>JAVIWC010000600.1:641977-1283954 GCA_031894815.1 Creontiades dilutus
TTTTAAGTTGTCAGATTTTAAGTTTAATATTGCAAGCTTAAATTGGTTTTGATTACTCTTCTCAACTGATTGTGGCAAATGCTATTACAACCCCAGAGCTCTTTATACTACTATTTGTAATTTATATTTTTCACCACTAGCTAACATTGATAGATTTTAATTGAGCGAATAATTTATATTGATTACCTACCAATGTGAACCGCCATCAATGTGCTTACATAGACTCTTACAATTTCCAATTAACAAACAAAAAACTAGGGAAAGAAAAATAGCGCAAATGACTCCAAAGTATTTTTTTAAATAGTTGAACATGAAATTTTCAATTTCAAAACAATTCACTATCCCATTCAAATCGACAATTGAAAATGCTCACAGGAGGGAGTTGAAATCCTTGTAACAGAGTTTTCAGTGATGCTGTAACTCTTGTATTATTCAACTTCTAAAGCCAATCTAATTTATCATTAGCTAGAATGTTTCTTCCCTAGATTTCAACCAAAATCATTTACCAATCAAACTAAGATTAAGAAAGATGATACTAAACATGGTAAGCTCGGGTTAGTGGCAACTCTAAGGAGGAATTTTACCTAGAGATATTCATTTATATATGCTCGAGTTTTTCTGATCTCAAAGTGGTTGAAAGATGTTGGGTTAGGTAGTACTTAAACGTTAAAAAATTTAATGTACTTAGTGGACATTTTGAGATGAAACTTAGTTATCAATTTTCTTAATTTTAGTTATCTTAGTTATTGATTTTACTTCTAAGATACAGGGTTTATTAGTAAGTATGTGATATTTATTTGTAAGTATTGTGCCGAAGTTTGTTGTATACCTTTGTTATCTATGATCATAAAACATAAAATAAAAGGTACCTATTGTATCTTCTAAGCTTAACAGAAATGTTCCTATTAATCGTGAAATTAGTGAGGAATATCCTTTTGATAATTTCGAATTTTTCAAGTAGGTACATTCAACGGGCCTCCTTTTGGACAAATGAAGTGATTTTACAAACTAGCTACGTGGTAAATCAACAAGGTACTCTTATCCATACTTACTTTCTTCCAGAATTACGTCTTGCTTAAGCAAAATTGAAATTTCATCTCTATTCTGTTGGCCATGAATTTGATTGTAGAATTTCTTCATTTTGGTCCAAAAGGAGGAATGAACTTGAAAAAATCGAAATGATCAAAAGTGCTAAATGTGGATATCTCTCAATACATTCGCGGGGTCAATTTCTGCAACGCTTGGAATCATCCTTTCCCAACGTTCAAATAGTTATTACAACTTCCCTCCTCGACTGATGGATTTTCATCCTGGACTTGGACTTGATGCGCTGTTCGCCTCTCAAGTTCACTATACAGTTACACTTCATCGCTCTGTCACACCTGAAGACCAACTATTTGGGCGCTTGTAATTGGGTCGGAGGAACGAGATGCAGCCCAAGACAGATTCAGGCCGTCAGCAGTTCCATACCGTAAGAGAATGGTTATGTAGCTGTTTCTCTTTCAAATACTTTGTCACTTCAACCACTTATTGTTCACGTGAAACTAATTATGTTTGAAGTCGTCTGTCAAAATGACTTCTCACATAAGTTGAGTCTACGAGTCCGCACACGACCTTGTGAAAGGTGGTAAGTCACGTGGAATTCAAAAGGCTTCAAATGCGCCTTACAAAGTTCGTGATCACGTTCAACTCAACCTGCAATGGTCGTTTTATTTTCGTCTTGGGTGGTATGAGCAGTTGGTGGCATCTGTCGCAATATTTCCAAATTGTATCAGATCAGCTACTTCCATAATCAAATTGATATTAAGGCGAATATATTTGGGCTTTCAGCTGAACAAATTAATCTTACTGCATACACATAACGATGCTATATATCTATATACAATATTAATACCTTAAATACCTCAATGCTGTACACTATCAATAACCACTGTTGATTTGAAACAGGGTATTCAAAGATATGAGGCCTACAATAGAAGAGCAGGTTCGAATGTACCCAAGGTTGGACCATACTTCACCCTACACTACACGCACATGATGAGGCTGATCGGTTGTTGCCGTGCCGTGAAGGGAGTTCCCACAACGACAACACCCAGCTACGATGTCATATCTATACATCGTAAGTAGGTATTGTATGGTAAATATCAGTAAGTGTTGTTTAGGGCCCATTTGGTGCTACTTGCAAGACAGTTATTGGTTGCTAGTATATTGTTAGAGAAGTGGTTCAACAGAGTGTGTCTTTTCAAATTCAACAGATAGATGAATAATTTCGGCCACTAACTACCAATTTAAAGCTCTGAAGATGTTCTAAATATGGATGGAACCGTTGGCGAAGAAATTTTGAGTTTCTATTATCCTTTGACGAACTTCGACGAACTTTTACGAATACCGTAGCATTCTTTATCATTTGAAGAAACTGTCTTCAGGTAAATCGGTTTTCAGACATTCCATAACGGTTAATGGATTTTAATACGGAATGCCTCAAAAAATCATTTTCTTAAAATTCTCTAAAATTGTACATTTCTTGAAAACTATCAGTGGTAGTAACCAAACAGCATGAAGAAAATACTACAGAAGATTGATACAGGCTGCCAATTCTATTGTCAATTTTTCCAGCGTTTGGCACTACTGTGCGATGGTCAGGACATTGAACCGCGTGAGAAGATATCAACGCAACGAACTGGAGTGGTACAGCCCTGTTGAAGGTATAGAAGGTAGGTAGGATAACCATTAGTCACCCAGGACGGGGGTCCCAAGCGGCTGAGGTTTGCAGAAGCGGTGAGTTGATGGGGCGGCGGCAACGGCGGGAGCCGTCTACATAATTCGAGGACTAAGGTGAAGTTGGCGGTTGATATCGATGTGTGAAAGCGAGTGTAATTGTGCGCGGGCTGTAACGGCGCTCCAGTGTACAATTGCAGGGACAGTCGTGCCCATGAGGAGCTGTTGGTGGGTAATATAGTAAGAACGAAGGATGGGTGTCCGATGGTCGCCCAGGGCGCAGTTTACCCCTCAGGTAATCCCATTGAATTAGGAGCCTTAATGCCCCTTCCCTCCCCTCCCCCCGCCCACAACAAACCTTCACCCTTCTCACCAACTTAATTTTTTATACGCTCGACCTGCAAAGCTTCTCCGCTCGTTTCTGGCTAAACTATTCTAGCTTTGTGCTTCGGGAATGATACTCAAACTTGCCAAAACGTTAAACCCCGTATTTATAATCGCCCATTTGAAGCTTCCATTTACTCTATGAAAGCTAAACTCGTGGTGAGAGTCCTCTTATGACGAAAATGCATTCTACTCGTTCGAATGGGTGTAGTTTCAGTTAGTACTTTCCGGAAGAGGAAATCTCACCATCCGTTTTGGACAGAAGTTGTCTCATCGATTCCCAACATGTCTTCATATCTCACACCCACAAGAAGAATGCCACTTTCAAAAACCCTCTCTTTTCAAGAGCCAAAAATTCGAAATCTGCCCACAATAATGGTGATTTCTTCCATATTTGAGGTTGCCATGCATTGACTGTGTAAGACAGCGAATTGAAGCTACTCAATGTTTATACTGGAAGTTGCTAACAACGTATGATTAATATGCTTTAATAATCATATGTCTGTTTTACACGAAAAAATATATTCTCGTTTTAAGCGTTGACTGAAGTTGTACTCTGCTAAATTAAGGTAATAGTTTTACCCGATTATTTCCATTATGGGCCCAGCACGCTTCCACTGCGCCCACTATAATAATGAACATTGGCAATGAATCCTACGGTACTTGAAGGGTACACCGAATCATGGGATTATGTTCCATAAAACGGGCAAACACTTCAAGGTTACGCTGACGCAGAAGTTGTGTCGAAGATCGGCGTTCCTATTCAGGCTACTTTTTTAGTTTATCATGGGAAAAGAATGGCCTTATCCAGCGTTGAAGCGGAATACCTAGCTTTAGGAGAAGCAACAAAAGAAGCTATTTACCTCCGGAAATTTCTTGACGAACTGGGTATACCACCATCAGACTCTATATTCAACGACAACCAGGGAGCACAACAATTGACAAAAAAATTCAACATACCACTCGCGAACAAAACATATAGACGTTCGTCATCATTTCATTCGCGAATGTGTAGAAGACAAAATTGTTAAATTTCAATATTTGTCAACAGAAGAAATGCCTGCGGATGTGTTTACAAAGGGGTTACCTAGAAGAAAACATGAAGCTTTTACCAGGCAACTCGGCGTTCAAATTGACACATCAATTCGAGGGGAAGTGTAAGACAGCCAATTGAAGCTACTCGATGTTTATACTCGAAGTTGCTATCAACGTATGATTAATATGCTTTAATAATCATATGTCTGTTTTACACGAAAAATATATTCTCGTTTTAAGCGTTGACTGAAGTTGTACTCTGCTAAATTAAGGTAATAGTTCTACCCGATTATTTCCATTAGACTGCATTGGAGAAACTGTTCAGAACACAGATAACCTATTGATTATATTATTTATTTCATTAAGAATTTATAATCGGCAATGAGTATCTCGTTTCATTGATGTGACATTTTTCTTGCAAGAACCCAATCACTACTTTATTGTGTTGTATCGTAAAAACCGCAAAACGACGCTTCCGTTGTTAAAAATTGAAAAAAAGGGTTTTGAGCCACAACATGCATGGGCTCATTATTTTTTTAATAATGATTGATCGCTCGAGTCAATGCAAGGGTTGGGGGGAGGTCACTTTTAGGTTCAGAAATTGAGAGAAAAAGTTACTAGGAAATGACACTCCACTTGCCTGCTTCAGTAAAAACTACGTTGTTGGATGTTTTGACCAGTTTGTGGCACATATCAGTTATGCGTGTGAGGCGATCGGGCTGGCTAGAAGTTAGGTACAAATAGACCCCAAGCGGAGTCCATGTCCGATAGTTCCGATGGAATTTTTTACATCAATTCTATGGCCTTTTATGGTCCGTGGCAATAGTGGCCTTTTATGGTCCGATGGAGGTGGCAATAGTGATAAATCATTATATCTTCACTAATTTCATCGGATTTTATTGATTTTTTAAAATTATTTTCCTTGTTCGACCCCAATTTTAGTTTTGTTGTACAACAAACCTCGAAAATTTTGAATTTCTGTCGACAGGGGGGGGGGGGGGTGAAAGGTGTACTTTCTTTTTAAATTTTGGTCTAGTTTTGAAAAAAATTCAAATTTAATTATGGAAGGGAGTGAATGGAGCGGTAGTGGTACATCGCTAACGCCTTCACCATTCTCATCACCTAATTATTTTCCGTGCCCATTCCCATTCCCATTTATTACTACAAACCAAATGTAGGGGCGTCCCTGTAATACATGCATCACTTTCGAAGGTGTTTCTAATCGTGAACACATATTCGAGATAAATCTACGAGTCGCGCGGTTATTGAGATGAAAGGAAACTCTCTAATCGGCAGTATAGTGCGGATAGTTACGTTTCACGGCACATGCACTTTTCATTATGTACCTAATATTAGGTTTCGCAGTTATAGCGTTTCAAGGATTTGCCGAATTCCCACTTACCAGAATTGAGGCTCTCTCTGGAACCACCGTGAGGCGACGAGGGACAAGACGAAACTTCTGACAGACCATCTTCGCAATCTGAAACAGACAAACAATCTTTGTTGATTAGGAGTTCACACGAATGATACAAACATTGTCAAATGGAAAATCCCTCGCATTAGCTACATGAAACTCGAGATGTGGTATGTGAAGGGGATATAGTGGCTAAATGTTTCCGCAAATAGCCACGGCCGATGATCACTGCCCAAACAAAGGTAAACAAATCCTCAAAAATAAATATTTTTTCTTTTTTAAGAAAAAAATTTCTTTTTTTTTCCAAGTTCAAAATCTCCACTCGGCGAGTGGCACTCGCATTTCAAGTTTTAGAATATTTTGAGGTGATTCATTTTTTATTCAACTTTTTTTTTCATTTATGTCCAAAAATCCCTGCAACAAGCACAATTTCTACAGTTTCCATGGATAGCGAAGGAGGGGGGGGGGGCAATAAGTAAGGGGAGGGGGATTCGAGGACGATGAGTCACAAAAAATCAATTAAATCAGTGTTTCCCGTCAACATGTTCAGTTGAAAAAGGATCTGATTGCGTTTTCCAGCTGATTGTATTTTTGCGCCTGCACTTGACCAACGTAAAGTCGGATATTCAAACTTTAACTGAAATCCACCGAGCACAAGGCGACCATTGGAAAGGTAGAATAAAACAATACCAAAGTTTCCAAACTTTCATTCAATTTTTCAAAATTTCGACTATCAACACACTTACTTTTTCCAGATTTCATTTTAAAATTAAAAACACGAACTCAGTTTTTAAATGTACTTTAATGATCCAAGATTTATTCTTTTTAAAGAAAAATCTGCACCAAATTTAAATTTTATTATTTTTTTCTATTTTAATGAAAATCGGTTTGATAAAACTCTTTAGGTAGTTTTCGTATATGATAATAAAACTGTTTAATGTAGTAAAACGGTTGTAATATTTACACTTCACTTCAAATTAAAATTAGGCGTACATTGAAAATGGGAAATATTAGTCAACCTCCAGAAAAGGGAGATCGAACACGAAAGGCTAAAAAAACACGCTGCTGATACGCCTTCCAATCATTACGTCACTCTGAGCATGCACAGATCTACAAAACATCAAGGGGGTTCATCAAAATGCAGAGAAGGATTTGAGGGTGATTGGACAATGGAGGAACACCAACAAGCTTACCATTAGTGCTACGAAATCGGTTTTCATGGATTTAGCAAGAAAAACAGAACCACAATCAACTTCAAGTGACTCTTAGACATAACATAGCTGCAAGGACTTACCGTGTGACTGTTCGAAAATCAAAAAAGGGAGTAGTTTGGTTAATTTCGTAGTGACGTTTGATTCTCTAATGAAATTGACCCACCACATTCAAAGTTTGTGTCAAAAGCTAAAAAAATGAACCTATAAACTGTATAAAATCAAATTTCTATCAGATCAACTAAAGATCAATATTTATCAGGCGCAGTTTGAGTCAATTTTATAGTATGCTATTGTAATAAGGGGAAGCTCTTTCAAGTACCTAATTAACAAAATTTTTAAGATTCAAAAGATTGCATTAAGAACGTTGTTCAATAAGCCCAGGCGCCATCCCACCGGAAAATTATTTCATGAATTGAATTTGTTTGTTGTTTGTGTTGTTAACTGTCCATCAATTGTACACGTTGAATATGGTCAAATTAATTCGTAAACACAAAAGCTATATTGTTTCTGCTAAAATATATTTTGCTGATGTGCGACAGCGGCAATCAAAATCATATAGACTGAAGTTGCCGAGGGTTAAAAATAGTTTTCTCAAATCACGACAAAACACAGTGTCATACAAAAAGTGAATAAAGATTTTGAAAAAAATAGGAATCTAATGGAGATAAATAGTGAACAGCTACTCAGAAAAGAATCTTGTAAAATAATAGAGCATGACCCGTATACACTTATTTCGTATACTTAGTGTTCGTATCGTATAACTTAATAAAAGAAAATTAACGATTTAAAACATCATCAGCAATACAAGTGACGTATCTACTAAGTACATCATCCCACGGAAGTGGCATCTAAATTTTAATAATTAATGTGGTGTGAGTATAGTGTTATAGGTACTCTATAAAAAAGTAGAAGAACGAACCAACTCCGGGCTAAGGCACAGAGTTACACAATCCAGCTCGGTCATTGGTTATTATTCAATTGTAACATGTAACATGGAAGAATGTAACACGTTAAATGATGTAAATAAATTATCTACCTATCAAAGATCATTTTCTTAAGGGCTGGTCCTAGCTCAAGTTTCGAGAGCGGACGGGGAAATGGGTTTAACTATATTATTAATTTCAATACTCACATCACTAGTAATTTTTGCGCTTATGCGACCATATAAATACTTGGTTCTACCTCACTGTATTGAGTAAATTATTTCTTGCAAAACATGAGATACACTATTGTTAGTGTCCCTCATTTGAACTTATCTGTACCCTATTTTTCTACAAAAAAATTGTTAAAATTCCTAACGTTACAGCTGGATTAAGTTAATTGGAATCAATGTATAGTGCGAAAATAGTGACGTAATACCTAGTAATCAATGAGTAAAATTAAACCATTCCCAATAAGGGATACGTCCGTATAATACTTATTTGGATTTTTCCCCAATAAATATTTAAATTTTGAAAATAACTTTAAAATCGAAAAACATACCAAGAGCTGCAATCGGCCTCAATATTTTGAATATAAAAAGTATAATTGGTGGAATTACATTGATATTTATTCCCAAAAAAATTTTCTATTGTTAATGTTAAAAAAGTTATTCTATAATATAATATGACAAAATTTTTTTTCTTAACATGACCTCACTGTATTCCATAAAATTCTTGCAAAACATGAGCCTATTGTTAAATCGCAATTTTTCTACAAAAAAATTGTTGAAAATTCTAACATTACAGCTGGATTAAGTTATCCGAATCAATGTATAGTGAAAAAATAGTGACGTAATACCAGTAATCAATGAGTAAAATGAAACCATTCCCAATAGGGATACGTCCGTATCTAATTAAGGAGATTTTATACAATAAATATTTATTTTGAAAATAACTTTAAAATCAAAAACGTCAAGAGCTATTGACCTCAATATTTTGAATTAATAAGTCGTGGAATCACATTGTAATTCTCAAAAAAATATTATATAATGTAAAAAAAATAACCTATAATATAATCACAAAATTTTATCATAACATGACTAAAAAAAAATATCACACGAAAAATTGTTTTATTCTATGTAAAATTCGACTTGGCCCGTTATAGTAAAATATTGTAGAAATCAATAGTTGTTTCAGCATACACACTCAATGTTATTCATTTGCTCTCTTTTCCTCTAATATTTCCATAATTAACAGTTGCCTGTGTAAACGCAAACAATAAAATGAAAGATCTACAGGCTCCAAAAGTATTTTTAATGAACAGGAAAGAAATCAACCACAGAGCTCATACAACGCAGATCGGAGATATACAAGTAATACTACTATTATAAGATACTGCGTCCGTAGCTCGTGATTTGTAGGTACACAAAAGTCTAGGACTATCAATTTCATCATTGATGACAGATTAATTTTTGAATTAAAAAAAAAACTATTCAACCTAAATGCGTAAATTAGTATTCAGTAATAGACTAAACATAGGAAATGTCCAAACGGTTGACATTTTTCTTGCTTGGAGAAGAGTTTATGGTTGAGTTTACTATTACCTAATCAACCAATGGATAAGAATTAAAAGTACGATCCCAATATTACCATCTACCCATTTATGAGCGTAATAATTTACAGAAAACCTGATCTTGTAGCTTAACTCTAAATAAGTCATAAAATATTTCCGACTTTTCTTCAGCATCATGAACACTATCAGTATGTACGACACTGTTTAGTACATCTTAAATAGTTTTCGCAGCGCAGATATAAGGCCTACTACAGGCAAACATTTGATTCCTTGGGATACATTGTCCTATACATACGTACATAAAGGAAAAATAATATCTATTGAAAATATAATACGTATCCGTATAAATATTGTACGAAGGCTCTAATCAATAGTCAGTCTATCATGATATTGGTAAAATTTCAAACGTCAATCAAGGTTAAATTAAATTGTTAAACCGTAATATATTCACATTTGTGTTCAGCGTGAAGATATCGGAGGACCACCAATTATCTTGATTGGTAAAGCCAACAAAATCGTGAAAGCATGTTGACCATTCGGATCTGTTCCATTCGTATAAAGTTGTCTTGTTACTAGGCAACATTAATGATTTAATGAATTCGACGCAGGTTGGTGATGATGGCGGGAGGGGGTTGAAGGTAGAGAGATTTTCCTATTTTTAAATTCTTCAGGGGCTAGGAGTCTTTTCCCCATGTATTTATTATCTCACTTTAAACTTTGTACAGGATATCGATTCTTCGCTCGAGGGGAGACCTTTGTCAATAAAGTTTCCTCGGTATCCGGCTCCCCATGGACAGGCACCTAGAAGGATGAGATAGTAAAAACTGGGTTGGACGGAGGCGGCAGGAGGGGATTTTCGAGATGGGAGGAGTCTCTGAAGCTGAGCCTTGATATCCAGATGAACTCCCCCAAGACGAGAGTTCCCGAGGGAAAAGACCCCCCCCCCTCGTCCTGCTTCCGCCACCGCCGCCTCCGACCGCCGCTGGCTCCCTGGGGAAATCGCTCAGCGCTCCTATGTTCTAATAACATCGTTTCCAAGTCTCTGGTGAAGTACTTCTTAAAATTTAAGTCCGGCGCGGAGGAGCACTGTGTTTATTCTCTGACCGGCTTTTCACTTCTATAGTACATACCCTCAACGTAACAGGCTCTCTTTATCGGCACTAACTTCTTCTATTACTACACACGCTAATGCTTGATATCATTTTTAGTTTCCCAATACCAAGGGCTTAGAAAAAGTTACTTTTTCGGACTGAAAACATTTTCCCTGTACTTCCAACACAAGGTTCAACAACAAATCTAAAAATGTGTGGGAGATATGTATTAGTGTATCTACCAGCCAGGAAGCCAGTTATTGATTCAATCCATACATCAGTATATGATCGCAATGGTATCAACCTTCTGGAACGAGATATGTACAAATTCAGTTCCAGGATTATGAGAATTCAAGATGCGACCGCAACGAAATGTTCATTGAGATGAAAAAAATATGGCAAATAAATGAGCAAGTGAAAATACCGTCAAACTTATAGTAGCAGAAACGGTGGGAGAATTAACTCAGAAGTTGCAGGAAGCTACAAATGCAGTAAATGAATGGACTAAGAAATGGCGTCTTAAATTGAATGAAGCGAAGTCCACTCACGTGAACTTTACCTACAAAAAGATACCCTATGTACCATTGTTCTTAAACCAGTGCATCATCCCACATGCCAACTCTGCCAAATATTTGGGTATGACCTTGGACGCAAAGTTGAAATGGAAAGAACACATTAAGAAAAAAAAAAACAAAAGCTGCAAATCAAATTTCGCAAGCTATATTGGATTATAGGGCGATACTCGCAACTCAACGTCTACAACAAACTTCTTCTGTATAAGACATTGATAATGCCTATTTGGACTTATGGCATCCAACTATGGGGCTGCACAGGAAAATCTAACATGCAAATGATTCAAACTTTCCATTCAAAATAAAGTACTGAGGTGTGCAGTAAACGCTCCCTGGTACATCAGAAATGACGACCTCCATAAAGATCTCAGAGTGGAAACGGTGAGAGATACTGCGTAAAAATTAGCTCGAAGATATGAACAGCGGCTTCACGCTCATACTAATTTGGAAGCTATTTTATTTGGCTTAAAATAATAGTGCGATACAATTTTCAGCAAGGGCTTGTCAGCTATGAATTACATTGTAAACGGTTGAGCTGTTATTTGAATAGGTCGAAATTATTCGCAAACGGTGGAAATCAATCACGATATTATCCAATTTTAAGTTGTTAGCACATTTATTGTTGAGATTTTGTTATGGTTTTGATCTGATAGTTGATCTGTTGATTTCAGCTTCCATATGTGGATCAAATTATTCCATCTGAAGATTATGATAGTCCTGAGGACACTCATTTCCATCACACACTTACATCAACATTCCAAGCTGAGTGAGTGATTTGTATTTATAAGCATCAGCAGAAATCTTTGATTTTGTGTTCACTAATAATCCAAACTTCATTCGATAACGAGGCTTTTCGTTCGACTGCCATTGTCGTCGCAGACGTCATCAGCAGTGAAGGGGACTAGAATTTCGTCTGACAATTTTGCTTAAAGCTACTCATCGCCTTGAGTAGAGGAAGGTTGTTGCCTTAGCATATGTGATCAGACAAGTCCCAAAAGTTGAGTCCATTGCTAAGACCATGACCATCGCTAAGGACATTTAACGTTGAAAGCTGCATTTCCTGAGAAATCCGATTTTCTTCAAATATTTCGATTTTTCCTGATATCGCGAAAACTGTTAGTCCTACGTGACTTCGGCTGTGCTTAAATCAAAGCTGAATAACTGTTCTATAACTTCATTCCCCATAACTTTCCTTGGATACTCCGTTTGGAAAACAGCTAAAACCTCGATTACAAACTTTTTGGGAAAAATGGCCAATATTTAAAGAGACCCATTGGACCTAGAAAGATGCCATTGCTCTCAAATGGTAGCCAATGTTATCGACTTAAAAAAAGCTTTGAGCGACTTTTTCGAAAGTACATATTTTCGTACTTGGAGGCCTAAAACCAAAAAACTTTTGCAAATTTTGCGGTTTTTCTAGCTCTTTGAAGCTTGGATTTTCGAGTGTTATAGACAAGATAACAGAGGATTGTTTCTGTTAGAGATAACAAGGGTTTTAGAAATCAAATGTGTACCAAAATCACCTTACGTAAAAATAAAAGTTAGGTCATCGTTAAGGTTGGAATAAGACAAAGAACATTGAGTTACGTTGGTCTGCAAGGTGAGAAATAAACGGAAACGATAGCTGATAAACATGACTGCCCGTTTGGTATGTTATATTTGTCCCACCCAGATCGCTAACAATCAGAGCCTCCCACTATTACAAGGGTATACCTCCTTCATTACAGGAAAGTCGTGCGGGCTTTTGCATATCCTACTCCTTGACCACATCGCTACCCCGGCACCATATACACATCTTATGAGTTTCCTAGACTGTTAAAACATGTTTTCTGCTATAGATATTTCGAAGAGATTTAAGACCGGAAACCCTCACGTTATACTCACGAAGAAAGCTTAGACTTTCTACTTAATTAAAGAAAAACAGGAAGTTGCACATGCATACAATTCAGTTTCAGTGTAAAAACGGGACACACTCGTAATATCGAAGAAGTTCCTCCTTCAAGTCATTTCAAACTATAACTTATCTTCGAATCAGTAGAACTAACTGGAAATCTACGGAAATTAGGAAAAAATGAACAAAAGGGTTCAAGGGGGTTCTTTTTGGGTGAAAAAAAAATACATTTTGCCATAGAAATTCACGTTTTTCCGCATTCAAATGCCACTATTTCCTTTAACATCAAGCTTAAAATATCATTTTATTTAATTGTTGGAAAGCTAATATTCTGGGGTGTATTTTAGGTCTACAGTTTAATTTCACGTAGAATTTTAGCTATAGTGTGAGAAAAAAGAGGTCATTTTGAAGATTCCACAATAGTCACACTGCAGATTGATTTTTCACCAATTGAACCATCTAAAAAAAGTCTCATGATACATTAGAGGGTTGGAAAATTTGACTGTCTTTCCAACGGTAAAAACGAATTTTAATTTTTTCAGGTAATTATGGGAGTTATGACCGCTTTAATGAGTTAAGGTCGAAATTACGAGAAAAAAAATCTTGAAAGTGAACAAATACTGATTTTAAGTGGAGTAAAAAAAGAAGCGATGCTTGAGGCGGATTTTTTTTTCTCATTAATTGTACATTTGATCTCTACCCTGCGGACTTTCATAGCCATGAAGGTTTTAAATTATTTTTTAAAGAGTTTAAATGATATTCTATTGTATTGAAATGAATTTGTAAATGTTATAAATTAATATTATAAAAACTGTCATTTGTTTGTGTGTGCTATTAATCCAGCACACTAATTAAAATTTAGATGGTCCTCTATACATTTTGTAGCTGTTTTTTACCTGGTTTAAGACTATACACAAACGTACCCAGACAAACTTTGAAAATTCCATCCGAATCGAATTATGTTTCGGGCATGACAAGGAATTACCACCAACCACACAAACAAGGAACAAATAATGATCAGGGAGCACTGAAAAAAGCAAGAGGAAATTTTGATGTTAGAGGACACAAATTTGTTTATTTCGTACACAAAACACCGGCAGACAGGAAGCAAAACTGCGATCGACGGAGAACATTGATATTGTAGCGAGATGTGAACAACAAGAAACAACAATTCTAAACTAATAGTACTTACTTAGTTTTTGTTTTTTAATTCCGTTCTTTATTTCAATCATCTCTTTTAATTTGAGAATGTTCTTCTGGATACCAAATCATTAGATCGCACCCGGGTGGATTGTGACAGAACTGAAATTCTCTAAAACCCATCCTTCGGGGAATATAATTCAGACAGGTTAGACAAGAGGATCGAAAATAACCGTTTGTAATAGGCTTATCCAAAGTCTTAATTGGGCAATAAACTTGAGACTAACTACCAATGGGATGAGAAGGTTCCCAACTGACCACTCGCAAAACCTTAATCCCTTTTTATGAACAGCTCCCTCAGCATCTCGGATATCAAACCAATTTCCTCCCGAGGCCGCTACTGGAACATATCCGGTTAAACCGAATAACAATAAACTGACAAACTTACAATATAAGAAGAAACAATTAATCAGCACTATACCAGAAAGTCACTATTGTTCAGAAATGATACAGATAGAATAGCTTCAAAGTAGTTTGAATTATCAGTTGAGGAGGTTCTTTTATTGAATTATAGTTATTAATTTAAAGACCAGCTGGTTCACCTGGCGTTGCACGGGTAAGGGCAATAAAATAGGTAAGGGTTCTGTGGCATATTTAACACAGAAAAAAAGAGTTATACTTGTATACCTGATATGTATGAAAAGAAAGATGTATAAAATCGAGAGAAAGAGAGATCCAAAATCAGGCGGTATGAGTTTCAATTTCATCTTCTTCCGTCCAAGAACTTGTTTGTGCAAGTTCTCCCTTTTCCCCACCAACTTTGACTTTTGAGCCCAGATCAGTTTTTTTTTCTTTGCATCCACAACTTTTTTCCTCTTCCTCACCTCTCAGGAAAGCTGAGATCCTAAGGAAGTTTTCCCCTCTAGATGAGGAATCATGAGCACCAAAAAGATCTTTCTCCCCAGCCTTTCAAATGGTCAGGAAAACGATTATAATGGGGTTCCTTTTGATGACTAGAATAGGAAGAATCACTCATCAGAGAGCTACTGAAACAGGAGAAGATATATATTGACCTGGACACTTGCCCCATCTCTGAATACACAGAGGTGTTTCAAGTGATACGGTTATGGCCAAATTTCATCCAAATGTCAGAGCCAGTAAGGTTGTGCTAGGTGTGTAGGTGACCACAACAATTGGGATTGTCGCTTAGCCATTAACAAAGCCATTAACCATCGCCATAAATAAATGTATTGGCAGTTCTTGAAGCGCGTATCAATGAATTTGATAAAGTTAAATCTGTATGATGATTAATGCTGGTTATCTCAAAACCTCCAACCTTCAACGATTTGATGCATTTTTACCCCTCTGTTTAGTTGGAAAAGAAAATATTGTTTTATAAGGGACCATTACTCAAAAGTACAGCTGAAGTCCTGCTATTAATTCTCTCTTTTTTTCTATAATAGTTCCTTGATTGAGTACTTGCCCGTATAATGGAAACAGTAAAACAGCATCAATAACAGGCCTAAGGGATAAGAGTAATAATATCAGTCTTCAGCAAGCGGGAAAGAAATCAGCCGCAGGCTCACGAAATTAATCACAGCCGATCAGGGATGCTCCGAACCTCATGATTATTACCCAAAAGAGTAGGAAAATCACTTTCATCACTACTGAAAGATTTATTTTCAAATTTAAAATATACTATTTAACCTACATTTGTAATAATTACAATTTAAAACAAACTCTCAATTATTGAGAATTTGTTTTATAATGAAAGTTTGTTCAAAACGTCATTTCCCTTCCCGTCATAACTTCTAAACGAAAAGTACGTAGGAATAAAGTACGATCCGAATAATTTAAAATGGAAATTACACGTACATAATCAACCTCAATAAAATAAAGATCAGTATCATGATACCAATACCACCACTATTCGATTTCGGCCGGAATCGAGCTTAATAATTTGAACAAACACTGATATTGTGGCTTATATTTAGTAGGCTTAATCATCGCGGACTATTTTATAGCCAATTATGAGCACTGTTAACATATAGGGCACTAACCTTGTCCATAGTTTTCACAAATCACTCTAAATAATGACTTATACAGGGTGTCCCAGGAGTTATGCAAAATCCTACCTACGTGTTCTACAACTCAATTCCGACCAAAAATGTCTCATAGCAATTTTTTGCCAGAAACCTCGTTTCCGAGCTACTCGCGATTTAAGATTTTTTTTTTTTTTCATGTTTTCGATCTTAAGTCATTAAAACTGTCGTAACTCCCTCAATTGTAAAGATAGCTCAAATTTGATGACACCGTTGGAAAGAACGTTAAATTTTCTATCTATTTGATGTCAGAAAACGTTTTTTAAATTGCATTGAAGATGTGAAATTGCTGCGCGAAATGGCAGTTTTTTCAAAATCTTGAAATCGCCTGTTTTTCATCTCCCTAGAAACCCCATGAATACTTGACGCAGAACTGTGCAGGCCTGGTGAAACGTGCACCAAAATGTCAGCTTTTGTGTAGTCGGTGTAGTCGTTTTAGTTTTTAAAAATATTTTTAGCTAAGGAAATAGTGTTTAACTGTTTTTCCAAAAGTCTCGAAGATGAATGCAACTCATCGCAGTCGGAAATGAGTGGTAGAACACGTAGGAGTCGGATTGTGCGAAAGTCCTGGGACACCCTGTATCACCAAAAAAGACCTAATGTTTGAAAATTGGGAAAGTTACGGAGGAGGCATTGTCTTGGTCAGGGGTGAGGGTATGCAATGACCCGCACGACCCGCCGGTCTTGAAGGAGGGGTTGCTTTGTGCGCCGTGTATTATCAACTCCAATCTGATTTGGCCGTAGCATTGGGTGTTGCAATGTTGATAATTTGTTGTTTCTGACCGAATTCAGTTTTAGTAAAATGTTTATTGACTCGAACATGTTATCCAGCTGTTGGACAATGGTAAGATAATGGGGTTTAAATCGAGTTCATACAAAGAGTTAGAGTTTGAACAAGATTGTTAAGATTTAAATTAAAAAATGAATATTTATAAATGAAAAATGAAAATGAATTTAATGAATGAAAATGTTCGTTTGTGATCAGCGTCTACGGCATTTCCAAGCTGTCTAGCCAAAGTCAGGATAATCGAAGATCCGAGAGACAGCTATTGTTTGTGTTCATTTACGATTGATTGCGATGATTTGCTTTCAGATGAGTAGCTATACCACAAGTGAGTATGTTGACATGATTTTTGTGTACGGTTTTGTCAATGGTAATGCTTCTGAAGCAGCAAGAGAGTCACACTCCTCCTGCGTACAACTCTCACCCTAGCGAACACGTCGGATAGTATGAGGAAAAAACATTGGTAGATAATATTGTTTATGTCACTGATCCTTCTTTATCTAGTAAACTATTTGTTTTTTATCTACTAATTGTTTTTTGTCACTAAGGTTTTGGTTATTACTACCAGCTATGTTCAATAGCTGTAGCGCACCATAATGAATGGGAATATGCAATAGGGAAAACCTCGCTGAAGGAAATACAGCGAGGAAAGAGACGAAAGGGAAGAGTTGGTAATGATACGGAAGCCTGGTTTGATAAGGGTCCATAGTGTCAGCAAAAAGATTAATGCAACTCATCGCAATCAATTGTAAATGAACACAAACAATACCCGTCTCTCGGCTCTCCGATTATCCTGACTTTAGCCGGACAGCTTAGAAATGCCGTAGACGATGTTCACGAACGAACGGGTTTATGTATCATAACTCAAATCGTCGCTTGAGAGTCTGGCGTTGTCACCATTCGATTCAGCGAGAAAGGTTACGTATATCCCGCCACCAACCTTTTTTCGTCAAGACTTCTAGAAAAACCTCAATTTTAACAGAAAACACACGTTTTTTTGCATTTTAAACACCATTTCCTTTACTAAAAATATTTTTAAAAACCAACACGACTACACCATTCGAAAGCTGACATTTCGGCGCACGTTTTACCAGGCCTGCACAGTTCTGCTTCAAGCATTCATGTGGTTTCTAGGCGAGATGAAAAACAGGCAATTTCAAGATTTTAACAAAACTGGCATTTCGCGCAGCCAACGCACATCTGCAATGCAATTTTAGAAAAGTTTTTTTTTACATCAAATAGACAGAAAATTTAACGCTCTTATGATCCTAAAATGATCCTGTATAAACATACCAACCTTTTTTCAGATGTTCTCGCTCGATCAGAAAACACACCACCTACCGTTTAGGGCGACTCAAAGGTGTGCTAGCACCACCAAACCAAGAACTTCCTTGAAAATCCCCGTTTTGTTCCCTCAGGAACACACTCTGTTTGGGCCATGACAATGACCCTAGACTATTTAGTCTCAAAGTGGCCTGAGTAAGGTGAAGTGTTGAAACATTTAAAACTTGAAGCAGGGGTTGAAAACCATCGACAGCTGCTCTTCATATGTGACTAAAGACGAGAGAATTTTCATGTGATTTTAAATCTCAAATTCAAATCTCAATTCAAGTAATTTTACAGTTGCAGGTCATGACAATGACAAATCTGGTTTTCTCAACCCTAAAAAACGTGGAAATTATATCAGCTTCCGAGGGTTTTCTATTGGTCAACGCAGTACTCAATAAATGTAAGCAGATAAGGGGGGAAAGTTGAAAGTCAGTCGATTTTGAACAGCACAGCGTGCCATTTACACGAATTAGCCCGTAGTTCGAGAATCACCCAATCTTAGTTGGCCTGTGGGACTAATTATTTGAGGTGTTATCCTTGATTATGCTAAAATGTCTGTATAGTAAGGGCTTGCGGTAATAGTTTATACAATAACCAGAACTGATATGTTCTTACTTGAATTTATTGGAAGCACAATCATCCTCCCAGATAATCATAGTCGAGTGAGGCACGGAGCGCTCACCAAACAACGGCAGCCTTACCAGAAGTATCATCAGCCACCGTTCCAACGGCGAATTTCATTTGCCCAGGGGCGCGAAACACGTTCGAAGAAAGGTGTTGACCTATATTATGATTAAAAAGAGGAGGACGGGAAAAAGGAAAAGAAGGAAAAGTACTTGGAGTTCGGGAGGGCAAGGTGGGGTTATGTTATGAGCGGTTGGCAACTATGAAATTGTGTTGTGTGGCGGGGCGGGTGGCTCCTCGCCTCTGAGGTGAAGGATGCTGCAGAGGGTCCTTAGGGGGCTGTTTGATCATAATGGCGCCACAGAGACATAGTGATATGGCTCCCCGCCTTACCGACCTCCACCTATAATAACATATTAGTCTTCAGAGACTTGCTCACCCAACGGATTTTTTTTTTCTTCTTTTTTTCTGGGCACTTGACTTTTCTGTCGGTCTTCTCATTCTCTCCGTTTCATTTCCCGATGTGACACACGGAGTTTCTACGGTTGTAGATAGCTGATATGGTTATACCGGGTCGGATTGCAAAGAGACACCCAGTTACCCCTGCCTCAAGTTAAGTTCATAACTGAATCGGACTAGAAAATCTTCTTCAATTGGCTAGGATGGATACTCCATCGTGTCTAAACACGTTAATAACTTTTTTGTGCAGGCATTTCTAATTTTTATTCGAAAGATTCGAATTTCGGGCCCTTGAAAATCTCCAAGAAAATTAGACCGCGTACGCTTAATTTGATCGATTGAAACCGAAGATATAGTCAAAAAACCATGTTTAGGTCATAAAAAATCGTCAAAATATCATACTGTTATAGCTTCCAAAACCGTTCATTTTTGGAGGAACTGACCTGGCAGGCCTTTTTTATTCGTTAATGGAAACAACTACACCAGGTATGAACAAAGACCCATTAGGATTTGGCTCAGGTATTGAAACATGTATCAGAACTCTCAATTTTCATTATGAAAGGAGGAGAATGGAGTGCGTAATAGTGACAAATCGTTATATCTTCACTATTTTCACCAGATTTTTAATTATTTTAGTCGACCCCAACATTAGTTCTGAAAAACCGCAGAAATTTTGAATTTTCTGACGGGAGGGGGATGAAGGGGATCATAGACAGTCTATTCAAGCGATTTTGATACTGATTTCCTCGAATCCTTTTGTGGTTCGATTTAGAATTTTGGGTCTTGTTTTGTAACACATTTCGCAACTTTCAAAGTAGATTACGGAGGAGATGCCTGTGTTACAGCCATTGAATAAAAGAATTCGTATTTACTACCAGAAACCAAACACTTGAGTTGGTGAAGCATGGATTGACCATTTTTCTATCTAACGGGTTGTTGGAGCTCTTCAAAAACTTTTTTCTGTCATTGAAATTTTTATTTGGACGTTTCGCCCAGACAACGCGGGCTTCTTCAGCATGTATTTTCTTATATTAGTTTTGATAGTTCGGATTCATTGATCGTCGTCTACATCATCGAGTTTATCTTTTACTGCATGCTGAATGCATATACTATTGGTTGGGTGATCCATGATGCTTGCCTTGAAATAATAAACCTTTTTTGAAAAAAAAATCAATGACGGAGCAACGTTTATTTTAGCCAAAAAAGCCGTTTATTTAAACGTTTGTTCTTTATTTTCCACGGTCAGGAATACGTGACTGGTTAAAGTTTTCCTATTGTAATCGGCTTTTTAGGTAGGTTGTGTGACCCCTGGGCGGGTTTTGAATAATCGAACGAATGATCGATACAGCTTATAAATAGAACTGTTTCTTCACCGGCGTTGAAGTGCGTGAGTCGTTTTGCTTCCGAGTCTACTAAGGTAGCGGAAGCATTGTTTTCACTATCGGAATGTGAAAATTTTTTGTCTCCAAAATCAAAAATTCCACTCGCATTTTGCGTTTTAGACCTTTCTGAACAATTTTGGTTACGTGTCTGACTGTGTGTCTGTCTGTCTGTCAGCAAATCCTTGTTACGGGCAAAACTACACGAAGTTATAGTCCGATTTTGATGAAATTTTCAGGGATTGTTCGGTTTGATGTGTAGATGGTCCCCTATGAGTTTCATGACCCCCGGATCAATAGTAGCCTCTGCGCATACGCAAACGTGAAATCCTTGCCACAAGCATAACTCCGGAAGTTCTTGACCGATTTCGATGAAATTTTCAGGGATTGTTCGGACTTATTAGGTACCTATATTTTATAGTTTGTTCAATAGTCGAACATGCCTACCTTTATTTTCTCAAGTTATGCTCCTGCATAACAATAAATTTGCCCTAATTCAATATTTACTTCGCCTAATTGAACGAAGTTCTTTAGCCAATAATAATTTTCAATGATCTACACAGTCATGTTATGGATACGAGGAAGCTATGTGCCACTCCCACTTGGCAGACGTTTTTATTATGTACAAATATTCAATAAGATCAGGTAAGCTGAAGTTGTGGTTTTATATCGCATCTTTTTACCTTTAATTCAAGGTGGTACGTTATCAATTAAATAACCTCCTTCATTGGTTTCTGCGAAACATGCATTTTCATCTGTATTCATGCGGCGGGTTGGTGGGTTACTGAAATGAATTTCATATCCCTTCCCTCAATAAAACCTCGTTTAGTACCTTTAAAACCCACATTTCTCTCCTCGAAAGCAACTTCTTTTTTCAACTTTTGATAATGTTCTCGGATTCAGCATTATCCCCTACACGATTTGTGCATTTTCATGATTAAAAAAAAAACTAACATACCCCCCTAATTGTAGATCAAATAAATGAATAAAATAACAAGTTTCTGTAAATCCTAGATAATACATGTTCATGGTATAATTATTCCACTTTGCTAACCACCTTTGCAATTCCACATCGGTTTCATGGAGAAAATGCAAGTAGCATGTTTCTACATCTCAAATTTGAAATTGCAAGCTGATTTTTCACGATCACTTCCAATTTCAAAGGTAGTCGAGAATAAAACATCTTCAAAGTGTTCAGTTAAGTGATCACAACAGAAGAATACGAGGCGAAATAATGATCTTAAGGGCCCTATCGACTAAACGCCTTTTGATGGGATACTAGATAAAGGTAGGAAATCCATCAAGTTTCCAAAGAGTGCGATGAAACTATAACTTACAGGGTAAATCAACGGGTAACTGTGCAAAATTAAGAGTAAATCGTTAGAAAAAAACTCAACACCGCCTATAACTCGGAAGGAGGGGAAAAATAGCAGAACAGGTATGAACGAATATACACTCTCGTTAGTGATCAAACAACTTATTTTAAGCGAAAACTTTTTTTCTAGTTCTGCCCAGTAGAAAGGGGGTGTTATATGTTGATGTTTCTTAGTCTTAGACTGGGCTAAACGATGACGTCTCTTGAAATCGTAGCACTCCATGTCAGGATTCGTCGTCATCAAGTTGCTATAATTTTGAGGGAACTCGATATCGTCCATTCGTATTTCTCGAGGATTATTAGAAGCCATTAATTTCATCGTTTCTAAATTTAGTGTTATCAATGAGTTCGGATCCTCGAACACATTTGATGTTGCACCAATTTTATTTCATTCTATCAGATGAAAGATCTCGAAGAGAACTTTCTAAAAAGGTTTTTATATGAAGCGTAGCAGCTTGTTGTAAGTTTCAAGAATGGAGGTCTGAATGAAGCTGAATGACGTTATAGGAGAACGACCTCATCCCCTCGTCGACATGTGGAAGGAGGCGGGAAGGGGGTACAGCTCAGTGCAACAATGGCAGCAATTAATTTCTTTCTATTGTAAAGTTTTGTTCTGAACCTTTTGAGGTTTTGAACAACAAATATTGAATTTGTTGAAGAAGGGCAGCTTAATCATCTCATCGACACTATATCAAAAGCAAACCTTGTTGAAAAACGGATTCGAAGGGATTCAAGGACTAGCATTAGAAATATTCAAATCATATAATAGTAACAGAGAACTAGCAGTCCACATTGGAGAAGCGGAAAGTAAAACTGCTTTAATCCGCGAATACGGCTGTTCGCAAGACACTTCAACTGGACCGATTATTTTTTTTCGCTATATGTGATGAACTTGCTTCACAAAAATATTCATCATGTTTCATCATGTTTGCTGATGATGTTGTCCTAGTAAACTCCGGGCGAACAGGGCAGGAGGTCCATCAAAATACCGACAAGGATTTGAGGGAGATTGGACAATGGAGGAACACCAACAAACTTACCATTAATGCTACAAAATCGGTTTTCATGGATATAGCAAGAAAAACAGAACCACAATCAACATCGAGCGACGCTTAGATATTATACAGCTGAAATTACTTACCGAGTGACTGTTCAAAAATCAAAAAATTGAATAGTTTAGTTTATTTGGGAGTGTCGTTTATTCGCAAATGAAATGGACCCACCACATTCAAAGTTTGTGTAAAAAGCTAAGAGAGTGTGCCAATACCCTGTATAGAATCAATTATCGGAAGAATTCAAGATCAATATTCATCAGGCGCTTTTTGTCAATTTTACAGTATGCTATTGTAATATACACTCACCAAGTACCTAATTGATACCATGTTTATGATTCAAAAATTACATTAAGGACATTTTTCAATTAGCCCAGGCGCCATCCCACCGATACATTATTTCAGGATTTGAATTTGCTAACTTTCCATCAATTGTACACAGTGACTTTTCTCAAACTAATTAGTGAACACAAAATTACATATTTTGCTGATATGAGAGGGTGGCAATCGAAATCGTACATGCTGGAGTTGCCGAGAGTTAAAAATAAGTTTGCTCAAATGACGACGAAATACATAGGCATGCTAATGATAAATGAGGATTTCGAAAAACTTAGAAATGTAAGGAAGATAAATAGTGAACAGCTATTCAAAAAAGAAACTTGTAATCTAATAAGGGATAACCCGCATCATTACTTTATAAACGAAAATTAATAGTATTGTTAATAGTGTTATATTTATATCAATATAAATGGTGTATCTACTAAGTACATCACTCCATGGAAGTGGAATCTAAATTTTAATATTTAATGTGATGTAAATATAATGTCAAAGGTACTACTTTATGAACATTAGAAGTAAGACGCAACTACGGGCTGGGCCACAGTGTTACACTATCCAGCTCGGTCATTAGTTATTATTCAATCGAAGAATGTAACATGTAAAGGAAATTATGTAAATAAACTATCTATCTATCATGACGTACATTCAATAGAGGAGCAGGACTCACCTATACGTACATCCTCTTGTTGGCGTTTATGTCAGTGTAAATACCTTGACATTGTTGTCCAGCAAAACTTGCAACACGCTTAATTTCTACATCTGTTTTGATTGAATAACTTTTATCTAAATTAGATTCTTAAAACATTTTAATCATTCAAGTTACCAATTTGTGAGAGCTTTGCCTCACAAATAACTTGGCGGACTTTTAACGTTTTGTTGTATTTATAGCGAATTACAAAGAAGTAGCTACAATTTCGTTCTTGTAAATCAATTGTAAGTCATTTTAAAATGATTCCTCGTTGTCATATTGATGACCGGTTCGATAAAATAAAAGTTGTAAAAACTGCAGTCAAAATTAATTAATCTCAACCTGCGCTTAAAGTTTGATTTGTATGAAGTTTTTTGGGAAAATTAAGATTTTCCTTTGAACTCTTAACTACCTTGAATAATTATAATTGGCAAGAACCATCTAGAGACCGTAACACCAGCTCAAACAAAGAAGATTTCGAAATAGTTGTTGATAATACAAAGTTGAAAAATTCCATCATCTTTCGATTCTTCTTCTGGGTAAGTAATGTAGAAACGAATAAGTCTGCATACTAGAATGTTGTCAATATAGGAGTTTATGTTCCGAGAATTTCCTACGCTGAGATGTGGCGATTTCAAAGCCACCGCAATGGTGTACGGTTGACATTGAAAAGGCACTTTTGCAAATAGGTTCACATCAAGGGGCCGATAGGAACGCAAAACGATTCCTTTGAGATGAAGCTACAACGTAAGGATATTGATGAAAGTAATGTAATGGTGGTTAGGTTTAAACGAGTTGCTTTCAGAGTTATTTCAAATCTCTTTTTATCACAAGCTTTGGTACGTCATAATTTACTGAGCGTCAATACAACCGAAGCATCATAAATAGGTATTTACTCGGACAATGTCGTGGACGGATGGGATTCAGAAAAGGAATGGAAGGGGATTCATGCAGAATTGAGACAAATTCTCTCCTGAGCGAATTCTCCATTCTTTACAGAATGCAAATAATGTTGATACAATTCTGGTGTTAGGGATAACATGGCATATTGAAACTGGTATTGTAAGTGTAAAATAGTGTAAAATCTGAATTTCATTTTCTTCCTTTTTTGACCAGCTGGGATTTTATAATAATCTCGAATTATCTGATGACATATTTCATGGTCCGCCTTGCGTCATAAGATTGATTGGGATGCAAACATTGCAATTACATCGGAGGAAAGGGTGAAATTTCTATCTATGAAAATAATATAACAGTAACTTATGGTTTTATGATGCATCGCCAATAATACCATCGTATTTACATTCGTTATGAGATAGGTATGTAAGGAAACGCAATTCCTTATTACTATTCTCAAAAGTAAGAGTACTCAGAAATACTGTACCCCAAGTTGATATAATTGAAGTATTAATCGGAATACGAAGTTTTTCTTTTATTGAGACCAGATAGCTTGTACCATTAAAATAGGTTTCTACGCAGACCTTACAGAGCCATCAGTGAAGAAAGAGATAGAACTCAGGTCGGGAAAATTGAGTGATGTTTTGCTCGTAAACAAATCGGTTCGTTGGTTCAGAAACTTTTAAGGATTTCTGGTTGCTGTAAGAGGTTCGTGTATAAACAATTTTGGAAATTGAAGGAATGTAGAACCATAAATTTACATTATTTGCAGCCGGTTAAGGTAGTTTGGTTGAGGTGTAACTGATGTAAGCGTTTTGAGTATGATTTAGAAAATCCAATAGTCACAGATTTAGGGCATCGGTCCGATTCAGACGACATTCAACGAGAGCAATAATCATAGAGCTGAAATAACGAACATTTTCCTGTTCTATTCCCAAATATGGAACATAATATTATGTGAATCGTTAACATATTACATGAATCGCCTCATGAAAGAGTAAACTGCTTTGAATTGGGAATTTCTTCAAAACTATTCGAACATCACCTGATGTCAGAATAGTTTTGAATGAATGCCTAGTACGTACCGAGTTTACTGGAGGTCTTGATGGGTTACCAAGAAAGCCCGAGTTACCTCTCCTAAGAATCATGTTGAATGCTTCATGACAAGGTCAAACACTCACAGCAGCAAGGAAGGGGAAGGTTTTACAGCATAACAGCATGATAATCAATCAGAAGATCGATGAGAATCTGAAGTGGGACGGTCAGGTAATACCTCTGACCCAAAAACTTCGTAAATTCACCCGCCTATTCTATAAACTGCGAGGAGCTTGGTACGTTTAATTGCAATATCCAAGGCTCTGGTACAAAGCATCATATGCTTTGGTATTATTGTTTGGGGAGAAGCAGCTTCAAATGTTACAACCGCTCAACATTTTGCAAAAATCTATATTAAAAATCATTTCAAAAAACCTCGTAGATATCCAACAATTGATCTATTCAACTTTGTCTGCGTATTTTCCATCCACAAACTATATATAAAAACCTCTCTCTTTCTATCACAAACATCCCGATCTCTTCATTATCCCTCGTGCTTGCGCTTTTACGGTTTACGACCGATCTCCCAAGCGTTAATACCCGCACCAAAAACCCTTCTATGGAGCACTTCCAGACATGTATATTACTGCATCCCGTATCTTACCCGACTACTTCCTGATGAGATGAGGAACGCTTTCTCTCGCTCAGCCTTCAAAAAGAAAAGCTCTACGTGTATAAGCCCTCGCGGTCTTTCAAGGCGTCAAGAGGCTCTATCCAGTATTTATGTAACACATTCCTGAACATGTATTACCATTTTTATCATTTTTGAATCTGTCTGATTTCATTTTAATAATGTTGCGTCAGTCGAGAAAGCTACGGGATTCTTCAACTCTATGTTTGAAGAAATTAAAGAGTCCGTATCAAGTATGAACGCCGTTCTACAGGAGGTTAAAAACTGCAATGCTGATCTCGAAACAGAAAATAACGAATTGCGGAGCACCGTGGATATAGTGAACATCAAAGTGAATGATTTGGCTCAGGTCTCCCTTTCTTCAACAGTGATTGTGCGGGGAATTCCTTCCACTGACTATGAAAACGTTCTTGAAATCCTAAAAACTCTCGCCATTACAATAGAAAGAATAGAATAAATTTTATTTCCAAAAAATGATTCCAAAAATAAAAACTTCACACTCAATATGGGGGGGGGGGGGGAGCTGCAAGTTCGATCTATACATTAACAATCTGAAAAGAAAATTACTATAGGAACATAATTACAAATACATCACTCTGAATACATGAGGTGGAAGCAAATTGTGACAAAATATATTATCTAGAAATAGTTAAACAATTTTCAGAAAAAAAAGAAGAGAAAAGGGACACTAAGCGCACTTGGAAATAAGAAAGAATTATTAAGGAGTATAAATGCTGGACGTCATAGCTTCGCAGTCCAACGGATCAATAGTAATCAGGGACGAAAAAACTGCTTTTTTCTAGGAGGATCTGCTGATAGCGATGGGGCGAGCCAAAGATGCTGGGAGGAATCTTAGTATGAGCGGTAAGTGGTGGTAGAGATGACGGGAAGTGGATACTAGTCGGCTGCGAGGAATGGGCAAGACTGCCCTGGTCGTCGGTCTCATGACGCCAAATCGGTCTCAAATTCAAGTACCATTCGTAACTCATGATGTAACTTCAGTTTTTCGGATCAAACCCCCAATCTATTGGAGTCGCCGACGGTCGACTCTTCCCATTCACGCGGAAATTCGCCCATTAAAATCAGTACAAGTTTGTCTGGACCGTTGGGGGTAAGATCTTTCTAAAAAAAAGGATGAGTCACCTTCTTCTAGACCCACTCGCATCGCTGATCTAAAACATTTGGAAACCATGGACACCCATCGTCGCCTAGTCTTTGGCGCACCTGCTGTCACTCCCAAATAATATTTCCTTCCTTTTAACCTCATATGTATATATCTCTCTGAATTCTCTTTGATTGCAAACCTAGTGGTCGGTGCTAACTTAGAAATTAATGAGGATCATGATGTTGATTGTGAATATCATTCCACTCTTGCGGAATAAATAAATGCAGATAAAAACATTGCTTTAGAATCAAATGAATTCAGGATATTTCATATGAAAATACGCTATTCCTCGAATATCCATGAATTTTTAACGTGGGCGGGTGATGATTTGTATAAATTTGATGTTTTGATACTCCTGAAGGGTTGACAGTTGTTATGCCTTCAATAAAATTCCAGGCTACGTCTTGTTCCACACAACTGACCACATTAATAGAAATGAAGAGGTGGTGATTTACGTGAAGGAGGTTTATCGTACTCCTTAAAAATGGTGACTTTACTCCAAGCTACTTCTGTTTGTCTTCACAATCTTGGACTTGAAAAGATCTCGATTCTTGCTGCTTACCGTAATATATCTAGTGATATTGCTTTGTTCACAGATTGATTTGTCTAATTGATTTCATATCCGAACAGGAGCGAGTATACCGAATGGTGTTCTATGGAGATATAAACATTAATATTTGGGATAAGTAGTAAAGTTTGGAGTTTCAGTGCCTCATAGATGCGCCTACTAGGTTGCAGAACGCAAGTGCCACCTGTGCATAGACCACATGTTTTTGAGGTCCTTCTCTTCTCATTTCACCGTGGGCATAATAGAGTCCTCAATCACGGATCACTACTCCACCACTTCGAGTTTACATATGAAAGGAGTCAAACAAAGTAGGAATGCCCAAGTGAGGAGGATTTCTCGCATAGACAAGGTTAAATTAAGAGAAATGATTTTGTTACATGACTGGTCCCAGGTGTGTGATTGTGGCGATGTTAATTGGGCTGCGTCATATCTTGTTGAGGGGTGAAAAGCCCGTATAAAACTTGCTTCTAAGGTTATTCCTACCCCTTCTTCAAAAATAAAATGAACACCCTGGATTTCGGTGGGTTTATTGAAATCTATTCATAGAAGGGACTCATTGTCAAAGAAGCAAAAACCAGCCATTCAACCTTTCTTTAAAAACCTATGTATTTGAATAAAAGGTTAAGAACAATTACCACGATACCAAGTTCAATGATAAAAACGATAAGTCGAGAGAATTTTGGAAAATGTTAAATGAGTCTTTTTCGGGTAAAACAAGAAAGTCAACTCTACATATGGTAGCTGCAGAGGCTGAAATAGATGGGATTGGCTTGGGGGGTGCCGCTAATATCACAGCTAATAAATTCGATGATTTTTTTGCAGAAGTCGGTGAATCCTTGGATAGGCAGTTCCCAACTTTCTCTAGAGACTGTTTTCAGGCCGCTGGTGCTCCTGGGCCGAGTTCTAGTTTTCTCTTCAAAATGATAACCGAATCAGATCTTCGATCAATGATAAACAGTATGAAAGGCAATTCAGCACCCGGGGATGATGGTATTGGACTGTAGCTTATTAAATATAACCTCGATATTCTAAAGCTTTCCCTCAATCACATAATTAATGTCAGTTTAACTACATCTCAGTTTCCTAACATTCTAAAGTTCGCCAAAGTTATTCCCCTGCACGAGGATGGTTCTGAAACGGCATACAATAATTTTAGACCAATCTCATGGCTAAATATATTATCCAAATTGATCAAAAAGTGGGTGAAGCAACAGTTGTCACAATACCTCACGGAAAAACATCATACCTACATCAAAAATCAGTTTGTCTTGCGTTTGGGGCTGGGTGTGGATGAGGCCTCGTTCACGGTTTCCACGGACCTCACTAATTTGATCAAAGACAACAAGTTATTCTTATTGGGCTGGATCTTGTTAAGACTTTTGATTCGTTTGATCGAAAAAAGCTGATGGATTCTCTGGGAACGGTTGGGATATATGGGAGGGGAGGAATTGGAGTGGTTCGAGAATTATTTGGCTGAGCGGAGACAGTTCACAGTGGTTGAAGGGGTATCCAGTGGTGTGAGGGGAATTGAATATGGAGTGGCGCAGGGAAGTACTTTTGGGCCCATCCTTTTTTTCGATTTTCACTAATGGAATAACAAGGCTGGACACCAGCGGTTCTCTGTGCCTCTTCGCAGACGAAACAGTCCTCATTTGCAGTGCCAATACGTGGGAGGAAGTTTTCCAAGAACCAACAAAGATGTAAATCTTGTTTACATGTCGCTTCACTCCTTAAGCCTCAACATAAACAAAACCAAGTATATGTGTTATTTGCGCTGCAAAGGAGACGAGGTAGACAACGATTCTATAAAGCTGCACAAATGTAGTTGGCCCACTATATACTTGTGTCCTTCACTGGAGCGTGTTCAGAGTATGAGGTACTTGGGAGTGTGGTTGGACGATGGTCTGAGATGTATCATGTTTCCTTCCTGGTCAAAAGGTTAAAAAAGTTTATTCATGTCTTTTATGCTCTACGTCGTCATCTTCACAACCAGCTGAGGGTTGGTGTGTACAGGTCGTTGGTATAAAGCATCCTCTCGTTTGGGATCATATCCTGGGAGGAGCCTCGTCCGCTGTTCTCTGTACGCTGAAATTAATGCAGCGAACCATATTAAAAGTACTTCTCCGGAAACCCCCAGATTTCCTTTAAATCAGCTTTTTTGCGAGTTACCGGTGTTTTCCTAGATCAATTGTATCAATAGGATGCCCTATTCTTTTATCACAAACATATCGATTGCTTCAGAATCAATAGACACCTGCAACGTCGCCCACGTCGAGGGAAACCAAAAGAAATAACAGCTTCAGTTATCTGGATTATTTGCTTATATTGCCGCCAATAGAATTCCGAATTTAAGAAGTTCGATTTCCGCGAGATGCTTTGAATGTGGTTGGTAATGTGATAACCAACTAGTTGTTTTGAACGTTTTCGCGATGTTATGTGCATATTCATCTTAGTCAACAACTATCAGTTGGGAAATAATGAAAATTAACGGAAAATAAGTTTGGGGGTGAAAAGAGGGGCACAGTGAAATTATTGTAACCGGCGGTAGGAAAGAAGGGAAAGCATTTGTTGTTCGGAGTGTATGGAGTTTGAGAGCTCGACTGTTGTCGGAGACTGTACCGCTCCCGAGAGGCCCAAGGCACCACTGCTGGGAAATGAGGCAAAATGAGGGTAGGGTGAAGGGATCCCTTGGGGGCACCGACGCCGCCCCCAGCCTCTAGCCGCCTCCACCGCTCCCGTCCCGCTTCCGAGCCATGAGGCCCCCAGGTACCTTCCCGCCCTCTCCACTCACACTATCGCAAAAAAGTCTGATTAGTTCTTCCCTCCCAAAGGAGCCACCTTCCTCTCGGATCCTTCCTGCGTGGCGTCCCAGCTCGCCTACCTCCACCTCCGCCTCCACTTCTACCTCTACATCCACAGCTAAAGTCTCCCTCATATTACATACAGCGCATCCTTTCGATCAAATAACCTATTTTCATTTCAGTCAGAATAATCCTTGTCCTATCCAAGTGCCAGATGTGTGGTAAACTAACACATATTCCATACAAACATACATGAATGTAATTTTTGCATTGCGTCAATAAGTTTCGTGTGAAATAGTAGGTACTAATCATCCTCGATTTTACTGGCTTCAACACAGGTGCGTTGAATAATTAGTTGATGCGATTAATCTAACGACGGGAAGAGCATTAGCGCTTGAGCGGATCGGGATTATCCTCTCCGTCCCCCCTACCGCGAACAAATTCAAAATTTCCGAGGTTTGTTGAATAAGTAAACTGAAGTCGGAGTCGAACCAGAAACAATAATTAGAAAATCAGGTGAAAACTGCGATGATACAGGGTGCCCTGAAGTTATGCACAATCCGACCCCTACGTATTCTACAACTCATTTCCAAACAAAAATGCCTCCTAGCGATTTTTTGCCAGAGGCCTCGTTTCCGAGTTATTCGCGATTTAAGATTTTTTCGTATTTTCGATCTGATGTCATTTAAACTGGACAGCTTAGGAATGCCGTAGAGCTGTTTCATTCATTAAATTCATTTTCATTTCTCATTTTTAAATATTCATTTTTTGGTTTATATCTTAACAATCTAGTTTAAACTCTAACTCTTTATATGAACTCGATTTAATCCCCAATATCTCAACATTGTCCTACAACTGGATAACATGTTCGAGTCAAGAAACATTTTACTAAAACTAAATTTGGTCAGAAACAACAAATTATCAACATTGCAACACCCAATGCTACCGCACAATCAAATTGGGGTTGACGATACACGGCGCACAAAGCAACCCCTCCTTCAAGACCTGGAGGTCGTGCGGGTCATTGCATACCCTCACCCCTGACCAAGACAATGCCTCCTCCGTAGCTTTCCGAATTTTCAAACATTAGGTCTTTTTTAGTTATAGGTACAGGATGCCCCAGGGGTTTTGCACGATCCGACTCCTACGTATTATACAACTCATTTCCGAACAGAAATACCTCCTAGCAATTTTTTGCCAGAGGCTTCGTTTCCGAGTTATTAGCGATTGAAGACTTTTTTTCGTGTTTTCGCGTATAAGTCCCACAGTTATCGAGATAGCTCACATTTAATGACACCGTTGAAAAGAGCGTTACATTTTCTATCTATTTGATGTCAAAAAACATTTTTTTTTAAATTGCATTGAAGATGTGCGATTGCTGCGCGAAATGGCAGTTTTTGTCAAAATCTTGGAATCGCCTGTTTTTCATCTCGCCTAGAAACTCCATTAATGCTTGACGCAGCAACTGTGCAGGCCTGATACAACGTGCGCCAAAATGTTAGCTTTCCAAAGGTGTAACCGTTTTGGTGTTTAAAAATATTTTTAGTTAAGGAAATGGTGTTCAACAGCAGAAAAACGTGTGTTTTCTGCTAAAATTCAGGTTTTTCCAAAAGTCACGACGAAAAAAGGTTGGAGGCAGGGTATACGTAACTTTTCTCGCTGTATAGATTGGTGACAACGCCAGACCTCTCAAGTGACGATTAAAGTTAGTTTTGTCGGATGCATAAGCCCGTTCGTTTGTGAACTGCGTCTACGGTCTTGAAGGAGGGGTTGCTTTGTGTGCCGTGTATTATCAACCCCAATCTGATTTGGCGGTAGCATTGGGTGTTGCAATGTTGATAATTTGTTGTTTCTGACCAAATCCAGTTTCAATAAAATGTTTGTTGACTCAAACGTGTTATTCAGTTGTAGGACAATGGTAAGATATTGGGGTTTGAATCGAGTTCAAATAAGAGTTAGAGTTTAAACAAAATTTTAAAGATATAAACCAGAAAATAAATATTTTAAAATGAAAAATGAAAATGAATTTAATGAATGAAACACCTCTACGGCATTCCTAAGCTGTCCAGCCAAGGTCAGGATAATCTAAGAGCCGTGAGACGAGAGTAAGAAATCATAGCAAAGAAAGATATAATTGGTCTAACAATCAATTTCAACTATTACAAAGTTTCGATTATATTTCAAAACTAGACGAAAATTCTTTATTTAAAACTCCGAGCTGGGTGCCTCGCCAGGGGGCAAGTCCCCTGGACCCCCCCCCCCCCCCCCCGGGTGCTTACTGCTTAGAGCCTGCTGCTGAAATTCAAAAAACATGAAACATGCTTTAGCTTTTGACTTTATTTCACGGCATCCACTACTAAAAGGGTCGCTTTTTGAGGAGGATATCGTAATACACATTTTTTTAATAGTAATAAATTAATTCAAATTATATACTGTCAACACAGGTCCTCCTTAATCTCACAAAATGTTCAGTCTTCAGTTTTACATTCGAAGTAATTAGTGATAAAATGTTAAATCGATCAGGATGAGTTAATAACGTAGGGGAAGCACAAAGATTCGTTTAGATTATCGTAATTATTATTCAATCGATTTTTTATTTTGTTACTAAGCATTTCAAATGCCATACCGATAAGGGTGTTATAGGAAGATTTTACTTATAAGTCGACAATATTACAAACCTTACTATTGATCAATTCCGTTGGAATTAAATTATTATTATACGAAAAATCGATTATTTCCTTCTTAAAAAGTGACGTTTTTGGCCGAAAATGCTGTAAATAAGGTCAATTAGGAAACAGATATCACCACACGGTTCAGATTTTTTAAAAAGTGCTAAATCGTGTGCCATATTTCAGGCATCTTCATCTTATTTCCGGGCAATCACTGGGGTGAATATACAGGGTGTATACACTAACTACGGGCCAGATTCAAGGAGTCGATTTTGAAAGTCATTTCCAACAAGAAATGCATCCTAGAGATTTTTTCTTACTCAACTATAAATCCTTCCCTTTTCACTTTCAAGATTTTTTTCCCCTTCTCGACCTTAACTTTTGGTGATCTCGGTCAGTTCAGATTACGAGTCTGAGAATGCATAAACGACAGTCTATTCGAATCATGGTAGTGTACTCGAATAGGGAATTAGCGGATATTGTTTTTGTCTATAGGTTCTCAAATGGCAACAATAGAGCTGCCACTCGAAAGTACGCTAGACGGTTTTCCAATTTTTCAAATTTTGACGTTCCTCCATTGTTTTTTTCTAGTAAGACCAGGCTAAAAAAGTTGAATTTTGTATCACACAGATTTGTCGCTCTTTTCCACGGTATCCTCAGATTTTATTTGGCATGCCTCAAACTTCGATTCTAAAAAAGGTTATGAAAAATTGAATGACAGGTAGGTAAGTTAACAATCGTGTGAAGAACCTTTTAATTGAAAAAAACTCGTTTCTTGTGCTGGTTGAAGGAATATTGAAGGACAAAATAGTAACAGAAACAACCCCTGCCGTATGTCGGACCTGTTTCATTTAAACCCTGTTTAAGGCACTGTTTTATGTATCGTCAAGAGTCAATAGTTTTCGTAGGTCACGCAAAATAAGGCTATAATTATAATATTAGTTAGATATTTAAATCGATAAATTATGTGTACCTATGCTATCAGTAAATATAGTAACGGTTTTGTGAGATTTCTTAGAGAAATACGCTGAAGTACAGCTAAAATGAGAGTAACGATTTACATTCTAAGAAAAGGTTACTCAAGTGCGCAGATACTGTATCAATCATACCATCAATCAAAATATGTACAATGCTGGATGATGGAAATGATAAAATATAGAAATTATACTGATATGTTACTGGCACACTGGGTTGTTAAAGACATCCCTTGGGGGGGGGGGGGGGGGGGGGGGGCCAACTGACGTAAATCTTTGGTGGACTTCACGATCTAAGTTGCTGAACGACTGTTTTTGGAAACTACTTAATTTACTCATGTTTTGATCATTTAGTAACAACTACTTTCAAATATTTGTGCTGCATTCTGAAATTCGTCGGATAAGAACAAAACTAATTTAATTACAAAATCGGTCCCTTTGAGTTAAAAGTGGTGGTGGATGCCTAATAGCGCATTCTGGCATTCTAGTTGAACGGCAAAAATTATATTTCATGCTATTGTCAAGTACAAACATAAATTATGTTTACCTGTTGCTTCTTCATGTTTTTCATCCCATTCATCAACTTCATCTTCTCCTGTAAAAGAGTAACAAGTATAAGTAAAGTACCCATGAGCGTGTTTCTAGTAATGATGAACTAGATAATGGCCATTTTCATTTATTATTAAATCACGAATTTGTTATAGTTAAGGAAAGATGTTCAGGAAACCAGGCTTGACGGTCGAAAACCTAGGTCTTCCCCCCTCCCCCCTCCTGAGCACGGGAGGTGGCAAATGAAATCTTCTCGAATCAGAGCTGTACTTGTTATCATCGAAGACATCTATCAGTTTTCTAAGAGCCATTAATGCACTAATGCCTTCTTACTGTTGTCCTCTCATCATCTCAAGCGAAACTCATAATATCTTAGAGGAGGAGGGGTTGATTTAGACCAGATGTTCAAAAACTTGGGTGTGGACAACAAGATTTGCTACATCGAATTTCACTGGAAGTGCGTAGGTACCACAGTAAATGGTAATACAGTAAAAAGATGATAGAAAGTTTGTTCACGTCCGTAGTCATTTTTTAGTGGCAACCTTTCAAAGATGGAAAAGCACCAGCTCCCGATGATGCTTCATACTAATATTAGGACAGCACAGAATTAATAAAGCAAACCCGCTGTTCAAGTTTAGTTGGCTCAACATATTGTCCACAGCGTTCAAGTTTATCGTGGTCCGCAACGGACACCCACCCTTTTAGTTATAATTTAAATACGAATATCCAGGTGGGTAAGGTTTTTATAGTATGCAGTCCTCAGCAAGAAGATATGAAGATCTTTAGGAAATCAAAACCAGTTGTGAACGACAGAAGACAACATAGAAAGCCGACACTCAGAGGGCGTTACAATGCTGAAGTGTGTATCTTACCCTGGAAGGCTGTGGTGAAAAACAACCTCCTATTCCCGGCTCTCACCCAAAGGGTAGGTCAATGGCGGCTCATCCCTTGAAGTTCTGGGGGTGCATGGAGATTACTCGGTACAGGAAGGAGAAAGATGTGCTTTTCTGAGCGAAATACAAATTTCAACTTCTCTATTTCTCGTTCTCCTACTCTATGTAAAACTGCGTGAAATACAAAACAATAAAGACACCAACACTTATTTACATCAAAAACTTATGAATGATGACAGGTACCACTGGGCACTAGTTCTCAAACTGATCCGCCGTTTACACTCGATGCCCAACGAATAGAAATCCCTTTAACCATTGTCAGTTATGCGCAAAAAGTAACAGACCCACTAGGTCTACCGATAAGTGGTCGAACGCTCTTGAATGTTCCCAAACTCAGTTCGGTGCAGGTGACGGTTCACACTACCCGTCTATCTTGCTCACGAATGTTTGAAAACAATTCTTGTTTCGTTTCAACGGGCCTAAACGTAACTTCAAAACCATAGCAGCAGAAAACATGACTGAAAAAATCATGGATAAGAAACTACAGAAAAAGAGGCGAGCTGGAAGATTGGCTGATAAGACACTGTTAACCAACAAAAAGAAGCGCTCCTAACAGTTAGCCAATGAAACACTTCGCTCTATCCCGTGTTTTTTTGAGCTCTTTGATTGGACAATTCGGAGGCTTGCTGCAATTCCTACAGAAATTCCACCTCATCAGCAGCGACCTTGAAGCACAGATTTATCCCGTTTGATTAGACAGAACCTTGGGAGGGTCCGTTTCCCAGTGTTGGTTCAAACTCACAAGTTTTCTAAAAGTTGTTATCTTTCTGGTTTATTGGCTGGAGGCACAAATGCACCTATGCTCCTATCAAGAGCCGCACCTGGGGTAGGCGCTATGATTCCGATGGGCTATCCAATCAAAGATGGTAGACCAAAATTTTTCTTTTAAAAACAAAATCAACAAATAATTAAAGTCGTTGAAATTGGCCCGGTACATGATGTCCCCACGAAATGAGCAGATGACTATCCACAGTTTGTGAATTCGAACTCCAGACAGGTCGAAACCTCCACATCTTCTGGTGACCCTGTGATTTTTACATAGATTTCAATCCTCCTTGTTTCAACTTTGATTGTCGTTGAAATTCAAGTTGGTACGCGTAAAGAGCGGAGTGAAAAGTGGATTGGTGATGATTGGCATAGGGTGGGGGGGGGGATGAAAACTGTTTATCCTTGCATATTGTACACCACAGGCACCTCGAGGTTTGTGTAGCTTGAGATACTTGAACCCTTCAGGATAATATATAGGTAACCATTACGTCAACTGCGTCTAACTTGATACTAGCCATCTATTAAAATTATATGTGCGAATAATATACATAGGTACACCGTTGTTTGTGCGACTCACCAATGATTGTTCTTTTCATACAGTCCCTTACACCCATTCTTCTTCCATTTTTCCCTACTCTCCTCTCATCTTCTTCCATCTCCCCTTATGGTACTCCACCACTTTCTGACCCCTTTGAACATTTTGACTCGTAATTTGTTTTTAAACTAATTCCAGACAATAAGTAGGAAAACTATCCTCCTCACTTAACTTGCCAGACGTTTTTCCCACTTCGTGAAGGGCCCGATTGGTTATTCAGTTTTGAAGATTGTGCGAATTATTGCAACCGTTCTCGAAAGGTGTGTGTTTCACATCACTTTCATATTCTGCCCAGGATGTGAGGAAGAACCAAATTCGAAGAAGACCGAGTGACAAAAACCATTTCGTCACCCTAGATTCTTGAAATGCTCTCTTGAGGAAGAGTCAAGACTCCTATACCTGATCAGCAGTGAAGTTTGCTCCCCCTCACTAGCCCCTAAATAATGAGTTTCGGCAGGGTTGTTTGAGGATTTCTATTCTCCACGTTGATTATCGTTTGAATTCAAGTTGGCCCCGCGTGATGAGCCGAGTAAAAATCGGATTAGCGGCGTGAAAACCGTCTACCGAGCGGCGAGCGGGAGAGGAGACGCACTAGTCGTAGTACGAGTAATAATTTGGGTGGACCTCGAGTCCACCGGGACTCCGCTAATGGTCCCCCATATCAATTTCAATGGCATCGTGGGATGGCGAGGTGGGGGCTCCCGCGGGAACAGACCTGGTCACCAACAACAAAACTCTGCTCTCTTGTTTATAGAGTTATTGTTGCCATAGCGACCGCCCCGCGGGACGGACCTCACTTCCAACATACTTTAAACCACCTGACAGTTTCTGCTACATTTACATTTGCCTTGGCCGAGAGAAGAATCGCCTTAGGAGATGACTCGATCGGGAAGACAATTTGACACGTTTGAAACCACGTTTTTTCCGAATTCCGGAAAATTCGGAGCAGTTTTAAATTGCAGCAATCTTGTATTGTACTATTCCAAAAAAAGGTTGCAAACAGTTACGACGAATTGGAAGTTCTCTCGACCCCCGAATATCGATGTCGTTTTGCCTCTCCATTTGCCTTCCTTCCAACGTTTCTGAAATGGGATTGTACAACGCTCCGATTCGAATCACTTTTGATTGATTAAAACTGATTGAAGGTTAGGCTATTTCATATAAAAAATTATCTTGAGTGATCACTACAGTTATAATCAGAATCATTTACTGATGTTCGTATCATGGAAAAGCGTATACTGGCAAATTACGATAAAAGTTGTTCCTAATGTTATAATGAACTTGTCATGAATTGTTTTGTTAAGATTGGTGGTCTGGATGCTCGCTAAGCTCCTAAAAATATCCTAAATCAATCCTTTCAGAAATGTATAGTTTAGTTGGACAAATAGGTAGGAATCTGAAATTAAACTGGTGTCTTGATGTGACTGGTGGTTGATGTTCAATCCGCTACATTAAATAAATGAAGTAAAATATAACTACCTACTGGTTTCGAAACTACAAGCTCCTGAACCGCAGTCAAATGCCGCAACTTCCCGGCTACGAAAACTTTTCAATATAGTATTAAATTGGCTGAGGGTCTCGCTCTCGCACATCGGTCAGCCTCTCCTAGGATCTCCTGGTCAGCATCTTCTCAGTCAGGTAAAAGCTCTATACGTTCTCTGAGGTACATGCGAATTCTTGAAGCCCTGAAACCTTTTGCCGTCAAGCAGTTCAAATTCGTAAAATTCTTGGACATTTGGTTAAGTTTTAACTTCAACATGAAAGAAACCATTAGTTCCTGTGAGACTTTAGTTCAGTTGAGGAAAATAACTTTTTCTGGAATATTGCTCCCAATAACTCCGTTCAATTTAGGTGAGGTGAGTCTAGTGTACTTCGGAACAATTGCTTTGAAAGACTTCTACCTTCATACAACTCGGTGCGGTAGAGGTAATTAATCTCGTTGCGTAAACTATTTATACTCCATCCTGACAACCTCATGTGTCAGACAAGGTGGGTTCGTCACTAACAGGACCTTTTGGGAGAAAAAGTAAAATATATGAGATACCAAATAAAGGTCCTCACAATGTACCTAGGAGTAAGAACAAAGGTTCACAATTGAAAATAACAACTACTCATCAGTTGGTTTAACAACTTGGTAAGCGTAAGATTTCCTCAACGCGACGTCCTTTGCTCATGGACCTGTCAAGGTGTAAGAGGTCAGGATTGAGTCGAGAGCCCACCTGATTCAAAAGATTCTCGAGTGTGCAGATGACACTAGCAGAAATCATAGAGAACAGTGTGATGGTGACATTTACAACAACTTAATTTATAATAGAGTACCCAAAGACTGGAAATTTCAGCTCTTTACAATCCATGCCTCCGTCCTGAAATGAAAGAAAAATCGTGGAATACCTTCCTATTAGTCAGGGTTATTAGGCAGTCGGGGAGATGTGAGACTATCGCCAAAACTCGGGAGTTACCATGAAAAAAAAACACGTATTTTGGCACTTAAACCTCATTTTCACTGTGAAATCCAATTACTACAATCAATTTGATTAATCCAACAGGATGCTGACGTTTTGGGGAAGTTTTTAGGCGGTCTGCACAGTTCTGCATGAAAACTAATAGGATTACAAAGCGTTTGACAAAACAGTTAATTTTAAAAATCTCTCTCTCTTTCGTCCCTCAGTATCTCTCTTTTTTCGTCCCTTAGTTATGATTTTGAAAAAAATGTTTAGGCACCAAAATGACAAAAAATTCAACACTTTCTCCAACGGTATCTTCAAATTTGAATTCCCGTGCAAATTAAAGAAGTTATGGCAATTTTAGTGAAGTAAGGACGAAAACACGAAAAAAAACTTGAAAGTGAAATTACTCGGAAATGAAGCCTCTAAAGAAAAAACGCTAAGAGCCACATTTGGTCGGAAATAGGTTGTAGAACACGTAAAAGAGCGGTCGGACACGACTCGCGTTACACCCTGTATATGCATGATCACTTTCTCTAGGCATTTTTGGTACCAGGCTACAAGTTTTTTCAACTTGTTCAGTTTCATACCACAGTCCCGCCAAACCGCTCAGCCACTGCTGTATTTCAGCCATCAGTTCGTCGTCATCGAGAAGCACCTTCCTCCAAGATGTTGCTTAAGCTGCGGGAATAGGTGAGAATCACTGGGAAGCGAGATCTGGAGAGTAAGCGTCAGAAACTAGTTAGTAACTGATTGGTAGCCCGTCTTCACACACGAGGCTATACTCATTAGTGAGTATATTACAAGGAACCTTGTTAAACTCCGAGTTTTTAGAAAAAATATAGTCCATTTCCACAACAACAAAAAAGTTACAAACGTTGACTCTACTTATCGTTTTGTTGCTAATGATGAATTAGCCGTAGGAATCGATTTACCGTTTATAACTCTTTAATTTTGTGGAGACAGACTTCAGTTTTTCTAGTCACGTGCTTCAACAATTTCGCCGAGGGTGATCTAGTACGTACCGACGCAACACCGTCCGTCCACAGGTACCCTACATAGGTTAACTAATATCCGGGATTATAGAAAATATAATTCCATTGATTGTTTTCAAACTAAATTTCTTGTGTTATTAATGTTTTTCCCACCAATATTTCACTTAATTACTCGTATTTCGAATAAGGAAACAAGGACGATTCGTTCATTTCATTTTGGCCAGTCAAATCGTACACAAAAAAGGCATAAAATTGCAAGTGAACGGCTAGTTCTGATTTTTCGGTATGTTGTTTGGGACCACGAAATTCTTACCTGCACTCTGGTTTTCTCGCAATAACATTGAAACTATGCATTTTTCAGAAAAACATCAATTAGATGTAAAAAATTATTTACACAGTTCATTGATCAATTATCAGTATATTACTTCATGATCTATTTCATTACCTATTTTGTTCAAAATCAGTCGGTGCATAATTTTTTCACGTTTCTAAATTTTTTTGTTCATGTCTCCTCCTCAGAAGCGGCCGAAATGACAAACCGAGAAGGTAATTCGTCATAGCTCGTTCTTTGTAAATAATTTGTACTTTATAATCAAAAATCACTTACTTATTAACTTTTCGATCTGCTACTATTTTTTTGTTTATATGTACGAGTATAATATATACACCTATCAGAATTAAATTACAGTCCTTCCTTAAGATTACGTGGTATTTTTTTTTTAGTGTAAATTATCCGTTACCATCATTAGAACTCATGAAGCCAAATTTACTTTTAAAAAATCGATTTTTCCATTATTCGTTATTTGAGGATTGTGAGAGAACCATAATGCCTAAAGACGTACGGTTGAGCTTAAATGAAAGCCTATTAAATTTGCTACAACTTCTATTGATATAACTTTTTTCGCAGAACACATATTTTTCCCAGATATTTAGGTCCACAGTTGACCAAAAGCTAAATTTACTTTTTTTGGAAAAATGAGCAATTTTAGCAAGGCTGTATCTCGGTAACTATTAAACTTACAGAGCTGCATTTGGGCTCATTTTGTAGCAAATCGCATCTACTTTAAATACGTAAATACAGTAGCAATTCAAGAAAAACGCATAGGTTCAAAGTTATAGCGAAAAAAAATAGAGTGAGGCCAAGAATTTCGAGTGCTTCGAAAGTAGAGCAAGGTTTTTGTTTCCTGTAAAATTGGATTTAGACTTCCTTAATAGTACCAAAAAATATACCCCAAGAAATTAGATGAGCGGCTCAATGGAAATTTTACTTGGCAGTGAAAATAACAGTTTTTACTTCCAAGCAAACGAATGATTTTAAAAACAACGATTTATCAGCAGTAAATTCACAATGAGTGTAACGACTGCTGATGCCCCTTTACAATCAGATAAAATACATGTAAATTCACGAGGTACAAATTTAATTGGTATAAAATTTGGTAGAAAACATCATGGAATGTGAAGAAACTTAGGTACTGTGTGCTTACAAGAACTACTATTAAAAAATTGATCGAACCGGAAAAAGCATTTTGTGCAATGCCATTAAAAAATGAAAAGAGGTGTAGGAAATTTAATTATATGTATACTACATAGTATCTATTTTGTATATTATGAATTAATAGAGTTCTCCCATTGTCGATTCAATCGCTGAGGCCGAATTAGGAAAATTTTCATGCAGCGAATGACAAAACCAATGTACAATAATAATGGAAAATTTGTGGAAGGAGTGAATACAAATAAATAAAAGTTCCAGTCATGCAGCTTGATATTGTGAGCGAGTTCCCCTAAATTATCGTATCAAGAGCAGGACATTCATGTTGAACTGTGATGACATTTGAACACTTTAAGGACAAACATAATCAATTTTTAGATTCTTACCATTGTTTCAATCGTTCTAATCGATTTTTAGCTCTATTTAACGGAAATGCAAGTACGTTTTTCAGTACAATTTATTGGATAGATTTTTCAATGTTATACTTCTTGTTTGATTAACTTTTTCTGAGTTGTATTCAGCTAAAAAAATATATCTCAATCCTATTGAAATTATTTCGGAATATCTTAAAACGGAGTTTCATGAAGAAATTTTTTTTTTTTTTTCTAGACATTTTGAAGCCATTGCAATAGCTTCATTTTTAAGACAATCCGCCTACAGTATTCAGCACTATGTAAATAATATTGGTATCAATAACAGTCATTGAAAAGTGCACGCAAAATGTTTCATTAGAACTGATTTCGTTTTGTTTGTTTTAGGCCAGTTTTTTCTGAAAATGCCTTTTTTTTCTCACAAATATTGACTTCTTTCTCTCATATTTTTCAAGGAAGTTTAGTTCAATAAAACTTCTTGAATCTCGAATCTTGAATTCAAGCCAAGATGACATTAGGTGCTAAATGAAAATACGTCATTCTTCGGTGTAATCGACAACTGGGGGGGGGGGGGGGTGTTGTAGATAACCAGGGTGATAAGGGCCCACGTGGGTCGGACGACTGTCAACAACAAATGGGCTGACTTACTTTTAAAGGCCCGAGGTTTCGCTTGCTTCCGGCGCGACATAGCGCCGCATCAGTTCATCCGCTCCGAGGCATTTCCTAGGCGACGCGGGGGTGCCGTCCGCCGAGAGCGTGACGGCCGAGCGAACGCGAGAGTTGCCGCCGCCCGCGCGAGTGCCGCTTCCGATCTGCTCGATTGCCCTTTGGCCCGATGTGCCGCTCGTAATAAGATCACCACACGAACACTGGAGTCTTGACACGTCCTTCCTGTTCGCCTCCCCTCGACCGGACGCAAGCGCATGCTCTCCCTCCGCGGCGGGGGTAGCTCTGATACCTGTTAACCCTTCGGAAATCCTCCGCTTCCAGGAGTCAGAAGCCTGAAGGAAATTCCTCGACATCACACCCTCACCCTTTCCCGTCAAAAAGACGACTTGGTGTGCCTCTTATAAAATATAAGCGACCAACAGCGAGGATCAGGTTTATTAAGAGCTTTGGGGAAGTCATCTGATTCACTCCTGCCATCAGGGGCGTAACGTACACCCCCGCAAACCCCGCGATGCGGGGGGGATACAAGAGGGCCCGGGAACGGGCCCGCTCTAGCAAAATTCATTTTTTTTTCAATTTTAAAGAATAAAACGGAACTAACGATACACAGAAAAATTCCATTATGTAACATCAAGTTAATAAACATCAACGGTAATGTAGGTTCATTGATCAATCATCTTTTGGTTTTATTTATAACCAGGTGAGGAAGGGTGTTAAGTAGCTAAGGTGTCAGAGTTGCGAAGGTGCTTAGTAAGCCATCTACACCGATATTATCGAAATATCGATGTTTTGCTTCGATATTACGATGTTTTGTCATCGATGCCACATGTTCGATAATATCAATATATCTATGTGTTGTCTCCGATAACATCGGTTTGGTTTACTCTTTGGTTCACAGAAACAATGCCATTTAGTCTGCTTGCTGCCTAACGTGGAAAAAGAGAAATATTAAAAATTCTTTCAACTGCCGCAGTATTAGCGAATTTTCGAAGAAAAAGAAACTACTTATTGTTCTCTGACTAAAATGTTTGCATCAAGATCCGTTTTAAAGCATTCTAAGTCCACCGTCAGACACCAAAAAACACATTCCAGACGATAACTCGCACTAAAATTAAGATTAAGACTCAAATTTGCACAGAAATCTACCTAGGCTTTCAAAAGGCAATGTTTGAAGATGAGCACAATCGCTTCACTCTAAGGGGAGATTTGGGGCATTTCAAATGGGGGAAAGTTAGCCGAAAACCCCCAAGCAGGTGACTCTCTATAAAAGTTTTTTCACGCTGAACACGACGGTGAAATAGGATTGGAAATATTTCAATCCGTTCAAAATAGAGCAGTTTGAAGATGATAAAACAAGGTAGATTGGCAAAATTCGCCAAAAAAATGAAAAATTCTTCAGCTTTTGAAAGTTTTGAAATTAAAATGAAAAATGGGTATCACAAGTCAGAAAATAAAATTATCGGTTTTTGCGTAATTCTTCCTCCTGCAAAACGAGTTACTTTGTAAATTTGCTCATTCCGTCATGCTGCATCCGGCAGACTTGGCGTTGGTCTTTTAAAACGCCACCACTTACTTGGAGACATCTTTACGGAATATTCACTCACAAACGCTGAACGAACGAACAAACAAAATCCTCAGAATACTAGCAAGAAGCGATCGGTAGTAGCGTGTATTAGGGATACTGTTAACTAATAAGGACACCGATATCGAAAATATCGATAGTATCGATAGAAGTCTCGAGTTCGTAAACTTTACGACGTAAAGGTAGGTTCAATTGTTATATTATATTATGTATTTTTAGTTAGGTTATCGTAGCGTATTGTATGATGACCGTTAAAAAAGTGCACGCTTCGCCAAAAAAAAAAAAAAAAACATTATGGGGAGGGGCCCCGAAAATATTTTGCGGGGGGGGCCCCGCTGAAGAACGTTACGCCACTGCCTGCCATGCTCCCATGTGTTAATGTGTTGTCTATGAAGCGACGTCAAACTGTTTCTCCCGATTAGCGGAATTTAAGGAGTAGAGTTGTTCGATGTATCTTGTAAACAGAGTGTTCGTGAAAAATGATTTGAAAAAAAATGAACTAGTAAAAACAATTTTTTGCGGGAAAATAGACCATGATGACTTACTGCGAAGTATAATTTTTTTAGCCCCACGTCCACGTTGAGTTCTCTTCTGTGTCACAAAACCCCACGTTTTGACTGGATAACTTTGACCGTATTTTCGGATTCAGCGTTGAAATTCCTACATGCCTTGTGCACATTCATACTCAAAACGAAAGTTCCAAGGACCTAATACTTTGTTTCTTACTGAGCTGGCACTGCCGCAGATTAAACATTCTCCGCCTGGCCCCATGGGAAACCTGGCAACATGTTTATGTGTTGTTGTTGTTGTTCTGTTTCTCCCGTCTCCTTGCTCTCCACGCTACTAAGCCAGAACGATAGTACAAGTGGATGCCATACTTTCTGAAATATTTTATCATAAAGGAATTCTTAGAACGGATTCAGGCATTTTGGAGGCAATCAGATGGAGAACGTTTGGCCTCATCGTCGTTTAGCCCTATCCACAAACCATATTGTCCCCCTGGGGACATGCCCTTCTATCAGAATTCCAACCTTGGTATCCAGACTAAGCGATTGCGAAATTGGGAATGCCAGGCTTTCCAGTCAAATTTGATAGCCTTGTGGACTGCCCGTTATGCAACCTTTCTGAACCAGACACTATCCTTAATTTTCTTTGTGTATGTCCCGTCCTCCGCGTTGAGCGGTTTTCCTTTTTTTCTATGCAATCAATTGTCTCAAAAGTAACTTGCTTTATAAATAATTGTATAAGAACGAGAGTTTTATTTTTGAACGAAAGTTTCCTATATTAATTGACTTATTTACTTGTATTTATTATTTTAGCATTATCTTTTTTTTTTTTGCATCAATTTTTATTCGTTGTTTATTCAGTTAGTTCCACAACCATTCCACTTCATTCCACGTCATTTCTAAGACCCTATTGCAGTTTAAACCATGGGTCAAAATATCGTTCCTAACCAACGTTCCCAATTGTTCCTAATCGTTTCGGGTCTGGACAGGATCGATATTTCGAGAAGCGTTCCAGTCCAAAACCGCACAAAATCTAAACTATCCGAAAAATAAAAATTCCTGAGCGGACGGTTTTTTCGGCTTCCTGCCGGTCCACTCCCGCTAGAAACGAAAAAATTTCGTTCTCATCCGTTTTTTCGCCCATCTAACCGTAGAGAAAAACCTGGATTTGGGTCCACTGCATCAAATTTTCGTAAAATTCAACGATTTAAATCAAGTTTGATTCCTTCGCCAAAGACATTCTATTGTATTTATCCACTAGTCAGAGACGGAGGGATAGCATAGGGGGCCCAAAAGTCGATTAAACGGCAAAGGAACGAAACAAATTAGTAACGATATATTTGTTCTGGCCAGGAACGAATCCCATCAAGAACGAAAATATCGTTTCTTGAAGGATTCGAACTATACCGGGAGCGATTAGTTGTTAAACAGTTTTATATCACTTCTAACACCGTTTTCCATCGGCACTTTATTTGAGAGCCGATATTTATTCCGAGGCCTGGTTCAAACATTCAACATTAGACAAAAATAAGTTTCTGCAAATATGTGAACTTAAACTTCATTTCCTAAAAACGTGCTGGGGCCTTTCCAATTTCAGGAAAACATGAAAATTTATTCAGGATTCCAGTGTTAAGGTCAACTAGGCTATTTCATGGAGAAATTCCAGTTTGAGGGGGGAAACGCGTTGGACAAGTTGTGAAACAGTAACGAGGAACCCTAGGGTTGAGGAGAGCAAAAGTTCGAACGACATAAATTAGGAAAATGATTGAAATCTGGAAAATATTTTCTAAGAGTCATCACGTTTATAACAGTACAAAACATCAACTCATCCAACCCAAATAGATTTCATGGAGAAATTCGAGTTTGAAAGTGCAAAAATGCTGGACACCTTCGAAGACGACAAAGGAGGTATCACAAGAAAAACGGAGCGAACGTTCGACAATATATAACGTAAGAGAAGTTAAGAAATCTGCAAAATTGTTTTTAAAGTCTGAAATGGTTTATGAAAAGTACATACTATTTGTATCCAACATTTAAGTACTTCCTTCGTGATGTAGGACCATGAAGATCCTTAACAACGAGTGCGAAAGTTAAGTACCAACTGAAATTTCTATGAAATCGATAGGGAATCGCAAAGTTGATGTTTTCTGGCATCAACACACTTCAGAAAAAATTTCCTGACTTTATAATTTTAGTAATTAATACCGTTCGAACTTTTGGGGTTCCTCGTTACCAGTTTTAAAACGTCCACAACGTTCTTTTGCTGATTAAGTTTGGAAGTTTTCCTAAAATTCGACAGCTTCAGGTAGTGTTTTGGAAATTGAGTTCAAGTTCGAGTATTTTAGTAGTAGTTTGAACTGCAATGAGGGTCCTCAGGGGTTCTTTGTGTATTTAGAATGTGCATCAGGCGTCAAAGAAATCAACATAGAATCCGAAACTGTGTTCAACGTTTTCAAGTAGAGAAATGTGGAGTTATATGGCACGAGACGTGGTTTTCTTGAAAAGTCTTCCAACAGTCATATTTCGAGAACCTACGTATTGCGATGGGAAAGTGCAGTTGCCGGCGTTTTGCTCAATTTTTGACCTAGTTACACCCACAAAAAACTGTACACCAAGTGCGGGACATCCTTTACGTACATCAAGTAAAGATTTTCACCAAGATTTTCTCTGTTTTTCAACTTTCCCCAGTTCCCCAACTTTTCCATTTTTGTTAATTTCTCCAGTTTTCAAACTTTCCACGTTTTCCATTTCCAACTTGTCCTGTGATTTCCCCCCCCCCCCCCCCCAACTGTTTAAATGTCCAAAAACCACTTTTCAATTGAATAAATATTGTTAGAAGAGAATGCATTTTAGAACTTGTAAGAAAAAGAAAATTTTTTTCGTAGATCCCAACTTGAAAAATTGGAAGGTCTTTCCAAAGAGCATAGTTTTTCCTAGGAAATTTCCCATGTTTCTTTCAGTTGTGTTCTGCAAATATCTGCTCAAAACCTGCTCGGTTACTGAGATTTTCCAGTTTTTCCTAACTTACGGTTCTGAGTACGCCCACTTCTATATTTTTTCTCCGTTGTTTCGGAAATACGTTCAATCTTCTAATTAGGTGTTGCTTGATCCTTACCTCTTTACCGGTCTACTAACAAGAAATGTCTATTTAGGTCGTTCAATGCTAAAATGACGCACACGTCAGTGAAATTCTTGGAAGGGGGGGGGGGGGGGGTAAAGTTGATAGAAACAGTGTTTAGCGGGACGACCAAAAATGCCTCCAAGCAATTTTTTGCCAGAGGCCTCGTTTTCGAGCTATTCGCGATTTAAGATTTTGACCGTGTTTTCGATCTTAAGTCATTAAACCTGTCGTAACTCCCTCAATTTAGGAGATAGCTCAAATTTAATGACACCGTTGAAAAGAACGTTGCATTTTCTATCTATTGGATGTCAGAAAATTTCTTTTAAATTGCATTGAAGATGTGCGATTGCAGCGCGAAATGGCAGTTTTGTCAAAATCTTAAAATCTCCTGTTTTTCATCTCGCCTAGAAACCCCATGAATGCTTGACGCAGAACTGTGCAGACCTGGTAAAACGTGCGCCAAAATGTCAGCTTTCCAACGGTGTAGTCGTTTTAGTTTTTAAAAATATTTTTAGCTAAGGAAATAGTGTTTAACTGCAGAAAAACGTGTGTTTTCTGTTAAAATTGAGGTTTTCCCAAAAGTCTCGACAATGAATGCAACTAACCGCAGCCGGAAATGAGTTGTAGAATATGTAGGAGTCGGATTGTGCATAAGTCCTGGGACATTCTCCTGACTTTGGCTGGACAGCTTGGAAATGCCGTAGACCCTGATCATAAACGAACGTTTTCATTCATTAAATTCATTTTTAAATATTTCATTTTTTAAATTAAATCTTAACAATCTTCTTTAAACTCTAACTCTTTGTATGATCTCGAGTTAAACCCAAATACCTTCCCAACGTCCAACTACTGGATAACATTTTCGAGTCAATAAACATTTTACTTGAACTGAATTTGGTCAGAAACAACAAATTATTGCAACACCCAAAGCTACGGCCAAATCAGATTGGAGTTGGTAATGCACGGCGCACAAAGCAACCCCTCCTTCAAGACCAGGGGGTCGTGCGGGTCATTGCATATCCTTGCCCCTGACTAAGACAATGCCTCCTCCGTAGCTTTCCCAATTTTCAAACGTTAGGTCTTTTTTAGTGATACAGGGTGTCACAGGACTAATGCATAATCCGACTCCTACGTGTTCTACGACTCATTTCCGACTGCGATGAGTTGCATTCATCTTCAAAACACACGTTTCTCTGCAGTTAAACACTATTTCCTTAGCTAAAAATATTTTTAAAAACCAAAACAACTACACCGTCGTAAAGCTGATATTTTGGCGCACGTTTTACCTGGTCTGCACAGTTCTGCGTTAAGCTTTCATGGGATTTCTAGGCGAGATGAAAATCAGGCGATTTTAAGATTTTGACAAAACTCCAATTTCGCGCAGCAATCGCACATCTTCAATGCAATTTAAAAAAAGTTTTCTGACATCAAATAGATAGAAAATTAACGCTCTTTCCAACGGTGTCATCAAATTTGAGCTATCTCCACAATTGAGGGAGTTACGACAGTTTTAATGACTTAAGATCGAAAACACGAAAAAAATCTTAAATCGCGAATAGCTCGAAAACGAGGCCTCTGGCAAAAAATTGCTAGGAGGCATTTTTGATCGGAAATGAGTTGTAGAACACGTAGGGGTCGGATTGTGCATAACTCCTGGGATATCCTGTATAGCTGGAAGCATAATCGGTCTTCGTTATGTCTTGTCAAAGTGTGACAATAAGTAGGGATCTCCAAAAGCAGGGAAAGGACTTCGGCAACCAAATGGATCCGAACGGCAGCTATCGAACCGCGTTAGCCAAAAACGTACATCTACTTTCCGTGAACCGTACCACATTGACGTTTCCATTCCATGTATTGGTTAATACATGCACGCGAGCAGATGTACCAACCGACAATATTTTTACCAATATTATTTATTCCTTGTTTTTTGCACTTAAGTTTTTATTTCTGTGGTACCCACTAAAAATGTAATGGTGAAATTTTTGTATATAATATAGCTATTGCCATTAAAGTAGTCCTACATTTTTCATAGTGAAACGCGATACTTAGATTGCATACTTGAAGAGCATTTTCCACCTCCTTCTACTGACGTTCAAAGTTCCACAATTACAGTTAGTTTTTATTTGGCCCCTTTGAGCTCCCCAGACTTGGAAGAATCAAAGTTGTATCTCTGGAAAGACAACTCTGACAAAGCAGGGTCTTTGATCTCAATAATGATTGCTATTGACTAAGGCAGGCCTGCTCCAATTTTGTCATTAGCTTCCTCAATAGCAAGCGACCGCTCTTTCGGTTTGCATTTGTCGTCAGTAAATCAGATAATTATAGTTTTCGTGTTTCAGGGTTGGTACCAATTGGACGTGTTGGTGATGCAATATCTCCTTCAGACATTGAACTTTTACCTGCGCAAGATCAGTTTGATGTCATACACACTAGGAAGTAGTTCTCACTTGTCCCTTGGGTGAAATGTAGAATATGTTTATTAATTACCGTAGCTATTGTTGCTAATGACCACATTTAGAACTTTCCAGTTTTTTGGTCGATTGCTGCCTGGGAAATCTTAGCTTGTCTTCGGGGTCAATACCCACTACCAGTGATAATCTACGAGTATATATTTTTAATCACCAAATGTCCGAAGTGTTACTGTATCCACTTCATAAGATAAAATGAATGTCACATAATATATTACACGTTTTTTCAGCTGTCAACATTAATGAATGTGAAGGAAAAAGCAGTTAATATCCAGACCAGTTTTTCGTCTATCTGGGTTTTGCTGTTCTTTTTGCTTTCCATTCTTTTTTTTTATAGTTAGCAAATAACCAGCTTCTGTAATAAAATATAATATTCTTGAGGTATTTTGGACAAGATACCCTTGTTTTCAGTGCTGGATTGTTCCATTGTTGTTTGGCACAATCAGAGCTTGTGGTTGAAATCCCACCTTGTTTCGTTCCTTTGATTACTTGACTAGAAAATTTCAGCTTTATACCCTCAAATGGCTTTTCCAAATTTTTTTGTAATTTTATTTACTCAATGAAGATTTATGGGCAGTTCAAGTACGTGAAAAACGTAACTTAACTTGCACACTGGAATCTTCATTTCTGCAGAACTTAATACAAAACGCTGCAAATTCTTTCACTGGGGTTTATTATTCAATTTCATTCATTTGGCTTGCATTTAAATTTGAATTTCTACTAAGGTATGGAGTGTGCGTGTTTCACAGGTGATAGAGCAATTATTGAATTTCAGGAGGCACACAAATATGATCAACTGATCATCCAAATAGGTGTTTTGGTTGAGAACCGATTTACGTGCTCTATACATATCTCCTGAAATTCAATAATCGCTCTATGACCTGTGAAACACGCACACTCCAAAGCTTAGTAGAAATTCAAATTATGAATGCAAGCCAAATGAATGAAGTTGAATAATAAACCCCAGTGAAAGAATTTGCAGCATTTCATGCATATCAGAATGCTTCAACCCGTGTATCGGCCATAAACCCTTTTAGGAGTTCACTCCAGTACCCACATTCACTACATCACTAGGTTACTGCGATCAAACCAAAAACAACAGCGTTTTTTTGGTTTGATCGCAGTAACCTAGTGATGTAGTGAATGTGGATGCAAATGTTGGCAGCATAAGAACATGCCATACATCGGGAATGGTTTGAGCTACAGACCTGGGAGGGGCTCATTCGATTCCTCATGGAAAGTTCTTCAAAAAAGTCCACATTTAGACCGCCTTGGTTTTTTTGGAGGTTTTTAGGGATTTTACAAAACTTTGACAACCCTTAAAGGGTACTTTAAATTAAGTGAGACAGCTGGCTAAAGAATAGGGGCGTTTTCGGACCAATATTGATTTTTCCTGAAAATTTCAGATTTTTTGCTCCAGCCGTTTAGAAAACGTGCGTACGGCGGAGGAACGGAAAAATTTGTGTTGCACATTTGGATTCTACACCCTTTGAAACGTAAACCATGAAATTTTCAGGGGGGTTAGCAAATTTTTTTTCAGCGATTACAATGGTTTATTATTGAATAATAAACCAAAACAGTACTATCGCCTTTAATTATTGTGATTCTGTCTTAGCAGGGCGTATTCTCAATTAATGCTTGTAGTCTTAAACCATATTAACGCTTGGGCCACAGTCAACTATCCAAGTAGTAGTATTTTGTGGAGGAGAAAAAGATGGATCTCTTGCCGAAAACGCTGCCTGCTTTTTACAATTATTTTTGTTGGTATTCTTCCATGTTATGAAATAACTGTCTGTTCTCAAATTTTACCGAACACTGTTTCATTCAACCATTCTTGTAGTTTTTTACGAGGGGAATCGCCTTGACGCTATTGTCCTCTACAAAATTTGTTTTATATCGGAGTTAAGTACTGCTATTCCTAAAAAATAGGAATTCGTGACGTTGATCAACGGACGCAAACGAATTTACGACAACCTAACAAAGGATGTGAGCCATCATGGCAAACGACACATGATCTTGGTGTGAAATTCAACTTCGATGAAGAGTCCGATGAATCTTGAACCAACAATGAAGATTTTGATGGAATTTTCGATGTTTTAGAAAACTTGATTTTGATGAAAGTGGGTTAGATTCATCAAATTTAACATTAGGTCCATCAGCTAACTGCAAAGTTAAACAGTTCTCTGAGATACTTTCCGAGATGATCAAAGGTGGGAAAGTTTTCCTTTTTACGAGCTACTTCAAACTGATCTCGAGTAGAATTGTCAAAGCAACGAAGTGCAAGATGAAGGAGTATGATGGAAGTTTCTTCTTCAATACCGAACAATTTGAAGGCAGCAACGTTGTCACAAATTTTGGCTAGAAATGTTTTAAATGATTTGACATTCGGTTCGTTTTGTAGCGGTTCAAAACTGAGAATCTGGTTCAAATAGGCTGAGCCCAACAAACGTTTAATCGAATTTTCGATTTTTTCGTATTTTCGAACGCCCGAGTTAACGTTTGCCATTCCACCATGTAATTTTTCTCTTCAAGAGAGATATGTTTTAAAACAGACTCAGTCTCATAAACTAAAGCTGGTTTGAATAATCAAACTTCTTGATCGGCGTTAATCGATGGTTGTTGTGAATCAATGATGTTAATGTATCTGATGTATATGATGTTAATTTGACCATCAAATTTCGGCAATGGAATTTTGGGCAGATCATTCGAAGAAGTGTTTGTCTGGAAGAATAGTGGCATTTTGGGAACAATTTGACTGAGCTGCAGTAGTTTCAGTTGAAAGCTTGTAATGGATGGTATTGATTTCATAATAATATCGAAGAGTATAATCCTTAAGAGTTTTCTCATCACTCGAAGGAGAACTCAAATAGACATTACGGTTTTCTGCTAACCATATTACTGCTTCATGAGTTTCTTCAAACAGAGAATAATATTTTGCCAGAACTTTGAACATTCCCATGAAATAATTGCTGGTACTTACAGAAACGCCAGTCAAAGGGTGGAACGTTGAACAAGCTGCTAAGGACTAGTGTTCTTCAGTGATACAGGGACCCGGAAATGAAGACATCGCAGAATATTCTAAAAAACGGAAGGATACAGGGACCTTCAATCTAGAAAGAGAGACGCAGGGTTTTATAAGAGGTTGGTATCGATGTGGACGGGGAGAGTCGATGATTGACGCTCTGCAGCTTTCCTTGGAGAAGGGAGGACAAAATGGAAGAACGGCGCAGGCGCCACTGATGAATGTTATTGTTAGTGATCCTGTATTGAAGAAGCGAAATTGACCCTGTATAAGAGTTCAAGAAAGTGGAGGCGAGGACTGAACACTGTTGTTTTCACGGGGTGTCTCCTCAGATAAGAGTTGACTTCATAAGACTCTCCTGACCAAGTCGTCAACAAGATTGCCAGAACACCCTGTAGTGGTAGGGATGGTCTGTGTCAAGAGTTCTTGGCATGGTTTGTTAGTGTAGTCCCACAGTAATCAGGAGCCATTCGGCCACATTTGTGCCGTCTTTGGTCACCTTCAGATCATGTCTCAGTATTGTTCAGTACCTACCGCATGAAGCAAGAACTCTCAAATATCTCTTCCCAGTACAGTTCCATGGACTGGGAAGTTTGTTCCAACCTGTCACCGACCTAACCGGTACATTACAGCTCTTAGAATTAAGGAGATGTGGTTCGCAATAAATGGGAAGGGGTGTGTTTAGCTTGATGTAATCACGTCTGTCCACGTGAGGAACTATTTTCAAAAGCAGGAGTGATTTTTTCAGACAGAAGTTGTTCACTTGCACCAAAGAAAGGACTCATGTCAATTTTTGAATCAGTACAGAAAAATATTTTAATGATCTCGAATTTTTTACTACCTATTGAGGTTCAAGTTTGGTAACTTAGGCAAGGCCTTCCCAAGAGGTTCATTCAATAATTATTTCGAAAATTAGCTCGAATTCTATGGCATAACAAGTCTGAGCCCTGATAACTTAAAGGTGTTGCCACATCATAAGTGTCAATACGACAGTTACACAATCATTGTCACGCTCGATGGATAGCACCTTCTACTGATAGCACTTCCTAGTGTAACAATACTTGTAGAACCATCGAATCAACACTTGTAATACGTAACACCTTCAAGTTGTCAGGTAATTTTTAATGTTCATCTGATTAGAAATATGTCTCAAGTGATAAATATTCAGAAAGATTATTCTTTTAAATTACTTTATTACGTCGTACCTTTAAAACAGTAGGATATGACCCAAATGATATCGTTAAGACCTATTTGAGTAACCATCAATTTCAATACTATTGAAAAGAGATATCAGATGAAAAATATTTCCATTCGATTTGGTGCCTAATTTTGTTTTTGAAGGATGGAAAACCCAAAATAGAAATTAAAAGTTTCTACATTGAAGCTGATGATACAATACTGTACTTACCCAATTAGAATTAAGGTGTGAAATAGACTTACCAGGGCAAGAAGGCAGTTCAGAGGGGGCACCAGACCAATCAGAAGGGCTTGAGTAGCTGTTTTAAGACCACACAATAAAGAATACTTTTCCGTTGTATTTTCGTTATTTATGAGTGTTAAGGAATGTTTCCACCAAATGAGCAATATTTTAGGACACTGTTCTCAAACAATCATGACGGAGATACTCAGGCAGTGTGAACTGTCACCCACACTGAACAATTTGCAAACCCTGTTCACAAACGTCCATGAGGGTTTTGCACTTAGTGGTTCTGTTAGTTTGAGCAGTAAACTGACGAATCATCAAAGGGATTCATTTTCGTTTTGCATCCCACGTAAATGGCATATCAGTGAGAGAACAAACAACTGGTGGCACATATTGCATATTCAGAGGTTTTTGAGGTAGGTAGGCGTCTTTATTGCATTTTTTATTTCATGCAATTTTAAATGAAATGAGACGAGACATGGACAAGTGAAATTTTTATTTGGCTAAAGAAAGCTCTCTTTCGTCCCCTTTGAGATAGCCCTAGCAATCCCTATGACCCCCCCCCCATTCACCGTTGTTTTGGGGGAAGATCCTACTATGGAATCAATAGTTTCCTTCAATAAATTGGAACACATACCTATATTCTTGGAATCACTAACAAAAGGAAGGGCAAGGCTATGTAGGAGGAATTTAATTTATCAACCAAGAAAATTGGACTTTGTACTCTCATTTTCAAGTGCAAAATATAGACCTATATTTGAGATAAAAATGAATTTTATCTCTCTAGTGGTATTTTGGATTCAGTGTTATCTTGTATAACTACTATGGGACTCCTGGGAATCTCCCTACACGATTGCCCTACACTGTAACTAAGTCTGCTTAATGACTAATTACCTTTGGTTTCAGGTTGGCAAACATGTAATGAATGAACAAATAATATAAACAAATAAATATTATATTAATTTTTAAGAGAAATATTTTGAACAGTATTATTCATGTATTTACATGATCCATCTTGGGATGAACGCTAATTCTGGTATGTAGAAAACACTTTGAACATACATGCCATGCTGATCGTTGCAGCAAAGTAATTAATTGAAGGAATAATTCCAACTTTTAAGGGAACAATGTTTCTGAAATTTTCGAGGTATCATTTGTAACAAATTCATCGCCCTAGAAAAAGTCTAATTGAACTTGGATTTTTACGTTGGTTCACATTTAAGCATTTACATGAGCATTAGAAAAATATTACAACCAACATGGTTTAAACATAGATAAACTATTTATTTTACTCTAACGTATCCGCTAGTTTTGATACATGTGATTGAAAGAGTTGTTTAATTAAAAGAAGACATTACATGATAATGACAGAAAATGACATTTGGTTTGTACAACAAATCATCGCAAGTTAATGTACAAATAATCTGAGACAAATTCACAAGAGCCGAACATAGTACGAATAATACAAAATTCAGGTATTCCATTAATTGTGTAGTTTATATACCCACTGTAACATTCTGACGATGACATGAACAGGGGTTTTTCTTTTTCGAAAAGTTTTTATGAAGTTTATATTCCCACTGTAACATTCTAACGATGACATGAACAGGGGTTTTTCTTTTTCGAAATAAATTCCATGAACAACGATTATTATGTAACAGATTTCCATAAATTTGGCTATTGGTTTTTCAATGATATTGAGATATATATTTATAATATGGTTGCGTTGGTGTGTGATGAACACTGGATTTAAATTGCGAAATTCCTACCCCAAGGGAAAATTAGGAACATACTTCAGAATCATAGCAAATATAATAAAAGTAGACAAGTACGTAATCTATTTACAAAGAACATCTGACCAACGTTTAGATTGCATGACTTCAACTAAGAATTTGCAGTTCATTTTACTGATAATGTTTATTTGAGCAAGCTAAATATAGACAATTTAATGGAAAAGTATGAGCACTAAACATTATCATTTCAATCCAGAAACTAAAAAATTGGCCCCTCTACTAAAAGAAATCAAATTCAACGTGCATCCTTCATTTGGATTAATGCAGAGGTTTAGGCCACAGAAAGAGTGATGAATTTAGGTTTATCAAAATACAATTTAAACAAACCCCATGGACAACAAATAATATCACACCAAGAAAAAAAAATAAAAGAAAAGTTGTTTCAAACGCCTAAAGCATGAATCTAGAAATGGGCAACAGAAATCGTCTTCGAGAAGGTGGAAGGCACTAAAATTTATAACTTTTCAAGCATCAAATCCTTGAAGGTTTTTCACGTTTGAGGAAGGAGGAACTGCACAAATTTTGTTTATAACAATATATATATAACACACATTTTCAAATGCTCATACTCAAAATCCAAGTAATTCTCTTTTCGATGCTGCAGAATACAGTCATGTCAATCAGTTCACAGGTTTTTGAAATTATACTGGAGGATATTGGAAGCAAGCATGTTATCTTACAAAGCAAAAAGCTACAAATAATTCCTCTATCAAAATTCTCAGACATGTGCAGAAGTCAAAATAAAAGGCATGATTTTCTATGGAACTTGTAGTACTTTTTCTTTATTCAACAATTACTGAATGGTTTTTACATACATGCCAATTTCTACATCAGATGAATTACGCAATCCCATAAGGACAAAACTAGAAAAAAATAATAATTAAAAAACATTAACAATAACGGGGTAACTTGCACAGTGGGTGAAGAGAGATATTATGTTCCCAAAGCTCAGTGCAAGATGCACAGGAGAACACACCATGGATTATAAGATAATATTCTCAGTAAAAATAATATCGCGCTACTAAAATTGAAAATAAAATAAACAATAAAAATATATTGTGCAAAATAGTAACATATTTATAAATTACAACTCTTTTCTATCAATAAATCTCGTTTTCTTAGACTATTTACCATATCTTGCCAAAACTTACTTTAATTTGTGTCCCAAGATAGGAGAGAATTGGCACCATTGCAAAGTTAAGGGTTATGGGACTTTTTTCCTTTTTTTTACATAGTATAAAAGATCTTGACTCGAAGTAAAATTCACAAATGTTGCGTGCTGGAAAGTGAATGTTACTTTCCAATCATGATGCGCACATGAAACGTTAGTGAGCAGACTGCCACTAATAATTCATGAAAGCCTCTTTCTCTCCACACCACTAGCATTGCGATTCCTCTCTTTCAACATGAACAATCAACACATGAAACACTTGAAAATCAGGTTCCCAAACTGTTGGAATTATTCGTCTCATGAATTTATATTGGTGTTCAAGGATCCACTTTGATTCGTTTTTGTGTGCTGCCCAGTTGAGATGAAGCAGTTCTAACCAGTCCTCGTGATGTCGACTCTGAAGCAAAAAATATTGACAATAAGATATTTATGATATGTTGCAAGGTGTTTATTGAGTACAATCTATTAACCCTAAAACATGAACAGAATCAGGTAGATGCAGTCAGTTCGAGTGCACAGAACAGTACTTTTACCAAAAATAAATCGAAAGAATTATCAAACATAAGCTTCCTGAATACCTGCATGTACACTTCACACAACTTTCATCAAATTTACAATTAAAATATTGTCTCTTGAAAATATTGTTTTCAATATGAGGGGCAAATTTGATATTTTCCTCCTGCAAAAATTAATAGTAGTTACGCCTTTTTTTTTAAATCCTCGGAGTCATTCATTCTTAATAAACATTACAAAATCACCAACTTTCAGAATCTGATCATGAAAATCTGATGGAACACAGAATCAGAAATGATATGTACCCATATAAATAGCAACACGTTGGACTCATCAGCCACTATTGAGTATTACTGAGTCAGTTGATTAAATTGTGAAGCTTAGATATTAGCAAAACACTGCAAATCATATAAAAGTTTACTTTTCTGTATTAGATAGCTCTTCTAAGATCATTGGTTTAATGACTAAATGCACTCGCCAATGGAAATTAAGGAGATAAAATAAAATAGCTACCTACGCTTCATCTGCAGTAGACTATGTTATAATAAACTCGTTTTCTTGAGGAGGTAATCCCATATGAATTTAGCTGATATGGTTGTCGAAGTTCAATAGGAAATTTTAATATGTTCTTGCACATGTTCACAATAATTTGGGCTTGCACAGTTGGGCAAATTTTTTTTTCTTGTAGAAGCAATCAACATTACCTTCCAAGAATTTCGGAAACAGTAATAACTTAGTAGGGTTTAATATTAATTAAGGTCACAATGGTAGTGTAGAGTGGGATCTTGGTATCACATTCAATTCCCATCCCACTGCCCTAGGGTGAAATTTTCAAAAATTGTTATACTTGCAGACTTCACGGAAGCATTCATTAAATTAAACGTAATGGCAGTTCCCAGCATAGAAATTTATTAATATAGAAGCTTGGTCATCGAATCATAATGAAAATCTAGAATTAGAGTCCCCTATTGAACCAACAAGGTGGATAGGTATGCATATTGTATAGACGTATCTACCATTATAGGGAGTTTTTCAAAAACGAAACTTGAACACTAAAACTTGCATCACACTTCATGTGATAATGCAACTACTGATTGAGTGTAGTTGATGAAGTAATATCGAGCATTATTGTATAGTATTGAATGAAGTAAAATATACCTTGAAGCCACCTAACTTGTGTAGCAGGTCCGTAACCAAGCTCATTCTTTGCTGAAATGCGAAATATTATGGCAGGTTTGGGAAGGCTATCAATTGTTGCCTCATCTAGAGTAGTTTGCGGAATTGAAGTCTGAGTATGTGATCCAGCATAAACATTGACAAATTCAATGCGTGGGTTCTAAAAAAAGAGAAAAATAAATTAAATAAGATTAACAAGTGATATAATGATATAATTAACACTAGATTGAGATTGCCAAAACTTATCGAGACTAAATCAAATAAATTTCATTATGTGGGGGCACATGACTGATGAAAATTTCTCAAAAAATAAAAAAAAAAAAGTTTTCATGGAAGGCCTTGTTTGGGTGTTGTCTCAGTTCTTGGTGTGTCATAGGACATTACCGTGACAAAGGTAAGCGAGTTTAGAAAAAAAATGCCACCCCTTTTGCCCTAACACATACAACTTCCCAGCATACATGCATAAAGTGGAAAAACCAAAGTAGGAGACGAGGCAGTTCCTATTTAGTAGTCATTTGGTTCCTATTAAATGTTTCATTTATTCATTTTTTTTTTTTTTTTTTTTTTCAATTTAGAATTCTTATATTTTTGGAAACTTAAATAAGATTAATAACGAAGGAAAATAACATGCTTATAATTCCCCCCCCCCCCTCCCTGCACCATAATGAAATGCTATGCAGGAACGAATAACTGAAAATCACAGATTAATTTGTTCTACTTACTGCGCTTCCTGGACTTCCTTTCATGGCAAGGTTTACTGAATATCCAGTAGCTGGAGATCCTTTGACAGGAGGTGACCATGAAATTATAGCACCTTCCACAGTTTTCGAGATCTTGATATTTGTGGGTGGATCAGGAAGAACAGCACTTTTTAGAACAGACTAGAAAACCAAAAACAAACTCAGAATTGCCAAACGGAAGAAACTGAACAATACTTCTTTGATGAGTGTTATCTGAAAATTGATGAAATTTAGGGTTGTATTGGCTGAATCAGTATATTGAGAAAATGAACAACATTAATTGAACAAGTTTCCCCCTCAAAATTGGTTGGTTCACATTTCAAGATGTACAGAATCCATGAAGTAGATTTTCAAAACGCAGCAAGTTTTTTCTTATCTTAGAATTTGACCTAAATCTCAACCAGAAGGGTTATTAGAAACACTAGAAGTTATTATGCAGAGATTTATTATTTCTGTATTAGTTAGCCCTACTACACAGATCATTGGACTGCAGACAGAACCACGCTTCCATTTTTTCTTTTTGACTGACTACTGAACTAGGTTGGTAGAGTTATGAATAGTATAAGCGTTGAGTATCCACTATGTTCAATACATTATCACCAGCTGCTCTTCTTGGTGAGTTCTTGCTTCCACCAATTGATTACTTCTCACCCAGCTAAGAGCGCATGGGTGTTGATTTACGTGAATAATTTACGTGGGGTTGTTTGAACATGGCATCAAGATTACTGGCACATCACAGGCTGAACATAATTGAAACGTAAAGCAACGAATTTTGAGGGGTTAAAAATTGTTTCTTCTTGGTCGATTAAAAGGGTCATTAATGGAAATAATAAACCAAAATCCGTCGTTCCATCCTCTACAGCTTCATGGATAATGGTGTATCATTGGATCCTCGTAATAATCATTTATATACAAGTAATTTTTGCAGGAGAAATGAAATCCTCTTGTAATAATTAGTACCTTTTTTTAAACTACATGAATTTGTGAATGATACTTAAAATTGAGAAGAGTGGATAATTTCAATCTCCCCAAATTTGATGAACAAGTTTATCCACAAGTGAGAAATGATCTTGAAAAGTAAAACTTGAGATTTTTTTTTTTTTTTTTTTTTTTTTTGTTTGTAAAAATCACTGGTTAAGTCTGGATTTTCTCAACTGAAACCTACATCTTTTTTCCAAAACTCAGCTTTTTGGTGGTAAAGTAAGTTTCAGTTACTTCGCTAATTAGAAGAGTGAATTATGTTCTGATGTTGAATAACGTGTAATTATTTTACATGGATGTAGCACTTTCTGTCCTTGAGATATAAGCTGTCATCAATTTTTTTTATTTTTACGACGATTGGGACGTTTATAAGTATCAGCCCAAGTTGGTCTCAGAATAATTTTCTGCCTATCTGTAACCTATTAACGTTCCTAACTTCATTTCAACTGGGTTTTACCTCCCACAAATCATAAATACATAATTCGAGCACAAAAAATTAAAAAAATAACTGAAAATATATAGTTCGGACTTTCACAAATCCTATAGACCAACACAGAACCTATCGATAACAGAGGAGAGTTAGGAGATATTCATAAGTACCTCATTGGTTGCTTCTTTAGTTGGTTTCTGGACTTTCTGCATCCTTTTACCAACAAGCACACCATTGTCATAAGCGTTAGTTGGGATGGGAGGTTTCTTGGACTCAGGTTTTGGTTGCTGTGGGAGTCCTGTCAGGGCTGCAGTAGCCAATGTTGTAAGTGCATCAGCAGCTTCTTCACCTGATGATGAACTTGACTAATAACAATTTAATAAAACATCATTAATACTACAAGCATACAGCATGTCTGAGTGATATACATAGTCATTACTAATTTTTCTGTGTACAGGGTGTTCTGTATAGGGTGAAACTAGACCAAAAAGGGCGCAAAACGAAGCCAACCGCAATTTTTCCCTCTCATACTGTACCCTAGATATGATTTTTGTTTTTTTCTGCAAGAAAACCACGTTTTGAGCCATAAAAACCCACATTTCTCAGTTTGAAAACGTATTTTTATCAAGTCTTGACCATATTTTCAGATTCAGCTTCAAATTTCTTACACTCATAGTGCATTTTTTTATAAGGACCCTAATTGCAGTATAAATGTTCAAACCTTCAAGAAAAATGAGCTGAAAATACTTTGGATTTAACACCGAATCCAAAAACGTATCAAAGGTATCAAACCTTCGGAACAATGAGTATATAAGGGAACTAATGTTCCGGATTCAATAATTTTCAAAATTTATATCGTTTTCCCTCCCTTTAACCTGGGGATTCCTCGTTACCTGTTTCGAAACGTGCCCACTTTTTTTTGCCTCAAACTGGAATTCGTCCACTAAATTTCCAAATTGATCGTACAACTAGAAAGCTAATTTAATTTGAAAGTACTCCAGAGGTTTGACATCTTCCAGCACGTTCATTTGGAAATCGAGTTTGTGATGGATATGATTAGTTGTCCCTTCCCAATTTTAGAATCTGACGCCTTGGGGGATGAATCAGACGTTTTCAAGCGTCTGGGTCATCCTCTGAGCGTGGCGGAGCATCAATATCTGCATCCACCTCGATGGAAGGGGCAACTATACCATTCCATCACCTCACAAGTTCAAGTTAAAGTATTTTCAAAAGCTCATCTTCTTTAAATGCTGAGCGCGTGAACTTCAATAAGGGTCTTCAAAAGTTAGTTTTTTAAAATAAAAATGAACTAGGCTTGTTGAAAATTCAACACTGAATCCAAAAATGTCGTCAAAGTTTAAAAAGTTGTATTGAAGAGGGAAAATAAGCATTTTTATAGAACGAAGCTCGGTTTCCTTGAAAAAACTGTTTAAAAAAAACATACATCAGCGATGGGTCTAGAAATAAAATTGTGGTTGGCGGCGTTTTGCTCCATTTTATTTCTAGTTCGGACCTATTTTTTCTTTGACATCACGTGCAGGACAACCTGAATTATGGGTTTATAATTCATGTTTGATAGATAGTATAGTACCTTGGAAGAAATCGACTTGATCTCACTCTGTGTGGATGTTGAATCTATTGGAGTCCATGGTTTACTGAGTTCTTCTGTTTCTGCTGACACAAAAAGAAAAAAAAACTAATTGTGTGCAACATGGTTATATAAATATATACAAATCTATTTGTATTTATACAAAGGAGAATTTCTCAAGGACAATTCTAAACCAATTTAGAATCAAAGAAACTTGGGATCTGATGAGAAAGTTATAGCAGTTCTTACTAGAATTACGAATCTCCCATGAAATCTACCAATATCTATTGTGCACTGTTTATATTCATCTCATTTGCTGCTATTTGTTGTTGTCGTTTTAGTTAGTGATGGGTAATGGTGCTCATCTACCCAAAAAATACTCATCACGATTAGTGAATTATTTTTTTTCCAAAAGATTAGAAGTTCTGTGTCGACAAATAAAAACCTTGACCACTGAAGGTGAAATTAGAAGTAGCGCCTCAGAGACCTCTGTCGTTGTTTTTCATTTGTTCTTCACTTGTAATATCCATATTATCCATCATAAACTCCAAAATTTTTCAATTAATCATCATCCCTATTTCTAACGCCTGAAAATGCTAATTTAATTTCAAGAAGAAAACCATTGCACTCATTGACTGAAGCACAGAATCACACCAACATACTTGTGAAAGTATATGTGAACAAGGAATTCTGAATCAGTTTTATTTGCCATTCCATATTATCTAGTGACATTAAAACATGTGTGTACGATCTGACTTACCACTCTGATAATCACATTGAGTCTAGGAAAGCCTAGGCTACAGCATGTACGATCAAAGATCCTTGGGGAAGGTTTTTGAGAGAAAAAGTATTTAGCTAAATAATACGTTTGTTGGAAGATTTTGAAACTGAAATATGACGAGGGAAAGAATTTACAAGACCATTTTGTGGTCTTTAACTCACTAATCTGGGTCATTGAAACAAGTAGGAAGGATAGGGAATTCCTTGATGAATCAGATGTTACCTATGTGCAACAATAGTAGAAAAAAAAAAAAAAAAAAAAAAAATACTAACAATCACCAAGTATCAAGAAGTACCATCACCTCAAGGAACAAATTGTTTTTGAATTACCAGTTTTGTTTAGGTAGAAATTATTATTCATTTTGATTCTGATCGTTAACTGTACAAGTTTGTTCTAAATAGTTTGTATGCTTGGATTGATATTTAAGACAACCAGGCACTGAGTAGAGAGTTGGAAACTAGCCTTTAATGTTCAGAACAACCAGAACTGGTTTGAAGCAGTAATTCTAAAGCTTGATCACTAATTGGCACGTAAGTAACGTGTTTCACCCTATCATCAACAGGTTAAGCACTCATCTATACTACCCAAATGCTTGAGGTTGACAAACGATGACAGAGTCTCATGCATTTGACAGTGAACTGTTCAATTTTGAATGGGAATAAGCATTTCTTTTTGTTCAATTGTGACAATACTTACAGTACCAAACTGTTTGAAAATTATTAGATGCCACTTTTAAGGCTGCAATAAATTTTTAAAGTCAAAAGGAAATTTTAAAAATACACCCAACATCCAAACGTAGGTCTTAGTCCATTATTTGTCTATATACCAAAATAATGGAACTTATAAAGTAACAAATATTATTAACCATATGTTTTTAGTTCATGTAATTTATTTCTGAGAAAGTAATACACTCACCTCCAGAAGCGCATGAACTGTCAAGGCTAACCATATCATCTGAAGGTTTTGGCAAGTTGTTTTGTTGCAATTTGCTGAGTTGAGGAGGGACATCTGTTTTACTGCTTTCGATTTCCTTCTTCTTCGATCCATTTTCAGATGGGGTATCAATTAGTCCAGCTTCAGCTGCCAATGCAGTCAATGCTGCATCAGAAGTGGCTGCTGATGAACCTGTTTAAAAAGTCAAACAATGTTGTACAAAATCATAAGTTTTTGAAGTCTACAAACGTTTTTTTTAATGATTCAGTATCACAATTGTTATACTATGAAACATGGTTTGAAAAATATAATCCTTGAATGCGCTAGGCATTACTGCCAGTGTCCTGGTTTACAGCCCTTGGTAAAAAATAAATAAGGTAAACGTAAATGTGAACGTGTTTGAACACAAAAAAAATTGCCTAGTAAACTATGATGTTCAGATCAGCCTGAACATATGATAAATAATACCAGTTTTGCAATATGATGGAACTAAATAAATGGAGTAACTGGTCATGAAAGCTTGAACTTTGTGTTCAAACCTTCTGATCTGCTTCTGTCACTATCTAGCGTGAAGCCAGGAAAGTACTGAAAGGATTTATTTTTATCTTTTAAGAAGTGTTACAGTTCCAAATTTTATCAAATTTTGAGATGATTACATTATTCAATTTTCTATCACGTGAAAATATCCAGCATTCTGTAAATTTATATTTTTTCATCATTTAAAAATATTTAACCGTTTTTTTAAACAGTTTTTATCCAAAATTGAGGTGAATATACAAATATTTCAACTTCAAAGATAATTGAACTTGACATGGGGAAAAGTAGAAAAAATTATATTTGGCGAAACCATACTGTTTCCACTTCCAGACAAAACGCTGAATTCTTATTCACTCTTTGGATCAGTGACATGTTCAACAATTTCATCATATGTGAAAGTATGGTGATTCTGGACATAATTTTTTATGTAAAAATAAATAAATAAATATAAATGTAAAGAAATTGTAAATGTAAAGAAACACCCATAGGAAATGACAGGAAGTAACTGAACCATCTGGACAATGAAATGTCCAACCCCCTCCCAGTAATTTCCAATGCTCATTGTAAACACAGTCCACAGTCTTCCAACTACTGTTCAAAGTCTTAAAAACCACGAATGAATGGAAGAAAAAAGAATTGAGAGACATCATAACAAAATATAAAGCAAACTGGATATATGCGGAGCCTGCCAGAGAGATGACCCAACGTTGGACTGCATATATCCAGTGGAGACCTTCATCTATATGAGGACCCTGGTGCCAAAAGGTCAACAGCCGAACTGTAGTGGCGAGTTTATTATATAGGCAGACTTGCAATATTTTCGGAATGATTTTCATATCGAATGAAGAGGAAGCAGTGAATAGCGTCATAAATTGGAGAAATAGTTTTTTAGTCTGGATTCAAAACAAATAGTTTGAACAAATACTATTCATAACAAACACTACATGTTGAGGCCTTATGGAGACAGATATTTAGCAATGAGAACTTTTCCTTCTACTAAACTTACTGGTCAAAGTAGTGGTAGGCTGTTGCTTTGTTGACAGATACACCAGTCTTCCACTTGTAGCCGTAGAGGAACCACTGACTGGAGTATCTGAACTACTGGTCCATATAGTACTATTTGGAACTAGTGTCATGGTTTTATCACCCATCTGAACTTTAAAATTCTTGAGCCCCTGAAAAAAATATGGCAATACATGCAACTGACGTTGTGTTGAGCAAAACAAAATTCATGATTCTTGAACAAATCCTGGTGACTACAATACGTAAGTGATAATTGAGCAGTGTGGATCTTCAGTTCTATCAAGGTTTTCACATAGTTTGAAAAGTTACTTGATATATTGACTCCAGCAGCTTAGCCAGGTGAATGAATAAATTAAATAGAGCAGGGAGTTGAACTCAAACACACAGAGTTTCAAAGCCCTACAATTTTGGATGATGGGGAACAGTACAAACGATAAACAGGTCAAATTAAGGATCATTAAACACAAAGGCGATTTAGTATTCTTGGAACAATACTATCTCCAGTTGAGCCCTTGAGGTTTCATTAAGGTTTCATCAAGAAAAAGCGTTAATATCACTCTAGAAAGCTATGGTCCATCCTACGACGAGCAAAATATTCAGATAGCATGATGAGTAATCTATGGTTCACAGATCCACTATAAGCTAATCAGTTATATTGCTTATTACATATGTCAATGATATATTGATTGGCCTTTGGTTTCGATTAAATTCAACAAGGATAAGAAATAGTGTGTCAGGGGTAGACGTGGTCGAAATCAAATTCACCATTATGATTAATATTTTAATAGTAATCTTATGTCCATTAAAAAATAACTATCAAACAATTCGATAGTTGATACAATTTTACCCAGAATACCCTCTATGATTAACGTACTAATCTTGAGGATGATAACAATTAAAATCTCAATTGTCAGCATAATTACAATGGAAATCTCAATCAGCAGCATAATTACAATAATTTGATCCATGAATAATGTAATGATCGCCTTTAAACAACTCGATTTACCTACACACTGATCGAGGAGGTGTAAAAGTGATTAAGTTACTTTTGATTAAAATTATGATTTCAATTGTAATCATGTAGGGGATCAAGATTTCAACCATATTTATCATATTAATTAATATTTATAATTTTAAGCGAAATAGTGTTGATGGAAGCAATTTTTATTAAAATCTTGACCACTTTTCTAGATTGATTGAGAATTGTATCAATTTAATCGAGTACACGATTATAATATCAAATCTTAATCAATTCAATTAGGCCCACGTCTGGTTGGTTTTTTTTTTTTTTTTTTTTAAATCTATTTATTGAAATTATCTACTAACAAATTATAGCTTATTGACAAATTGTTAAAATACTATCAATGGTAGTACGTGCTTTTTTCATGGGAAGAGCACATACCATTAAAAAGAAGAGAGAGTAACTGTCTCTGAGGAAAATTTATTACCACTTCACATCTCAATTACATCTAACATATGACGGGGCCGTTGGAGTCTTGAATATATGGGTCGATGAAAACCTTCACTATCAAGAGTGTAGTGTGCTCAGCATTTTGGGTCAAAAAAGTACTCATCGCTGTTTGCTGGAATTCCTGTGGTGTTTCTAGAAGGAAGTCTCTATATGGTTTTGATCCATACGAAACCCGGGCCATGGACAATTCTTTTTTGAAGTAGCCAATTTTGCAGTTGCTCAATGCGTCAAAATTGGGAGGAAGAACAAGTACCACATACTGGAAGTGTCCAGAGAGGCCTTATAAGGATTTTGTAAATCAGGATTTTGTTGTACATGGATAATTCTTTATTGTTGAACAAGTATTGGAGCTGGAACGTTCTAGTTTTACATTGCTGTAATAGATCAGAGATGTTTTCTGCGAAAGTAAGCGTTTTGTCCAGCGAAACTCCCAAATATTTGTGGGATTGAACAGAAGGGATATTACGACCCCAGTAAGAGATAGGTACCTCTGTAAATCGTGTTTTGTAAGTGATGGAAACAGCGGATGACTTTGCAAGATTAATTTTATCAATCTACGTCTCTCACAGAGTAGACCAAATCATCAGCAAATAGTCCTGAAAAGTTGGGTGAGGTTGGGAAGGGAGGTTGAGGCAGTAGAAAATGTATAAGTAGAGTCCAAGAACGCTGCCCTGTGGGACACTGGCTTGCATGGCGTGCAGTGGTGACAGTTCACCTTAGACAACAACCTCGAAGGTCTGTTGACTCAGGTAATTGCGAAGAATGCTATATAGGTTGTCGAGGAGATATGGCCAAATTTTCATCAACAAACTGTCGTGCCACACTCGATTGAACGTTTGTTCTACATTTAAAAAAAGTTCTTTACATATTTGTTTACTGCGTTAAGCCTATTTGATGTATGATGTGAATCTTTGCAGATTTAGGGGGCACGACATGTTTTCTCTGAACCCAAACTGCTCTTGAGGGATTAGATGCTCGATGTAACAGAGTAGCAGTGGAAGAAGGAGAAGCTCATAGATTTTGGATAGGGAGGACAATAAACTAATAGGCCTGTATGATGATACCCCATTTGCAGGTTTTCCCAGCTTGGGAATCATAACCATGCGTGCATGTTTCCAAGCCTTTAGAAAATAGCAGATACGAGCTGCAGCGGAGTAAATATGAGTTACAAATGCTATCAACTTTCTGGGGCCATTAGTTAACAGCAATTAACTATCAAGTCATATCCTGGGGATTTTTGGTAGGCAAATTCTGAACCATTTTCAGTGCCTCTTTAGAGGAGAAGAAAATGACTGGAGACAGAAAACAGCAGCTGTCCTCATCAGTTGAATTAGTTGAAATATCGTTGTTGGCATGAGGTACAAAACATAACTTCAACATATCGGCAAAAGCATGAGCTTTTCTTTCTGAAGGGATATCCATTGTGATTCATTTTCCAACTGTTTCCTTGGTAAACAGCTGTTTTTCGATACAATGAACCATAACTTGCATCCAACTTCAATATTTCTTCCCTTTGTTCTTGCTCCTTTCTAAGATTCGATACCTCAGCATTGAGATCATTGACTAGTTGATAGACCAATTGCTTCACACTAGGGATTTGAGTCCTGAGCCAGTATCTTCTTGCTTTTTTGCGTACAATCCATAACTTTGTGGCATGTGGTGGAAACAACAGCTTGTTTATTTGGGGTGGTAGATCTTTTGGGGCAGTGGCTTTGGCTGCATTTGTGATATTGATCGTGAGAGAATCAACTATGTCCCTCTCAGTGAGTAAAGAAGTGACTGGTGGTAAATTATCAGCAAGTGATTTTTTATATGTTGACCAATTCATTGGACGACGGAGGAATGACGGACTATTGATAATAGTTTTAGGTTTGAAATGAAGCACTGCGTGGACTGGCAAATTATCCAAACTTAGTCCATGCTCCACGAGTACCAGAAACCTTGTTGGCCAATCAGTGATGAAGAAATCAAGATGGCTGGGTCACAACTGAGGTGAGGGTCATAACGTGTAGGAACTCCTGCATGCTCCATATGGATTCTGAACCTGTGCCTCCATGTGGATATCAGATTTCCATAAGTATTTGCTCTTAGTGAGTTCCAGCTCATGTGCTTGGCGTTGAAATGTCCTCCAAGAATAAAGGTAGGGCCCAGTTTGTGGATAACACCAATCAGTGTTGCCACTGAAAGCCTTGTATTCAACCGTCTACATTTGGGAGGAATGTAAGCAGCCCCGAGTTGAATGTCCAGCCCTTTGACAAGCAGTACACACCTTGCAACCTGTAAATTGTCCTCACAAATGGGCAACAGCTCAGAGTGATTCAGATTAGAGCAAATGAGGAGCATAGCACCTCGCAGATTGTGTGCTATGTACATGTTATAACCTGGTAGGGTCCATTTGGTACAGGTAATTGGAAGTTTAACTTCTGATTACATGATAACATCCAGGTTGTGAGTTGTGGTATGAGATGTGGCTGGTTGGGGTGCTAACCATTAGTACCCAGTATACAGGAAAACACCCAATTTTCCTAATCTCTCTAACTTCCTCTCTAGACATGTAGATAAATTCTCGTTCAATTCCAAAGCTGATCATTACCTGAGTGTTAGCTTGTTGCAAAATATGCGAAGCAGAGCCAAGCGATGTTTTCCCTTTTATTGTAACTGTTTTTGAGCCACCAGTTCCAGGTACAGTAATTGTGATAGGTTTGCCAACTGTGGAGCTTGCAGTCGATGGTGAAACCATAACCATCCGTACACCACCTGAGGATAAGATAAAAATAAATCAAATGAAAATGTTGATGAGTTGCTGTTAGACTAGAAGAACCAGAGATATTTGAACAAGTCAGTGAAGGAAAAACATACAAATGATATTATTTAAGCAGAAAATTAAATCCAAGTTCCTGATTTTTCTGCCTCAATCCCTTATTTCAAATTATATGAAGTTAACCTACACAATAGTTCTCACACATGAGCAGTTAAGAAGGAGGAAATGTTTTCCCCTTTTTTGAGGGTGAAAACTTAGATTTGGAGGATTGATGAGTTTTCATGTTTCATGCCGCTTTTAATCAAGTGTTTGAAGAATATTACTAAGTTTGTTCATCATTGTGTAATCTCTCGATCTGTACCCTATACAATAAGTAAGTAGGAAGTGTCATAAAACAAGATCTCAGATGTTTCGTCAATCTCAGGATTCACCGAATGAATGAAACTCAGAATGCATCTCATTGAAAATAGCTATATGCAAATCAATGTAAAGTAATGCAACATTAGTTGCATTTGATGAATAATTTCTTCCAGCAAGTGTATGTAATGACATAAATCTCCCTTAGTTGATTCGTTAAGAATCTTTGTCCAATTCTGATGTTTCTTCTTAGTTGACAACCATCTTTCCATCACCGAAAATCCTACGCAAAGTAGGACACTAAACCGTTGGTGGCAGGGCAGAAACCCAATACAAAGATGAGCCTTAAAGAGATGCTCACATGCTGAACTGCCAGACAGAAGGTCCCTATACGATCAATTGTCTAGATGCCACCAAAGACTGGAGACCCAAGAAGAAAAAGATATATCTATATTTTGACATACACGCACTTGTATTTTTTTCTAATTTTTTTTTATGAAACTAAATTGAAATATGAAACAAAACAATCATATACCATTGGTTTGATATTTAATATACTGTCTGAAGGGTTTGAAAATAATCTTAGCTTTGAAAATGAATCTTACCTTTGTTATCACTCCCTGAGATACTTTGAGCTGTTGCAGTTTGAATAGGCCGAATAGTGGAACCAGTAGTCATGACTATAAATTGCTGCCCTGGCATCCTTACACCAGGCTTATTTATTATAATGGTTTGTTGTTTATTCCCTAAAGTAGTTGACTGAGCTTTTCCAACTGATACTACTGAAAGGTTAGATGGAACAGTTTTCATTGTAGTTAGCATTTTGGTGGTGTTGCCAGCTATAAAATACAAAAAAAAAACTTATCAATGATTACAATAATTTAAAGACACATTTCTTATTATAGATAAACATACAGGGGAATTCAATTAATATTGGCAATCCATTCTGGACCTTCGATATGAGATGTTTACCATAGTCTTGATACAGAGATAAAAGTTTGGAGACAACTATGTGACAAGGGTTAACTAACAAAAATAAAAAACAAATGGCGAAAAGTAATTAATTTTATGTATATGTTTTCAGCAACTATCAATTGGTAAAAACTATCAAACGATATTACCAACGTAATTGACGGATTTAGCATTGATTCAATAATATCTTGGGAAGTAGTCACAGTTTCGGATTATTTTGTGTAAAATCTTATTTAGACTGTTTGGAGCACTAGGCTAGGCAGGAGTCCGTCTGGGGCTATTTATACTCAGTATGCACCACAATGATCTTAGAGTGTAATTTCTATAAGAGCAAAAAAGTTACAAGTACACACGTACAGCTGCTGTGATTTTGTTGAACCTTATAAGACATTTTAATCAAATCAAATTTCTGTTACTGAGGATGTAAAACATACTTTGGCTAGGATTGGCGCTGACAAGTTTCACAATAGTTGCACCCTGAGGAATGCCTTTAGCAACTGAAGGGCTTGCTACCCCTTGTTTTGCTTGTACTATAGGTCCTTTTGGCATCTGTAAGTAAAAGAGTTTTCTTAATGAATCCACAAGAAAAGTTACAATTCAATAATTATAACTAAGTTATGTGTTGACTTGAATAATCCAATCTTCACACTCTTACCGCAACAGTCATTCCTTGACTGGTTTTAACAAGAGTGACAATTTGGGGTGGTCCTTGATTATTGGGTTTTTGTACTAAGATCTGTGGTTTGGGACCAGGAGCTGGTGCTCTTATGGTGGGAGTAGCTGTAGGGGTGCCCACAATTCTTGGGGGTGTTCCGGCTAGAAAAAAAAAAAAAATAATAAATCCATATAGCCCAATATTTAATAGAGTGGAACCGTATTATTGTAGATAGATAAATTTGAAGCTAACATTAATTGACAAAATATAGATAATTTTTCGAATGCTGAATGGTATTCATAGAATTTGCTGAATTTCGCAAATTTTTCCAAGTGATCGAAAACCATTTGATTTCAACCAAAAATTAAAGAACAAACTTTCTGAGAGTGAACAGTTTATACAGTATTTTTTTCGTTCTAGAGCAGTTAACAGCATTGTTCTCAAATGCCTACCCACTAGAGAGAAAGTACACACAGACCGAACATGGAAGGAGCTTGATACTTCAACATAGCAAATCTAAAATCCACAAATGACTGCCTCGTAGAAGCCACTAATGAATTTTCAAGTTAAAAACCAAAATGATTCATTTCCACTCTGCATGCCTGGGGAGCACAGCTGCTGAGTGATCCTAGAATTTAATAACAGCATAAATTTCAGTAACCACTTACCTGTAGCAACAGCTTTCTGAGGTTGACGAATAAGTGGTCTAGCCACTACAGATCGAACCATAGGCCTAATTACAGATCTAACAATTTGTCGAGGACTACTAGGTGCAACAAGAGTGGGAGATGATTTTGGAACTGTTATTGCACTAGTAGCCACAGCAGTAACTGGAGTGGAGACTGTTGTAGAAGCAATAGATGCAGTAGAAGTTGGAACAGATGTGTTACTGGTAGTTGTAGATATAGGAGGAACATCGGCTTTGCTTTTCTGGGTCGCTGGAGCAGCAGTAGTTCTAGGTTTGGGGGCAGGTGGAGGTACAGCGTATCTAGAAGATACGATACATTCATATTATGAATACAGTCATTGACATTTTTATAAATGATTGATTTGAGCGAACCACCATCCCTTAGTTTTCAAGTTTATAGACCACTTCAGTACCAGGAAATGGATTATACTGTTTTCATTTGAATGACAAAAAACATCAATTATTTGAGATTCAATATAAAACGTACTTTTGTATCTGGAGAGCATATGAATCAGCAGTGGCAGTAGATGGCCAACACACTTCAAGTAAATTGGTTCCAGCTTTGATCAGCTGAACTTTACCAGCAACACCAGGCTTGTCAACTTCCAGATACCATAGATCTTTACAACAGACCTAGACAACCAAAACAAAGATTTGATGTAAGAGTGATTGTTAACGACACTTCACGTCTTTGTGTAAACTGTATAGCATGAACAAGTGAGCAACTATCAAAGAGGATGATTTTTTATTAAAATGGAATTTAAGTCACTTTGCTGTACCAACGTTTCTAAATAATATTCAGCTAATGACAAATCACATTATTGTTGCCTGTTAATTTTGTTAGATTTTAGTAGAAAAAACTGGCTATATTTAACCAGACTCAGTATTCTGAGTTAAGTGTACCAACCTAAGGGACCTAGGGGTCCTTACCAGTAAGGTAGTCAGGGAAAGAGGGGTTAATCACCTTACATATCAATCCCTTTCCAATCAAAGGCTCTAGACTGTAAACGTTTTAAAACTGGACCATTCTTTAAATTAAAATTATAAAATGTTTAAAATCAGTGTCACCTCCTCAACAACCCGTCAAATGAATATAACCTTAAAAAGTATGGCAAGAGTAAAAAGTGGTCTGAGTGACCAACTCAAATATAATTCAGGAAATAATCAAAATAGTTTCATCATGGTTTACAATTGACAGTTTTTGATTGTAAATATCTCAACATTAGGAGAATCAAGAAAAAAAAAACGTTTATGTTTGTCGTTTCATTTTTTCAATTGTGATTCATGTTATCTTTACACACAAAGCTCAGGCCATAGTTCAATTTTTAATTCGTTTTCAACTCATCCAAAGCCAGTCCCAATCCCATATATAAAGGGTGTCCCAGTACTACATCCCACCACTTTATTATTCCTTTTATTGTCGATAATATCAAAATACTTGACATGGGAGCTCCTATTATATATTTGAGCATTATTCAATGGTGATCCCACATGTTTATTATTCTCCAGCTTATATCCAGTATGGTGCTATCCCAATTCGCTTTTTCAAATCAGAACTTCTATGTAAGGTTTGGATTCTACAAATTTCATATTACTTTGACTTTTCAATTAATTTGAATGTTAAGTAATTCAACAGCTTTCAAATTTAAATAAGATACATAAAGTTTTCCTGTTTTTACTGTTGAAAAGAAAATGTCTACTATTACAGCTTTTAGTTGATATCAACTCATCCATTTGTTTAAAAGTACGTAAAAAATTACTGAATACGTTTATTGTTGGTAACCAAATTTACCTTGAATGAATCTTGAGTGAATCAGAAATAAAAAATAGAAGTTCTCATTGGAAGAACGTGCGTTACATGCCATGGAGCCTTTATGGTGCATAATAATCAGAATCTGATTCCAAATTACACTTTTGAAGTTAATATACAATCGCATCCACAAGATACTAAAACTAGCTTATATAATCGACAAACAGAAGCCAGAAGGTTGAATTTTTCTACAGAATTTTTGTATAGAAGTTGATTTTCCAAAGAAAAACTATTATTTATATACACATGTAGAAGTATGTGTGAAGTAGTATGTAACTATAATAGACTGGAGAATGAGGATTTTTTTCCCATAACAAAACCACACAATGGTGAGAAACAAAATAGGTAAGTATTTCAAGAGAAGTTGGAAACTTTGCTCACCTGATTATTCCACGCCTTTCTATAACCATCTCGACCAGACCATATATATATTCTGCAATGAACTACAACGGCACAGTGTCCAGCCCTTGCTCGAGGCATATTTTCTTCAGATGAATCCATACTAATGTCTTCCCACTTCTTAGTATCTGAAACCAGTCAGTAAAAACATTGGTAAAATCATAAAAGAAAACCCAATGGTATCAATGACATTTTCGTACACAAAAGAAAATGTACACTTGTTTTATTTATGAAAACCGAGGTGATCTCAGTTTTTGGAATTTCTCTCATCTTAAGGATATGGTTATCAACAGAATTAATAAAATTGAAATCATTGACTTGTTTGAAAAAATATTAAATACTCACTGAGATTTAAGCAAGCTAATTGATTTGTACACTTCCATTCCTTTTCATGGGTGGCAACTTTTACGTCATCCAAAACCAGAGGAACCCATCCTCCAAACACATACATTCTATCACCAATTACATTTGCTGAATGTAAAGAGCGTGGAAGAGGAGGTGGTCCATCAACATCAGGTTTGTTCCAAGTCATAGAATCTGAAATAATCATCATTGTATCACGTGGTAAATAGTTATGAGTAATTTTTCAGCCAAGCACCCGATCGAATGAGCGAATTTTCATCATTCATTGTCTATCATGTATATTAAATTGACTTTAAAATTGAGTTTAATTAAAACAAATCCTATGCTCCTATCTAACTATTATTATTATGAAAAAATCTTGTTCTAAATAATATTCTACTTATCAATCAAAGATTTCAGATTTCAGAATTTCATTGATTCAATCACGTTTAACCTTCATCCACTTGCACCCTCTTGAGTCACACCAACGACTGATAGTCACCCATCACATTTTTCCATATTTCAACGTTTTTTAGGGGGGGGGGGGGGTACTTTAACTTGATAACGACCAAAATGTGGATTGCTGATGTAAGTGAATCCACACACATGACTTAGAATGAAATTTTTTTATTAAAAGTAATTATAGACTGCTCAAAAAATGATAATAATAACGGCATATTCTTCCTGTGCTCACTGCCTAGTGTATCCACTATCACATTCTCTTTAATAAATCACATTGCATGCAACATTTATCATGGGTAGCAGTTAGCCACCTGTGCAATTGGATGAAGGATAATGAAATTCAAGTATATTTTCCAGCATAATTAGTTACATATTAGCTGGGATACATCAATCTATTTCATAGCTGATGAACTCTTTTCTAACTGATAGTCTGCCGAATATTTTTAATTCATTTACAAAAAATGTCAATCCAACAGTTTTTAGCAGCTTTTTTTTTTTTTTTTTTTTTTTTTTTTTTTTTTTTTTTTTTTTAAGCACCTTTTCTGACATTTGACTTATTTGAGATGTTCAAAAAGTGCTATCCTGCGAATTCATCCTTTCTTATGGAGTGGTTAATATCCAGGAATAGTTTCAGAATACCACAAAACCGGTTTTCATGAAGAATCTTTTTAATATTGCCATTACTGATTATTTGGATCCATTGAAATACCTTAATTTTCTACTGAAATTTGCTGTAAGTAAAAAATAAATCTATCGATTCATTCAACAATACTCACTGATATCTAATATCCATAAGTCACCAAGCCGGCAACCAGACATACCACCGTAAATTATCAACTTGGAATTTCCAAGAGAGTCAGTATGGGCTACGGCAGTATGTGATTCTCTAGGGGGAGGGGCTATGCCATATGTGTGTGGCATTTCCCATTGCGTGACTCCATTTGGTCGAAGTTCCAAAGTGTACAAGTCATTCAAGTACCTCACGGATACAGCACTGAAATGAGGATGACAAAATTAAGCTATTTTAAAGTTTATCCATTAAAAATCATACAATACAGAAGAAGTGAAGTTCGATGATTATTGAACTTGAAAAGGGTAGTCGAGATGAAAAATTAATGAAGCTATTTCGAGTGAAGAATACGTTTCCATTATATTTTTAAATCCTATCAATGCCAGGTAGCTCTTCCACACACTCATCTTCACATCCTTGAAGTTGTAGACAAACACTGACTGGTGAACCATGAGAAAAAATATGGCAAGGCAGATTTTTTCAGCCAACTGCAGTTTGGGGACACATGCAATGGCGTCATAACGCATGCACCAGTGTGTTCAAATTCTATATTAATTGCGACTATTTTTATCAATGCAATCTGAGATGAACGTTTTTATGAAGTTTGCTTACAAAGGAACTAGGTAAACAAGCTGTTGTCACTGAAAAAAAAGTGTGTTGAATCTTTGTGTGTCATAAATCCGTATAAATTATTTTCATAAGAAAAGGTAGCTGATAACATTACACAAAGCAATAATAAGTAGCATCCACTGTCTGGTAACAGAATTCAACTGGATCTGTAAACTGGATCCCATCTTGTATTAATGAGTGTAATCTTGGACTGAGGATTAAAGAAAGACCAGAGAGCAATCAAATATGAATTTCCTGCCAATTACATGAGCTACAGTGGCCAGCGAAACAACTTGTAATTGGGTGATAACATCCTAAAGGAGTGAATAGTAGCCCAAGTATGAATGGCTTAAAATTGTGGCTACTTCAATGACTCTTGAAGATAGAGGAGGCAACTGGCTTGTAATAGGGGTAACATTAGGTCCCTTCATGGTAGTCCACACTACCAACTATAGAAAGCAATTTTTCTCTCCTCACGTTGTCTTGGGACTGTAAGATCTAACAACCTTATTATGGGTGCCTGGTTGGGCATGGATACCTAGTGTTAAAAACTCCTAGATGATAGCGTTTTCTAAGAATGATTGGCAGCACATATCCCCTCCATTCCTCAAATGGGTTGGCCACTCATATGTCAAGTTGTGCTTCACCCACCACCAGTTATTTTCCTATATTCATTTTGCTCTTCCATTTCATGATTCAGAAATGGTGTATTTCTATTTGTCTATGACAGGATCGAAATTTTCTCTTCGTTAAGCTTCTTTTTTTTCAGTTTTCACAGCGTTGGAACTCCTATTACCAGTCAAATGTAGACTGTAAACGAATGTTTGACTGTTACAGCATACTCTGTTAAACCTTATCAGCGTCTAATATTACTCAACTATTCATTATATAAAATCATTCAAAATCTTCATATTTTTCATGCATCTCAATAATTATAGTCAAATTTATTAGTCGTGTAGTCATTAGCTTCATATAAATATTCAAGTATAGTATTTCGTGAAATGATGCAAGTTTAAAACACCCCAAGATAAGAACTCATAAATTACTCTATGGCAGCATGTATGTTAGTTTTTTGCTATACTAAGTCAAAAATGTGAGTTGACCATTAGAAATCTGCCTATACATCGTGGGAACAGGGACAACAGAATTTGATAAAAGTGAAATTATTTTCAACTAACAAAATTATATGTCTACAAACTAAAACAACCTGAAACAGAAAACTAGTACTTGAGTTTTTATTGGATTCTATAATCCTTTTTTGGGCTATATTCGGAACATTTTCAATCTGTGCCTATACTTCATAAGAAAAATGATACAACATAATTAATAGAATCATTAACAAAATGTAATTTACCAACCTTGACGTATTCGACTTTCCATCTTCTGAATCACTTGCAAGTCCACCGAACAAATAAACTTTGTTTCCAATAATAGTAAAACTGTGCCCCAGGCGTGGACAGGGGGATGGAGAGAACCTTGGAGCTCTTGGTCTTAGCCTTTTCCATTCCCATCTACTCGCCTATAAAGCACATCTGGGTTTCAATGGAATTAACTTGGTAATAATGAAAGTAACTCAAGTAGTTACTTAATTATACAAGTATCATTTATCAAAATTCACAACACAATAGAGGGATGGGAATAAAGGTGAGATCAAGAAGAGATATCAAAGGTGGAGTTCATGGCTTAAATCATTCATCCTATGTCCTGAATAATGTATTGCAGTAATATAAGTCAGATTTATACTGTTGATGAGATAACATGTTACAATAAAAGCTTTTAAAAATCCGAGATTTTAATTTGATGCAAACTGAAGAAAGTTTTCGAAGAATGGGCATGTACTATTTTCAAATTTCAAAATCAAGTTTAAAAAAAAAGGATTCTGTCACCATCAGCACTTTTCTGTGATGAGTAGTTGACATTTTATGGCTCTACAAAGTTTCAGTGAAATGTGAGGTCACACAGGAAGTAGGTAAGACCAAACCTGATTGATGCAGAAAACTAAAAGACATCATGGAAGATAAACTACGTATCCTAGAACATGCAGTTGGTGTCAGTAATCTTGAAATGTCATCTAGGTACAATCTTTAAAATATTAAACAAACATGAGAGTTTCCCTCTTTTCCTTTTAGAAGCCATCGTCTTCTTTTTTTTTTTCAATATTAAAATCCCACATTTTCTGAATTTCATTCGAGAGACAGAATTACAATCACAATATTTTCTAAATTTACACAAATCCAAGTATTTCTCCAACTATGCCCACTTTCACAAACAATTAGAGATGTGATTTTACCATAATGGTATCAAATTAACAAGATTAACAGAGAAATTTTTAGATAAACAATACCAAAATGCTGCTTAAATGAATGATTTTTTACTCTCAAGGCAACAGAAAACCACAGTATTTCTTTTAACTATTCTCGTAGAAGAACATTAATTTGGTTCACGTGAAATGCTAAAACGGGTGAGGAGCCAATGCATTTACCTTATTGGCTATTAATTATACTAATACACATATACTGTCATTCAAAAGAGAAGTCATGGGGGCAAGATAAGCTTTGATTGATTGTGACCCTAAGCATTGTAGCAGGACATTTCAAACCATCTTCTGGTTTACATTACCGTTCCTCTTTTAAAATGTCTGTGACAGGAGTACCCTGCCTCTTTCTTTGGAAAAAAAATTAATTCCATCGAACTTCATGACTCAAGTAGTAAAGTGCTTTGTGATAATATACAGATAGTTACAACACATATAATAATGGTACTTTCCAAAGGAAACATCTGTAATGATGATATGGTGCCTAGTCAAAACAAAAAATACGATTCAAATGACTTCTGTAATGCACAAAAACGTGTTGTGAAATATTTAAAGACCGTCAGAATCATAGGATTGGTCTGCCAAGATCTATAATCATAATGAATGGTTGAACAGAAAAATGTTCAAGGTATTTTCTGAGACAAATCCCAATACGCCACCACTCCATCCATGATAGCAATACAACTACGTTTTAAAAGACCCACCCACTCAGATCCCTTCATTTCGATTTTTCTGGTTGATTTTTTGCAAGCAATTGAGTCAGTTTTTTTCTCACACTATTGTTTGATGGTGAATACAAAATGCAAAACAGACCATTAACATGTCCCATTTAATGTTGGTTGTGGAAAATGCTTGATACTAGAACTCAGAATGCAATACTAATTAAAGGGTAGGATATATTTCTGTAAACGATACAGGGAGTAGATCCTAAAAAAACTCTTGATAAACAAAACAACTACAGTTGCCTACAGGCAATTGATCAAAAGATCCTCAAGAATACTCCTTCGAATTTCTGTGCATATCATATTTATTCCCTGGCCTGGTTAGCTTTTATACAAATCACTTGATGAACAATAATTGTTTGTTCAACAACATTGATATTTTTAACCAACAGGTGTTGCATGGGATTCTTTTCGACGGATTACTTTGCGTTGAGCGGTTATTATCAACAAGTTGTACAAAAAAAAAAAACAAGAACTATTCAAAACAGTCTTGGCTTGTGTTAACAATGTTCCTTCCTACTTCATATATGTCACTCATTGGCTCGTAGATAATTTCTACAGGATTGATCGTAAAAAGAATAAAATCTCATTTATAAAAAAACACCTCAGCTTACCTGCAATTCATAAAGTTCATTTGAATACTTTCCATATTCCACCATTCCACCAAAAACAAGTATTCGGGTATTATCGACAACGAATCCATAAGCTGCACATCCAGGGGGAATGTCCCCTTTCATAGATGGTATAAACCACTGATTAGTAGCTGAAAATGAAAATGAGAACAAAATTTATTCACAATTCAGAAAAGAAGATAAGCTATCAACCTTAAAACTCAATAGTGTGTTCAATAATTTGTAGTCCATTTCATCATTGGCATTATAGAAAGCAGTAGGAACTTCTGAAACTGGCTTCTATGATCTACAGATGATTACTTTAATAAATGCTGGTCACGCGGGTGCAACTTAAACCTAGAACAACTTTACTATTGGACTAATATGGTCGCAGGTGCAGCAAGCCATGTTCTTCAATGCCAAAACCATTCAGAAAATAACCCGGAACAGAAGAAAAAAAACACGAAATAAAGATTTAGCAAATTGTAATCATTATCTAACAGTTCATTTACTACTCCAAAAGAAAAAAATCAAAAACAACTTGGTAATTGTTGGAACAATTTCTCAAAATATCTGTTTCTTCTCTCTCATGCTAAATGCCATTTTAAAAAAAGTGGCCCTAAGGGTTTGAAAATGTATATCTCCCAAAATCTTCTACTTAAAACAATCGTCCTAGGGGTAAACTATTCTTTATAACGAAGTAGTAAATTAGGTTGAGCAGTATCACTTAAATACGATTCTGGTTAGGCATTTACCTTCTTTATATTGAAAAAAATTGGTTAAAAAAATTATTTTTTGGAAAATTCAGGTGGGTTTTTCAATAGGAAACTGGAAGTAGATTTTAATACTGAAGTAATGAATAAGTAGCTTCAATATGATGACACAATTAAAACATGTTGTCCCTAAGTTCTCCACTGTTAGTAACATTCATGTTCCTCTACCGTTAGAAACGCTTTTTAGCAATTTGGCAAGAAGAAGGGAGTTTGTTCTAGTGATTTTCCATGGTTTGTACCTACCAACCTATAACTGAGTGCCACATGCTTGGCTGGTTGAACGAAGAGCTGTATCAACAATACAGAAAACCGGCGGGTATTTTTTACAATATCTTGTAAAAAATTGTCTGGGAAGGCACTTGGTGTAACAGCTCAATCGCTGATTCTTTTCCAGTTATGGTCATTGGAAGCATGGTTATAAGGAAACAGTTATTGGCTTTAACTCCTGATAGAAATTTTTACTGCCGTTTCATCCATGCATATCTGGTTAAAAACATTTCACCATTATTTCCGATCTATTTGTCAAGTAATTCACACATTAACAAAAGGATTGATTTAGATTTTTTCTTCTTGAGATTAGGGCGAGCATCTAGATCACTTAACTAAATCGATTCCGATCTATTTGTTAAACTAATCTATAAATTACTAGAAGGACGGATGTAGGATATTTTCACATTTTTAATATGCGAGGGTGGCAAGCCCACCAAACTAAACAGAATACCGACAGACGTCCTTCGACTATTATTCAGACGTGGCCTCTGACTAGTAGGTACAATACTACTAACGAAAACATTTTAGTTTGTAATGCTGGCAACATGTTTCCAGCCATGCACGGAATGTCAAGTGAAGTGTTTGTGTTCAGAGTAAAAACCTTCATTGTAATGTTAAAACGTGTTGACCTTTTCCTTGAAAAAGAAGGATCGCCATCTTTCTGATACCAAATCCACTAGCGCCTGTACTTCAGTTGAGGACCTTATTCACACAGCTATGAAGGCTTGTTGATTCAAAGATTAAATGGGGCATATTCCTGTAGTTAAAGGATATTCATAGCAGAGGCAATAGAGCATATTTTGTCCATCTGTGCTGCAAACGCGTCGAGTCACTAGTTCTAACACACATTCTGATTGACATGAGATATTTTTGAGATGGAAGTGGAACAACCATCCAGACCACCAAACTAGACACAAAACTGACTTATGTATAAACAGATACTCTACTACTCTGACCAAATATTATAATTTTTAGAGCACTAAGTGTTTCCAGCCATTCCCAGAACGTTGAGCTGAGAGAAGAGATGCAGGCTAGACGGAGCCCACCATTCCCATTCTAGTTCCATCGACTAACAGTGAATCATCTCATACGCATCCCATTACCTCATCAGGCATTAAACAAGTTCATTGTCGCATTAACAAGTCAGTTCCCTTTCTCCCTTTTTACTCAATCTCCAATTGAATTTTATCTGATATGAGATATCCACAACTATTGTTTCACCAATGAAAGGATAGAATCAACAAGTGTTTGATCATGTGAATTAATTTCCAATGCGAAATAATAATCACCTACTAATATTCTCGCTACAAACCACATAGGATGAGCAGCAGAATGAATCAACATCATTCATGTCCAATATAATTTCCAAAAGGCGGGCTTGACAACAACTCCACAATTCCAAAGAAATTCATTAAATCTGTTGAAAACTGATTTAAATTCATATAACTCTAATAATTTAATCAGGAATTTAATTTTTTTAATTAACGGAAGTCAACCTTGATCCAGGAATACTGAAATTAGTACAGGACCATCTAGAGCCCTAACACGAAACATTCTGAAATGCAATCAAAATTGGATGTAAGCTCGTACAAACTATGCTTTTTACAAGAAATCGACTTGTTCAAATGCAGTGAAGTTACTTTAAACACAACAAGGCAGAGATTCAAACAGACCTTTCCAGAAAATTGCTGATGTCTTTTTTGTTAACATCTCCCACAGTTTTATTCATAATTCATGAAGCAGACATCAAATTAACCAGAAGTAACTCAAAATGATTGGGCCTTCAAGGGCAAAATTATGGTCACTAATGAGATTACCTCCTGAATTTTGACTGGTAACTAGTATAAAACTGCACTCCATAGGTTTGGGATTCTTACTTACTATTTTCTAATATTATAAAATAGTAGGGGTTTGGCATGCGGGAACTGTTTGTCATCAGGTTCATTGCTGAAATGTTGGGATAACACAGTTCTTTTCATTTTTATCAACATAAGAGTGTCCTTCTCATAACGGCAATGCTCTCCCAACAATGTTACTAATACATTTGAAGAATTACAATAAGCTGTGGCCATTGTTTCGAAAAAAAGTGATGGAGTTTGTCATTATAAATCAGCAGAGTGGATTTCGAGGGAGACGAGCCATTTTGGGAGCCAGTGCGACTGCTGTAGCACTTATGCTGGTTGAAAGAGGAGCAGCGTTGGAATAAGAGAAATGAAACGGAGAAACCTCCCTTCTTATTTAAACCAAAATTTTAATCTTGTTCAATCATCACTACCTCCTTGGGTGGTTATAGGGTAAGTATTTTTGAAAATTGGGAATATGGGTCATTTTAAAATTTTGGTCACATTTAGGTATCGACTTTTATAAAATTAAAATAAAACGTTGAAACTTGATCAATTTTCTTGTTCCTAATCAATTACTGTGTTTCTCTCGGCATATTACCCAAGTGAGCTCACTTAGTCTTGAACTGTACTGCTGATACGTCATTCTGGAAAAAAAAAAAAACTTTTGTAGGGAGTGAGGTGTATACAACTCTTTTTTCCCCTCTTGAACCTCCAACCTCCATGAAAAAAAAATCGCCGCTCAAGTTTTACGTTTCAAAGGTGAGTAGGAACAGCATTTCCGTCCGTCCGCCGTACGCAAATTCCGAAAGCTGGAGCAAAAAATATGAGATTTTCAGGAAAATCCATCTTGGTAGCTCTTGACAGTCAATTTAAAGTGGTTTCCTTGCCAAAACTAGTCTCTAAATACTATTTGAAGAACATACCATTAGGAATCGAATGAGCCCTTCCCCACGTCCGTAGGTCAAACCATTCCCGATGTATGGCCCGATTTATGGTGCCAACATTTGCGTTTTTTCGTTATTATTGTTTGTTTGCAGATCTCACTGCCCTACGATTTAATGTGAAGCTAGTGGCTGGATATTGTAGTAGGAGCCGATACACGGGTTGAAGCATTCTGATAATATATAGGTAAATATTATTCAATATTATCACTGGGGCCTTTACAGGTTTATTACAAATCATGATTTGAATCTTACTAAAACGTGTTTTACAGGTGATGAACGATTATTGAAAAATAGTTGTCAACGGTTCTCATCCAAAACACCTATTTGGATTGATCTATGATAATTGCCAACATCGTTTAAATTTGGATCAAGTTTTTCAATTGCCAAAGGACAAATTCAGAATGTTATTGGACGCTGCAAAGGGAGTGAGAGGCGATTATTGAATTTCAGGAGATAAAGCACGTGAATCTGTTCTCGACAAAATACCTATTTGGATTGATTTTGATCATATTTGTGTGCCTCCTGAAATTCTGACTGGCTTAGTAGAAATTCAAATCATGAACTCAAGCCGATTGAATAATAAACCCCAGTGAAAGAATTAGAACCACCACCTCGTTGGGGCGTTGGGACCATCAAATTGCTTAATTTAAGCATGTCTTGCCAAAATCTCACTTGCTACAAGCAGATCTCACGCCCTACGATTTAAGGAGCTAGTGGCTGGATATTACAACTACACTAATTGCCAACGAGTGCGATCAAGTTTTACTTGCCACAGTCAGAATGTTGTGAGAGTGAAAAACCCACACTTTCAAAACATGGTAGAACTGACTGGGAAGGAGCAATGTAAAACCACCAAAAAAAAAAAAAACCGTGTGACATTGAAATAATGGGCTGATAAGGCTACTTGATTTGATACATTTTTTTTCCTGAGGCGAATATCCATTGTAGATGGTATGTTCTTTCATAGAGTAAGTGGATATAACGGCCCCAATAAATATTTCGCTGAGTAGTGACGATGGAAGTTGTATACCTCTGGTTAGTGACAGCTGTAGGCAGTGAGAAATACGGACTTTGGTATTTTCTCCTGGGTCCCGTAGGCACAACTTTATATACTTTTCCATGGAACATGTACATCCACATAGGAGAAAATTGTAAAACACTAACAAAACTGTATCTAGTTGAGATTTGACGGCAATATTGTTCAGTGACATAGATGTGACCGAAATTTTGAAATGACCCACATAAAAATGTGACGTGTATGCTTGAAGAGGTCGCATCTCAAGTATGCTAAATCAATCCTATCACTACTACACAGGGATAGGAAACAGTGAGTAGAATCGAGAACAAAATTGGCTTCCAACGGGATTTGAACAACGGATCCCTACTCAGTAGATCGCTGCGTTAGGTGCAATCATATCACTAATTAGTTAATGACTCACAACATTTAAAAAAAACTTTAAACAGGGTGCTATCGACAGATGCCAGTCACACGACCTACCTATTGGCTCGGTTGACTATAATACATTGAAGAGCTACTAATTACATTCTTGACATTTACATTGCATTAGCATTGTAGTATTTACACAAATGAAATTTATAGTCAAATTTGAATTGGTACAATAAATAAAAATGATGGAACGAAACTAACTCAATAACATAAGAGCTACAGTGATATCCAGTATACAAATCCATTTCCCTAACTAAATAATTTGCAAAGTTAAACCAAACGTTAAATCTTCCATTAATCGATAACCAATAGCGAACACCGCAATTCAGTAAAAAATTAATTTTGGTCAACATCTGTAATTTTATAGTAAAATGGAACGGTTCGAGCACAGAACAGATCTGATGGCACTAGATGATGCAGGTCAATACATGTAAAGTAGATAATACATATTAACGCATCCAAATGTTCCTTGAAACTTGTGGGCCGAAAAAAATATTGTCAAAGAAAAAGAGATCTTTTGTAAAAATAAATAAAAATAGGGAAAATGTTTTACATCCCAAATGAGCGGGCGACCTAGAATTTGGTTGAAAGAATTCAACAGATATCTTCAACTTTTGATTCAAATAATCTTATATGATAAGGGGTACAAACCAAACATTCATTGTAAGAAAAAAAGAAAAATTATTTTCAAAAAAGGGTTTAATCGTGTAAAATATATTTAAAAAGGCTCCCACTATTCAATCTTTCCAAACGTAGTGTTGGATTAATGGGACGTATAGAAAACTAAGAATGATGAGTAAACAAAAACAACAACAAAAACATTTTATTTATACCATGTACGAGTTCGACCTAGAATAATTCTACATTCTTTACATTCTCAATAAACGGATGGATCCACAAGCGTTCACCTTATAAACAATTTAAACATCGACATAGTCTAATAAACCTTGTAAGAAAATTTCAAATGGAAACGGTTATGAAGAAGGAAGGGAATAGAAGCCTAGGAACCTACGCCATCAACAATCTAACCCTACCAGTAGGGTACACATGACAACGTACCTGTATTATAAACATGAAGTTCGTCCACAATACCTTCGTTACCGCCTCCAAAAACTACCATTAAATCTTTAATTGCTACAGCACGATGTCCATGTCTCGGTCGTGGTTGTGGTCCCGAAGAATCGGACACTTTTTTCCACTTAAAAGTGGGAGCAGCCATTGTTATTGGCCTCAGAGGCCCATACAACCGAACTCTAACAACCGAAACGATCGCCTCACACTAACCACATAAAACTGAGGTTACCGTTTGCGAGCCAATGTTAGGTACAGTGTGGCCAACGGCTGCATAACCCGAACGTCAAATGAAGACTACAGAGGAATATAGAAGGTATGCTTGAACTGTATCCTAACCATGGATCAATAAATAGTCGTGATCCTCATCCGGAATGACAGTATGTAGAACGTCAAGAGGTGATCAGGTCAATGGTGGCGTTCATAACGGCCAACATGTACAAGAATTAATCTCACTAATTCGAAGCCTCGTTCAATGTTTTCCTACATACTGTGGAGAAAGCATAATAATAGATCGCACGTAGAAACATAAGAGATCACGCTATACCCTATCTGAGCACTATCTAGGCAGTACCAGCAGGTTCAGCATTCATTGTGGGGTGGGCAATGATCCAATCAAACCAGGAAAACTGAGTTGTGTGTTCAGTTGGCACACAAATCCTGCATGACTGGAACTTGTTTTTTCTTTAATCTTTGATAAATCACCAGACACGATTGTGGACCATATGTTTTCCATTAGGGACACTTTGTATTTTCATCTCAAAACCTTATACTATTTTTAATGTTTGTGCAAAGTGCAGCTTTACAGCACAGCACTTCAGAGAAGTAGAAAGTCATTTCAAGTTAGAACCAATTCAAAGGTGTTAGTAGAGAAGAAAGGTAAAGCAGCGAACCTGTAGCCTATTGAGGTTGATTGGATCTGAGATAGTGGTGACCTATAGTTATTTATACAAATAAATCCAACTCCGAAAATAATGTGAGAATAGTGAATTATGTTGTTTAGGTACTATTTTTAATTATTTTTTGAGGAATGTATTGAGTTTGAAGGAGAACTTTTTTTATTAGCTATTAACCCTCGTCCATCAATAGTTTATGATTTTCATAATTTGTCTGATTGAATTAGTTTCACTATAATCCGAAAGTATAGAAAAAAAATGAGGAGAACACGATCGGATTCAACAAAGCAAAGGGAAATGACGTGTGAAAAATTACTCTGGTAACACCTTACGAGGGAAGCGACGAAAGAGATGGCTGAGCGTTGAGGAGGGAGGGAAGGTTACTGAAACGTGTCGAGCACACTCCAGTACATCCCTGAGGAACCGAAAAATAGTTTGTAAAAGTTCCAAAAGATCGTAGGCGAATGCAGAAGCGGTCGGGAAAAACGCGTGGTTCGTGGTCAGGGCACTACTAGCCATTGTGGAAAAACGCCTGGTTCGCGCTCAGGGCACTTCAAGCCTTTGCGGAAAAACGCGTGGTTCGCGGCGAATGGGTTAAGAGAAAAACACGATTTTGACTAAATGATAACTCAAAACATTAGATTTATGGCATGATTAGTGACACTTACTTTGGCAATGACAAAAGAAGACGTGACATTCCAAGAAATAAACGTCGATACATGTTGAAAAGTCAGTTCACAGTGTCATCACAAAGGTCTTCCTACATTGCAAATTGTAAGGCTGTATGTTTCATTTACTGCAAGCTTGGTACCGTCACATGAAGCAGGTAAGGTCTTAAAAAAGAACAATTAAGATAATTATTATGAGGTGGGTCTGTGGCTCCATAAATTTGTTTTCTCTACCCTACCTACCCTGGATGTTATGAACAATGTATACACAACTCAAATATATGATGCTCTTGTAGAGATGATGAGCTTCAGTTATGTGCACACAAATTATGTTGAAGAAGGGAGTTTATTCATGGTGGATCTGTGGGCCAACGCCTCAAAGGACTACAAAGTGAGAACAACAAACGGGGCAGAAACATCCCACAGTGGTTACCACAAAAAAAGTGGCTACCCCAAATATTCATGTTGCCTTTGAGGTACTGGTGACCTCTAACAATATTAATAAACAAATCTGACTAAAAAAATGACGAGTAAATAGTGAATCATATTGTTTAACTTCGACACAGAATAAATAGAAAAAAACGCGTGGTTGACTCTATGAAAACTCAAAACATTTTATTTATGGCACCTGGAAACAATATTGCGATCTGCAAAACAAAAATTATAACTATAGCATTATGCAAGAGATGTTTTAAAAAATTTGTGTATTATCCATGACCACAGTCATTGGAGGCAACCTAGAAGAGTTTAAAGTAAATCATCAGTAGCAGAAAAGAAAATTGTTCATGGAGGAACGGTATTTTCAATATCAGAGGCAAAAAACTGACGTTGGACTACTACTCACAGACTCTATACGCCGTGGAACTCGTAAGTCTCATTGCCTTGCTGTGCAAGGCTTCCATTTAAGACCCCAAACATTTTATCCAACAATGCACCTGAATGTGAAGAGAGTTTAGCAAAGAAAACCCCTTTCGTGTGCTGTGCGAACCCTATCTTTGGATCAATCAAATGAAAAGTAAAGATAAATACAGTTTCAAAACCCTAACCAAAAGCTGGTATTCTTAGGTTGATATTACTTACATCCAATTCATCAAGGATCCGATAACAATAAATATGTTTGTGCATTTAAGCTGTGGGTCCCATTAAGAAGCGATTCATGACATTTTCATGCAGTTCTTTCAACGGAGTGTAGCGTTTATTTTTGTTGTATCCTCAATCTCAACGCATGTGAGAGAACCACCTCTCGGTACTTCTATCCTCTAGTGCATTTCAGTTTCCCGCATTTTGGGGTCGTGCTCCTGTATTCGTTCGATCCAAGTTGAACTGTTGGTACCACTGTGTCAGCCATTTATTACCATTTCTTTCACTTGTATCGCTTTTCTTGGCGACCGACGATTCTTTGGTTCATATTTAATAGTTTATCTGTTTTGAATTTTATTCTTCTCATCGATATTTCCTAATGGCAGAGTCGGACAAACTTAATATAGATAATATAATAGCGAGACTTTTAGAAGGTATGTTAGTGTATTCTGATTACAAGAAGTTATGATAGCGATCTGCATGGTGTACAGTTTTTATTTATGGTTCTTCGTTTTAGTTCGCGGTGCTCGTCCCGGCAAAAATGTTCAACTTTCGGAAAGTGAGATACGAGGTCTTTGTCTCAAGTCGAGAGAAATTTTTCTCTCACAACCGATTCTTTTAGAGCTAGAGGCTCCACTCAAAATATGCGGTAAGTGTCTCACCCATTTGCTCTTGTGGTACGTTTAGTACCTTCCTATCTCTAGTAATTGATTCAATATTAACCAACTTCAGAACATTGTCGTTAATCTTTTTATTATATCATTGTGGTAGTAATATAATTTCGTCACCATTGGATTGGAGGAGCTTTGGTACCTGGCGCCAAGGTACATAGTTGTTTATATGCGAGACAGAAGACTTTTCTCATAATTTCGAACAATAATATGCTTACACATTTGTAACACATTGTACGTGTCATCTTGTTCATGTGGGAAGCAATAATATAGGTCTCAAGATCGTGACGTCACCACTTAGACGAATGTATAATAGTGACAGTGCTTCAGGAGATACCTATCTAAGCGTAGCTGTTTTCTGTCCTGTCAGCTTTGAGATTATGCCCTGACTGAAATGTATCAATTTTTCCTTTCATGGAATTGTTTTTGAAAATTTAGGTTTATGCTTCGTGAAGTGCAAACGCTTCATTTGTTCTTCATTCAATTGCAGTAGTGGATGAGCCCTTATTTGGGGATCAAGTGTCGGACGTCGATCGTGTCTACAGATAGTGTTTGCTAACAGGTTTGCTGGCTATATCATTTTGATAGGTACATCTGCAAAATTTGAACCCACAAGTTCTTAATCATTCGGCTAATGAGTCTTGGTGGTCAAATCCGGAGTACTTCCAGATGGGTTACCTCTTTCAAATAGCCGGAATTTGCTAAATATCGATATTCTTTAGCCAGATATAAGATTAATCTATTTATCATCAAATCAAGTTAACAAGAATAGTTGAGGCGTGTGGTGGGGCGGAGTCAAAGGCTTCTCCGGTTTTAGATCTGATTCAGTCGGGGGCTGATAGCGTTCCTAGTCGCTAACTTTTTGCAGGTATGCACCATCATCACCCGAGAGTGCTGTCAATGGCTGGTGGAGCAGTAGCTACGTCTATTCCCTTGAATTAGCTGTTCCTTTTAATTATTTGTCCCTGGCGTTTTGCAGTGATCAGTTTTCTCTTGACAGACACAACCTCATAAGGATTTGGATGGACGATCAGTGTAATTTTTGTTTTAGAACTACCTAATAGAACTAGAAAAACACTCGGTAGTTCTAATTTATGGTAAGCAGTGTGACGATTTCCATTGCCAAAAGCAGTTATCATCTATTTCGCTTCCATGTCTCTCATAGCCACATCAGTTTTCCCCTCATCAGAAAGCACTGGGAAGTTGGGGAAATATATGTAACATTAAAGTTATTTTTGAATAACAAACTGGCAGGACCGACTCGTGTAGTTGCTTATGGGGTGGTATGATTGTTCATCAAGTATGGATCTTGTTCTTATGGGGTATCTTTATTTTCCAACGCGGTAGTCTGTACACTTTTTCATAGTTCTAGAAAAACCCCTTTGAAGTGCCGTTGCCCTCTGGCAAATGTGGTATACTGTGCCTACCCTTAATGCTTATGCTAGCCAGAAAAAAATTCTTTGCTGCTGAAAGGGAGTGGCTCCATGATTGGATATGCAATGATGTCTCTCTCCTTAATTTTGGATGACGCTTTAGTTGATGAGAACTCCTCAACCAAGGGAAACCTAGAATGTTGATAAATTCTGACCAGGATGTATTCTCCTTCTGAAAATGGGCCAGCTAAATCAATCCATATCACCAATTGAGGTTTAATGTTTAGTGATGTGCCTTGTCTGATTATTGGAGTCACTGCAAGACATGCTAAATGTTTGTTAATTCTTCCTTCCTCAAAGGAATTCATTCATTCCTTATAACCAAATCTGTGAATGCAGTATACCTTGGTCTGATAGACCACCAGGTGGAACACCCTGCTAAGCAAGAGGATGGTCAAATTATGCAAAGTCCTCGTTACCATCTTCAATTCAAGATAATATGTGCATTTAGGGTTGTAATGTGTAGGGTTAACATCCATGCACTGATCAAGGCTGGTGGGCTTGGCATTGTCTCTCTCTCACCCAGCATCCCATCTCTACACTGCCAGTGCCTGCTAGCCCTTGCTAGGAGGTTGCCTGCACTGCTGCTGACCTTGATTTGGTCAGGCAACAGCTTCTGTGGTGTGATTGAGCAACACCAACTGCTCCAAAACCCAGCTTATCTGCTGAGTTAGCTGCTGCTCTGCATGATTCAGTTGATGGTAAAGAACTCTAACAGTGCTCTGAATCCCCCATTTCATCCCAATGGGTGGAGTGGGCTTCAGAGGGTATTGGTGCCCGCAACTTCCGATATTTCCATGCCATCCGGGTGGCTATATTAGCCACCGCAGTGAGATGTTCCAGAGTAGTCACGGGGCAGTAGATACCCTTTGCCCTGCCTATCGGGGTAAAAATGGGAACCTGTATCATGTGGTGCAGCAGTGTCCAAGGACTGTGTCCATATCACCATGATGCAGTTGCCAAGCAGATAGCACTGTCATCCAGCGGCTGGGATGTGGAGAGAGACTGTATCATATGCCAAGTGACCAGGGCAAGAAGCCAGATATCGTTGCTGTTAAGCCCCAAAGGGTCTGCCATAATCCTGGATGTCCCAAGTTGTCAGTGGCAGCATGGACATGGAGTAGACCTGAAAGGCCAAGAAAAGTAAATATGATAGGAACAACCTGAGGCAAGCAGTATCTGAGCTAAAAGGAGTGGCGCCTAATAACATCTAGGTTATGGCTGCATGTCATGGCACAGAGTGTGGTGTGGGAAAAGTGCCACAGAATCACTTGAGCTGGGCATCCTCCCGACTTTTATTTTGTTTAGTTTCTTTGTTTTCATTTAATGGTGTGCTCCCTTCGCCTTTGAGGGGAGACTATTAAAAAAAAAAAAAAAAAAAAAAAAAAATGGTAGGCAGACTTTGAGTGACTGAACGCTTTCCTTTATTGCTAGCGATTCTCCATTGGGATAAAACTGAAGAAAGTGATTCATTTGTGACTTCATAAAAACAACCCTTCATGGAGTTGGGCATGCAAACTGATGATGTCGAATGGCACCCAACTTCTGGACGATGTGCTTCATCAAAATCATACCCTTATAACATATTTGGGAATGCTTTAGTCTAGAAGTATTTCCTTCATTGATGGAGTGACACTAAGCTGCAACTTATGGTCATTTAAATTCTGATGGTCCTACCATGAAAGTAGAGGCAGTATCGTTTCACCCTATTTCTATGCTGGTTAAATACTTACATGGTTCTCTTGTTCACTATTCCAGGTGTTACCCTTCAATGGGGTAAATAAGCAATTTTTTAGTATTTTTTAAATTGTTAGGTAGGGTTGAATTAAAACTATTGACATAATCATTTCTCAGAAAAAGTCTCATTTAATCCATCAAGAGCTTAGCGAAATTTGGAGATTTGAATCTGCACCTACAGCTTATGACATCGTAAGCTACTCTGACAATACTGACTGGATTAACTTCCATTTATTATTCATGATCAATACTAAATTATTTTTTTAACCCTCTTTGACAATATATCTTGTGGATTATGTTCTAATTAACATTCTCAGGTGATATTCATGGTCAGTACTATGATCTGCTCCGGCTTTTTGAGTATGGTGGTTTTCCTCCTGAGTCAAATTATTTATTCTTGGGAGATTATGTTGACCGAGGAAAACAGTCCCTGGAAACTATTTGCCTTCTGTTGGCCTACAAGATTAAATATCCAGAAAACTTCTTCCTTCTGCGAGGAAACCATGAATGCGCCAGTATCAACAGGATATATGGATTTTACGATGAATGTAAGAGATTATTTCAAATGAATTGTCGATTAAAAATGTTTATATTTTAAAATTATATATTTATAATAATTGTGAATATCTACTATTATCACACAAGTTCATCTTTCCAGTGGAAATTCTATACAAATTATTAATTAATAACTATTCACTCTTTACCAAATCAAATATTTAGGCTGAATACTTGACAAACTTCTACAATGTATCATCTAGCAGTTTGTTCTTAATACTAGTGTAACTTTTCAGGTAAAAGGAGGTACAACATTAAATTGTGGAAGACCTTCACTGATTGCTTCAACTGTTTACCTGTAGCCGCTATTGTTGATGAGAAGATTTTCTGCTGTCATGGCGGCCTCAGTCCAGATTTGCAAAGTATGGAACAGATTAGACGGATTATGAGACCAACAGACGTTCCAGATCAGGGATTGCTTTGTGATCTGTTATGGTCTGATCCAGATAAGGTAACTATGTAATATATATGATTCACATTGGTTTGTGACCTTTGTGTTCCTATTCAGATTTTCATAATCTTCTCTGATGATTGTATTGGCAGTGCAAGAAAAACCTAATCAACTTAATTGATTTGTTCCTCTCAGAAATGAATTGTTTTCTGTTACAGGATACTATGGGATGGGGAGAAAACGACCGAGGTGTTTCATTTACATTTGGGGCTGAGGTCGTTGCTAAATTTCTTCATAAACATGATTTCGATCTTATCTGCAGAGCCCATCAGGTGTGTAAAATCCATTCCATATCAGATATGAATTGTGTCAGATTTTCATGTAACTTTTAGTGAAACTTTGAAGAAAATTGTTCTAGTGGGTACAATAGCCCTAAAAATTGTCTAATGCTATGTGATAGCCGAATATTTTTTTAGTAATTTCTTCAATCATAGATTATAATTGAGAAAATATACGTAGAACTATGTTCCTTGTGCCAAGTGCTTTGAGAACACTTCTATTCATCTCTGCGTAATTATTATTAACCTCATAGGCACCTCATTTCCACTTGAGATGCAAAACATTTCTATGATCTAGTTCCCTGAAGCTGAGGTTTTTTCACCTGTCAGCAACCCATATTTTGCTCAACACAATCATAACTTCCTCATTACCAAGTGGTCACTCTGCATTGCTCTTTTTGTTATTTTTTTTTAGCAACAGTGCAGAATATCATAATTTCAGTGTTGAAGTTTCAATCCTGTTTTAGTAATATTTGTCAATCAAGATATATGTTTATTAAACGTTGATATGGGTTTCTAAATTCCTTGTAGTCGTTTAACGTTTTAGAATCATAATTTGAATATTTATTCTTAATTTTTTTTTTTCCAATTCAAACCCTATGTAGCTGTATGGTTGACAGACTTCTGAAAAACTTATGGTAATGCTCACACTAAATCAGTCCCAATGAGTTCAGGAAAAATGTCTAATTTCTCCCTCCCTCTGACCAAAACTTTATGTATCGAAAACTATAAGGGGGGGGGGGGGGGGGGGGGCAAGAGAGGCCCTCTAAGAAGCCAGTGTACAGAAACCTCTGGAATGCAATATAAAATTCTCGACTTGTTTCAGGTTGTCGAAGATGGATATGAATTTTTTGCTAAACGCCAGCTCGTCACCTTATTTTCTGCTCCAAATTACTGTGGGGAATTTGACAATGCTGGTGCTATGATGAGTGTGGATGAAACTTTAATGTGCTCCTTTCAAATACTCAAGGTAAGTTATATTATTCAGAAAAATCAATGATAGCATACAAATGATGTAAAATGTAATTAATGAAGCACTATTCTACAATTCTGCGTAGGTATCTGGAGATTGTATTAATATGCAAAACTTGAAATCCAAGAATTGAAAGAATATTGGATTTCCAATTAATTCCTCACTATACCGAAATGTATATTTGATTGAGGGGCAGTATCTGGAAGCAGCAGCCTCAGGTGGTTGACTGTAGGCAGTAAGGTTAACCCTTGAAGTGTAGCTGAATCATGGGGCAGTGTTACCTCATTGTTGACCCCTGGTGCTATCAGGAGCTTGGTAGAGTTGTATTCTTCCATGTCCGCTCGCTGCTGTATTCTGTCCATGCAGCTTTGAACTGTACTTCCTCTCTTCTCTCCTTACCACTGCCTTCTGTTATGAAACGAATTTAATTTCATGGTGGGTAACTGAGTCAAGTCATTTTGGATTTTTTGAAGCGTTGATGAAATATATTAGTAACGTCTTGGGATGTTGTTATTGCTGATTTCAAATATTAGGTATCTCTCGCCCTTGTCAGAGTAACCTGTGTTCCCTGAGCCAGAGCTGCAGGAAGTTCTACTGACGTTTGATAGACCGTGGGGTGAGCGTCCTGCCATTCCCTATCATACATGATTTTTTGCTGTTTTCTTCGTACTGATCATGACAAGTGCATCCAGTCATACAAGACTGGCATTATGTGCTCCTGAACTCAGGTTCAATTCATATGGACGGTTATGTTCACTGTATCCGTGTTTTTCACGGGGTTCCCATCAAAGCCACCAGGCCACTGAAAAGTTCCATGCAGTGCCATCTTTCATTCATCCAGCTGCCCTAACCAATAAAAAAGCTTACCCCCTCAAGCAATGAGATAACTCGCCATTCAGAGTGGGAACTGTTCTAACCCCTTCCACCCATTCTAGATACTTGCTGTAACAGTGAAAATTCTTGGTAAACCAGCGATTGGTATGAAATCTCTGCACAAAGTTGTAAAGTGGGTCTGGTTGTTGCATTCTTTCTAGTGAAAATAATTTAGGGTGAATATAATCTTATGAATTTCTATTGGAAAATTTCCAAGCTACTTATCTGCATTCGTGAAGATTATGATTAAATGGATTTACTGATCTATGACATATGCTCCTTGGTGAATAATTGGATTGGTAATTGAGAATAATAAAGGAATCAAGACCACGATGTACTGTTGAAAATGAAATGCAGGTGTCTACTGAAACAGTTTGAAGGCTTCCTCATTCAAATATCTAATAAGAATTTTTGGTGTAACACATTGATTGCTGAGCAGTTGATCCAGCTTAGGGTCGTTTGAGTGATCCTGTTTTCCCTAGAACGTAACTTTCTAATATAATGTGTTGTTTTCCATTATTCCATTATAGTTTTCTTAACTCAGACCCTACAAATTGCTGTCCAATTCATCCTCTATTTTCTGCATCGTTCATATAGCCATGTTATGAATCCTTTGAAATTTCCTGTACCTCTCCCAGAATTTCCTCATCAATTTATTAGTTTTGTCATCCATGGTTCAAAGTTGGAATATCAAAAGCACCTGCCATCAAGTCTGATTTTCTGGATTCTCCCAGTCTTCCTAAAAATACACTCCATCTGACGTGTAAAATTTCATGGAACTGATTCCATGTTCAATGTCCTCTGTCCTTAGTGTTATCAGTGAGCAGCAAATAGGTTGAAAATGTACAATTTCTATTGCGATATTCTAATTTTGAAACTTATTGGGTTGCTCGAAGAGTGTATTGTCCAAGTCTGTCTCATAATCAACGATTTCGTGTTTAATCATTGTTCATGCGTTTTAGTTGTATGGGGGAAGGAGTGGTATAAGCAGTGTATAGTGAGAATTGCAGGAGTTCTAATCATCTTTGATGTTAACATTACAGCCAGCTGATAAGAGGAAGTTCACCTATGGAGGATTAAATGCTGGGCGCCCAGTAACACCTCCCAGAGGAGCAACTAATAAAAACAAAAAGAAATAGATATTGGTACTGAAATGATCTCTGAATCTTGTGTTTATTTATTGTAGGTGTAAAATGATACTTGTAAGATGATTAATGTTGTCATTTTTGATTCTTGCATAATTTCTAGCTTTGTCCGGTTATAAGTTTATCGTGTTTAGCCTACCTCCCCAAATAATTGTTTATCTGATCACAACCTTTTTTTGAAACGTTCATTATTTTTCATTAATTCAATTTTGGTGGCCCATACTTATTGTGTGAATGAGCTATCCTGTTGATGAATTATCCTCACTATTCATGTTCTGATTTAAATCCCCCCTTTTCTTTTGCTATTTGTCAATTCGGTGTTTTAACTCTATATTAGTTGCTACCTTGGTATGACTATATGACAATTAAGTTAATGTTATCTATGATAAAATATCAGCTAAGTGAATTAATCTTGTTATATTACTTTTTTTAAATAAATTAGTTGAATGTCTTAATAGGGTTTTTTACAGTTTGATACCTAGAGACTATCACAAAACCATTCCTGATATCCACAATGATTGATTTCAAACACCAACACCCTCATTTACACAGGGAACAGAATGCTCGGTAATATTTGTCATCAATGAGTTATGCCATTCAATATTATCAGTGAGAGTGCTGCATTTTTGTAGCTCAATAAAAGGGAAGTGGGTGTGTTACATGGGCTAGTAAAAACAATGTTTGATGGAGACAATTTATTGAATGGTTATAATTCTTATTATGCATTGTCCTTTTCTGCCATTATCTGGAATTGAAATATGCACTTATGACATTATACCTGCCTTCTGTTCTTCCTTCTCCTGTTAAATTCAGTTTCATTAAAGAACATGGTTGGATTGATTCATTCCAGATGTTGAATTTGCCCTTTTCAAACCATATCCCTTCTCATAAAACTTTCTCAAGTTAGATGAGTTCTCTTTTTCTATTACCAACTCCGTGATTGAAAATACTCAGGGGTTATTTTATCATTGTTATGATATTTATTTGTTATTGGTATGTTTCATACAGTTAGAAACTTGCTGGAATAGAGTAGTTTATATTCAACGTTATCAATAACAATTTGTTTTCAGAATTCTGAAGTTTTACATTTCATATAAATCCTACACAACCAGTGATCAACTGATGAATTTTCTCTAAAAAAAAAAAAAAAAATATGAACGTGAGACAACAATTCTGGGTAAATTAATATATTTTGAGGAGAAAGTTTTGTTCCCATGTTGCTGAGTGATTTTCCATGTGTACTTCAATTCTGAGAGAGATCATCTAAGGGTTGCTGAGATATCTAGGAGTACTTAGCTAAGAGTGCCTTCCTGCTTATGGCTACCATACTCTACCTGGGTCCGCTGTGCAGAAAGGCTGCCTTACCAGAAGGCATAAGCATCATAGGCCTGAAAAATACCTGCGATTTTGACTGCCTGTGCTTTCTAATTAATTTTTATAATGTATTCCAATGGCACCTAACGCATTTGAAATCCATCTTTGGGAAATGGGAAATTTATTGAATAGGTATGCACCAATTTATCCTTATTGTAGAAAATTATTTGGAAAACTTGAATGTAATAATGCGACGCAATTCTATGGAGAACTTACAACAATGACCAAATTTCATAGCAAGCTTGGAGAAATAAACTGTAAGAAATTTTTTTGTTGTCCATGATAAACTTTTAAATATTGTATTTTTTTTTCTGTCAAAAGTTTAAGTGATTAAATTTATTTCAGACATTTGAGCATGAAAATTTCCAACAATCAAGATAATACACAAACGTTTTCTAGAAAAATAGTATTCTGCTTTAAAAGTAAACCTCTGTATGTATGATAATCATTAAAACCCTTGAAAAAATCGTGCTAAATTGTGTTTGACCTGAAATATGATCAAGGCTCCGGTCACAATGTGGAATAGTTTTCTTCTGCATTTTTACCAGTTGGGTGTAAGCGCCTTTATTTTAATGGTTTTCATAATTTGCTAAAATATTTTTCAAAGGAAGTTTCTCCTAAATATGTTTCTTTTAAACTCTTGAGGACATATGTTTTCCTACTTCTGGTTGATTTTCACTCATTAACCAACACATCAGGAAATAATGAGACTGACTGAACGTGGTAGACACGAATAACACAGTACCCTTTTCTCATGGATCAAATGGAATTGTGTGCTACCAACCGTTATCAATTACCAACCTTATCCTGCACACTCTTTGCCAAGCTTAAGTGATTGAATGGTCCCCATCTCTTTGCATCTCAGAGCCTTCATAAAACATAATTTTTCCTCATAGTGGACTGTGGTCTCTAAAAATGGGAACCCATTGACCTCTCAATGTTTAACATGGAAAATCATCTTACAGGTAAATGATAGTGGTTCTACGCTGTTCTGAGGTTTAGAACATCTTGAGTTGAATTAACCAAATGCCTCCTTGTAATGTCCTGGATGTATAAACGAGTAATATTCCTAATCTGTTGTTTAACACGCATACTGTATTGAACAGCATGGTGGTTTTGATTTCAGTTTTTATTTTGGTTTTGATGTACCTTTTCCCATACTAACCATAACTGGTTTCCTGATACATTCCTGTTGATGGGTTTTGTCTCTAATTTCATATTTGTTGTTTTTCAAAAGGTAGGTAGGTGTTTTTCAATTGGCTGGTTACCTTTATCTATAAGAAATTACCAAGGATCCAAATTTTTGGTACAGTCTTCTGAGATTATCTTGGTGGAAAATCATAATACTAATTGACTAAATTTTTGAGATGAAAATATATTTCATTCCCTACCTGATTGGTTGAGGAGCAAAAGCATCACAGGGGTACCTGCAGTGACAACTAATTCATTCCCCTCCTTGTTTTACGTTGATTTTTTCTAGACACGTACCACCTGCTACTCATTTTTCTAAACACCTTGGAACTGAATTTTCATGATTACTTAGAAAATTATGTAAAATCAACTAATCCATGTAATGTGAAAGTATGAACTGAGGACCTAGCCAACTTAGGTTTCTGTTAGTTCTAGCTTAAAACCCTAAATCGTTTGCATTCAAATCACAATAGTTGTACCTTATATAATTAGCGTGCTGATGGGCCACAATGTACTGTATTTTCTCCAAATAGTACCGATTTATGATCATAAGAGTGTGCCTGTCACTTCACTTTGAAGGTAGATTTATCAATTCGTTTATTGGGACTTTTTTTCAATTTTATTGGTACTGCATATTGTTAGATTTAAATGTTATCACAATAACTTGGTGCATAGGTACCGTTTCTTTTTCTTCTTGTGTGGTTCATAAAATCATACACCACTACCAAGACACCTTGGAAGTTGAAACAGTGAACAACCCATTCTGAGCTAGAACGAGACCATAACATTTTGTTGGGATAAGAAAGCATGATGCGATATTTTCAATACAGCAACGTTTTTAAAGTTATAAAATGCGGAATAGTAGGCTCAGACATAAGGTACCTTTTAATTATGCAGTATTTGTTTGGTGTACTACCTACTGCATGTGTATGTGTCAAGAATGACTCCAAGGTTGAATAATGAATAGGCTTGCTAACTACTTATATATAATTACAATTGTAAAATTAACTTCTTCATTTAGGTAATGAAAAAAAAATTGTTCAAAATCCAAAATAATTGTAGGTAGTACATGAAGAAAAAATGTGAGAAAGATTAAAGATGCTTGGAAGTAGTTTTGTTTCTTTTCCTTGTATCCGAAGTTCTCCAGAGCTTCCAAGGAATCATTCATGTTATGAAATATTTTGAATTATTCGATTATTTGAATGCAGACAAGTGTTTTCATAAATTTTTGTTTGACCAGTAGTTTAATTTCATTAAAGAATGTACGGATAATCGAACTGTTCACTGAACATTTATTCTGCAAGATGTTATCAGACTATTATGCTGACCATTCTTGAAAAGAAATTATTCAGAGTAAAGAGCACTTACTAATTTGTTTGTACCCTTAATTTTTGATTGACTTTAACCTTTAGGAATCCAAAAATCACTTTTGATTACACTGATACGTAGTTTTGAGCCAAATAATACATTTTTCATACATCCTGTTTTGAGAAAGTTCTTTAGACACAGATTAAGGTAGTTTGGAACTTAATGTTATAAAACAAAACTTTCCCATTTTCAATGAGTCAATTATTGGCACCATCCTTCTATTTGAGTCCATTCAGTTCTGTTCAAATGGCTTAGACACGTGGAATAGTAAAAGTATTGTTTTATAAATGAGATCTACACGCAAATGCTGTTGGAAAAATATTAAAATACCAGAACGAAAACGCAATAGCTGGAAGGTGGCCGAGAAATTGGTCCACCTTTTTCAATTCAAGCATTCAAGGAGAGGTAGGAACAAGGAAGAGCGCATTGAACCAAACATTTTGACCTTCAAGACCATAATGTTAGGTCGTTCATTCATTATAGGATAGAGGTAGACTTCAGCATGGGTAGGGCAGTTATTTGTTAAGCTTGTATGAATTTCATTCCATACAAATAATTGTCGTCAATTCGCTTACTGTTAGTCATCCACCAAGTATTAGGAGCAGTTGGCCCTTTTTTTTCATTTACTATCCGTTAAACATAATAACAAAGCATTACAAATAAAAAAGGGCATTTATTTTTTTTCTTTCTCTTTTCTTTTTTTTGAAATTCATAAAGCATATGCTGTTAAGGATCGTTTGTTATAGCTAAGCTAAGGCACTGGACGACAAAATGTGAATTGGTACCAGTTTTAGAATTTAATTCATTCATAATTCTTTAAAATTCATTAGAATCCAGTTATGGTTTCTCCCCATAGCAGGAAGGCAAAAGAGTAAGAAATGTGTGTTTTTCGGATCTTTAATTTCAACACTGGGATGGAACTTTGGAAAAATATTGACCACATACATCATAAAACTTAACAAATAGCAAGGGGAACAATGGTGCCTACTGTAAAATTGTTTACGTATTTGGGTTTGTGGGTTTCGGATATTTAAAACAAGTATAAGTTTTGTTAAAAAGTTTAATAAATAACATTTCAACTGACAAAAATTAAAATCAGTGGTACTTCACAAATATGTATTGCACAGACCAAAAATCTACTGGTTAGGAAGAAGGATCCCATCAATATGGACAGAACTGTACCCACATTTCAGCTCAGTCCATCAGGGGATTCTACGAAAATTTGTATCATATGCAAAGTCAATTATTGTAACTTTACTGGGATAGAACCCAAACATCACATCTGCTTGTCAAATGAAACCCCTCAATTTAACAATTGGTCTTTAGGTTTACAAGGTTTACATTCGCATGCATTTAAAAAAATCAATAGTTTAATTTGTAAAATATTGTTCTACATAACATAGAACAGTTGGATTTGAAAAATGGGCGATTGGAAGGGATTGAGTGGACACTAAGATGTCTAATGACTAGTACGATTCCAAAGAAGATGTCGAAGTTCTCCTGGAATAGAAACATTTATTAATTTTAAGCTTAGAAAGGAAATCTGTACATACACTAGAAAATCTCCAACACTCATAAATAGTGACAGTTGTTGCGAGTTGCCTATAAATTCAGTAGTAGTGAGTTACCTAGTGCACAAGTTAGTTGTTGAACTTTTACACTACCTAATCATTTACTTGTAGGTATATTCATTGTAAGTACATTTCATACTTGTATGAATTTAATATTAACAATGTAGTCAAGCAGGGGTGGGGTGGCTGCTGATAGAAGCACAGGCACTTGGTTACCAATAAACCAAAAAAATTAAAAACTCCCTCCACTGAAGCTAGTGAAACAAGACTGATCTTACCTTATTTGGACCAAAGCTCAATATAGACCTCCCAGGGCTCTGTGCCAAATACATTCCAGAGAGGTCAGGTGACAATCAGAAGGACATGAGCACTGTTCCAAGATCACACAATGGATATAAGGCAGGATATGAATCATTTTCACTTTGAATTGAGGCTGGCATGTGCAACTAACCGATTGGTGAGCCCAAAAAACTAAACAATTGTTTTGATTCAGCTTTGGGCACCCCAAGTGTACAGCACCTTTTGATCTTATTGTTCTGTTGTCACTCGGTTCCAGATTGTTTTTCGTTGTTTTCTGCCTGGGTTTCCGAAGTTATTGATGAGAGTTTACACCAAACGACTGTTGTTAGCACACACTCCTCAAACAATCATAAGCAACATGATCAACCAATGTGAACTGTCCCACTATGAAGACAGTTCATAAATGTTCTTGGATGTCCAAGTGCACCTAGTTGGTAAACCTACTAGATCTGTTACTCTGTGCAGTAAACTGATGCATCATGAAAGGGATTTGTGTTCATTGTGCATCCAGTGTAAATGATATATTGGCGAGATATGAGAAAGATGAATGAAAGCAAAAGTGAAAATGACGTCAGCACTTTAGGGGGAATGGGATACAGAGATTGGTACGTTAGGGCAAATAATTTGTGCCCATTAGGGGGAAAGGTAAACCAGGAAAAATACACGTTAACCAAACCATAATGCACGTCTATACATCACTAGAAGGATTGATTTAGGATATTTTTTGTTTTTTGAGGAGCAAGCATTAAGACCAACGAACTAGACAACACATTTCTGCATTTGTCCACTATTGAGTTGTTTACCGTCCACCGTGCTGGGCTCAAATTCACAGAACTCCCGCCAGCCACATTCCCGCTATGGGGATGCAAGTGACATTTCTGCGAGAGAGGTGGTGGCTACTGTATTATTCAGAAGTTTTGGAGGTTGGTACGAGTTAGTAAGTGCCCTTATTATTTAGTGTTTAATGCGTTTTTTTTTTTTTTTTTTTTTTTTTTTTTCAAACGGTTTAAGTGAAGTAGGACAACAAGACTTAGACAAATTAACATATGTATTTGGCTGAGAAAAATATCTCTTCTGTCCCCTTTGCAATAGCCCCTGTTGATATCAGTGTAACACCTTAGGTACAGGGGTAGAGGCCACGGTGCTCAAAAATGAAATAAGGAAGATTACTGTTGCGTTATCCATAGGTATAATTTATAACACAACCCAGGAAACACGGTTCCAAGTAGAATTGACGGCATCCTTCAGAAAGTGTCCTATTAAGAATTGATTCTAAATGGTTCCTCCGAATAACACACCATCTTTTTATTAACATCCTTGCAACACTTGAATTCATCTTACACAGATTTCAGAATTAAGGTTGGGGATGTCATCGAATTTTCCTTGAAAATTGCAATGGGTTCCCATAATTGTCTGCATTGAAATTAAAACGGTTTTGAAGCATTCTGAAATGGACATGGCCCTAATGTCTGATACTAATCAGGTTGAGGAAACATGGGTTGATCTGCTCAAACAGTAAGCTCGTTAAACCAAACCCAATATACCGCAACGCATCATCAAACAGTATCAACTCTCAAGCACTGGGTCCAGAAACTGTTTTACCTCAGTGGCCTAGGAATGTACTAGATGCAATACAACGGTATTATATTGATATTGTTGGTCCCTCGCTTAAGACTGTCCTATCATTATTTGCCTTGATACACCAAACCAATAAACCATGACACTTATCCAACATTTGGACTAGAAACAAGTGTCACTACAATGCAATAATTGTAAATACCAAAAGTTTTGTAATGAAAACTACATATAAATAACAAGTGATTAAGTTATTTAATTCAATTGATAAATAATATTTAAACTTACGTGACCATAAATCAAAACGTTAGTCCTTTTTCTTAGCATCTCCTTTATCTTCTTTTGTGCCTCCAAGAACTTTAGCCAATGAGTCCCAAATTCCACCGAGGAATAAAGCACAGAACAAATTTTCAAATGGTACGAAGGGATCATGTATTCCCAATAGTATTGATGAAAGCTGCGAAAGAATAAAAGGATATAGTCACAACAAACATCAATAAGTAGAGGAAAAAATTGAAAACTCATTTATGAGATGTTAACCAAGTTTTGTAAATTCTTGAAGCTACATTTGTACGGTGTTGAAGAGGTGTGAGGGTGTTATTATTCAATGCAGCGTAGAAATAGTATCTTGGAAACTCCCGAGGGGTTTATTATAACAAGATGAACGCTGATGTTCCTTAAGATGATGTAGGTAAAAATAAATTTGATCATGCTACTGCGACTGTTTTTTTTTCTCTCTTTGTAAACCAGGCTTTTTTTTTTTTTTGCACAAATTTTGGTGTACTGGACAATTTTATATATAAAAACTCCCGTTATGATTGAGATGAAAAAAGGCTCGTTTGCCGAAAATCGATCATTCATTATGGACATTTCTTCAGAGAGCACTCTTTTTTTAGCTCAATAAGTTGTACAAATTTTAAAAAATGTGTTATAAGTCACTATAATTGGCAACTCATTTCTTTAGAACAAAGATTATCATCTGCTAACGTGTTTTTTTCCAAAAAGGATGAACATTTTCTTAAATCTTATAAAATGGTGTTAACCCGAAAATGCGACTACTGACTTTCATGGCATCTGGGTGGGTCTTTTAGACACATAAAGTGGGTATAAAACCCATAGAACAGTAGATTCCTTTTCCCTTGCCTGTCGGGGTAAGAAAAGAAAACCTGCATTATGTACCTTCTACAGCACTGACAACAGACATACAATGGCCACATTCTACGTCATGATCATGTTGCCAAGCAGATCACAGATACCCTGTCATTCCAGGTCTGTGATGTGAAACGGAAGAGATTGTATATTCAATGTGACAAGCCTGATATTATCCGAATCCTGAATATCCAAGTTATCAGTGTTAGTGTATACATCGAAGAGCCTAGAAGGCTAATATGATTCAAATAGTAAGCAGCAAGCGATATCTTAGATAAATTTCTGTTAGTGCATGACACTGACCTTGAGTGCCTTGTGATATCACCACCCTTGTCATAATGTAAGGTGGATGCAGCAATAAATTGGAAATCCAATGTTTAAGTAAACAATCGATTAAATGGTCGATTTTAATTCATTTATTTATTATTTTTTCTGTTTAGTTTGCTATCCATGTCCTTTAGAGCTCTTTCCTTAACTGGCCATAATTTTGAAGGCGGATTTCCTTTCATCACTTTCTACCTCCTCCGTTTTTCTCAACTTTCTTACTCCGTAGGGTGGGACTAGCTTGAACCTGGGCGACTTTCCCATTTTTCAATGTAGTTTTATTGGTTTTTCCTCCTCTCAGGGGTTTTTTTAATTGATAAAAAGTGCGTAGTTATGTCTATGTTCAACAATCAATTTAAACGCCCAACTTGTTCGTAAGTATAAATTTGAACTACATATACCTTGAATACTATGTACCTACACCATTGAACTATATATATAAAGTATATATACCTTGAAGTATACGAAGAATATTACTATTCCAAAGTACACAAGGGAATGGGGCGCAGATATCAAATCTGTCTTCTGATCGAGAACGAATATTACTGATGCAACAATACAAGCTTTAGTAGGGAAGCTTGGCTGCATGAATTCCATTGCTGTTGGCGTCCACACTCCTCGAATCAGTCTTTCTATTAATTTAGTGAAACCAGCACCATTTCCTGAAATAATGTACACCGAATTTAAGAATAAGTGACGAATAAAAACATGAATACTCGTAAGTAAAAATTAATTACAAAAACAAAGCTTCTTCTTAATCAAATAGGCATGGGGTTTTACCATTCTGTGTTTAAAAAAAATGAATAAATTGCCATAACGAACTCAATTTCATGGAGCAAGTCGGCTGCTGGAGAAAAACATTTAATTTTTGCGGAAGTTTTTCAAAACTCAGACGTATTTTCTCCTTGAAATGTCACTGTGAAATGTTTTTTTTTTTTTTTTTTTTTTTTTTAAAAAACGGAAAGCTTAGATTCTGGGCTGGGTTTCCTCGAGGAATGCCCCCCCAAAAACCCTCTGTACTAAAACGCAAACAATTTATTTTGAAAACTCTAAAAATCTTCAAAATTTAATTTCTTAAATTTTTTCTCCAATAATTGTAAAATAATATTAGGACTGAATCTAAAATAAGCGGGTACAATCTCAAGAAGATTTAACTCTTTTTCCTACGATATCCTCAACATTTATTTTACATAGGTAGTAATTTAAGGCAATTAGGGCCATTTTACTGGGACAAGGTTGAAAAAAATCTTGCAAGTGCATTAAAACTTAATAAGGATTTTTGTCGAAAATTATGTATAATTTTAGATTCTTGGAATTTGTCCTAACTTTAGACGTATTGTATAGTGACATTTTCTACACATTCACAACATGTACCCCTAAACATGATGTCTTCCAACGAGATATAACGAAGAAATAATTTAATAGCCATAGTGCTTGAAGTACATGGCTGGAAAATACCTATCAGTAATCTTTTCAACAATCGTAACCTGATTTATTTGAATAGTTTTTGCCAATTTTAAATACCTAGTAAACTAATAAATACAATAAGGAATAATTAAAAAGCATGTAAAGGCTCTACCTATCTACAACTATTTTTCTTATCAATTTTGAAAAATAATTACTATACAGTTTTCTGAAAGGCTTTAGTGGCTAGGAGGAAATAAACGTGTTTAAGTAATTTCTACCTATACATTTTCTAAGTATTATTACTTGGTTGCCCTCCTTAATCTGTGAAGCTTTGTCTCAACTCCATCCTTGGCCATGTAAAAAATCTCCATTCCTCACTATTCACTGAAACAATTTCTCCTCTAAAACGTTTTGACATCTGCAATAGTCGATTGAACATAACACGATAATGCTCAAAAGACCGTAGAAAAAAGTGTACATTTGTTATTGTAACCTTGACTATCCCTATCCAGCAAATAAGATCCTTTGTTTATGACAATAGTTCTAAAAACGCTCAGTTCTGTGTTTGGTACGTGAACAGTACTAAAGTGCTAAGACTATCAACCCCAGTGTGAACTGTGATTCAACAAATCAATTCAGTTTTGATCCCAAATGGCCCTCATCATTTCGAATTCGAAACATTGTAAAAATGTTTTAATGGATATCAAAGCATTGTTTAAGCCTTCAATACTAACCGTTACAACTTTTCGTGTAAGTGTCCACTTCCAGTGGTTTCAATGACCATTAGTGAAGCAAAGAGACTCCCCCGCCATCATTCGAATGAATTCTTACCTTTTAACGTTCCGATGAGAATCATGATGACATAAGCATTTGGATACAACTTTGCGGCATGAGTAACACCATCATACACCTTTTTACATCTGGAATTAAGAAATAAATCATTAACATTTTCTGTAATGAATACGAATAAATTGGTAATGGCATCGTGATAATTATTAAGAATCCCAAGGCTCAATAATATAGGTAAATAACACATTCGAACAGTTCATATAAACAAATGCAACTTGCTTGAGTAAAAACCGTGAAACATCATATTGATTAGTATTCAACATTGTTAGGTTTTTTTTTTATTATTATTTTTTTTTTTTAACCTCAACTCTAGGGAAAATGTGAGCTCCTCAAGATTCTACCTAACGACCACGTTCAGATAGGTTATTGTTAGAAAAGTTTGGAGAAGAATTTAAGAAGTTAACTTGAAGAAGTCAAATTTACTTACTACATTATTTGAAGAAAATAAAGGTATTGTAGTACCAACCTGTATATCTCTTTCATTGCAGAAAATATGAGTTTGACTGGCAGGAATTTTGAAAACTTGTAACCAATATCAAATGGTGTATAAAACACGAGATACCTGAAAAATGAAATGAACTGAGATTAAACAAACGTATGATATATGTACCTACTCATCTTCATTGATTAGGTGCTAAATAATTTTATTGGTCTCATTGTAGTAATAGGTATTGTTGTAACTAGATTATTGACTACTCACATTTTTAAACTATTATATAATATTCATATTTATTGAAGAACGTGAACTATCAAATTTAATTTAAGGAATTAAGAGATTACAAAAACTCGTAGGTAACAAAATATGACAGGAGAGCGTGATCAACTGATCGTGGAGAAGACTCATTTGGTAGATAGGTAGTACAAATCTAATTTGAAAGTCACAACAGGTAGGTGAGTAATTACAGCTAGCCATGGAATAGTAAATTGGGTATTATGGTGTTTCAAACATTGAATTACCCAAACTGTAATTTAGAATAAACAATGAAATCCAAATTTATAAACATTAGCAAGATTATTTTTTGTACAAACCATACAATCGTTGCTACTCCAAGTTGTTGGGAGTTTTTGAGTGGGGCCAAGATCGGTTCGCCAAGGAGTCCATTGCAAAGCATTCCTCCAGCAAATACAACCAACATGGTTGACAACCAGCATGACATGGGGTGTTTTCGTGAAAATGCATGAGCACCTGAAATATTGCAATTTCAAATAGTTTACACAGGAACAGGATATGTTGAAAAAGTGGTGAAACAGGATAAAGGATTCTGAAATGCCAGCAACTGAATATGCGACATTCAGTTCTGCATGTTGAATGAAAACGTTTTTTTATACATTGAAATGGGAACTTCTGAACTTGTTAAAAAATTACAGCAAACGCATGAAACATTATAGTTTTTGCTAGTCAATCAAAACGTTTAACATTGTGTTGCCATTCATTTTCTTTGTTAGAAAGAGAGATTAATCTGCATCTCAAAGTAGATCATCAGTTCAGTGTAAAGAAAAACTTCAAGTATTTGATTGTAACGAAGTCATTCTCGTGTGTAAAGAACGACTAGGCAATTTAAGTAATGGTTTGAATGTTAAAAGATGAGGGTTTAGTAGGAATTCTGAAATTTCAAAAAAGTTAACCTATTTTACTTGGAAGAGGAAATGCTAGAACAAAAAATCCTCTAGAAAACAAATTACCTAATTATTAGGAATTACCCAATATTTGTAAGTAGGAAGGTACTTTTGCAAGTTGATTTTTTTGAGATTGGGATCGTGTTTCAAACACACGTCTCATGAACGGTAGTTCTTTGGAAAAGTTGACTGAGAAATTCATTCATTGAGATGAAATCAAGTGAGCTCATTGTATAGATGCTCTTTCTCATGGAAATACCGAAAGTTCTAGGGCGAGTCGTATTCGTTTTTTTTTTTTTTTTTTTTTTTTAAGTATAATGTAACTAGCTAACAACTGTTTTATTGTACTTGTGTGGTGTAGTGAGTTAAGGAATCACCCTTAAATTATTGGGAAGTATTCGAATCCATTTACTTTTTTAATCAGGTAAAGGTAAATTAATGAGAATAAGGGATTTTGTTCTTGACTAACACGTATGTATTTAATACAACAAGAATATTTGAAATTGAGGTAGCATTAATATTGAAGAAGCCAATAAATACCACCCGTTTTAGTTCAAAACAAGTGAAAGATTTAAATGACGAGGCACGCCTCGTATCTCCAAAATCAACCTAAATATAACGAAGATGTAACAGCTCTGTTAAAACCTTCATAGGGTATAATGTGCCGCTAACGAGAGTTCCCTTATTTGGATATTCAAAGTTGATCACCAGTTACTGCATTTATGGGGCGCTCGACTTCACAATAGGTACTTGGATTGCAAGATGGACACATTCTATTGTTTTTTATGGGAAACGTCAAACTTATAACTTACATTCCATGTAGGCACCTACTGAGATCAGATAGTTGTACACTATTCTTACATCCTTATACCAAGCTAGTTGTACTCAATCAGCAGTGTTTTGGTACACTGTATGCTTAGTTTAGTAGATCATTTCATAAAATGGGTTATATCTTGTAATATCTTTGAAGTTCTCGATGGTAAAATTTGGAATGTCAGCCTTCTCAAGTATTGATTTTGTTTTCTTTCTAGATATCTAATTTCACGTGATGAAATATCATGATTGATCTGGTGGGTAGATACCTACCAGCATATGAGTTTGGTTCACAATTTTCTTTTCCAGAGTTCTTTGTTGTTGTTATATTTTACTTCCTTTTTATCCATGTAACTTATTGTTGGTTTGGTTGTTATTTTTACCAAATCCAGGACAAAAAGCTCCCAAAATTATTGTAAGTGGGAGAGTGTGATAATTGGAATTTTTTGATAACCAAGTAGGCATACAGGTTGAATAGGGCAAAAATTCCCCCAAGTTGGATTCAATCTATTTGACGTCTCTCGTATTTTAGCAATTTGTAGAATATATAGTAAATGATGAAACTCACTTAATATGTCACTCTCTTTGAACAAAACCACCTTCTGCCCTCTTGGTGAGTGTTCTATCTATAGTCAGGTCACCATAATAAGTTACATGAGATGGTACCCTGCCCCATCACCTGATGGGCTACGGGAAGAGGAGCAGTAGCAGTCCTATACCCCTTCCCTAACTACTCCTCCAATCCACCACCCGCTTCCTGCTCCTGCAAGGAGGAGGAAAACCAGCGTGAGGGTGGGACTTGCAGACGGTGGTGAAGTGTTAGATGGGTGTGGAGGGGGTGATCAGCTGATTTCCCTCATCTCCTTGCCTTCATGTAACTTCCTGCACTGACCCGACTGTAGTTTGGTGGTCTAGAAGACCGCTAAGCTTATATCTCAAAAATAAAAAATATTGTACATCAATCAATCAATTTAGTAATGTTGTGGTAATACGTAGATTAGTTGGACGAATGAATCAGAATTAAACCAGCATCTCTGGTTCTCTCTCCACGTAAAAACCTGCCTATTGAGTGTATATTTGCATGACGTGACCCATCATCAACCATTTAATAACGCTTATTACTCTGATCTTTGAACTTGGCTAATCAGTGTATTATCTGCTAAACCAACTGTTTAGCCTTCTTCCTTAACCTCATAATTTTAGTCGCGGGAAATTCAAGTCTAACAGAGACCAGTTATGAACTTTTCGCCAAGAGCTTTCTGTCTGGGTACTTTTTGGGCAGTTCCCCTTTTTACCACCAATCTCCCTTCATTCTTGTCACTTATTATTAGAATTCGATGGTGATACTATTTTGATAAATAATTCTTCATATACAGGTTGCTTAAGCATTTTAGAGACCTTTTGTAGTGAAACTTGTCAAATGTATTTGACAATATATTGATTTATTTTTAGGCTTGTCCTAATTAACATATATATGTGGTGATTGGGACAAGCCCAAAAATAGATTGGTTGATTGGCTTCAATGGGTGAGCCCAACAATTCCTTAGTCGTTCAGGAGTTGGGAAATTAAGATATACATGAGTAAATTAAAGGACAGCGTCACAACAGATCCTAGCGGTCTCAGTGACCAGGGGCTCCTCCCATCCCTTATCAGGAAAAAATTAAAGAATCAATGGTCACTTTAGTCATTTTCAAAGTCAACATGAAAAATCCTGAAAGTGGAAAAAGGGATTTGCAACAGAGAAATAATGAAACACACTTTTTACAAGTAATTTAATGATAAGTACTTTTTTGTTGGAATTGAAGCACTTATGCAGGAGTGGACTACATAGAATCCCAACCCAAGACCTCCTTAGGATCTGGAGATATGGAATGCCTTTGAGGACAGGAAAAGTTGGGGGGGGGGGGGATTTGAGGAAATACGGTGATGACACCTGAAACTGAATAAATGATCGTCAAAAATGTGAATCTTGCAAGTGGTTGGGGGTTTCCAAGTGACTGTGCCTCCCTCACAGAAACAGTTGAGCACTGTTATGAGTTTCTTGCTGTTTTATATTTGTATTCATTCTCCAGACACTGATACCAAAACAAGAAAAGATTGAGATCGACAGTTGATTCTGAGGTCATTTGAGAGTTCTTTTGCGAAGCAGGAACGAGTAGGAGGAGTAACATAGTTTACTATGTTGAGAGAGCAATTGTTGATGACCCGGAAAGCAAAAAAATGCTTTGCATTAGAGGGAGCAACCATGTTTATGAGAATTGGTTCTTCAACCTGCGATTGTATTTATTGATCCCCATCATTGAAGCCTGCACTGCCCCCCCCCCCCCCCCTCAATTGACTACAACTTCATCACAAGGGATCCTTGACTAAAACCGTATTTTCTCGAATCTTGAAGGAAATGCTCAACAAAATGAACATTGAAGAACCACTTCTACAAATCTAAAATCTGGATATTCAGCCACTGGGCTTCACCCTCCGTACCAAGATGTAAGGTTTGGTTGGCTAAGAATCCTGAGCAGTTTGGGATGGTTGCGCCTCCTTTGCAGCGTACATTTATGCATCCGGGGCCAGTCCTATAATTTTCATCAGGAGCAACAGTCTGATATTTTTGCTTTTCACATCGTCTTATTATAGTTTTGCTTATCATCTAAATATTTTTCTCAACTGTTTTGTGAGTGTTGTTTTTGGTTAAAATGTTCTTGGTACTCAGGTTTTTACTAGTTTGATGAAGTTTCAGAATCCAATGACGAATTTGTAATTTTTCTTCTTTATGATCATCCAAAAAACTAAAATTTCTCAAAGGACACTGTGCCTCAGTTTTTAACAGACACAGAATATTTTCTCAAAACTTGGATAAAAACATACAAATACCCAGACAAAACAACGAAATGAAGGGAGGTTGCAGTTCTCAACTAATTCCAAAGGTGTTTGATTAAGAATGGATTCTCAGCCGAAAAAACTAAAGTTATTCACTGATGTTGCAGAAATAAAAAGAATTTCCAACAAGAGTCTCTTAGAACGTCGTGTACAATTCTGTTTTTCTGAGGAGCTGATCTCAATGAGATTCGTTTTGTAATTTTCTTGGGTCCCAATTCCAATTTTCTAGATGATATATCACACATTTTGTGATACCCATTGGAGCCTTCCACTCCCAACCTTTCACTGTTACTTGGGTAATTTGCCTCAGGGCTTATGTTACATTTCTTCAATAAAAATGTCGTTCTCTGTTGTTAGAGAACAAATTTCTAAACCATCCTTTTATTAATATTTGTAAAAATTTCCAAGTCACACGATTCTGCTTGGAAAAAACATGTTATTCTCAGGGCCACTTTTGACATTCTACATCCATAGCCTTATTATTTTGCCCAGCGGAATCTCTGAACCAACTAATCAATTACCGTGAGGAGTGGGGAATACACTGAATACACTCAAGAAAGTAATTTTTCTAGAGCTAGAATATCCATACAGAGGACTTCAAAAAAGTTATGTTCGGGGAGGGAGTGATAAAGTTTTAAATTGTGACTGATGGAGTTGTGATCCATAGGGTTTACCTCGATGAAGCAAGGTATATTCATAAATTGTTCATTAGTACCTACTTAGCATTGCAGTATCTGTTTTTGTCATATTTAGCCAAAAGTATCAGTTCATAATTTTATATATAGGTATACGTACCTATCTACTTTCTAAAATAAATATGGGCTTCCGATTCCTTGATATACCCATTGCCAATGTGATAGTTTTGATGTACTTCAGACGATCGAACAAAATATTTCTAAATATAATCTAAATTCCGGATCTTATTTCTTTGCAAAATTCATTACCTTTTACGCTATTTTTGACTGTGGAATTTCATGATGATCCGTGTAGTTGTTGGCACGTTTAGTGCTTCGATTAGCTGTTTCATCGTTGATTAGGGTTTCGATCATTGGGTCCTACGAATCAGATGTTTCCCTCTCCGGAATTTTGACCGTTTATATCTCATTATCAACTGTAACGTTTGAGTCTGTATTTCAAAAAGGCAACTTTTGACTTCCATTATTAAATTTCATCTCACTGCCAATATTAAATTCACGGTTCCCACAATGCAAAGTCCCGTTTCTGTTGACCTATTAAGCGGTCCAGGTAATATAGTTATACCACACTTCGATAAGAAACGTATCTACCTATACATATAGCCATTCCATTTGCCTCAGGAGAATCCTGAACACTTACTCATCGGTTCATTGAATCTCAGTGTAACCTGGTAAGTTTTGGCCATCTTAAAGGGCCAGGCATTCAGTAATCATTGTCATGTTTGGGACAGAAAAACAAAAGTTCGAAAATGTTCAGTTTGTTCCTTGATGGTTTTCTCAAGTCACATCAAAGCCATAGTGGGAGAGCAATGGGGTGAGGAGTTGGGAACCTTCTTTGGGCCCGCCAATCTTCTCAGTTTACTACCATGTGTCACTAGTCTGAACCCAACGCTTGATTTCCTTTACTTAATTTCTAAAAATAAATTTGAGTGCATTTTTTTGCTTGTGTATGCATACCTCCTCCTGGTTAGGGGAATATCAAAATCTGAAAAACACGTTTCTACGATAGAAAATCACATCTTATAATTTCTTTGAAACTGGGTAACTATGAGTGTTTTAACTGACGTTTCTTGTGCACGTTGATCAAGGCTCAACTATACCTGTTTTCGTGTTTCAGATAATATTCGACGAAAATTAGGTAACCAGACAGATGGAATGTGGGCATTTTCAGATTTTTTTAATAAAAAAAGTATAGTGGTAAGACGTATGTGTGTAGATTTTCTTAAAACCTCTTCTTAATGTCTGATTAAAGCTTTTCAGGTGGATGAAAGGTTGAGAATAGGGCATGAGAAGTGAATTTAGAGTAATCAATGGAAATACTTATTATCCCTAATAAATACGACTTTTTTACTCGTCCTAATTTGGAGAGCAAAACTGGCAAATTGCAATTCCCCCCAATTAAATGCAGGAAAGAAATGTGTAGAATTATTAGAGCACAACATGTACTGGAACTAGAGATTAATTATGCAACACCAACAGATGGCTATTCCTTTTGCAGTTGAAATCACTCAGTTATGTGTTCAAATGTGCGATAGAAAAACCGATATTATTCTGCGTCAAAGAAGTGATGAAGTTTCGGACGTTTGTTGTTCTTGTAGATTGGTTAAGACTCTCATTTATAACACGGAATACCAAGGGCAACCATTCATATTAGGCTGCTGTGGATGGTCATAACTTGATGCTACTAAGAGATTCCACAGGGAGACATTTTTGAAAAATCAACAGGTTAATACTTTATTTTCTTTGCTTTAACATGCCATTTTCCTAATTAAATTCCATTTCGATTGGAATATAATGGTCATGCTATTGAAAATACATTTTGGTAGTGGAATAAGGATCCTAGCAGTAGTTGAAGTGAACTGTTACTGCCAACTTTGATGCTCTGTAGAGAATGAGAAGAATTGAATATCACTCGAGTTTCAAAACAATTCAACATCAACTTGAAACAATTCAGGAAAATTCGGCCATACGATCATGTAGCATGACTGGCATATTTTGTTAAACAAACTTGCTCTCTGACTCATTTTCTTATTCTCAACGCCAATAACATTGACCATGATTTTTGAGCATAGCTTTTGACTGTTCTCCAAAAAGAATCTTAGAATGAAGATTATTTACATATCATTGCGTGTGAATGTTGATATTTCTGAGGAACTGCATATTACAGACAACTGCTTATTGTGCTTTTGAAAGCTCAACGTATCGATGGTTCAAAAATTGACGGAATTAGACAAAAATGATCGTTTTAGAAAACACTAAAAATCGGCGGTAGTACAAAATATTCCATCATTAGAAGATGCTGCATGACAGGAACATTTTCTTCTCTGGTTAACGATGTTTTACTCCTTTGCAGAGTCCTTTAACTCTTCATAGATGATCTTCTGTGACGTTGTTCAGTCATTTATAGTTTCGAAGAATCAGTGAAGGTGTAAGCTTGGTTTCCTGAATGAATGTGTGAATTTCTTTACACATTCTTTGAAATATGTATGAATATATATTTTGTTAGTTCTACATTTGATAAAGGCCAATTAGTTAAAATATAAATCTACCCAGTTTTCATTTTCCTTCGTGTCCTCAACTGTGCTTTCCTGCATGAATAAATAAATTTAAAAAATATACATATACTTTTTCTGCATCAAATTTTCAATGAAATTGACTGAAGTTTCAATCAGTTAATTGATTCAAATAAATTGACGTTTTAAGCTAGTTCATCCACAAAAGAAAAGTTTTAACATTATGAATTGAAGCATTCGTCAGGAATTAACATCATATTACTAAAATATGGTTCAATGATTGATTACTATCAAGGTGCATTATAAACACCTGAATGGCGCATCTACCTATAAAATATCCCTTTTCTTTCCTTTAGGAAGATTAGTAAAACATACCATTCAACAATTCCTACAGGTACTAATAGGACGATGTATATAATTTATATCAAATTAGCATTTGACATTCTCTATAGGAATGTGCATTCACGGTTTCAAAACCCTGGGGCAACACCTAGTGCAACTTACTGAACTTTCACAACAGAAACGAAATCCATATTCAATGAATCATTCAATATGGTGATTCACATATGGATTCCCTCAGCAGTTGAATGCATTATAAGTGCCATTTGAAAAAATTAATATCTATTTAACTCTCAAAAATTATTAAGCGTGTGAACTGAGAACGACATATGCGGGAAACTAAATGCCACTTAACCATCAAAAAATGAAATTAAGTGTTTTTCAGACAGTTGAGTGTGGGTTTTTCCTTTGTGTTGGTTATTCCTTCATGAGAAAATGCTTCGTTCTGGTATATAGAAATTTAACATTATCTAACTTCTTCTCATAAATAATAACAACGGTTTGTGCTTTGGGTATTGCCGATCCCTATCTCAAAAGTAAACCACAACAAAGATCATTGAGGTATATTGAGACGCGACTGAGAGCTTATAATAAATTTATTGTAGTACTTAAAACCTCCACTACTTACTTCAACAATTCATTCACCATCATATAGCCACCATCTGTGTGTTCCTATTTTCTCCTTAAACCAGAGTACCTACATTCACTCGACAATTGATCAATGGTACTAACAGAATGAGATAAATCCTAGAGAGTAACATTAGAACACACACCTTTTCCTATTAGACTGGTTTCACTCCCATGTTTCATCTATATATTTCTACACACTGACAATGGTTGATTCATTATAATTATTGTCCCTGAAATGAAATCTTAATAAACTAACCAGATTAAGGAAATAACGTAAAATCAGTTTCATGATTTCTTTTTTATTACCTTATGAAAAAGTTATAAAAATAATGAATAATTTCCCTTAGGGTAATTCCGGGAGAGATGGGATGCCGGGTGAGATGGGCCACCCTGCTAAGTTTCTCTTTCATGCGCTAGAATGCCAGCAAGGGGGATTAGTTTGACCATCGCGGATAAGAGAAACACATGGCTGATTTTTCCCAGAGAAATAATTACTTTTTGTCCGTGAAAACATCATTTTTCCGAATCTAGGTATGTAAATTTTCTATGAACAGTTATGCTTAGAACGTTTTCATCTCGTCCTCATTAACCTTTAATCGATTAGCTATACAACTGTGGATGGTTGAGGCGAAGTTGGGTCGTTCTGCCTGCATTCGTCTATCCAAGATGGCGTGGCCCATCTCACCCACAGTGTGAATTTAGGAAAAAATCAGCCTATACCTACAATTTCACTCAATTGTTATACCTATGATCTCGTAGCAGGAAAATGCGGACACGTTACATTCGGGAGATGAGACATGTTGAACAGGGAAAATGGACGGAGCAAAACCTGCAAAATGCTGTCAAAGCCGTGAAGGAAGATGGAATGGGTTTGAACGCAGCTGTCAAGGAATTCCAAGTTCCCAGAAGTATATTCCAACGCAGATTGAAAAATGGAAAAATGACAAAAGGGCGTCTTGGGCCCTGAAAAAGATGACGACCTAAGCCTCAGCCCGAGTGGAGAAAGTGAGATGAAAGTTGACTAATTTGACGAGAATATTTGTGCAGGCTGTGGCCGTCAACTCCACAAACAGTAAAGACGGTTGGATCCAGTGCATCTCGTGCAAGCATTGGCTTCATGAAACCTGTTCAAAATTTGTGGGAAAATGTGACTTGTGTGGACTCTTACAAAATCAGTTAAACAACTAAATCGTTACCTATTTCGACTCTCCACTTCTTCAAAACTATTTACAAAATTAATAATAACTTGAAAATGGACAAACCTATTTAATTTCAATGTTATATTCAATGAGTGTTTTTATTTAATAAATCCTTCGAAATGTTGAGGTTTCCTTCAACAAGGAACTTAGTTTTTTGCCGGGTTGTGGGTGGCCCATTTCACCCAAGTAGTCCTGTTAAGAAGGGCCAGGCGTCATTTTTTTTCTTTTATTTCGGGAGACAAAGTGAATAGTTTTTTCTAATGGATTTCCGCCCAAAAACACAAGATCGCCCTGAATTTGCCCTAATTTCCAAACAATGGCTTGGATGGACAGAATTAGAGTAAAAAAAACCTGGCCCATCTAACCTGGAACTACCCTATACAATTGGTTATGATAGTAACTCTCAGAGCACCCAGTCGTGCCACGTGGTTTTATGAGTGAATTGTCAAAAGTAATAAATATTGCATCTTATTTCGCCGCACGCTAACCCTCTCTCCCATTTAATTAACAATGTAAGAGTTCTTTTCCTTTTATATTCAACACATTTTTTAGTTGAAACGAAATTTGAACAGTCGAATTTATGGCATTCAAACTACATCAAGATAATATTCGAATGTAATAATGAATTCCCAGATTTATAATATGTGACAATTTTCGGCAACACAACCTATTTTTTTAATATTCGAAGTACCTATCTATTCCAACTTTCCAGCGTGCAGGTGTTTCGTGTGTTCATATTCGTTCATTTTTCATCTCTGCCAGTCAATGATTACTTATCAATAGGTGCCTACAGTAAGGTTATTTCTTTTAGATAATTTAGCATCGACTAGTTTTAAAAGTCATCTGTAGACCAGTAATTTCTGCAGACGGTTTATAAGCCGTTGAGTAATAATTTGCTACATTTCTCCTCATTATTAGAACATTTGAGTGTAAAAAAAAAGATCAACCATCAAATTCAGGGCTCAAAATTTTACAAATAAGATTGTGCTATACAACGAAATCCATGTTACCCAAGAAATTATTCCTGAAAAGACTGAACCATTGTCTCCCGCATCCTATGTATAGCATTTCCAAATCTAATTCAACATTTTTCAAACCAAATTCAACATTCATTGCATTTTTAACGAAATTTAGTACTAGTGTGAAGGTTGGGCAGCTGCCGCCGATGGTAGAAGAAGCAACGCGTTCGTAAGATAATTCGAGCAGTCGCATGTTATGCCGCTACTCCCTGTTCAATTGCACGTGGTAAGACATGGTCTCGTTCTTCGATGAGAATATTCCCCACCACGGTCTTAATTTTAGAAAATGCACTCTCAGCCTGGATTCAACATGGGGGAATGAGGTGGAAGAAACATTTGACTTATTCCATCGAATGCACTTGAATCAACCAGTTGTCGAATTTCGGTAGAGCGGTGAATTTGCGCATTCTCCATCACCAGTACGAATTCGTTAAAAATGTATTGAATGTTGAATTTGTTTTGTAAAATTTGATTTTTTTTTTTTGTAAAATATTGAATTTGGTTTGGAAAATGTTAAATTAGATTTGGAAATGCTATTTATGAATTATTTCAGACATCTGTTAGCAGAGCTCTTTTGGTAAACAATCAAGTACCAAACGCCCAAAAACAAGGGTTTCCTAATTAGCCAGTCTCTACCGCCTCAGTCTTTTCAAAATAGTCGACACGCCGAACTGAAATGACGCAAAATCGAAATAAGACAACATCAGGGTAATTATTGATTCGACACGCAGAACAGGGCTCAGCTCAATATGAACGAATATTGCAAGTCTCATTTGAAATCGAAGACAGTTTCAGCGTATTTAGACTCGACACGCCGAACGGGCTCAGATATGAACGAATAGCGTTTTTAAGCGCTGGTGATGGAGGGAAAACTCAAATAACCATAAACGTTAGTCTTGTTTCAGAATATAGTCGTGGAGAAAAAGTTTTGATACGCATGGATTAGAGTTTAAAAATTTGTTGTACACACAAATGTGCTTCAATCTCCAAAATATACTATAAACTCGCAAAAAATGTTTAAAATACTAACAATCCAAAAAACTAAGTACCTAATATAAATTTTATGTACAAGGAAAAAAAAAAAAAAAAAAACAGTAACTGACAAATATTTCTCAAAAAGGACACACCAGGAAAATTAACTTGCGCTGCGCGACAAGGACTTACCTTCAACTGCCCCAACAATAGGGTACCAACCTACTTCACGGAGACAATGTACTTAGATCACAGGTTACGAAAACCCGATATTTCTGACAACATTTACACGATTTATGTTTATTTTGGATAAAACAATGGTTAGGTTCCAACACTAGTAGCTCTACTAGAAAAGAAATTGTGATATTTTCGTATCCAAATCGGGATTGAAATTTGAGGCGACGACGCATGGAGGGCTGAAGTAGCAGACATCTGTCAGTTCTATGGAAAATAATAGCTATGTTGACGTGACAGTTGCATCTAGTTGAATTAACGTAGCCCGTCAAAATACCGACAGTGATTTTCTTCTTCATCTCAACGTCATGAAGGACGTTAACTGTACAGAACACTAAAGCGCAAACCAAATGGTAGGATTCTGGTATCAGTTGTCAACCAGAATTTGTAGGACCACGTTTGGTATTTTTCAAAAAATTATGCGGGGTTAGCGGGAGTTGACCGATCTCTTTAGAACACGCCCCCTTTGCCAGCATGTTTTCATGAGCCTGTATGATACTTTCTTCCCTAACTACCGGTGACAGTATTCATCATGAATGATTGTAAATAAAATAATATCTTGTTGCAATGTTTCAACACAAGACGAGAATCTTTCAACTAGTAACCTTCTTCGAACTACACAGGTAGGGTTGGTAAAATACTCAGTAAACATTCACGGAATAGAATTAGTAAAAATTAAATTTCAAGAATGAAATATGCCGTTTCCAAACAGTAATCCAACATTAAATGCTCAACTGCAAATTACCAGGGTCATAGAAGGCCTCGATTTAAAAATAACATCGATGCTGAAGACACGACTAATTCAGAGTGGGTATGCTTGAGGGGGCAAGCAACTAGTAGGAAGAAGAATAAAAGCCATGCGTAATTATAAACAAATCAAACGAAAACGTGTTAAAGATTTTATTTGTAAAAATAAATGTATAAATAATACCTGCTCCCAAGTCTTCACGAACGTGAAGTGCACACAACACACTGTGAGCTATGTCGAAATAAGGGAACATTTTCAGCTTGGTAACTTGGTTTGCAATGTCGAGGAAAGCTTCAGGATCCATGGCGAACGATTTTCCTATCTACGGAAGGTGTAATAAATTAAAAAACTAAAAAACTTAGGAATAAACTATTAAATAGAACGGAAAAACAAGATGTTACCCTCCGTAGTGGTTACAAGGGCCCGACTGAGGCACCGCGTTGGGAAGGAGGATATAAATAAAATCCTCGACCGACACCACTCGTTCACAAGTAGAACCGCACTCCCCAGATTGTATCACAGAGTGCTACAGGCTATAGGTTAGAATAGGAGGAGGAATTTCACAGTGGTTTGTAGAAGGAACAGTAGAGACATCTACCAGTTTGCCATGCCCGTCACCATGACTGGAAAATTGGCTTCCTTGTCATCTACCCATTAGCCCACTATAACACAATACAATCAATATTACTGAATTAATTTTTTCCTGTAAAATTTAACTATGATAATGTGATAATTCGCCTTTGTTCATTAGACAAAACTTTTTTTGGTATCCTTACGATTTCCAAATAATATACCATAAAATTACCAAGTTGAAGTTTGTCTGAGTCAGTTCTGCTAAATAATAATAGTATGAAAAACTCGAAATTATCACATCTTTCAGGCATCAATGTTTCTGGAGGGATTCTAAAGGTGAGTCTGTACTGGTAACAAAGAGCAAAGTTGTACAGCAATTGTTTTATAAATTGTTATGTAACACGTTTTAAAAGTCTGTTGTACAACTAAATTATACCACTATCCCCTCTAAACGCCTCTAAACCTATGTAACTAAAAATGCAACACTTTCAATCATTCAAGGATTCAGGTTCAGAGGAAGAGGTTGTGCTGGTTGTGCTGGCCTGTGTAATTTTACCAACTTGCCATCAACCAACTGATTGCAAATATTGGGGGGGACCTTCCCCAGAAGCTCGACATCAGTACAGTAGAACTCACCCAATGGAGGATCTGATGGAAGACAGTAGAGATCCCATGAGTGGCGAAATCAGGGATGATGAGAGGAGATGGGCTTGCAATTACTATGAGATTTTCGGCGAGGGTTAAGTGCGTGTGGACAAGCTTGCAACTTTTTATACAACCACCTTATATAACTTCCTTTGATCTTTACTGAAAACTTCTAGGTAAAACGTAACCTGCCATATAATAGGAAATTTCAATTCCTCAGCCAAAATCAATTTTCAACTACCAATATGCAAAGGATGGTATTCACCAATTTCAAGGTGAGACTGTGAAACTATTAATAACAGCGTGATTATTTCTTTCACATTCAAGTTTATACCACTTGCAAATAAAATACACAATAGATCCACCATGACAACTGAAATGAAACAGGGCACTCCTGGGAAGCATTGCACTATGATCACCATTTGCTAAAATGGCACAGGTTGCTGAAGAGGTTGGAACCATTGTGGGTTAAAGCCTTTCCAGAGCTGTGATGGCTGAGTTGAATTTGTTAAAAACGAAGTCTGTCTGTGCGAAAAAGCAGAGGATGAGACTCGATGAAGCAAAAATAAATCTCAAGAATCTGAAAGGTTTTGCCCTCCTAACATTGTAAGTTCTATTGTGAGGCTGTTGAATGAACTGCATACCTAATGGTCAATCTTAAAAACACTTGAATGATTATCATCATAGAAGTCATACTATCCTACGGGAAATTAAAACTAAGCCATAGTGACAACTAAGCGCCGTTAGACATATTTACATATAGCGTCGCATTTACATATATTTCTGCAATTCAATTTGGTATGTGCTACGAGATTCGATTAAAGCTTTACCTTTCTTCATAGAAGGGTTTCATGTAGTCTGTCAACAGAGTGATAACACATTCTGTGGAAAGATGGCATGTTCCTTTGCATCAAGTATTCCCATGATTTCGGCTTCGGAAATGTTGAGTGTTGGAACATGGATTGATAAGGTCCATGACAGTTTTGGCTCATGATGAAGAAAAGTATTCACTTTTTAGGATCTGGCTGATAAAAGGGAGCTTCCTGATTGTAACCGGTTGATTTCAAACATTGTTGTATGCCGCTAGATACGTCAACCATTATACTTCTCATTAAACAGTTGAATCGGTAATTGTTTTTGCTCAGTAACCATGGCCGATCGAATTTTTCTGCGTGAAGTTAATTTGGATATGATAGATAAGACGTTACTGTTTTATCAAAACTCAGTGGGGAATGTTAGTGCTGTTGTATGGGATGCTGCTCTGGTCCTCGCTAAATACTTGAACAAGCGTTCACGAAGAACCGAGAATTGGATGAGAGACTTGAAAGTTTTGGAACTAGGATCCGGCTTGGGCTGCGCTGGCATTACAGCTGCATGCTTTGGGTATGATATACGTTGTTAGTTTGTTGTAGCTCGTAGTTTACGCGCTTCACTTATTATAGTTTTGGTGTCTCTGTACGCTAATCAAGTTTTACTGAGGAAGCCATTGCCTCCGTCCAAAAGCCCAACGAGTCAGAAGGAAGATATGCACCTAATCCAACTCGGAACGCCCATAACATTTACCTATTCTCTACTTTAGCCTATTTGGGACTTGAGACAGTCTGATCACACTGCCTCACCTCCAGCCACCATTCTGCATGGAAGAAAAAATGAAGACTTATTCTTCTGTTGAACTTTCTAGCCCACACTCGAAGTTCAGTTGCCACCTCGGTTGATCCCTTGAAATGATTGCCTTCTTTAAAATTTGTTGAAGTGATTACCTACCCGAACCCATACCTCCCGGATTAACCTTTTCTTTTCCCCACTCACTGGAGCCTACCATTCCTCACAGCCTGTCTGGAACCTTGCTAATGGGAGTTCTAGGTTGGGATGTTAGCAGCTTCCTTTCATCAGTACCTGCCAATGGTGCCCTCTCCTAGGGGAGTTTGGTTTTGAATGCTGGAACTTCTTCAATTGCTGATGTGCAAGTTCTGTTTGATGATGAACCATGGAAATTCTTCAGGTACATTTTGCTGTAGGATTCCTTTTACTGGTGGCATCTGCTGTAAACTAATTTTTCGAATCTGGTTTTGATGGCGGCCCACAGTTGCTCAGAGGTATCTAAAATGTACATCATCTACCTCCTATGTTGAGTGACTGAGCCCTGTTCCCAAGGTGCTTTGAAGAAAAACTTGACTTGCATGTGCTCTTTAATCTTGGACTGAAGGTAGGTTTTATTTGAGGTACCTACTTATTCACTTCCATGCCTGTCAGTCCCATCAGTTGAGTAACAGCTCTTAAGATCGAAGGTCATCAAAAAGGAGAAGAAAGGCCTGCTTCATAATATGTTGTGCACTGAGAATGGTACCATTATCAGAAACTTGAGGGCAGACCTGTAAAGTATTCAGTGTCATCAATAGCGACTGGGTGCAGATTTCCGTCCCAACTATGTTAGTATTTTCAAATGCCCTTCAGGCCAGGTTACAGCTCCTAAGTTGTTGAGAGGTATTGCAAATGGTAAGTGCAAAAAAAAAAAAAAAAAACTTTGGGCTTGGTTTTATGTTTGTTGTAGTTTAAAATTATGTAGAAATTGACCACTAACTCATCAGTTCATGCTAGGTAATTTGCTCTCCTTGAGAATTCCTAGTTTGTGACCATTAAATGCACTATTTTCTCTTATTACTGGAGAATAGTAATGTAAACATTAGTTTGGCTATATATTGTTGGAAAAGATTGAGTTAGATGTTCTTCTGAAAATGCCAGCATCTGACCGAAATTTGAAAAATATTATATGGGGTAATTTTTCAAATTAGTATTTTCGGTCCAAAATTTTCCAGCTTACGCTTTATTTTGATGAGACGGCAATGTGCAAGCGACTTCTGGAAAGGTTCAACAAAGAATGTGGTGTTGCAGATTAGCTGTAGAATAGATTTCCCAAGTATGATACATCCTTGGTTATCGCCATTTTAGCCACATCTCAATGGCCTTGATGCACTAGATCGGTACAATGATGAAATCTATGTCCTATTTCAGAGCGGACGTGATCCTTACTGATTTAGCCGATGCAGTTCCACAGTTAATGAAGACCATTGAGCTCAATCGTATACCTATAGCGGAAGGAAGAGGAAAGGCAACTGCTATGGAACTCAAGTGGGGATCATCAGTCCAGCACATAATAGAAAAATGGAATGGCCCTCCTAACATTATATTAGCAGCAGATTGCATCTACTACGAAGAGGTAATTATTTTTTGAATTCTCATGGATAATAACTCATAATTTGACGACTGTTTCCATAAATTATTTTTATGGTTTGGATGGAAAAGCAACGAGTACATATAACAGACTTTTGGGGTCTACTGTTGTGTATTTGAGATCATAGTTAAATATCCCAAAAAAAAAAAAAAAAAAAAAAAAAAAAAAACCAGGAAGGAAACAGCTGATGTTGCTGAATTGACGTGTCAAATTTTTGTCTTTGTTTTAGTAGTTTCAGTTATTGATTCCATATTTGAGGGATTCAACTACTTTGACCATCGAGTATAAACCAGATGGAAGAATGGGTACTTTTAAAGCGGATGTGAAAGAGTTAATTGTGGCTACTAATCAATATTTTTCTTGTTTTGCAGTCGTTGAAACCCCTTGTCGATACCATGAAGAGATTATCTGGATTAAGATCTGAAGTGATCATTAGCCAAGAGATACGAGATACAGGCCGTCAGCAATACTATGTTGATGCTTTCATGGAATTTTTCTTGAAAGATTTTGATTTACACGAGATTCATAAGTCAGAACAAGATGAGGTTTATCAATCAGATGACATACATTTATATTCAGCCCATAAAAAGTGAGTATGTCATAGTTGTTCTCAGTGCATTCCATAGTTGCGGTGTGAGCCTTAAAGACCTTGGAATTATATTTATCTAATACTTGGAATTTGTTGATAGATATATGAATAATGTATCCATAACTTTAAATTTGATTAACATAGCCACAACCATGTCCCAGTTTTTCGAGAACCGATCTTAACAAAAACTGAAAGATCATATACTTTTGACTAGACACTCTTAAAAATACTATGGTGAATTCTATTCTGTCTGACCCATTTCAGATTTGAAAAGAGATTTGTTCCATTTGAATGAATTTTACTTTGATATTACCTGTAATTCTCCAAACCTATGCTGATCAAAGAATAGAAGATTGCAGTTGCCATTAACAGCACTTTGGGCAGAGGTAAAGAATCTTTCATTCGATTCTCAGGTTTAAATTTCTGCGACCCCTCTTCCCAACCTTGTGCAGAGTGGCAATGGGAACTGGCAATATCGGGAACTCTGGGGTAACGTGGACTCCTAAAAGGTGTCCTAATTGTAAAGGACCAAGGCGCAATGCCCTTAGCCATAGCAAGGTCTATATGAGATATCATTTGAAAATCAACCTTACTGACACCCACTTGTGAGTTCCAAATATGACCATAGCTGATGGGTATGGCTACTGAAAATCCGTTCTGTTGAATTTTTGATACTGGTGTACCTTCATGTCTAGTGATAGTAAAGAGTGTAAATAACTGTTCATGTTTAATATTTTCCAGGCCTTAAGGTTCCCATGATTTCGGAGAGATGGTGTTGCCTTCGAATTGTTACCTACCTGCGCATTTCTAGAAGATTACTCTACAGAATGGACTTCACGCGTGTTTTTCTGTGTGACTGATGTTATTAGGAGTGTGAACAAAAATTGAACAATAGACATGGAGAGGATGATTTTCTCAACTTCATTGTCTGCCTTTCAGTGTGTTTTTTTTTTTAAAGTACTTATTAAATTTATTTTGTGTCAAAATTTCCACTCTTATTTGGAGTATAGAAAGCACTTTATGTATATATCGTTCATCCATTTAAATGTGGTTAAATTTACACAAAATATTGTTAGGAGTTGCATTTTTATGATGTTGTATTGGTTACAAAAGGAACGAAATAAAGTTTAGTTTTGCCAGTGACGTCCTTCAAAACTTTGATACTCAAATGTCGGCATGGCGCTCGTACAAAATGCAAATTAACTTCTTTTTTTTTTTCAATTGAGAACCCCCATTTTTGTTGCAAATTTTTATTCTCTGCTCGATTTCATGAAAATTTGATACCTCGACTGATCATTTTGATTGCGCACCGTGAGGCCTCAAAGGTGCGCTGCTGCAAGGTAGTGCAGCCCTGCTAAAAGCGTTGATTATGGGCAAAAGAAAACAATTTTTTGCTTCAATCTGCACGTTTTTTTCCAAGGATCTCAAATATGACTACATTGCCTACCGTGTATGTGTTCAACACATAAAAAACTTTGTTTTTTATGTGGGAATCACCGTTTGTTGTTTGACATTTGGATTCTACAATCAATTCATGGGAATTTGACCTCTTATTCGATTTTTTTGGCAACCCATCCAGCAAGAGCACGTAGTTGCCAAGTCATCAAAATTAACAAGCAACATAAATTAGTAAGCTCAAAGTGTGAAGGACCGAGTTTCATTTTTTAAACACTGATTTGGGTGTGAATATTTTTCAGATGTAGTCAAAAGAAAAAACGGATACTATTCCGTGAATCAGCAATGTTAAACTTTGGGTTTGATAACCCTTAGTTGTTTCTGCAATTTAGTTGAATTGGCAACTCCACAAGCAAACTGAACGGGTTGTCAAATCAAATAAGGGGTCACATTTTCATGGAATCAAGCGTAGATTCTGAATCTAGAACGAAAAACTTGGGTTCCCAAATAAAAAAAAAAAAGAGTTAGTATGCACACGTGCTCAGTGAGCAGCATAGTCATATTTGAGATGCTGAACAAACACGAAGGTTAGATTTCTTTGTATTTTACCCATAAACAACAGTTTTAGCAGGGCTGCGATACCTTGTGATTGTGAATTGTTGAGTTCCAGACTTCAGTTTCTCTAAACTTGTTTTAATCAATTTTTCATTTCCATGATTACCGTTAATATTTTTCATGTGTCAAAGGTATCAAGGGTAAATAACAAGCATTGTTATTGGGGACGTTTTCTCAAATCACTACATCTCTAGGATAATAAAACTGAATTTAGAAAATATTTATTAGTTTATAAAATGTGATACAGTGACAATTATTGTACAGAAGAAAGATGAAGAAACAATGGGTAGCATACGATTGTTAACATTGAATAATGTTAACTGTTGCAATCAATCAAATTTAGGTTGATTTACCCGAGAACCTAATTTCATGGGTCCTGTTCGAGGCTTTTTCCTATCTTCTTCGACTTTTTTAACTGGTTTTCTGTCAACGGTCGATTCAGCTGAAGGTATTTCTGGTGTAGGCTTTTTTAAAGTGGTGTCGTCCTGTAAATCAAAATTAATGAACAAATGAATTATTTCATTTTAAAGTTGCATCAAGTTCGTTGTAGGTGTATAGATATCACTCTCCAGATTTGGCACGTTTCATGATAAACAATGACCCTTATAAGTCTAGAAACATGGATAGAGTAATTAATCAATATGTGCAAGGAAGAGAGAAAAATAAAAGAGATTGAATGAAAGAAATAATAATGAACAAGTACTATAGTACCACCATATTTATTTTATAGCACATTAACATAGAAACATGGAAACGTGCAAGCTGGAGTGCATCAATTTTCACGTACAAATCAGCATACAAAATTAGTTTCTTCATGTAATTTCTAGTATACTTGTTTCTTTTAACCCACCAGGTTTGCTCCTTGTCCAAGCAGCCACTGACACACTGGACATAGGATTATGACAGATAATCGGACAAGGCAGCAATATTCTGTGGTCACGCTGTATGTGATGTCATCTCTACATTTCCTAATTCCAGCCACATTATGACTAACCACCTGCTTTCTACTTGCCAAGTACATCAGGGCATAGAACTTGGCTACCCTGACTGGAAGCACTGCAGTGCTATATGTTACAAGGGTCCCATTTTAGTCAACAGGCCAGTTTTTACTGGTGGCCAGAAAGTTTGCTCCAAGTAACGAGCAAATCTCATCCACCACTATGTGGATCTTTCAGGATCTTACATTAAAAATGAATCATTTCATGTATAGCATAAATTTAGGTAAGAAAAAACAAGAAAACTAGCAGGAAGTCATACATACTTCTAAAGCTTCCCATGAGTCACCATCCCAATCAAACTCAGTGTCGCTGCCTCCTAGATACTTCATCTTCTCACTGATGCTATAAGATTCTTCCTCAACTTGTTTGGAAGACATATCATTTTCAATCTTTTCCAATCTTTGCGGATTATGAAGAGTGGAATTCGGAGGTTGACCAGCATTGATGGCACTGCTTTGAGCATCCTTTGATTTATCCAATGTTCCTGGGGAACATAGAAATGAACGCTTTATTTGAGAGATCTTGTAAGAAAATCAGGCACGTTAATGAAGATGACGTCATCCATTGCAAGAGAAGTAGTAGAGAAAGTTATATATATGTATAGTGAATGAAGCTGACGTAACATTATTCTTTTTTACCTATCCATAGTATTCATTGTAAGCATTCACACCAACTTTATGGTTATTTTACGAGTACATGAAAACAGTATTTGAAAATGTCATCAAGACCAAACCGAAAATCATCTGTGGCTGAGATAAACAGATAACTTTGTTGAGTAATTTTTGATAAGAAATGAATGATTTATCTGGTGATAATGTTGACTCATGCGAGCACTTGTTTTGGCAATGTAAATAAGAGATTAAAAAAGTTGCAGTCTTGCAGCATGATAGCAAGAGCATGTTAGGTACACATATTCAGTGCAGATCAGGTCCCTAAAGCACAATGTGATATCAGTCCCATGGTTGGTTCCTAGGGAGGTTCTTTCAGCCAATTGAAAATGAGATTCATACCACAAGTCATTCACAACTGGGTAAGTATGGAGGGTCAGCTCCCAAAAATCTCCCGCAGCGAATGTGTTAAATCTAAACCCTAATTTCTTACTAATTTTATAAGTATTTTCAATTTATGCTTATAGGGAAGACAGTTTATTTTTATAGTATTTATGAAGTGTAAGGAGCACAGCTTATTTTCAATACTGAGGTCAAACGAGTAAGACTAAAGATAGCGTACCTATAGATAGGTCAGTTCCCATTTTCGCTCCTCTCATTTTCCTAAACTATCAAAATTTATGGCCACAATGATTTTCTTTTTCAGTGAAACGATTGCCTATTTAAATAAATTTTCAATATCTGCAGTTTGCCTCATCTACTCCCAATATGTACATAGATAAGCAGGCAAACGAAATCAGAAGGAAATAAGTTCTGAATGAACACCGATCTTTATTTTGAATTGGCTGGACTTATCATAGAGAAGGACCTCCTCCTTCACTCCACTGCACTTCTCCTCTTCTGACTGACTGCTTCTGACATCGTGAAATCCCCAAACTCCTATGTTAGACCTGAACAAAGCTAGATCCCAGTTTCTTCTCTCCTTTCCACTCTTCCCTCATTCACTCAGTGAAGGGACATCAAGGCCCTTGCTCGGGTTCGATCCACCACTCAGCAATTCATTTTTTTCTTATTACAAGAGAAAATTTAATTTTCTTTTTTAAATCATTACTCTCGCCTCTACATAGGAGGTGAATAAATACCAACGGTTGGGGAGACAAATAAATTTAAATGCAAAAAAAGTGTTTTTGCTTATGAAAATGGAGGGTTTTTGTTTCTTTAGGGCTCTAGCAGTTCCAATAAGTTAGGGGAAGAATTCTATGTAATTTTCAACCCTGATTCGAATGGCCCTAACGCAGTTAACATGTGATAGCTATTATCAGGTTATGACTACTTCAATTTCTTACATTTAGGGAATAAATTATGTTTATGTTTCCAGCCAGCTGACAAGATCTGCAAGCTATAAAACAATGGAATCCTTCCTAGTGCCTACTTATTTTGGGGAATAGTATCTAATCATGTGAGGCAATTAAGCTGTATAGAAGTTAGGGCTAACTAGGACCTGGATGGAGTCCATGTGCAAAAGAAGAGTTTTTTGAACATAAATTCTAATTCCGCTAATGGCTTGTACAGTGGACGGACATTTTAGATTTGGAATCTATGCACCTTGAAACGTAAATTGACCAAATTGTGGGGGTTATACAAAATTGTGCTTTACGATACAAAGGCTGATTATTGAAAATAATGAACCGAAATGAAGATTTCACCGTTTTCCGCATTCAAACGGCAATTGCTTCAAGACATTCCAGTGTTAAATATTTTCTGATTATACTAACGGAAAGCTCTCGCATTGTGAATGTTTTTTCAGAACAGAGGCGTGATCGGGTGTGGGCGAAAATGTCATTTAAAAATGCCACCGAGTTCTACCAACAAGTTGGAATTGACAAACTTTTCATTTTGCTGCTAATTTTGAGTACTCAGCTCGTTTATAAAATGTTGATTATGAATTGAGAAGAAAGGAAATTGAACGCTCTTTCCAAAAGTATACTCCAATTTGAATTTAATTTTCAAATTAAAAAAGTTAGGTCCATTTTAGTGAAGTAAGTTGAAAACACAAAGAAAATCTTGAAACTAAAATAACTCGAAAACGTTCTTGTTGCAAATTATTTGCAGAATTGAATTCTGAAGTTAAGTGACCATTAATTCTGGTACAAACTGGGTTGAGAAGTTTTTTAAACAAAAATCAAGATTTCCAAAAGAAAAGATGTTTGTTGGACAAACTTTTTGAGCACAATAAATTGGTGACATTTCAAAAATTGTACTAAAAGTTCAAAAATACAAAAAACAGCTAGAAAATAGTTGAATTTAGTTAGCCGAAAATCACTTTAAAAAGATGTTTAGCAACAATGAAATAGGTAATTTAAAAATGTATGCTGAAAATTGTACTTGGATTTCATTAACCCACTGATCAGGGACTGGCAGGGCGGCCAGATAAAAAATCAATGAAAATTCCAAAATCTCTGATTGAATACAAACATATTATTTGAAACAAGTAATTTGGCAATAACATTGATACTCAGCCATTTCTTTGCACACAAAGTGCTCAAATTTCAACTCAATTTATCATAAATGTAATAAGATGATTTTTAAAAATTTGCTCATACGATCATGCTGCATGACGGGAACTTTTTTAGTTTTAGTCCTTATTGCAACCTTTCCATTAAAAAATTACAGAATACAAATAGTAATATACCTGCTTGTTGCTCTGGCTTGCGGTCCATTTTCAGACTGAATTTTGATGTGATGGTAGTGGCAGCCCATTCAGCCCATGAAGAAGTTGTTTTTTTCGATGACATGGCTTCAGCATCTGGAAATGGCCATATATATATATTTTCACAAATTATGAATCAAATAAGTAATACAAAATCATTCTAATAGTCTAGGAGACAAGGCTAGAAAGCAGACTCCTACTTTAAAAACTCAGTCTCTATGAGTATCTTTCTGCCATCTCAAAATTGATAAAATACAAAATGAAAGCCACACAACACAACTCTTGCTTTAAACTGCACATATTGAAGTCTGTCTATGCACAATAATATGCCTGCTACGATATTTTCTGACCCTGCTCGATAACTGATTTCAATTAGAAACACGACAGGTCAAAATGTCATCTCATGATTTTTCTTGTCCTCAATTCCGCTCTGCCTTCTTGAATCGAACATGAATGAAACTGCTTCTTGATCAGTTACTACCTGGAATGGGCAGTGAGACAGTGACGCCACCTACATTGTGATTCCACTACAGCCCCAGCTTCTTGCTCCATTGGTGGGTGTCCATTTAGTTTAGAGTCTGTGAGTGTTTTTGAGAAAAACCCCATTGGACGGGATGCTTGAGACAAGGTAGCAGCGGTAGCGTGTTCAGAAGCATCAGTTTCTACTCAGCAACTGCTGAAAAAACCGAAAGTAAGTTTGGGCGTTGACTTCGTTAATTCTAAGGTTTGCTTGATCTGTTGCTTCGGAGAAAGAGAGTGCGATGTTCTCTAGGAGACACTGACGGACCGTACTGAATGAGAGTCTCAAACATAATCATCCATGTTCTGCACAGCTGACAAAGCCTTGAAGAAGCATTCCTTCCCTAAAATGCTTAATGCCTTTAGGCACTGGTCAACTGTCCCACCAGGGTTTTGTCAGTGGGTTGGAAGGCAGTGAGGAGCGTAAATTTTGTTCTCGAGTTTGGTATAAACTTGATCGAGTACCTGAAGAGTGGATGTGTAATCTTGCTCGTCTTTTACTAGTCTGTAGACGGCCAGTGAGAGCAAATTTGTTAGAAGCTCAATTTATCAGCGTCTATGAGTTCTGTTTCTTCATTCTCCTCAGGGGCGACAGTGAAATTGGTGAAATTTTGCTTCCAGTGAGTACAATCCTTTTCATCCGTAGTTGAACAGGGATCAATGGATACGCGTTCCAGATGTAGGTATTTAACCATGGTGCAGACAAACTTCTTTTTTTTTGTTGATGAAATGATGAAAGCCATTGGAAATAACAGTATTTAATCAGCGATAAACTGCTAGGTGAAAAACTGGGATTAAAACGGAAATGAGGGAATGGGGGTTGGTTGTGGTACTAACCAACTCACAGGACAAGTGTTATGATAACTACTAGACTATTTACAATCTGATTTAAAAAAAAGTAAAGAAAAAAAAACGAACAAAATGCTTCAAACAAAGTCTCTATAAATAATACTTTTTCCCTTTCATTGTCTAAATCTTTAGAGTTTAACTATTGAAATGATTAACCTTACCCATTTGCTCTTTGAGCTCTGGATTTTCAGAGACTTTCTCCAAATTGCCGAGAAAACCTTTGATAGTCTTGAAAACACTTTCTCGGACAGCCACATCAGGATCAAGGGTAAGAGAACACAAAGCAGGCAATATTCGTTTGCTGACATCTTCGAGAGCAAAATACTGTTGAGAAACGGCTAGTCCAAGGGTTCCTAAACAGTAGTTATAATTAAAATTACAAAAGCAGACTAATGAAGTTGTAATTGTTTCACTGTTACATGTTTTTGCTGGAAATAAGAGTTATTTGCTATAAGTTGGGATTAGAAGCATTATTTCAACTGTTGAGTTTCTAGATTTTTGTTTATATCAATGCAATTTTTCTACTGCATTTATCTTCTTGCTGCTAAATCTACAAAGGCATTCCAAAAGAAATGCTGAAAAGTTAAAGTTTTCAAAATGAAATTGTCAATGATAAATTCATAAATTCTGAGACAAGGTCAGAATGAGTGTAATGGGTGGTTTGTTGAACGTTTTGCTACATCTTTCATCCTCAAAATGTTGACATAATAGCGCTCTCCAGAGATTAGTTGTTTGTTATGGTAGGAATGCATAGATTCTACTTTTATATTGAAATATCTCAACTCTCAAACTATAAACCAAAAGAAGAGTAAAAGAAAAACTTTGCAACAAACCCGCATTTCTCACAGGGGGGAATGGGTCATTCAGTGACCTGAGGAAGGCAGACATCAAAATCATTCTTCGGTTCTTAGGATTCAGACAATAACCAACTTTGGTAAGGCAAACTATCGTATTCGTTCTGATCCCTCCCTGAAAATTAAATGCAAAATCCTGATAATCAAATTATTCAACAACACCCAATTAGCTCTGATACACGAATAAATACAGTATCACATACAAGCACAAAGATAAAAACGTAGGGCTCATTAGCACTGGGTTTCATGTGAAGTTGAAGAGGGGGAAGGTGGTAGTGCACAATGCTGAAATGGATACTATTTCAAAAAACAACCTTTTTAAAGCTGAAGTAGGTGCCCTCTGATTTATTACTGAGAGGAAGATGATATTTTCATTTGAAGCTCAGTAGGTAACATAATAATGGAATTGTGATCATTTATGTTAAAAGCAGGTACAATGACGAGTGGCAGGAGGTATGAATTACTTTCAAGATACTAATGTAGAAAATACGGAGGGGAATGAAAATATAACAAATATCAGTGCTGTATACCATTTAGATTTGAACAACGAGTAAGTCAAATGGACATTACAAAAGTAAATTGAATGCCTATACTGGCTGTATGTATTTTCAGGAGTATCCTAACAGGAATAACAAAGATCCCTAACCTTTCGGAATTCAAAGAGTCATATTTTCAACTAAATGCAGTAAAATTCTAATAAATCTAATTGAAAAACTGTTACCTGATCATCTTTAGCAAGAATTCTAGCAAAATGCGTCATCAGCTCAGTATTCAAGTTTCTGTCATTCAATTTAGGTGCTATATGGATCATTGCCTGCAAATAAAGAAAGATAGATGTTGGCGAGATTGAATAACTGAGATTACCATCAAATAGTGTTGGTTAGCAGTTAGAAGAGGTTATACTAGAGTCTATTGTCCCTCTAAAATAACAATTGTAATAAAAATAATTTCACGTCTGTGTAATTGAATGAGGATCGTGAATTGTGTAAGCTGGTACATGTTTTGGTATCAGTTCCACATCATCAGATCCCTCTTTCAATCATTTTCCACATTTCTGACTGTTTTTACAACTATGTTTGAAACATATTGCACAATATTTATTGTTTCCCTGAGGCACTTGTAGAAAAAAGTTCCACAAGGTAGGAAAGACTTTGATTGAGTATAATCATCATCAAAAATATGAAGGATTTTTCGAAAAAATACCTCACAAGTAACAAATACTTGTTTTAATAATGTATGATGGGTAAGAGTAAGTATTTGACTTGTGGTAATAAGGGCAGTGATTCCCTGAACACGTGGGGATCAGATCACTGTGGTGAGGATGGTGCGTTCTCCTAGCTTTGAGGGTATTTCCTTGAAGACAAGGTGTTTAGGGGTGTAGAATGGACTCCAAAGAAAGGAAAAAGAAGAACGTTTTTATGTGGGAACGGGTTGTGGTACAAAATAGTTTTTACCCCTGCTCCAAGCATGCCACTGAATAAATAAACATTTTCGTTGTTCTAAAAAAAAAAAAACTTACTTTAACCGTTTGCTCTCTGATTCTTGGATTGGTATCCATGAAACCATTTACTACTTGAGGAAACAGACTTTCATTGATAGTATTTGAGGGAATTTTATCTGAAACAAGAGTCCTGGAATTAAAAATAACCTTCATAACAAAACACAGAACTTATAGGTGGACCTAAACATGAAAGTTTGAAAGATTATTATGCCCAATTTCAATCCACTGTTTAAACCCTATAGGAGCTTGTTAATATATGCAGTAGTTTCATGAAAACTGTATTTCAATTTTTACAAACCATCTTGGTTACTTACAAGTTCAATTACTTCTGATAACTTAACAACCTTACTTAGGAACATATTCTAGAACAATATTTATTTAGTGAGAAGAAATTATAAAAATACAACACAAATTCATATCTGCATTCTAAAGCCCAATACTATGAAAAAACATAACTGAATAACATTCATGACAAGTTATTGTATTACATCTATGATCAATTTTGTTGAAATTTGATAGGCAGGGAAATTGTTTATTTTCAATTTTATGGCCGAAAAATGTGTTTTGAATAACATTCTACTATTAAAACATAAATTTTGCAATTTGTAATCACAATTTTAATTTTACGATTTTTCAGCACTTTTTACATTTTTAATGGCCTGGTTAATATTTGATAAACATTTTTGAGTTATATGCTGCTAAAAATATAAATTACCCATTTTTCAATGATTTCAGTGATTTTTTGGGATTTGATCAGTTTCTTGGCGAACTCAACTGTCCAATGAACATCCAGGGCTCATTTCAGAATACCTCAAAATGTATCATTTGTTCAGAACACCACCAGAAGTTTTTTTTTTCCATTTTCATTGTATAACTCTTAGAGCAATAGCTTCATTTTCTACTAGAACTCTGTAATAGGAGTGGAAATTTCGATTATGGCAGAACATTAAACAAAAAAAAGTAGTGTATACTTCACTTTGACTTCAGGGCTACTTCGGTGCATCAGAATCAAAACTTTATGTCAGAAATTGATTGAATAGTCTATTCCCAAATCAGGGTAACCCTCATCTACGATTACTATAATTACACGCCCTGCATAATGCAAGAAACTGTGAAAATAAGCAGAACAGATTATAATTCATACAACTAACCAAATCACAATATTGTTCTATGTCACCTACCAATGTACCGCTCCAAGTTCTGTAGCAGTATACTCCGAGTTGCCCTGTCATTGGATCCAAATACCTTTATGAGGAACGGAACTACTTCATTTTGGAAATGGTCATCACTTATGTTGTTGGTTATCTGCAAGGTAGATACAACACTATTTGAATCTATTTACTCACTTAATAAGAAGTAAGAAGAGAACATCAATGGAAGGAATATTCTTTCGTCTAATTATCGCCTGCAAGTCAGAAATGAACTTATAGAAAGCCGAAAATTGAGATTATGAGGGGGGATAAGGCTTGTTTATTCCTAATCCTCGCTTATTCATCATGCATCAATCACTAGGGCTTGAAAATAATGGATAAATTGAACAAGGATGACCTCAGAGCAAAAGTTCTTTTGATCCTCAGTATGCTAGATCTCCAAAGCAAAACTGTATGACTTCCACAGTTTTCATGGAATTATGAAGAAAATATGTCTTGAAAGTAGCTGTTGAAACGGTTTCCTGTGACTTTCACGGTTCAATATCGAAAATTACAAAATGATATTAACCAGTCTTGTTCAATTAATGTGAAATAACATGATAACAATGTGAGTAGGTCAAAATATTTTGTGGATTTCTTCTCGATTCTTTGGTACTATGGTTCTAATTTCTTAGAACTATATCTTGGTAATTTATTATTGTTCAGCCAACCATACTAGTCCGAAGTTTCCAGACCATAGTTGACACCAATTTCTTCACAAGCCTTCCCATTACTTTTATTGATTATTGATTTTTTGTTATTCATTTATTTACTGTGAAAAAATTGTTTAATCTTGAAATTTTTAATTTATGACCCAAGAAGAATGAAGTGTGAATAAATGTTAATGCTAGAACACTTTCATTCTAACAATTGCTCACACATTCATGAGCTACCAAATGACTTCTAACAGAACTCTGAAAGGGCAAACCCCAATTCTACGGCTCCCCTATTGGATGTTCCATGTGATAGAGAAAACTGAACGAAGAAACAGACTGTTATAGAAGAATTGAGAAAATGGGACCATCAACTAGCATGAGGTAGAGAAGCATTTCAGGATTCGTATTAATGTGCTGACATGAATAATTATAATTTATTCATTATAGATTAAAACAACCAATATGGAACTAACTTACTTCAAATAATGGTGGTAGTACACAAGTTCCATCGCAACCATATTCAAATGCCTTAATCAGCTGAGGTAAAATCTTGAACTCAGCCGTACATTGTGGTAGATCATTTAATAAAGATTGGATATTCTTGAAAAATAGATTAATTTCTTCTTTATTTTTTATGTGGATTTCATCGAGGAAAACTATTGCATCAACTAGATCGTTTTGAAAAAAACCGCCAACTTTTCTGCCTCTGTGAAGTCAAGGAAAATACCAATGGATGAATTAATTGTATAATTGTTTAACAACTCTAATCAAATAAATCAAATTCGTGTAATAACAATATTGGAATTATCTTTGACAGTATTTTTTGTTAACAGTTAACATGATTTTGGTTCTTCATTCACAGTAATAAACCTTTGTAATTTGACCAACAAAGCTTGTTTTAACCCCTCTCACAATTTGTTGGTTTACGCAAGATAGAAAAAGGTTTAAAGATGACTTTCATTTCAAAAACCAAAAAAGGTCTGCCGTTGTTTTAAATTTGCTAGCTATATTTGCTCAAAATTTGTTGAATTAAAAAATCTACGGTTGTAAGATAGAAAAAGGTCTTTTTTTATGTTGACAGGTATTGAAGGACGTCAATATGTCTCCACCATATTGATTCTGTCAAAGTAGAGCAGTCAAGATCAAAAATCAGATGGAAAAAAAAGGTCAATCCTACGGAAGAATGGTTTTTGACATTTTTAAAAAATGAATTAATAAAAAATAACAAAAATTAAATCGCTTTAATGGTTTGGAAATTGAAGTAAAAAATTGATTAGAAAACGCATTTTAAGGTGGAACCAAATTAAGGGATCATTGAAAAAAAAAGTTTCACAATTCTTCAAAAAATTATGATTTTTTGGAAGAAAAAAGCTAAATGTGTAAAATGCTAGTTCATGGGAAAACAAGTTGAGAGTAACCACATTTGGGTATATTATTTTGCAGATGTTGGGACAGGAAAACGTTAGCAGCAAGGAACCAATTTCTGAATTAGCATTTCTAATTTTTATTTCTTTTTTCCACAAACTTAAAATTTTAGGACAATCGTGGTGAAACCTTTTTCTAAGGACTTCCTGTGTTTTTTGCTTTCTTAATTTTCTCAAGTTTTATGATATTTTGAAACCAAATTTTCAAATAAATTTTTGACTGAATTTCCAAACTATTGAACGATGTTAATTTTCTTCTTTCCATATTAAAGAAGACAAATGGGTAATTTTTGGTCAGGGGATTACTCCACAACTGCTTTAAACAAACATTACATTTGTAATTTTTTTGCAGACAGACTTGTTGACAGATCCAATTTGGGGGAGAAATAGTGACCTTCATACTTTTTCAAGTCTCCTTCCATCTAGCACGATTTTTCTCAAGTAATCCCTTGATTTTGCCAAGCAGAGCATATAGTGAATGAGACCATTTGGGTTGCTGTAAATTCTCCCATTTGTTCTCTTTAAGAGGGTATTACATGAAATTCAAACAATTAATATCTCAATTACCGAAATAAAAGGGTAGTTTTTGTGAGAATTTTAAGAGTTATTCTCTAAATTGATTGAAACCATCCATGCTGCTTCAAGTTTAAAATTAACCATTTGGTAGGAGCAGAAAGGAGACTTGAGACGAGCGAATGGTGACATCCTCATGAGCATGGTGGATTCTGAACAACATATACTATTTATGACACAGAAGCATTTTTTGTCTGTTCAGTCCAGTGACAAGTGTAAGAGAGCTACCTAACACAGAAATAATAAACGTGTGTGTAACAAGTTGCAGCGCTTCCACAAATGTTTCTATGAACATGGTAGATTGCATTTTTATTGTATAAACTGAATTGAAAGAATAAGCTTTTGAATGTTCATTGTTTTTTGTGATTGAATTTCAGTTATTCAATAATGATGCTTCAATATAGAAACACACATATTATATTTCTTACTTTGAAAAACTGTAAAAAAAAGTGTATGTAATAATAGGTACTTCACGATTCACCTTTCAAGGACTGTGCTAACACTTGGCCTTTTGTTCTCTGGAGTTGAGATTAATTCCTGGTATACACGCTTGATAGCAGTTGGTATCTGTAGTAAAAATACAATGGTAAGGAAGCATCTGAACGGTATGAGGTCATGCAGGAGTACCTAAGTAGGTAGCTCAACAATATATTACTCAACGTCTAGAGATGATAGGGGAAATAAAGACGAATGAGATCTAGCTCAAGTATACGTAATTAAGACAGAAAAAGAGGGCAAACAGTAACGGATCCAGAGATTTGGACTGGAGTACTTTTTTCAACCCCAATCTAAAAAAAAGGTGGACAGGTAATATGTTGTCTTTCCTTCCAATAGACTGCTGACGGTCAGGATGGATTTTGGTCTTAAGAGAGGCAGTGGGTGGTTCTCTCTTCAAATGTGACAAATCAGTATGTTCAACAAGCTTATTGGTAGCACATTTCTTAGTGGAGTTCTATTTTACATTTTAAATTTCTCTAGATTTGGATTCAGCACGTCAAAGAACATACATGTTACACCTTCAGCTGCTGAACTATATTTCACAAGTTTGGACGAAATCTATCAAATTAAAATTCTTTCAACTCTTTCAGCTAATAATTCAGTTTCTGATTTAAAATAGAATGAAGAAACGAACTATAAATAAAAAACATGTGATTTATTTTTTTTAAAGGTGAAGTCGAGCAGTGACTGTATACCTCCCTTGTAAATCAGAACAATACTTGATAAACCAGGCCTTGTGCCCTCAGCAATTAAAATCAATTGATTGTGGATCAACCCACTTAAAGAAGATGGATGATATTTTATCCCCATACTAATAAATAACTGGTTGACGAAATAGAGTCATATTGCTAAATACATTGCTAGAATGTGCTAATATACTTGGAATCACAGGAATGATTAACAACCAGCTGCAGTCACAAATTGGAGCTGACAACAGTCCAAGTAGGATTACCTCCCAATTACCATGCTGGTTCCGAACTAATTAGAGAAAAAATAAATTAATAATTCAGCACTATGGTTGGTATTGAGACGTTAGTCTTCCTTCCTACTCTCGTCTGGTGGACTTCAATAACACGTTCAGTATGTTGAATGAATAAATACAAAATAATCAGAACGAGGAAAGTTACGAATGGGTGAATATTCAAGTTTTCAAGGGGACTCCCAAAAATTCTGATTCTGAAGGCTTTTAAATTAATCTCAACCAATATCTTCCTTTTCCAACTCTGTAAAACTTACTAGCTTATTGTGTTAAATTCAAATTATGCCCAAAGTCGTACCAATATCTAGTATTCAATGAAAACAAAAATCACAAGTAGATTCTACTGTTACTGCTGAAGTACTACATACCTTGGAAATGTTGGATAATTGATTCATTGAATCATAATTTCTCATGTTGTGGACTTCCCAGATTAGTATCCCAAACCCTAAACTATCATTAGCCCTGTGAAATAAAATAATATCATTTTGGTTTATCATTTCCAACAATGAAACATCGTAATCGAATAAGAGAAAAAATATATTCGAATATATATAAAATAAATTAATAATAAAATTAAAGAAAACCGGATCACACACCTCCTGGAAAATGTATTGGGAACTACTGAAATTTGACTCACAAGTAATGTCGGTAACATAAAAACTTTCGGTATGAGAGTACCTATAGTATTTTTGTTCAATTTTGAAAGGAATCAATTTCAGTTTCTTCTCTAATCTCTTCATTCCCCATAAGAGGATCTTTATGAAGTGTGTAAATCAATGGTTCCAAAACTTTGTTTTAAGCTCAAATTTATCGGAAAATTCTAAAAATTCCAAGATTAACACTCTAAGAAATAAATTTATAGAAGTGGAAAAGCATGACGTGATTGATTGACTTACAAAGAGACAGATAACACAAACGCTGGCGTTTTTCTTTTCAAGAATCTAGAGGAAGCAGTTGTGCTAATTTTATTTCCTTAATTTTGAGAGTACATACAAGCGACCATAATTATCACAAATATTCAACATAGTTACCTACTACTTTGATATTCTCATTGATTTTGAAAACCCGTTATTTTACCCAGATGATTGAGAATTGTTTTGTTTGTTTACTTCTTGAAAAATAAAATTGACTTTCACACTGTTGTAGATAATTCTGACCTATATCTTGTCTTCCCATGCCAAACTCGTTTCTTGGTTTTGACCTACAGATTATTTATGAGAATAACTGTGTCCAAGAATGAGTCAGAAGGTAGTAATTCCCATGTTGTGGCAACTGTGATAGGACTCTTCTTGCTTAACTCAAGATTTGTTTAGATCTTGGAAATTGAACTTATTTTCTGATTTTTCTTCGTTTGAGGGAATACTGAAATAGGAGTTCATAGAACCGATGTGGTGACTATCAGTTGAATCATTTTATGGTGCGAGCAATTTACAATGAATTTGCAACAGCCTAAAGAATATCCTGACAAAAATAAGTGAAGAACTAGAAAGTCAAGATATGTTTTCAGAAAAGAATTTAATCAAACTTCTTAAGAGAAAGCTTGAAAAATTTAATGAGGATTTAGGACTATGGTTTTGGGCTCAATTTTCCAAGATCATGAAGAGAAATCGCTTACACCTGAGGCAAATTTTGACTACATACTTTGAACTACGACCCCTGATTCTCTAGCTGGAAAACTAATTGAAGGTTTCCCTCCTTCTGGAGAAAACTAATCCAAAAGCTTTTGAAATTGAGATTCGGGAAAGATGAGTTATTATCACTTTGGGAAATCATTAGCATCAGCAGCGAATAAATCTGAAGGAATATACCTTGCCTATCTACATTACCTGCAAGAAACCCAATTAAGAGCACTGGAAACATTAGATGTCATGACTGACAAATTTCGTTGCCCATCAGTTGAATTGTCCATCTCTGAACGCCTTTTCATGAATTCTGATCGATATTGAATTTTATGGAAAGCATCGACTAGAAACTAGACTTAGAAGCTAAATAGCTTCAGGTTTATGCTCAATCCCAGTTTCAAGAAATGGGTAGGGGTAAATATCTATGATCTGGTTATCTAACTCTCCGTACCCGTGATATGGTTAATATTTTAGAAATATTTGCCACATACAATGTCTTCAGAACAGATTTTTTTAGTTACCTATCTAACCTTCATTTTGATGAGTTTTTTCTTAGCCAATTTATTTTGGTTCATTTATTAATTGTCACTAGGTTTAAGATGAAAATTAGTGAAAAAATGTTATATCCCTTGTTGCCAAGTATTGGAGTTCTGTTTTTCAAGAGTCAAGAAAATCAGACGCTTTTATAATCATTACAATATTGATTGAAAGCCTTGAACATTTGACAAAAAGAGTGGAATAAAGGTTTTTCAAGACGAATACTTTCAAATTTTCAAGACATTAAATTAACTAGAAAATGATTCTAAGTTATTATTAAAAAAAAAAAAAAAAAAAAAAAACACTTTGTACTTAATTAAATTTTTTCATTATCCTACTTCATTAGAAAACAATTTGAGATGGTGAGAATGTAATAAAAGTGGAAAAAATCGGTTCTGTGCTGAAGTCAATGTCTTGCAGGGTGAGATTGACACTTTTTTTCATCACTGCAGTGGATTAGATGTGAGAGTTTAAATTAATTTTAATGCTAACGCAGATTCTAAGGAACAAAACTAGACCAAAAAATCTGGTTTGGACAACTCGAAATAGAAACACTGGAAAATGTTTGAAATCAGTACCAAAGTTAACTGTCTTGAAGGCATGGTACAGGTTTATGACTACTAGAGTTGTTTAGCGTCAATATCACAATCCCCTTAAAGGTGGAGGACACATAATTAAGAAAATGAAAAATAATGAATAAACTAAGTCAAAAAGCAGGAAGGACGCCCAGGCTTACTCAACGCTGGCCCAAGGGATTATGGAGGAGGATGATGGAACAAGGGATGAAAGGAAATGTGTACAAAACGGCCATCAGTTAAGGAATAGCCTGAAAGGAAGTGGTTGGTGATACCACAAAGCACTCCTGTTGAGATGACCAATCCAAGAAGTTTCGTGCCACTTTTCTCACACTGCACCATATGCCATGACACAGTTGCAACCATGACCTTGATTTTATTAGGTGGCACTCTTTTTAGCACAGATAATGCTTGTCACAGGACATTATTTTTGTCATATTTACTTATTTTAGCCCAACAGGTTGGCTCTACTTCCATGCTGCCACTAGCAATGATTTCTGGCTTCTTGCTTCTCAGTCTCTCTCTCTGTCTCAACATCCCTGCTGCTGGGCGAGAATGCACCAGCTATTTACTTGGCAACTGTATCATAACCAAGAATGCAGACACAGTCAGTTTGTGGACACCACGGCAAACAAGATACAGGCATTAATTTTTACTCCAACAGGTCCAGTAAGAGGTCTACAGTCCCAGGACAACTTTTAGAGCATCTCATTGCAGTGGCTATTGTGGCCTCCCCCTGTGCCTATGGGTCTACTATTGGATAAATTATGGAAAGGATACTCAGGTTTACCAGATAATAAGCCGTAGGAAGAGTAAGAGAGGAACCAGTTAAGGCAAGTGTCATGAAGGAAAAAGATGGTATTATTAAAGCACTCCTGCCACAAACTTGTATTTTACTATCTTATCTTGTTGGTGGGTTTACTATTACATTATACACTCTGTCATGGGAATGCATCTTTTAAGGTGGGTTAAATAAAAAATGTTTACCAAGCAGTAGTTCCTCCATGTTCAGCAGCTTTCCCTAGCCGCCCTAGTTTCCATTCTCCAGCACTATTTACGAACACTGCGCCAATATTCACATCATTATGAGACAGTTTAGCATCAACATTCAAGAAGCTAACAGCTTTCTGCAATTTGAAAAGAAACAATTAGTGGTGATAAATTGGAGGACTTGCAGTATAATCTCTTGAGTACATTTTTGTGATTATCCACATTTTAATTACGTTTTTAAAACTTCTATTCGTTTGAGATTATATTTGCACACAGAAACAGAAAATGAATCCTAAGATACTTTTTAGAGAACATTTCATTTAAATTAAAATAATACAAAAGATTTTTCGTTTTTTTGCAATGAATAATTCACTTTTGAAATTGTACCCAGAAATGAGATAATTTTGGGATTATATCAATTGTTCAACATCTTTAGAGAATATTTTTGTGTTGTTGCCCTTTAAACTCATTTTTTCTTTTGTGATGTTCAATTTTCTGGGGAAAGGACTGATACAATGTACATATTATGTACTCTAGCTGTGATGTATATACGTATTAAAATCCAAGAATCATACGAAAGGAAAGAATTTCTTCAAAGATTATTTTCTGAACGTTTCATTTATTGAAATCATGGAGCCATAAAAATTAAGCCGCCCTTGGTCTAAGAAAAAAGCCATTTGGATGTTACATAAATCAGCACTGTAATCTGAAAGTACTATGTTAAACATGAAAACTGAACAATTCAATTAAAATCATTCAAATATCAATAAAAAACAGAAATTTCTTTCCACTGTTGGGAAAGTAAAAATGGTCATTATGCTGAAAATGGGCTCCATTGGTAAATCATCGCTGAAAATAAATTCTGTTGGGAAAGTAAGTAAAAATCGACATTACTTCCCACTCTGTAAAGTAAGAATGGACGGGGAAAGTAAAAATGGAAATTACTGACCACTTAAAATGGGATCTGTTGAGAAAGTAGAAAAAGGAACATTACTTTCTACTCAGTTGAAGAGTGAAAATGGACAATACTATCGAGTCTGTAAAGTAAAATGGACAGGGAACAAATAGACACTACTTCCACTAAAATGGACTCTGTTGGTGAAGTAAAAATGTGACACTTCTGCGTCCCACTGTAGCGTTATGGTTTTGGGAAGTAAGTCCAAAGCATGTTTCAGGGTAAAACACAATATTATTCAGTATATTATGAGTGATACTCACACAGATGTTCATTAATCCCCAGGAGAGGTATAAGTGCCTTCGGTCAGGATCATCGATACTTTCAAGGTATGGGAGCAAGGGTTTGACAAATTCAGTGACTATCATCAATTCATTCTCGTTCTGGAAGAAAGACAAACGAATCATTCGTGGAACGACATTTAAATAAGAGAACTGTTGTGGCTAATATCTCCAGTGTGTTATCGATCAGCTGTTATTCGTCCAGCTTTTGTATTCTATCGACTGTTCAACTTTTCAAATATACTAAAAATCAATATAAAATAAAGTGGCGACGAGGAAAAATGTACATTTCTCGAAGCCATTTAAACATGGTGAGTTTATCTTGTAAGTGACACGATGAATGCACACACAAATCACATAAATTGGTACGTTAAAGAATAACAGTAGTAATTATAAATTACATAAAATGAACCATTATTTCATGTAACTTAGGAACTTACTTCTTGACTGTCTAAATAAGTCAGAATATTTGGGTGTCGAATTGTTTTCAACCTCTTTAGGAAAGCTTTGGCATAATCATATTGGTCATTAGATCCTGTTTTTTTGTGATAACAAAATACACTCACAGGCTCCTTTGTTACCTGTAACATATTTCAACGCCATTGTCAACGATTGTACAAATATGTTGCAACATATTTAATATAATAATATATATTATAATATGAACATTATATAGATACATACACAATTTTTCCTCTGAAAAGGAGGAAAGGGTATAGATAAACAAACTTATTTCACTATAAGACGATCAGAAGCATCGTGAAATTGCATGTATATTTTATATAAGTAACTCTGAACATTTCATAAAATTTGTGTCCTGAGTGGTAGTAGGGACAGTTATTTTCATTGGGTTGCTGGGGTGGAGAAATTAGAGGTGTTTTTATATCTTCAGAGCTCCCCGATACCTTTAACATGGTCTGACCCCTATCCTCCAGCCTGAGCTCTCTCTGGTTGATCAGAGAGTGGCAAAGTGACCTGGTGATTATGGATGAGGTTACAATCAAAAGGACCCCTCCCTTCTCAATGGTGCATCCCCAGTTATGGAAGGTCAAATAACAGAGCCTCATTACCCACACACACTTAGCGTTCTAGAGAGGCACTCACAGAGTGCCCAGAAGCTAAGCAAATGAAACCAATCACACTATTCCACTATATGTAGTTTCCTTTCAATAATTTTTCCTAGTTTCGTCAATCAACTATGTCATCATCCTCAACAGAAAGGGGGGGGGGGGAGGAGACTGCGAACTGTGGGAAAATAAGCAGAATAAAATTTGATTACGCTAAACACTGAGCAAAAATTTCGGCAAATAGTTGCAAAATGAAATCAAAAGTAGCTGCAGAAGAAGCCAAGAATTGAGCTAACATTAAAGCCACATCTCTTGCATTCGAAATTGGCAACCAAGTTTGGTAAGCCACGCATTACTGTTGGGGTGCACATAGCTGCGGTACCTCTGGGTTGATCCATGCTAGGTTTTAAAAATATGGTCAGATGTTTTTCGGATCGAGCCTTCCAAATGAATATCTAGGGTTGTTCATGAAAGCAGGCGTTCATATTGACCCACTTTATGTACTATGAATTACATACAATCTTTGGAAGGATCACAAACTAGGAGTATAATTCGGAGAAAAACATTCTTTCGACGGTAGATATCAGAAATCAACCGGTATTATTGAATAAATCAATTAAGTTAACGACTTAATAAAGCATATTAGACAGGAAAACATCAATGTAACCCATTAAATTGAATTGGATGATGGTCTGTACGAGATGTAGTATGAAAGGTGACTTTTGTGCCGTTGTTCCTCAATGAAACAGATGCTTTAAAAAACTGTGTTTAATATTCAAAACAATATCTGGAGAACGTTGGCTGTGCCTAAATGCGTGGGCTGTACAAGTCTTACCTCAGAAAAAGTAAAAAGGTGAGGTTGATTGATGTGGGTACACCATGAATTTGTTATTTACATGAACTCTGTGTAGTCCTTGTAAATTTGACAGAATACGCGAACTACTTGAAGTGAAAACGTGGATCTGTATTGAATGGTTTACTTTATTCCTCTTTAGTGGCTCACATTGGTCGTGTTCTTTAGAGAAAATTTTGGGTTGGTTTTCGAAAATGAACTTTTTCATTTCTTTTTCAGTGTTTTGGGAAAATTGAATATAAACCAATAACTTTGTTTTTTTTTCTCTCTTCTTACTTATTGAAATGTGAACTTGAGGAGACAGTAAAGTAAACCTATCATCATTCCACACGTATATCCAAAAAATCCATTCTTTCGCAAAAAAATCAAGCATTCTAAATGATCGTACGGTCATGCTACGTGACAGGACATTTCTTCAAACCATTTTAAAAGGAAATCGTAATTGTAATTTTTATCGCCCTCTAAGAAACAATGAAGAGGTATTTCGGCTCTTGATTTAAGGTAATCCAGCTGTAGTTAAATATTTATGCTTAGCTAGAGAATAATAATGATACAAACACGTTAATCAACCTTGTGAGTTCCCCGGCGTAGTGTAAATCCATTAAATTCTGGAAATTCCGAGTCTTCATCGCAGTCATACGGAAAGTCTTTGGAAGGATCCCGGGAGAAAAACTGCCACATTCTAGCACCATATGATCAGCAGGGAAGTTTTCCAAGCCACAAGAATGGTACCCGAGTGTTTGAAGGTACCTAACACAAATGAGCAAGTACCAAATTACGTCAAGCTCGTAAGACTCAACTCGGTTTTCAGTCTGAAATGTCTATATATGGAAAGATTCAATAATGAATGAAGCCTCTTGCTTCATTTCATAAAACAAAAACAAACAATAGTACAAGTTCTAATAAACAAGCGCTAAATGGTTTACATCAAACGTAGATAGGCGATGATAAGACAACATCGTTTATCTCCAACTGACAGATATGCTGATAAAACATCTTCTTCTTCACTTTCTTCCCGCACAATCGGCTAAGTACCCTGACGAATTCCTACTTCCCCCACCTTTCACACTGCTCAATTTAAACGTAAATAAAACTGTAAAATTGAAATAATATAGTCTTCAATAGGACCAGGTTTAAAAAAATGTTGTTTCGTGATGTATATGTCATTGATAAATCCATGCTCGAACCTCCTAGCTGGTAGGTAACTTCCAGTCGGGTCTCTCGAGGAACGTGCACAGTTCGTAATATTTATTTTTTTCATTGTGCCGGAGATGATTTTACGGTAGACAATGATTATAATAATTATAGTTAGTCAATCATAATATATAATAATAAAATAATAATTATTATTAGTCAATCAATTATAATAATTAGTCAATCCGTTCAAGAGCTGCTCACACAGCTTGCTATACGGCCGATTTTCTTGCATCTTTTTCTGTTCGATTGAAAACATTAAAATAGATTTGAAACACATTTCAGATCTTTCATATCTAATTAGGGAAGGGTTGGATGAAGAGGGCAATAGTGATAAATCGTGATATCGTGTTTTCGTATCTGCAAAATTTTAATTATTAATGTCGGTATACGGTTTTTGTCCAATCCCAATTTCGGTCAAAGTTATGAATTCGATATTGTGAAGGGGGCTCAGGGGAGTAACGGCTTATCTATTGGAGAGCTGCTCATATTTACTAGAATTCTTAGCCTATTTTCGTCTTTTTTTGTTCAAATAAGAATTTTGTGTAGTTTTTAAAAATATTTCCTATGGTTAACAATTGTGATAAGTGTGGCCGTACGAAAGCCCTGTTTTGCTTGCATTACTCACAAATGTTTCTGTTCACCCTTGCGTGCTGGAAAGAAGTTCTCACTCGTCCCTTTGGGGAAAAATGGTGAATATGTTTATTAATTAATCACAGTATTTCCATAGTTGTTGTTAAGACGACAATTAAAACTTCCCTGCTTCATCGGCCTTCTACTGTCTGGGAAATCTTAGCCTATGTCTCTGTTTGGGTTCAAAACCCACTAGGTACTAGTGATAATCCATGCATTTTTAATCAAAAACTGCCCAAACTGCAACTGTGTGTACCTCAAGTTAAAATGAAAGGCAAAATAATAATATATCATGAGTTTCTATCAGCTGTTAACGTAAAAGAATGTGACGGAAAGTCAAATCTTTAAACTAAAACCTTAGTTACCGTTATTTACGGTTTTGCAGTTTTCTTTTTTTTTTTAAATATATTTATTATTATTTTTATTATTAATATTATTTAATTATAGCTGGTTTCCGTAGTTAACAACTAAACCAGCTTTGGTAATGGAATATGTAATTTCAAAAATTCAATTGGCGAAAGTCTGAATGTCGTCAAGAATGATTATTATTGAAGACTGAAGATTTTTGTGTATTTTCTTAATCACAGTTCGTTTCTGAAATAATTGTTCCTTTCTTTTATTACAAAGTCTTGTAACTTAACCGGTGAGCATGGTAAGTTTATCGTAAATTTCGGTTTAAATTTTTCCAAGGCGTAAAAAAAAAAAAAAAAAAAAAAAAAAAAAAAAATCAAAATTTTGCCTTAATTAAGATTTATTTTAGTTTAGATTCTTGGAAAGTGTATAGAAATTGGGTATGAATTTCAATTTTCGTTGTCCTGAATAAAACGCAATATTCCACCAGATTCGTATTGCTCTAATAAACATTTGTGCATATGGTTTCCCAAATTGCGATGCTCGCAGTTCTGAATGTTACCATTGGAAAAGTGTTGAAAGTTTGTTTAAAATTAGTTCTAAATATCTAATCATTTTTATAACTTATTTTCACTAATTTCAACCTGCCTAATTGATGAATGTTTCAAGGGTCAGGTTCTAGGTGCTTAATAATGTGAATTTTTTTTGCTTTTGAATGCTGAAAAAAGTGTACATCAGCAATAAAAGCACACGGAATATGCACATCCCAAAAAACGGTGGCATATGCTCATCACCTGAGACAGGAAGCTACGATGTGGCTATATCATTGTCTAGTTGGAATAAATTGAAAAATGAGAAACTTGACATATTCGCTATTTTAAACTGTTCACAAGAATTGTAAGCATGGAAAAAGAGTCCTTGCTCCATAATAGCCAGCAGTTGATTTTCTCGTGAATTTCCATTTTCGATGAAATCTGAGATATGGTACTCTCAGTTCTATATCTCACAATAACTCATCTACGTATAACTCATCTCAATACTCATCACAATAACTCATAACTCGTATCTGTTTGGATTGGGCAACACCTCGGAGCATTCGAATGGGCCTGGATTGTTTCCTGTTTACCAAAAGTTCTATACAACTCCCTGCTATAAGGATGGAATTAGTGTGCACAGGTTCGTTGCGATTGACAAAGATATTCATAGGGTTACCGCTGTCCCTTTATTCAACTTTTGTGACTATTAAGCCTCCTTCGGCTAAAGACGCATGTATGTATGGTGACAGAAAAAGATCTTTCATTAGCCACTATGTTCTTCTCGATATTGAAATTTAAAATGCTTGGTAATTTATATCAAAACTTAATGACAAAATTCAAGGAAAAATTATAGGTAGGAAAAATGAGTTTTTAAATCATGTACCTCGATTGGAAAAATTGTTCAACTCCCCATATGAACGAATTTTGTATCAGTGTCACAAACAGCTGGTTCATTTTTTAAAAATTTGTACTCAATAATTTGGTGGGTTTAATTGGTGGATGCCATGCATGGTATGGGATGATATGATGCCGTAAATCGTTTGATTCGATATACTATGTGTAGATATGTCACGGTACACCATATCTATATGGCAAGACAGTTTTTTTAACCTGCTGACAGTTTTCTTCTTCTAATCGATGGACGAGGGCGTGAAGACAGCTCCATCTCTTCTCGTCCAATCCTGACGACCTCACTTTCCTTCGAGCGCCACGTAACCTGAGAGAAACTGCTCGCATGAACAGCTCTGACCCAGCCCAGAACATGGAAGAACGGCTTCTTCCATTAATCGACCAAGGTGTGAGACATTTTCTACACTAAATCACCAAATGCTTTGTGTATACATATAGGAGCATATGAATGGCGAGAATGATCCCCTTAAATCTTCAGCCGCCTGAACATACTTTCGGTGTTTCTCCCTGGCTGCTGCCAGTCTTGGGAGTAATGAGAGGAAAAGGAGTCGGGATTCATAATGTGGCAATCATATTAGATAATCAGCTAGATATAAATCAGCTCGTTTCGTACTTCCACAGGGATTAATAAAGTGTAGGTGTTTGATTTAATGTCACGAATTTCCTCTCGTTTCCCTCTCAGTGGTATTTAACGTACGTTTTAAACACATTCGAGCACATTTTTGTGCCAAGAGTTGTAAGGGCGGTTCTAGCTGGAAAAAACAGCCCTTGAACTTTAAAAGGCGATTTTAGGGGGTAAGGCACCTCCCATCTAGTTCCCTTCTCTTCTACCATCTCCTTTACTGCTATGGCCAACTCGCCAAACCCCCCCTCATCCATCGATCCTTCAACCGATCCTGACCACGAGTTCCGCAGCTTAGATGGCCCCTGACGACCCCTTTTCCTATTCCACCCCTTTCGTTATATTTAGCCTTTTCGCCTGAAATTAAACCATTTTCACTCTGAATTAGGTAAACCTCTTCTAATTTTAAATACTTGCTTTTTCCACTTTGAACGAAAACTTTTTCACATTCAATTAAGGTACATGTCGAAAGAAAAACTAGTGAGGGAGGACTCGATAATAAGTACCTACCAATAGTCAGGGTTTAGGTACGTCAATGACACTGTCGATTGCATGACTTTCACAACGGTAACGATTTTATTCCGCCTTAACTCAACTATAAATCTCCCAGTATCCCTGGAACGGAAACGTAAATGCCTTAGATTCCAGCAATAATTTAAATATGCTCCAAAAGCAAGTTCGATGAATGACATTTTCATTTTACAATTTGTAGAGCCATTACAATACCTTTATTTTCCAAGAAAATTGGTTAAAATGAACTTGATGACATTGTCAACAAATTTTAGAAGCCCATGAGGCTAATGAGAATCCGATCGAAACGTTTAACTAAAATCACCATATTCAGGAAGTCCCCTCAGCCAAATCAACATGTCACACAACGCGTTTGTTGCAAGTGCGAGATGATTTATTGCTGCCTTTTAGACCCTTCATTGGTTTATACATACCAAATTATTAAACAACCTGCGGTACCTACATAATTATTCATGTACGAATGCATAGAAGTGTGCAAACCAAATCAAAATTGATGAAAGAAAATAACACACCTACCTACGCTCAACTAGGTAACACGTGTATATTTTGTGTTACACCTTAATTACTGACAACGGCAAGATAACGACCAAAGCTTACGAAATTTGGCTCAAAAATCAGATCCGGAATGTGCCACTAATTCCGGCAACTTGATCAATCAACCCTAATGGATTATTATTAAGGAAATAACTTGAAAATACGAAACCTCAAGAACTTTTGATGTGAGAGGGCAGTTGTTTTGTTGGATTAGGATAGAAATTAATTCCCTGAATCGAATGAGACCACTCGCGTTGATGTACGATCATCCGTTCGCTCACCATTTGAAAAACCCCATCTTCTAATTTGAAAATCAGTCGTCTGCGGACAGGTAGACGGTCGAGCAAGAGAGACGGGCTCCATACCCCGTTCAAGGGGAGATCTGATCTAGACAGCGTGGCTGGCGGCCGCTCAACTAGTGTCATCTTGCATGCAATTACGAAGTAAGGAGGCGAGAGGTGTCGAGTTTGAAAAATCCACTGACAACATCTAATATGCACGGACAAGTGATTTACCCACGTAGAAGAGCTATCTAATAAGGAACAATAAACCTCTGTATAATAATTTACGGCAGTTTTTTTTTTGTATTTCACTAAATTTTCGAGTTATGCTAGTTATACTATTTTTTTTTCGTGTTTTCAATTTCAACTCACTGAAATGATTAAACCTTTCGTAAGAGCTTTACATTTTCTATCTCCCTGATGGAAAACTAAAGTTTTCCGTATAGAACAAACAGATGAAAGATGAGCTTGAAGAGAGAGAACTGACAAATTTAGAAAATCTCCTTTGTCCTATCGTCCGTATGTCCAAGCGATCGAGAGGTTAATTTTTGCTATATAAGCGTGGTTGCAATAACCAAGAATTTTCCTCTCAATAACAGGTGACCAGAACGTTCGTGAGATTTTGTTTATCAACAAGGACAATATTATCCTCCTTTGCTTACTCTTTCGTCACATGACAAATCGCGGCAATACTTGTTCTAGACACCGTATTCTTGTAGGAGCCTACTGTTTTTTTTTCGCATTCAAACCTAAATTTCTCCGTGAAATCGATGCAAATTCGTAAAATTGACCGTGCCTGTAGAAAGATGATAAAATTTGCAAGTTTGCCTAAAATTACAGCTTCCAGGGCGTTTTTAAAAATACTGTTATAGTACAAGTATTTTAAGGAACTTGAATGTTTTTTTCTTAATTTTCGATGTTTGAACTGCAATTGCAACTCCTAGGGGTTCGTTGTTGATTAGGAATGTGAACAACGCGTGCAGAAAATTTAAGGCTGAATCCAAAAATGTGGTCAAAAGTTGCTTTTATGTGGAAGAAAGTTGGTTTTTTTTATGGCAAAGAATGTGATTTTCTAAACAAAAACCTTCAAAAGATTAAATCTTGGGAACAGATTGAGATAGGAATGTGGGGTTGGTGGCATTCTGCTCCACTTCACATGTCTATTATTCCAAATTTAGTATCCCACTCAATCAAATCCGCCCTGCAGGATGATTTGCTAGTCGTAGTTGAAGGAATGTTAGTTTATTATTTTCAATAATGAACTTCTGTAATCGATCAAGAAAAACAACGTAAACTGCACTCAAAAAAAAACGTTTTTTTTTTTACGTTTCATAATGTAAATTAATTACCTATTTCAAGTATAAAATTTTATTTTGTGAGGTGAAATTAAAAAAAAAAAAAAAGAATTTAAAACTGAAAAATGCTTACATGCGAACGAGCTTTTGGGCCTCTAACAATAAAAATCCTAAACATTTAAATGAAAATAAAGACACTCAATTTTCATGCCTCAATTGCTTTTAATTCTACCTGTTGGTTCCAGTAGAGTTGATTTACAGGGATGGTACAAGAATCTCAAAAAACCAAGACAGCGGGAAGCCAAGGAAATAAGCCACTTTATTACCTGTTTCGCCGTTGTTAGGATGGGGCGCTAATAGGTCGATGAATAAAATACTTCAGTAGTTATAGGCCAATATATTTACGACAAAAAGGCTCAACTATTTTATAAAATATTCTTTGAGAAGCAAAGGCGTAGGTACCTATTGAATAATGAAAAAAAATCATACATGCGACTTTCTCTGTGATTTTAGCCTTGAGGCAGCAAGAACATTCTCATGAAACTAGCAATGGTGCTACTAAAACATTACTAGATTTAATACAAGAAACCCCTTCATTAAATCACAATGTCACACTTCTTGACGAAAATGAGGATTATTCAGCTATATCAATTCCTGCTGAAGAAGTGCGAATATCGGTAAATGGTGCATGCATTACAGGAATGCCCCTTTATCCCATTTTTATGTAATCACACTTATAAACAACCCGTTTATAAATAGTTGATTAAAAAAAAACAAAAAAAACGGAATTACCCCTTTCATAATGAAATTTGAAACTAAAATTAGTTCCTCCTACCCCCCCCCCCCTCCATTCCCTCTTCCGACGGCAAATTCAAAACTCCCGAGGTTCATTGGGCAACTAGACTTAAGTAGGAGTCAGAAAAAAAAAAAAAAATCAGAATCAAATGCAAATAGCGAACGATTCATCACTATTACCCGCTTTATTCATCCTCTTTCATAACGAAAATGAAAAGTTCTGACACGTTCAAATACTAAAAAAACGTCTTAACTGAATATGAAAAGAATGCTATGAATCGGTAGAGAATTTTCGCTTGAGCAGCAATGGAAAGGGTTGGCTATTACCCCGTGCTGTCAGCAAAAGCAAAATTTCTGAAGTTTGTTACACAGCTAGATTAAAATTGGGATCAAACAAAATACGAATCACAAAAATAGGTGAAGAATTATTGGGGTGCTAAAAACAAGTTTTTCCAGGAATACCCTGAGCAGGATCACTGTCTAGTAAAGAAATAATAAACCTCCGAGTTTATAATTTGAGCAGTTTTCTTACATTCGTAACTGATTCTCAACAATTCGAGGTTCCCGTCAAATCGGTCGACGTCGCCCATGAGACAGTTGTAATGCTGAAGAAAATTTGTGCGATCGAACGCTATTTTTCTCATGGTTTACTCACCGAATCAATCCAGACAACTTCATGGACCCCCATTGCACCATAACAGATTGCTGCCACTGAGACTTAGCTATTGACGTTCCATCTCTCAATAAACAATCGTCGAGATTTCTGGATGGGGTGAAATCCTCGGAGAGTAAATATCGAATCGGTTGCTCGAATGCATACTTCAGGTGATGTCCAATTTTGACGGTCCACCAAACCCACCGGATTTTGATAAATCTTGTTACTTCAAGACTAGTTTTTCCACTTAGTAAAAAAATGCAACTAATTGTATGCATCTCGTTTTGATTTATGTGTTGTTTCCAATAATGATCCTTTGTATTTTATTCATACCTTGAGAAAACCAGTCTTGTTACAGAAATCGTGAACATGGTCAAGGTTGAGCGGTTATTACAGAGCATGGAATTTAGAGATTCGAGTTCTTATTCGATATGCTTCAGTAACGCATTGAGATGACTGCTGATGCCTGATGCCTCAAAAGTCTTTTGTTACTTCGCATGAAGAATTTTTCAGGAAAAACTGCACGCACCCAACAGGGTGCATTGGGCACTGAGCAATGTTAACTTGCCAGTTTCATGGAAGAGTGTCACACGTACGAAAATGACATAGGGAGAGGATCATTGAGTTGGGAATTCGACATTTATCGTGTAAAAAGTAAAAAGAGGACATTCACATTTTCGATGTAATACATAAATAATTATCTATGTAAAAAATCCAATATTGTCTTTTGGCAATTTTTAAAAGGCACACCTGAAGACCACTTTTTTGTTTATTAATTTTTAGTTTAATCTTCTTTCTTCTCAACTAATGGTAGTCGGTCAACAGATACTCTACCTAAAAGTTATTTAATAAAAATACGCTCTAGTCCATCTTCAGAATTTTGATGCAAACAGTCAAACTCTCAACCAAATATCGAACTATTTTGCCACAGAGAGAAAAATACGATTAACGGGAAAAAATGGTGTATGTTATTATTAATTTGCTGCAGGCTTTAGAGGATCTTGTACAATTAAGTCGGATAGATGTAGTACTGGTTGGGAACAAACTCATCAGATATGAGTGAAAATGTCCACAAAAATTACTGTTAAATCCCCAGTTCCGTACTAATCATTTTGAAATTCAAAACCATATCTCCAATAAATTGGATTTTTAACATTTACCCAGAGGAGTTGTCAAAGATTTGGACCACCGTGCGATGGTGAAAATGGTAGAGGGAGAATGGTGGTAGCGAGAAACGAAAATTACGATAATGAAGACCATAGAGTGGTGGCAGCGGTTGAAGTTGACTTGTCAAGTCAGTCTTGTCTTGTGCATCATCCGGTCAACAAGTGGGGTGTGCTTGGGCTTCGAAGGGACGAGCATCTTGAGTCCACGATGTTCGTGCCACGATGATAGAAACCCATGTTCTCATCACCGTCATCACCAGCATCTGTATATCGGCATTTATCAGGTAGGTAGGTGTACGACATTTTTTGTATTTTATTAAAGAGGTTAATATCGGTCTAGGAACCGGATAAGAGACATTAACGTAGTTAAGTGAAGAATGTTATAATTAATTCATGCGTTTTCGAAAAAAGAGACAGGGGTAGATAAATTTACCCTGGATGTGTCAGATCCAAGTTGTCCAGAAAGTAGTTTCCCGAAAGTTCGAGGAAAAGGCGGGAAACGTGACCAATTCCTTATAATTATTATGACAAGGAATTTTCCTGTTTGAGTTTCTTATGCATCACAAAATTTGACTTGAATTTGGTGTGGTCAAAAGGCGGTCACGGTACCATTTTATTTATCATCAATGTAAACAAGAGATTCAAATAAATATCAACTCTACTTACCAATTTTTTTTGGAACAAATCAACACATCAGGGTTCAAATTGAAAACACATCTATTCGAACCAAGGATAGGTATGAGAAAATGAGGGACTTCCAACCTTGAAGACTGCTATACTAACAACGCTATTTTGCCGTTTAGTTAGACCCAAGATATTAAAACAAAAAATCAGTATTGATAATAGGTGAATAAATGAAAAAGTTCCCGTCTTTCACATTACCTAATTTTTGTAATCTTTTAACTCGAATTTGATTTGAAATTTGGGTACTTCATTTTCATATACGTTATCAACTTTATATTGTATAGCAAAAAACCACTTCAAATAATATTCTGCTAGACAAAAAAATTGTGGATTTTACCATTTCTTTAAACTGTTTTAATCGATTTAATGAATTTTAATTTAATTTTCTTTATCATGATTCCTTCGAACTGTTTTGGAATGTCGTGGTTTGTGGTTAGGCAAACTTTTCATTAGTAGTGTTCTGCTAAAAAATACAGATAACTTCAATACATTTTTCGAAATGTGGGCAATTTAATGTGCTTAAAAAGTGCTGACCAACGAATTAATCATTTCTCTTGGACTGCTTGATTTTGTTGGGGAAAGAACGAATTTTTAAATATTATTCCCAACCCACACATGACATTTTTAAATTGTACTTTGATAGAACTCAACTCAATGGCGGAGGAGCCACATGACCAATAAAAAACAATAATAATTTACAATTTTTATAATAATTATTATTTTGTTCGATCCTAACTTTAGTCTAGTCGTGAAAAACACCTCGAAAATCTAGCTCTTGCTGACAGAAGGAGGGATGGAGGGGGCTATGCCAAGCCTTCCAACCGCAGCTCAAGCGGGAATTTCAACCGATTCATTTCATTCTTTTTTTTTTTTCAAAGGAAGTTCTGAAGTATTTAAACATACTTCAGAACTTCATTAATGAATTTTCATTCTGAAAGGAGGTGAATGGATGGGATAATAGTAATTAATCATTGTCATCACAATTTTCATCTGATTTTATTGCTTTGTTGAATGTTTAGTGATGTTATATTTTAATCTACTTGTGTAACGAACTTCGAAAATTTTAAATTTCCTGTTGAGAGAGGTGATGGACGGAGTGTTAGAGAATTCATTCAAGCGCTCATACAGCTTGTACTAACAATTTTCTTGCTTCTTTTGTTGTTCAATTAGGAATTTTGTTCAAGTTTTGAAACACATTTCAGACTTCCCAAAGTTTCCCTAAGACGAATACTTAGATTTAGTCTTGTCTAACTTAGGTTCAGAGTTCACTGCCTTTTATTGAATCTCCAGAGTCGTATTTGCTGGTATCCCATCGAGTTTTACTAGTATCTTGGCTTGTGGATTTGCTACGGTTTTCCGCTTTATTTTGTTAATATTCTTAAGTGAATCTTTCTTGTCGTGCTCAAATTTTTCGCTACTATCTGTTGTTTCTTCATCTGTCATACTCTTGTTGATTTGTCTGATCTTCTTATGTGCTCTACACATTCTAGAAAAACGACCTACTTTGGTGCAGTTTTAACAGGCTGTGCACCTCGCTGGACACAGTTTCTCCCTCTCATGCAAAAAACCAACACCTCGAACACCGGCCTGTATTCCCTTCTTATTCGCTTGTTGAAAAGTTCGCTTTGGTCCTTTTGCTGCTTCCTCGTCTGCATTTCGTGCTTTTGCTGCTACTCTGAGTTATCCACTAGTAGTTCTTTCTCAGCTGTTTCCAAATGGGCTCAGCCAACTCCATTAGTTGGTGGTGTTCAAGCAAAGACTTCCCATTCGGCCAACGTTTTCTGTATTCAATTTAAAATTTCGGAAATTTTATCCCACCCTCGATTTTATGTCTCACTCTTTCCATAGCTACAAAGAACCGCAAATTTCTTGAGTCAAGCTATGAAAAAAGCACAGGTTTCGTCAGACATGTTCACATTTTTTTCAAATTTCAACCGAGCTGTGAATACCGTTTTCTTGGGTTTGTAGATGGACATAAAAGCTTTTAAAAGTTGACAGGTTATTTCACATATATTGTTAGGCAATAAAAATTCGTCACTCTTTGGGGGGAGGGGATGAAAACTACATAAGCGAGAAAGAGATCTCTCTCAGCATTTGTCAGTTTTGTAGTTTTTCCTCTTAGTCCTTCAACTCTACGTAACAGTGAAAACTGACTTTCGAAGTCTTCCCAGAAGCTTATTTTATGAAATGGTCTTGATGAAAAATTTTCTGTCATGCGAGCCAACTCTCTGTCTTCCTCTAACGCCATCTCCACGGTACCTTCTTCTTCATCGTCCATCTGAGAATGGACATCCGCAGTCCAGTTACAGTTGAAAATCTCGGATTTCGACTTCCAGTTTTGCCTTGGAAGTCATTATCAACATTAGTTTGTCTATTACGAGTGTTTTTTCCGTTCTCTTTCCCAACCAAAGATTAGTAAACTTTTTGTTGAATTCTAGTGTAACTAATCTGCCGCTTCCGTAGTGTTTCTAACAATCCAACGGTACTGAACTGAATTGAAGACAGTTGGAGACAGCTTTATGGCTAGTATATACTATAGCATCCACCATGCTGTGAGGATGGCTCCAACCGTTTTTCATGCAGCATTCAAATCTAAAATAAAAGAGGGGTTACTATTTAAAAAAAGTTAGTATTCACTGGACCGAAAAAAGTCAAAGTAGCGTGGTTGAATGCAGGTGTTTTTAGTTGACATTCCACTAAAATCAAGTCAAATAAAACGGTATTAAACTTCACTACAGTGAACTCAGAAAATTGTGATTTATTTACCACAATAAACAATTTTTTAGCTGTCATTCCACAGTGGTTAAATCGAGAAAAATATAGAACCCCGTGAATACAATGAAAAATAAATGGATGAATAAAATAAAAATAGAATAAATAAGTACAAGAAATGCATGCACCCCACCATTGGTAACCAAAAATCTCGCGGCCCGATCCGGAGGTTGTGCATCTTGGTATGCTCGCAATTTGGCCTGGGGTGACCAAAAACACCGGTTGACGGATATAATTTTAACGCAATTTCACGTTAAATCCAACTGTAAAACGAAAACGCTACAAATTATTTCACAAAGGTTTATTAATTTTTAAACCCATCCTCTCCCACCACATCAACTTTTCCTAAATGGCTAGTCGTAAAAACGAGAAAATAGAAAAATTTTGAGTTTATAAATATAAATTTACAACCATTTCAACGTTTTCACCATTAAAAATGAGATGTTCCAACTCAGCTGAGCTTGGACTATTGTGGGACCCACCCCAGTCGATTTTTCCTCCAAAATTACTAGAAAATTACATCGTTTTTTACCAGTTTATGGCTTACAGAATCTATGTATGTCTAACTAGACCTCAAGCGGACTCCATGTAAGAATGAACGGATCGTTTACACAGATATTTAGCCCTTTTGTGACTCGTAAGACGTCAATAAGCCAAAAATTGCTTTTGATTTATAGTAGAAAACTGTAAATTTGATTTATATTTAAATAGAGCTTAAGAGAATTTACCTTTCGGCCAATTGTGTTTGCTTTTCCATAATCAATCAGATTATCTCTTATTAATTACATTCAATTTTCATGGGCGTTCCTTAATTTGTTTGTCCTAGAGCAACCTAAGACACTATGCTGCCTAACTAACTTGACACTTTTAACTAAAACCCGGAGTTTCTCTTTCGATTCCAAGGTCTAGAATTACTCCTACGAATATAATATAGATAATTTCAGAATTTTTATTGAAACCGAAATACCAACTGGTTGGAGTATTGGATTAAAATGAACTTAATACAACTTCTTCAAAATGGATTGAGATCAGGCGAAGGCCAGGTGGTCTATTTATTGCAATGAGTCGACATCGATTGGGGAGAGCTATTATCTTCCTTCCTGTCGTAACGACGTGAATCACATCCGACTAACCTTTAGTTGAGATTGAGGGGAGACGACCGACGCCGCGCCGCCGCCGCCCTCTCTGATGGCCAAGGGTTGGGCAATCCGGAACACTTGAGAGTTAATAAGGATCACTGCGGTGCGGAGCGAAAGAGGGTAATAAAGGAGCCAGGATGATCGTTTCAACGTCGTTAGTGATTTTCAATCCAAACGCTGTTAATTAGAGGCTGAGATATATAACGAGAAATGTGTTCGAATATGAAGAGTTTAGAACCAATGGAAAACTCGACTGCAAAAGCCACGTGCGTATCTCAGGTATTCGACGGTTAATTAGAAGTGTAATTGTATTTCGTTGTTTCCAATCTTAAATAATTCAACGAATAAACACTAATGCTAAAGAATGTCAGGTGTTGATGGCCACCATTAATTACAACCTCAATACTACTTGTAAAACATATTGGTAAGTTATCCATGCATTACAGGGACGACTCTACGTCCGGGTCTTATATGGTCATACTTACAAACACCTATGAATATTTGTTAAAGATGGACAAAATCCTTAATCGAACAAACAAGCCAGATAATTCTACTAGCTATGAGAAGCGCTCCCCTTTCCGGGCATAAAATTCACAATTTCCGACGTTTATTGCACAATAGAGGTTTGCTACAAGTGAAGACTTATCACTATTACTCACTTCAATTACCCCATACCATAATTGAATCACAAAGATCGGAAGTATGATTCTGAACAAGACCAAAACTACATCGAACAAAAATTAATTAATGATGGTATAACATTCCTCCAAAATAAATAATTGATTTGTGCGATAAGTATGTTTGAATACCAAAATTCTAAATGAAAAAAAAAAGACGTGAATCGATCGAGAATTCTTGCTTGAGCAGGGATTGGATGTCCGTCCATTCCCTCTCCTGTCAACTATTGAAAAATTTCCTAGGTTTGTTGCACAACTAGACTAAAATTGAGATTGAACTAAATAAGAATAATGGAAATCGGTTGAGAATGGTAGCCTGAGTAATGTCGACAAAATACGTCGCCAAAAAACACGATTTCGCTGCATTATCCCTTCCAATTCCTCTCTTCCGTCGTGAAATTACAAATTTCCGAAGATTGTTGTACAACTATTGTGAAGTTGGAATCGAACAAAAAAAGAATCATAAATTCAATTAAGAATTGTAGGCTGGGCTTCGTTGTCAAAATTTTTCATACACACACACACACACCGTTTATCCTATCGTTTTTTTCACGTATTCGGTGTTAGAATGGTTTGAAACGATTTGTATGCAGTTAATTTTTTTTTCTTACGTTTGGGTTGTCTAACCCTCCTGGATCAATTCTAATAATCGTCTCTCTACTGAAAGAAGCGTTGATTGAATGACGTCTTAAGAACCAACTTTTAGAGAGCTGTCCTTACTTATGTACCTCTTCTACGAACTGTGATGTCTCCAATATGTGATATATTGATTTCAATCTATATAGCTTCATTTCACTTGGATTCAGTGTTGGTCTGGTCATTCGTCCGTGGAACGTACCCTATCCCCCGCGAAGCTTGGGTTTTAGGCTACATGGGTGGTCTTGAACCCTACTACATGATCAGGGAAGGTCCATGTGATCAACTGGGATGAGAAAATAGATTTGGTGAAACCGAAAACGTGGAAGCAATTTATTGTACAATTTGAGCTGAATAACTCGCTGGAGAAATATGTCTGCATTAGTCCAACTTCAATCAAGTCTCATCAAGTTTTATTTAACTCAAGTTGGCAGTATTCACAGCTATATTCAGCATATCATCTAGTGTTATGGTGTCGGATGAGGCGGTTCAATGCCATTTTCGAGTTTTTCTATACAAATCAATCCAACAGTTACCTGCCTTCAAGTGATCGTAAACTCATTTTCGAAACTATTAACAAACTCCCACTAATGGTAGCCTCTCTAGTTGATACAAATTGTCACTTCATCAATATTGTGACGAAATTGAGACGTCAATCCATGAAACTAGATAGTGACTTCCGATGAATTGTTGAAGGTACAGAATGTTTTAATTAAATATTAGCGTTGAGTTCATTTTATAATGAATAGTTTCACATCAGTCAACTTGGTTAATGCGGTCTCGAAGCTAACTACCTGCCACGTAATGAATATCCCAGCTGCCCGGCGCTGCCCATCCCGAGCTATTACAAAGGTTCTACCTGAATGGATCTGTAGTTAGTACCTTCTTCCTGTTGTGCTAGATACATAATAAGACTCGATTAAGTTATTCAGTGCTATTGAAACCACAAACCGATACTAACTTTCGATTAGTAACACTTTATATTGAAAACAATTAATGACAACTTCCTATCACCATTACGTGCAGGGGAGGAACAAGGGAAAAAGAATTACTCCGAATAGAGCATATATACCTTTCAAGGTTCAATGTATAACGTATGGCCCATTTTGCCTAAGGAGGGAAGGAAATTGTCGCATGGTCATGGAATTATTAGAGGGTGAATGGTTTGTAGCTCAGCTAACATATAACAAGGGGGTGATGGAATGAACTAGTAGGGCCTTTCAAGGGCAGAGGTGATGTGTCTACAACAACCAGAGGAAGCTAAATAAGCTGAAACGCTTCAGTTTTCTGCTCAGACAAAGCAGTTTCAAGAAAAGGGAATGGGGAACTATTCATATTATTATGAACACATTATAATTTATTGTATGATCTTTTATCCCGTTTCTAGTTGCCAAAATCGCTACCACCATCCTGGTTGCCATGCTAAACCGTTATTTCATTAGATGTCAGCATTGTCTACTAAGTGTAAAACTTCATTAAATTCAAAATTTCACGGTTACTATGCTCATTTATTTTGGAAAATTATTGATTAATGAAGTGAAAAAGTAATTAATTTGAGTTGGGCGTTAGAATTCTGAGGGACAAATTCGTATTTATCCATCACAATATTGGTGTTCATATTACTTGGATTGCACTTCTGCAGAACCACAATTGGTACGAATTGGTTTCCATGTTTTTATCGAATCGGAATGTGGTTAGTGAATCAAATAGACAAACACGGTCATTACTGATATGTTAATCTAATATAGCGATTTGGTAAATGTAAGAAACTACTGCCCAATTCCTGGTTCGACTGTTTGGCAGAATTGCAATAGATCCACAATGATGATAAAATGGAGGGGTCGCAGGTTGTTGCAGACATCCCACATTCTTAGCCGTTTGAAATGTCACTTGCCCTGTCTTCCTTTGCACCAGCAACTATCAGTAATTCAATTCAGACAAGCGATGATAAAAAAAGTTTCATTTATTTTTCACACCGCGGAAAAGAACGACGAGTCTTAGTTTTTTTTCGTTGACTGAGTTGGGACGATCTGATTTCAAAACCAAATGATGTTGAACCCTCTTTTAAATTCCTCATAGAAATCTGTTACCTGTTCAACACCACTGGAACTGAAAAATGACAAATTCTACATTTTGAGTTGTTTCGTTATTGAACAGTTTTAAAAACCTCCTCCTCTATCCGTTACCACCCACTCTATTCACAATACTCGAAAAGGTGTTGAAACCTTTGATATATCTTGGAGAAAATTGGACAAGAAAACATAAATAGTTCATTCAATTCGTGTGGCTCCGAGGGGAGCACTTACCTTAGCTTCCACCAATCGAATAAAACTAATGACAGCGAAACAGTTGGTTATGGTTGCCCATACCCATGTCGTACTCAGTATCTTCGTATATTATTGCGTGATTAATGTGCTAACATACAGAAATTAAACAATGGCATTAATATGTGAATTGTTAAGCAGAAGAAATTATGGAATGAAGATTTAATACTAATTGTTTCGGCCATAAAAGCAAGGATGCTGAGCCGTTTGATAAAATTTACTTCTGAGCATGTCCAAAAAAAGGGTAAATTTAACCAAAATTGTGCATAACAAATATTGAACGAAAACAAATTTTTTTAGGACGGTTTAAACTTTAAAATTTGGAGGAACTTGTATTCGTTCACTTTTGAATGCAATAATGCCTCTACCTGGGTTGACACAATCAACAAAACGTAACGTGTCGTACTCACCACTTCAGATGGTGGTACGGAAGGTTAACATGTTCTCAACAACCAATGAAGACTTTTACCCCGATCATTTTGGAATATACTTATAATATACGATGATTGAAAAAATGTTAGTTTATTAATAGGTTCACAATGAACTTTGGTAACTAGATCATTCAACAATGGTGGGTGGTTGGCTTTCAATGGAACCAAATCACTGTACGCCGTGAACCGATTTCTGGAAATGATTGAGTATCCGAGAATGGATAAATTGGTGTTTTGAAACGCTAGATGGGTGCCGTTGTGCTGCACGTATTAACTATCATCGTGCTTCCAACGAACCGACGGATAAAAAGGAAGATAAACCGAACAATATCTAAATGGATCTTGAATGGAAAAGATCCCGATAACTTCCATAAGAAATAGTGGCAGGGTGAGAAGAGATGTGTTAAAAGCTACCGTCTTCCGTCCGATCTGAACAACAATTCATATTGGTGTTTAATAGATTACATCCTAAAGGCAGTCTCGAAGCATAATTGTGTCATTACAAGTCAGTGGTCAACGCTATTTCAATTATAAAAACAAAACGGTTCCTGGGTAGTGGGCCTGAATCCAGTTCGTAATAAATTAAACGTGAGATTGTGAAGGCGTGACTATCTATGGGCAGAGAAGTGGTCTTTGATGACACTCCATTTGTCTGATATTCCGATTTACATATCAAACAAGGCACCCTGCTCCTCTTGATGTTAAATAATTACATTTCATTGCTTCATTCTTCATCTACAACCCATTTCCTCTCTTTGCACCTGCCTTTTTGATCTGCTATACGGGTATTTTATTGGACTTCTTATTGTCATCTGAAAGAATATTAATCAGCAATTTTATTAGAATTTGATCAGAACCGTTGTAGGCCGTGAGAAAATACCAAAAAATCTCAGTTAGGTAGCTTGAAATCTTAATTCAATTTGTAAAATTTGGTTATTTTCCCCCAACAAATCCCCAATTTGTTGGTTAAATTTTAGTATACGCAAATTTAATATATCAAATTAAAAAATCCAACCATCTAATGTCATATTTTGTTTTTTTGATTTGGAAATTCGATTTGAACAAAATCGGTATGATTTTGTATGAGATGATTATGAAACCGTTATCCCTATTTTCAATCCAATGGCTTAGAAACATTACAATTTCGTTCAAAATACAGAGCGTCTCAACCGGGAGACTGCGTCTTCCCAATACTAGCGTAGTGTTGATCCTTCCTGCTCGTTTCTTCGAAGCTCCTGTTTGCGGACACCGCGGGAATGCCCCATGTGACTATCCTTCAGTGCTCATATTTCAATACATCCGAGTAACACTATCAAGGAGAAATGGAGCTGTTGATTGACGAAACCAGGGTCTTATTCTAAAATGGATCTCTTTCATATATTGTTCATTGCGGGAGAGTTATTCGAAGCCTCGCAAGAAAAGATTGTAAGCAAATATGATTTTTTCTGTGTTATGTTGGGAAGCGATAGTAATATATGTGTATAATTGTCTTACTTGTTAGACTAAATAAAGTTTGTTGATAACTGTTTTAGATAACCTTCCAACTGAAATCACAGATCTTTGTTAGGCGTAGTCTGTTGTACATTACCTTACATCCCTCGTAATTGTACGAGTATTCTAGATAAAATGCATTAAAAAGAGCTCCTATTTATATTTCACCTCCGTAGATCGATTAGGGAAAAGATTAGCCATAAGGGTCTTTCGGCTGATATGTGGGACTCTTGGCCTTGTGATTGACCTCTGGATGACTCAAAGACGAATGGTGACTCCGTCGTAATTATAACTCCATAACTATCAAAACTTTACTAGCCATCAGTATGTAACAAAAGCTGATCTAATTACCTTCAATGGTGCAAAGTACTGTATATCAAACACAAGTTGAAACCCACGAATAGAGAAATCAAAATCTAACCAGATTATATAAAACAAGTATCTACGTTTCACCTGTTCGCAAATAAAAGGCACAAAAGCAACTCTTGGATACCAAATAAGGTTGCAATCGTATCAGCTTATTCGGTCGCCACTTACTGGTGTCAGACAAGTTCACGTTCACATTCATTTTGACGTCATGCAGTTCATTGAAGGGATATCTGTCCATAAAGAACATGAAAACATTTGCGTTAAGTTATCGTTCGAGTTATTTCAGCCGTTTGATTACATCATTTAAGAGTGGTAAATTAATGTCGGTGATTGAAGACCATTTTCAGCCCATTTGTGATTTTTGAACCGAATTTTATTAACTTTGGTCCGGCAGTTTCTGAGAGAAGATCCGAAAAGTGAACTGCGTATAATGACGACGAATTTAATCGATTTTGGGATTGGATTCTTCTATTTGCATTTTCGGAAAGGCGATCCAACTAATTTTCATGGGTATTGAACAATATTTTTTCTTGGTGAATGCAAAGGATCATTATCGAGAAAAATATAATAAAGTAAAATAAACCATTAGGAACAAAAACTACATTCAATGTAAGTATAGTCCAAACACGATGCGCATTAGACCGCAGTCTTTAAGCACGAATGCACCTGTGGAACAAACCCAGTTATAAAGATGTTTTCGATTTGATTTACTCTTAGCTTCCCCAATCACGCCTTTAGGCAGTTCCCGATGAAGTTATATATTACAGTGCTTGTGATCATAATTGGTGAAGAAACTTGAGCCCTCAGGTGAAATTACAAGCGCATGAACAGCTAGGGGCCCCATGCGGCGCCGACCATGAGGCAGGGGGATCTTGTCTATAATTTAACTCCCGCAGAATGGAGTTCAGTTGAGAGCCATATGGTATGGCAATCCCTGAAGACCGTAGCGCAAACAGTTCAAATGCCAACCGGCTCTTATTAAGACCTCAATATCTGAAAATAAAGGTTAAATATGTAAAGAGATTGAAAAAAAAGTGTATTATTTTGCCATCAGCACTCGATTTTACTAAAATTAAAGCAATCGGGATATGGTTTGCAAAATATAATATGAGAATAATCTATCAAATAAAAAATACAAACTATATCAATGTATGAAAGAGTCTTCAACACTATACAATTAACTCTTCTTTAAAACTTTTCCAACATTTATAAAATAATGGGACTAAAGAGTCAAATTTACATTAATTAGTTCGAAGATACCAAACAAAGTAGTTGACAAAAGCAACGGTATCATAGTGGAAACTACGTTCATAAAATTCAAGCCATCGAGCTGGAATTTGCGTGAGTTCAGTTCCGTTAGGAGTTGAGTAAGAGTGGCTGAAGAAGAAAACTTCTGGAGTTTCCCAAATTCTTCCTCGGAGAGTATAACCTCCAAGATACAATGGGAAGGGAAGGTGAGCACACATAACTTCGAGGAACGTCCTCTACATGATGTGTTAGCAGCCGCTCCTACAATAAATCGAATCTTCTAAATCTTGAAAAATTCTCCAATATTTCTTCTAGTACCCCAGAATAAGACGCCATACCCCCAAATTAGCTGGCCTTCAAATCTTCATTTTGTAGCACTGAAAATCATACACAGCATTGGGGTGAAAAAATGCATAGCTGCCTTAAATACCACCGCAGGCATTCCGTCAGGACTGACAGGAGAAGATCAAGTCCTGTTGACAGAGATAAAATCTAGTTTAGTGGAGTTTGATTCAGATGAATTTTGCAGGTTGTTAAAGACGGGTTTACATGTCAGATTTACTGAACATCACGTGTTGACTATGAAACTTATTTGCTTAGCAGATATCTTAGCGGCCGGAACCTCCATTTTCTTCACGACAGTGATGAAAGTCAAGTAAACTTCCGAACTGGCACGTCACTTAAGGACTCATTGAAAGCCTGGTTGATTTTATGATTTTTCCTTTTCGCTCTTTCTGATGTTTTCCGAAGAATCTTGACAGTGTCTTTGGAAAATTATTTCTACCTTAATTGCCAACATTTATTCCTTTGTTGTGCCATTCAAAATAGCACAACATAGCATTTTGAAAAGCCAGTCGTAATTTCATTCACACTTTCCAGTGACTAGCTATTGAACGTAGAAAGTTGAGACAACTGCTTCTACCTGACAAATTGTTAGGAACTCATTCAACGTTCAACGTACTCATTGTACGTTATTTTTTAAATTAAAGTTTGAACTTTTATTCCTGGATCTTTGCCTTGAAAGCGACACGTCGACTCAAATTTCCGCGATCCCGCATTAAAAACCCTTAACTGTTAGCTCGGCGATCATTTAGCCCTGTGAAATTGGAAAATTTCAAAGGAAACGTTACTCCAGACGTGCCTATTCAATCCGTCGTTTCCTCATACGTCGCCCCGAGGTTTTGGGAAATTCCAACAACTTCAACGTACTTCGAACTAGTTTACGAATATTAATCGTAATATTTCGGCCAATAGGAAAATATCCAATTGATCACCTGTCACTTAGTATTTACTATTCTCTTTGTTCAAGTATCATCCTCGCATAAACGGAATTTTAACTTATTCGTAATATTACAATATTTCTAAATTTTTCATTCATAAGAAAACGTTTAATACATTCTCCCAAACATTGCAGTTGTGAAGAATATTTTTGATGTTTCGATGTAGTAGCTTTCATTTAACAAGTGTTAGTGTTATTTAACAATTTTGAGTTACCTGTCATTCCACCAGGAATATTACACTTAGTAGTTTTAGCCATCTGGTGTTTGGTAATGATTTCGGAGGTCTCGTTATGCCACAAAAATGAACAATGAATAGGAAGATGGGCACGATGACACAATCTGTACTGCAGCATCGATAAAAAAAAAAAAAAACTAAGACAAGTCAATTTTCTTCTCATATTTCCGGATATTGTGTTACCCGTCACTTAGATTTGAGAAGAATCTTAGGTCACAGTATATGGACACTTTCAACTAGTTGGTTTGTTTTATAATACATTAAAAGCGGTATTCGAGATCGAATGCCTCTTCAACCTACGTGTTGAATACATTTACATGAAACCTTTTTAATTAATTCGAGAATGTAATCTTTTATAATGAAATTCATAAAATCCCCCTCGGGATCTATTTACATAGGAGGGACGTACATTTATGTATGTTAAGTGTGGCATCCAACGGGTAATAAGTTGTACCCTGGTATACTAGCCATTTCTCATACCTATCTCCGGATTTGGAAAACACCGTCCTTTAGATAGAATAATAATGAGTGCAATCATAAACTTTCTCATCTCCGATTTAACCTTTAGTTTCGAAAGGGTTTTAGTGTGTTAACAGCAACCTATTATACATTTGCTAATAAAACATATGTCACGCATGGTTTTAATCCACTAGCATGTCATAAATCTAAGTGCCAAGGTGAAATTTGAGGAGTTCTTTTTCTTGTTTTTACGTGTCAAATATTGTTCCTCCACTTTCCAATTAAAACATTAGGTAACGTGAAAAAGAGCCAACAGTATTATTTGTTTTTTAGACATTCAGATTTCTTACTTGTTATTTGTTTGCTTAAGTATTAAAATTTAACCCAGACAATATTGTTTAATAATAATTTTTTTTCTATAGATATACCGTCTTGGACATTTTGACCACTGGCTGTTGAGCTGCTTATGTAAGTACTCTCCCGAAGCATCCGGGTCGCTCATATTTTTGTGATTATTTATCAAAAGTTAATAGATGATAATTTCTTTACCGTTTTTATTTTTCAAAAGAAGTCGTCAATATTGAAAACATGATTGCATTCATTCTGGATGTATACTAATTATCCAATAATTGAAATACTAGTTTGGATTCACGAAATGATAGAACAACAAGGTTCCATCATCATATTTACTTTGCCGGAGTTTCGGGGACTTTCAGACTTCCTCTCAAAGCTCCCTGATAACCTCTCCGAATGTTTATCAACCTTGTTTTCAAGAACGACTTGAGATTTTAGTTATGGTTACCGTGTTGATTATATTAACTGGCCAATTTTTAGGTCTATAATTTTCAAAAATGAATTTCTTGAAGGATTTCGAGATGAGAAAATGGTTTACGGTTGGATTATGCAAGGTGTATTTAATGAATTGAATTAAACCATCTGACGTGCGGGATGTGTGTTGAACATTTCTCCGTAAACCGGTAGACATTCTGGTACTTAGAAATACTTTTTTTGGTAAGTGTTTTCTATGTTTGTGTTGTGTGTGTGAAGTGAGAATGAGAACACATTTTATTACGGGTGTAATCTCAATTTACATTTAAACTATGATGATTGGTGTATAATGAACTCCTAGGTCACAAAATTGAGTTCTTTTATTAAAGACTCTATAATTAAGTAATTGTAACATGATTGATATGATTGTAACAAATTTTTTGTTATTCTCCTCTGCACCTGAGAAGGATAACATGATTGCTTTTTATAAACTATGTATCTGTTTGAATAGCTGGAACATTTGAACGTTAATTACATCTCAATACGAAAAACATTATCCAAATGTTCCAGCTATAATAGGTCACCACTAAATTGTTGAAAGACGACCGTAATGTACTTATCAATTTGATTTCAACACACCTTGTTCTCTAAAAATGTGTTGTTATATGGAGATTGGCATCAGTGTAGGTACCATTTAAGAGTAGACCGTCTAATGCATGTCGCTTTTACTCATGACAGTCGATTTGAGTTCATACCCGGAAGTCAAATATGCTTTGCCCAATTTTCACGTCTTAGAATACATTGCGCAACTCATGAAAGCAGCATCGAAAGCTGGAACAAGAGAGACATATAAGTATAGCACACCATTAACTTCCGAGTTATGTTTGAGGTTCCAACTTCGTAAATCACATTAAAAATCATGTAATATGGGTTTTGAACTGTATTGGTTGGTCGATAATCTTTTGTTAACGGTTGTTGTGAAGCGGTTCTTCTGGAATTATAGGTGCGCGTGAAACATAAAAGTTCCGATCGTAGTAGATGATAGTTAACAACACGAAAAGTCGATTCTGACCTTTGAAGGTCATTGGATGGAAGGGAAGTGTACGAGCCACTTTAATCGAAGAAGATTTGAAATAAATTCCAAACCCTTAGATCCACAACAGTTGGTGAGCAACTACATTGCAATCTTGCAGTCACTTGTTAATATTCAATAATTTTATTGACTAATCCAGATGAAGGTTACACATCTTACGCCTTTTGAATACCAATTTACTGATCTATCTAGACTTGAAACGTTTCTGTTCGAGTTTTGTAAATGCACTAAAGAGGAAGGTCTTCTTCTTCTTCTCGCAAGTAAACCAGTTGAGACCGACTAAAATTGGCAGTCAGGGGCTTTCGTAGAAGGCAATCAAGGAATTCCAAGTCGGTTTTTTTGCTCTTTTGGCCCATTGTGGCTACTAACTTCCTAACCGAGCGTTTCCTGTCTCTCGAAAGCTGATCGAAGAGTTGGCTTCCAGCGATAAGATTGGAAAAGGACACAAGTGCAGGTGGTCTCCCGTCTAAGTAGCCCTACGCACGTCTCGCTAATAGGACTCCTCCATAGGTGCTCCTTTACTCCCTCCATCTGTGAGGCACATAAATTTGTAAGCGCTGGATGCTGGTAGCATATTAGGAGGTGTCTAATTGAAAGGGGATTTATAGGAGGATGTACGAACCTCAAGGAATGCTCGGTTTCAACTCGGTCGGGTCACGCACGTAGATCCCCACTCCGACTCCCTCCCAACGTTGAATTCGATTAGACTTTTCCACAGTTGATGACTTGTATAAATAAATGATGTCATACGCTTTAATGAAAAATTTATGACCAGTCAGTCAGAAATTGTGCTTTTCAGCTGATATTGTGCAACTCAAAAGGGTAACGCGATCCACCCGCATTACTATTAATTTAACTAGCTTGATTAGCCCATTTGTTTGAGATACTGTTGAATTTTCAATACGTATATAGATATAACTTTGTATTCAAGGACTATGATCAAGAGCTTTTTCTGAACGAATAAAATAATTCGTTTCTCAGGGTATTTCGATATATTGGTAACGCGAATGTAAAACTCAGTTTCTCCGACTATACCGTTTCTCATCGTCTTTGTATGAAATTCCATTGGTAATTGGTATTGAAAGCGAATATTTGTAAACGTTTACCTTGTATAAAGCTAAGATTTGTATTAAGTACTTCTCTTTGTATTCCTCTATTCGTATCGATTCCACATTTTAATACCCGATGGGGTAGTACAAATGAAGGATTTTGATTTGGCTTCCTGTAAAGTTGATTGTAATTGAATACTATACTATACACTATATAGATACTGCTATTGCGTACAAGATTTATATTATTATTATTTTTTTTAAAGAATGCGATACAAACCGCGCTAGCTAATTACAATAATCTCAATAGAAGACTCCGGAAGTATTCAAAATTCCGTACGGTACATATAGTTTCAAAAGGAAAAAAAACCGCAATATCTCCAATTTGCCCGTTTTGTTTCGATGTCCATGTTAATGTACGTACATTCGTTGGTGATTCGCCGCACCAAATGTTTTAACATGACGCAGTTTAAATAAACCCTCCCTCTTTTTCGGCAATTGTTCAAACCGGAGATTTCAGGAGAATTTCGAAAATGTCCGGTTTCCAAATAACCAAAACTATTTCCTCCAACGTATTCTAGCTATTACACATTATGTCAAAATTAATGCTAGGCTCAGACGTTGGGATTTGTCAAAAACCGTGAAGAGCTGACGTAACTTCGACTAACAACCAAATAAAGTGGTCACGGGCAGAAAAATCAAAATACGGCTGCGTGGGGTGGCCTCTGAGCACCTCCTGTTTGGACGTCTGTATATATATACATATTTCTTTCTTTTTTTTAAAACTCTTATGCATTTATCCTGACAAATGCGGCAGCGGCGTTTTTTTAAAAATAAATAGAGAGTCACTATGTCTGCGTTCCATGTTTCATTTTTTTTTTTAATTTGACTTTTGACGAGTCGTCTAAATTATTTTTATTTATAGAACCCAAAAAATGGTCAGCAAGGCAAGTTATGGAAGTAGGCGAAGAGAGAAAAGGAAACCCCCTGCTGACAGGGCGGGTTTTGAGGACATGATAATCCTCAAATTCGTGGCATGGTCTTAACAAGTGATACTGGCTCATTTAATTGTACTCCCAGCATATCACTGAATTTGATTACACGTATGGGCACCCTGGGTTGAAATATTGCGGTCTACCAGGAGATTCAGTTGCTTCGAATTGATTGTGTTGCAACCATTTGAAATTTGTGCATAGAAAACTGCTACAGTGGTTTTAAATGTAAAAATGTTATTAGAGGTTATAAATAAAGAGTCATGCCCTTCAAAGTTTATGAAAATCCTGTCATAATCTGCTGAAAATTGGGAGTTAGGCACACTGAAAGAACTGCTTGCATGTGACCTGCTGCTATTTAACCCGCTCAACCTTTGTTACTGTTCTCGAAATCCGTTGAAAACGAAGGAATTAAGTGTGTTACAACAATTTTAAAATTTTGTACGTGGCTCTAGAAAATTCTGCTTATGTCAAAATAGTACGGAACTGCTAGAGTTATCCAAGACACTATACGCACAAGCATGAAAACTTCATGATCACGAGTGTTGAAGGTAGGGGTTATTACAGTAATTTTACATGCACCGTTGTTTCTAATGCGATGAAATTTTCCGCAGCAATCTCACGTTTCTGAACATTTAATCAAAATCCAAGGATAGGTGAGGGAATCATGCATGTTGTACGCATTCGTATCTCCTTAGATCTCCTCTTGTGCAGATAGTTCCTAAAGAAATATGTGAGTGGTGAAATTTATTTCAGAAGGCACACGATGTATTTTTAAGTATTTGAATATGATCATAAACCTTCTACCATCTTGTTTGACATGAAAGCAAAAATGACTAAGAGGATGCTAGAATTTTTCAAAATATGACTTGTTTCAAAGTTTTATATAAATTTTTGGCGGTGCAGCAGCAGTAATAAAAAAAACAACTGGAAGACAAAAGAGTAGATAAAACAGAAAATGCTGACATCTGTCAGCTTCCTATATTGTAATTTTGTCAGGAAACTTCTACAAACAAAAATGATTACCTAATAGTTATTCGGATTGTTGTGGATTCCATGTACCCCAATGGACCTCAAAGTGACCACAAGTGTCCCTGAACTGGTTTGAGTCTGATGAACAACAAAATATATGTACGTACATCCTTGAAGTCCCTATAAGAAAAAAGATTTTTGGTTGTTTTGTAAATGCGATTAGTTATTCCAAACCCAATAGCCATCGATTCATCATGATTTAGCGTGACGCGTAACCCATCAACGATTTGTCACACTCCGAAATAGAATCTAAAAAAGAAGTGCTTTTTTGTTGGTTTTTTTTTTTTGGGTAAATTTTACGTTCGCCCTGCGAATCAAATTGGCTTTATAGGTATTATTATAAACAGGTTTTTTAAGTTCAATAGCGATAAACTATTTCAATACCTATAATGAAAATTCAACCCCCGCATAGCAACTCACTCATCGATCGCAGTATACAAGTCTTATATTATATGCGGATTCACAATGATGTCAATCGGAACTTCAAGGAGTAGATATATTTCCTACGTCGTTTTACATGAACCCTGTTGTAATGACAAGGTCATAAAGTAAGGCAACGCATTCAGTCAATTATGTTTTCGATTTATTGGTAGGTATCGTTGCTAGGGAAAACGATCCGATAAAATTAAACGCGTTGTGATGATTTTTTTAATAATACTTACGTCACTCCCCTTGCTGAACCTGAATCATATTATTTACATAAAAACGTTTGTAAATGTGTGATTGTAGGCTGTGATTGATGTCCTATATATCTGTTGCAGACTTTAACAAATTCCAACTTCTGCTCTGGTTTTTATAATCAAGATGCATGTACGTTCTGCATGTATCAACTTCATGAAATAAATAAAATCAACTTCATAAAAAAAGAAAACAATTTACAGCTATTGTTTAAAACTCAGCCGATAATAATAATTTTTGGGGAGCGAAAAGTAATAGTTCAGTATCTAGAGATTTTGATTGAATCCTCTGAACTAAGTGTCAGCATTGATGAAAGTTACATGAAATACCCATAAATCCAGAAAGGTAGTTCAAAGGTGGTGGTGATCGGTATGTATATGAAAAAATCGCTAAAACTGTAGACAACACGCCTACCATACACAATCGATGAAAAATGAATAGAAATAAGGTATTTTTACTGCTCAGAAAGAAGTGAAAAGTGAGCGGTTTGTTGCACCCAGGTTATTTCTCTCTCTGGAGATCGGCATTTGAGAACCGACACATCAGGTAAGCGCTATCCACCAGTGGATGTTTTCACTTCATTTTGAAATGTGTCCAACGTTAAGCCCTTGGCAAAAACGTCAATTTGACATGTTCACTGCTTTTGGTTTATGATTTTCAATAATAAACCTTCTAATCGACCAAAAAGGAAGATGTTACTCCCCTCAAAACGTTGTGGACATTTCAAGATGTGTAGATTTCAAAAATCCGATGAAACGCTGCACATTATTATAACAAGCTGGTACATTGCCCGAAGATATGGTTTTCAAATGGTGAGCGAACGAATGATGATGACAGCAACCCAAGTGGATTCACGGAACTATTTCCTATCTGAACCAAACTAAAAAACTACCCTCTTAAACCAGATGTTTTTGGAATTGAGATTTGAAAAAAGTTTAATAATTGATTGTAATCCCTTAGGGTTGATTGATCAAGTTGCCAAGATTACTGGCACATCCAGGATCGATGTTGAATTTTTTGTAAAATTCGGTCCAGTGGTTTTGGAAAAAAGCTTTGGACTGCGGACGGACGGATTCTTTAAAATTCGATTTGTGAACTCAAAGTACCTCTGAACATGAACCAATAACTTTTGAGGGGGGAGGGGGTAGTTAAATTTGGTTTTGTGGTCAAAAAAGGTTAAATATTGAAAATGATAAACCGAAATGTCCACCTAAATAGCCAGTAAGAAAAATAGCAACAGATAGATTTTGAAGAAGCTTGAATATTTTTGCAGGTTAATAAATAATGCGTTACTGAAGTTTTAATGCTTTTACCCCTATTGAAACTAAACCAATCGCCCGTAACAGGAAATTTCGTTCACCACGTCAACCGTACGTGATCCACCTGTAACAGACCAACCATTCTTGAAGTCGAGCTAACTAGGGTTAGAGTCCCATTCCACCTCAGTGAGTTAATCCTGAATCGATTATCATCTCTCAAACACAGCCAAAATCATCAGTGAGATAACTAGATTAATTCTGGATAAATTCATTGAGCCTTCCTGGTCAAACGGGCTATTAGAAATTATCTTCCGACTATAGACCCAATACCCATCGAGAGTTATCAATATCTTAACATATTAAGAGTCGGTTAGTCCAAAGGAACAACGGCTGGTTTAATTTGAAAATTGAAATCTTGTGAAACTAATTACAACCTAAAAGATTGCTTGCTTATTAGAAGTATAACATAAAAAATTGTAGGTTGTCAAGTGTAAAATCGCAGTTTCATCTTTATACGTAGTAGGTAGGTAGATGAACGAAACGCATGAGTGGGAAGGTAACGATTTAAATAAAAAGGCGCGGCCTCAGTTTGGGGGAAATCAAAACAATCCAGGCATCATTGTTTGAGCCTGGTTCGCTCATTAGATACATTTTGCTTGTTTTCGCCCACATCCTTCTGTGTTCACTCGGTTTTCAAGTTGGTATAACGATAGAAATCTAAGTTCTCCGAAAGGATTTCATCAACCTCAGAAGTTGGGGTCGTCTTCTAGTTGGGCTTGCTTGCGGAGCTATCTCTTCAATTATCAACTATCTCAGCCATCTCTCGGTCTGTAGGTACATGCCGAATGACTTTGTTAGGAGGCTAGTCGTAGATAGTTAGAGATGGCTCCGATAGTGCCGGCAACCTCGTAAAACACTTTTTGTGAGTTTCAAAAGTCCCTACTAATCCTTCTTGTTCTCTAATTGTAGTTTTTAACAACTGTCGGTTTAACAACATGGAGATATTGTACTTTCGAGAGCATTGTGTTGTACTACTTCCGTTGTTTATTAGGTGTAATAGAATGCTTCAAATGTTAACTGGTACTTATGAAATGTTAACTTAAATCTTCAGTTAAGCATGAAATCCGAACCATCATGTTGCTAACAACTGGCGGACGCTAATAATTCGTAGACCTCATTACGATGGTCAGAACTGTCATTTCGGCGAGAGCTCATCTTAAAATTACAAACAATTTGTTTTATAAATATTGTATGATATATTTATTTCCAGATTTATGTCTTACAAAGTACATGCATCGGCAATGAGTTGAAGCAATATGTTGAGAAACCGTTTCCTGATTTTGTGAAGAATGTATCTAAGGAACCGAAAAAAGTTCTCCTGAAAAATTTCAACATCATAATCAGCTCCTGCCTAGTGTGTAAGCTCACCCAACAGTTCAATAAAAATCAAGATGAAGGGAAAATGGGGGTTCTTTCTTATTGGAATTCATGTGGTTATACGAAAAATGTCCTTGAGAACATCACCGTTGACTAATCGGTGGTCGGAGGTTTAATCTCAGTCATGAGATGATATTTTACGTCTGGGCCTGCTGCGGATGTTGACTTTCTCCGCCCCACAGAAATGGACGACTATAAAGTTGACGTAATGATGCAGTCCTGATCTAATATACGGTTTTTTAAGAAGACGTTTTCATGGACCATCTGATGGGTCGCCGACTGCGACCCGTTCTTCCCTCTGTCCACGGACCTCTCTTGTAAAAGCTTGCAATTTACATTAATGAGCCCTTTGGGAGAAGAGAAAAATTCACTATCGCAGTCTGACACCTGATATCTGCGTTTCACACCCAATAAGTATGTGGACGACTATTTTCAGTGAAGGCAACCACACTCCAAAGGAAGTTGAATGTAGAAATGTGACTTTAACGAGGGGTCCAGGTTAGGTTTTTCCGACTAATGAACTGTTAGAATAATGAGGGTATAGGCTGGTATATACGTTGGTGTATAGTCCAACCATGAAAACTCAGACTTGTCAAACAAGTGAAGCCGTTATTCAAAATAGTACCCCTCTTCACTCTCTCATTCGCCGGAACAAGTTCACCACTAATCATTTATACATATTTATAATATAAAATTAATTTATTTGAGCGTGAACTAGGTAATTTGACAATTTAAGCCCAAACTTACAAACTTATGATGGAAACTGTACTTACAAATAATCAAAATGTTGTAAAAATAAAATAAATAGAAATGCAAAAATTCCAAATCTTTGTTTGAATACATAAATATTATTCAGAACAACTTTTTTCCCCATTAAAATTCATAGCAATTAGAAGTCAATCTTCATTAACTTTCACGTTGACAACAAGCCAACAGGTGTTTCTATCCTAATTCCCCATTTCTACCTAAATATTCTCTAGCTAATTAACCATTTCTTTGCACTCAAAGTGCTCAAATTCCAACTCAATTTGACATAAATGTAATACTACAATTTTGGAGAATTCGGTCGTACGATCATGCTCTCTGCCAATTCTAATAACATTTCACTTAGGAATAACCATAGAGAATTACCTATTTAAATTAAATGCAGAAATACAGCAAAACACGCCGCTCCTGTCAGTCCTGAGTATAAAAACCTTGGTTTTCTTAAACGATTTTAGTTCTTCAAGCTAGCTGGTTTCGGCAGTGAGCAGCACTATCATCAGTCAAAATAATATAATGCATAGAAAGTGAACATAAACTGATCATCTGAGAATTTAATGAAACAGCACCATTGATTAGAGAAAATCCATTTTGTGATAGCATGAAAAAGCTCACGTTTCTCGGCGTGAACCTACTCCAATCCTAAAGGTAGTTGGACAACCGCATCGAGGCCTTTTGTTCGAGAAATTCTCCCCCTTCCGTCGCAATTCACAACGATGCCCTCCTATCTGTTTACCGCCGAGATATGGTCCAATTGGCCCGAGTTGGAACTAATACGGACTAACGCTGTACAGAGTAGACACTAAACAGGTCGACTGAACTGCAAGAGTCGATTCCACTACTAATTTACAACTTTTGTCCTAAGCCTTTTTTCACCCACCTTAAAAAACAAGTGTTTTCAATTAAAAAAAAATGTTTCCGTGATTTTGATTGCTTAATTAAATTGATCATAACTTCCTCGATTTGTCTTGTGGATTCCACTTTGAGGATACCGTTGAAAGGAGCATTAAATTTCCTATCAGAGGTATAACAGACCTTTTTTTACTCTAGGTTTAAGACATGGAAAAGCCCTTCGAATACAAAATTTCATCTAATTTGGAAAACCTCGAGGTTTTTCAATCATGTATTGAATTGAGTCAACCATATTAGTTCAAGATGCGAGAACGGTGACACTAAGATGTAGTCGATTTTATGTTTGTAAAATTTTCCTGAAAACTCAGTTTGAATGCTGAAACACGTTTTTCGAGAAAAATCGGGTTATTTGCATGGAACATTAGAAATCGTGAATACAAAGGTTGGGTGAGCTTTTACGCTGTATAGAATGTATCATTCCCGAGCCTATATTCGGATTACCCGCAAACTTTCACGAAAGTTCAAGGGGACAGGAAAAACCACTACACAATGTATCCAAACTTTTCATAAATATATACGTACCTACTTGCACTGAGCGGCCAGTTCACATGTTGCGAAATCTGTCTTTACGTCATTTCGAATATTATTAGTTTACGATTAATTTGATGGGTGAATTTACAAGACGAATTAAGGAAGTTATAACCAATTTAATGACGGAAGGTCAAAACCACAAACCAAAAGTAAAATTGAGAAAAGTAGTGGTAGAATCGATTCCTGCAGTTTGGCAGACCTGTTTGAGTATACCCTTTATAATATAAAGATCATATTATAATCCTATAAAAACATGGTTTTGTTTTGACATTGACTCTTGTAACCGATTGGTTTTATTTTGATATTCACCACTTGGAGCATTTGTTATAAGTGTCGGAAACCTGAAGTTTATTTACTGTGCTTTAGAAGTATTTATGAAGAAGTTGATTGAAGAATTTAACACCCGAATCACACATTAGCAACTAGTAGCAAGTAAAGAACAACCCTGCAACTGGTAGTCATTGAGTTCATCTTCTGTAGATCAGTGTAACCAGTGAAACCATCTGAAAGTTGTATAAATATCTAAGAGTTCATGTTAAGTAATTTTTGAAACGGGTTAATGTATTTCTGATGTGATCAAAATTAATCAAGTGGCTACGCGAACACCACAGAAATTCCTACGGGTGCCCATCCCGCTTTTCATTAAATGCTCTTCGGAAAGCCCACCCGAGTAGCTTGTGATTGTGTAATCCGTTGGTACAAGCGCCAACACATGTCTGATCTGTTGATAACACTTGTTGCATGAGAGACGCTAGCCTGATTATCGACGTTTCTTACCCCGCCTTGATTGACTCGAAGAGGTTCCGAGTGGGTCTCTCTTTGGGATGCGGGTAGAAAATCGGCCTGGATAAAAGACGAAGACGGAGGAGAAAAAAGTTCAGTAAGTTAGCAAAAAAACGAGAAAACGACTCTTAGAGTCGGCGAATCAATAACAGAATCATAAACCGTGAGATAAGGGCTGGTGGAGGAATGGGAGTTGCCCAAGGCTTAGCGTCCAAATAAATTACCATAAAAACTCAAAAAGGGCCTCCTCCTCACAAGGCTCGTCATTAAGAAAGCAATCATTGTACCAGCAAAGAGGGAAGTGGCCAATGAAAAAAAAAGAAAAAAAAACAATAAAAAATAAAATAAATAAAAGGATCCAGGCCTCCAGCCGCCGCCCGAAACAAAAAGAACCGTAGGTAGTTGAGTGGCTTATTAGGTGCACGATATCGTGTTAATGAAAGGATGCGACACCCAGTAGCAGGCGCATTGAATATAAACTGTGAAATGGGAACAGTATAACTTATCATGAGAAATCTTGTTCTCTCCTGGACTACCTGAAATAGAAAAAAAGTTCACGCGGCTTTCGTCGGGGAGAGTTTTTAGTGCTTGGCCTCCTTGTATACTGCCGACTTTTAATACACGTAAATTATCTTTCAGCGTCGTATATATTTTTTTTTTTCAAGATATTTTTTGTTGTGTTTGGTTGGTCGAGTGGGTCTTTCATGTTAGGGCATCGGTGAAACGGGGATTTTGAGGTTTTTTGTTTGTTGTTCGCTGCTGCCAGAAAAGTCAGGGTGGGGGGTTCGATCTAACTCCACTTTCGCTTCTGAAACGACACAATGTCTTCTTCACGCTCGGTCTGGTCGGAGTTTTTCCCTTGTAGCCCGTGTCGCTTGATAAACCAAAAAAAGTTGGAAGTGTTGAGTGAAAAACAAGGGGAACAAATAGCCGAACGTTCGTCTAAGAACAACAATCTTTATTTTGTACTCCAACCGTCGGCTAATACTGGTAAAAGAGGAGAGCGAAGGTGATACCTATTGATGGACATCAAAAATTGGAATTCGTGAATTTCTGGTAACATCGTGAATATTCAGACGTGTTATTTCAGTTCCCGCATACCTCAGGTACGATAGATTAATATGACAACGGAAATCTCACCGTGATTGGACAGAAATGCACGTCGTTGTGAAAATTCAATCAGTAATACCATATAACATGATATTGAACTTAGTATGGAATTATCGGAATGAGTATTAACAAAGAGACATTAGAACAGTTTTTTCAATTTTGAATTTACTGGATATGTGTCTGAAGAGTCATGTAAATGACGATTTAGCAATTAATGCATAACCATTGCCATTACATGCATATTCTTATGCATAGCTATGCACCGGTGTAAACATGATGCTGCATATGAAATCCCTAATGGAAGCTGGGAGTACCACAGGCTCCCCCCATTTGTGACTCGTAGCACTCATCAGAGGCTCCCAATAATCACAAAATCGTGGAGAGTTTCCTATCAAATGCTCATCCCCAGCTAATTCCGCAGTTGCATGAGTTGAGTGCTTCCTCCACAATCCATGGACGCGCAGGTATTCCCTCCTCCTTGCTTGTTTAGCCGCTTGGTGACCTCCGCGTGGCACACATTAAGAGGGATTCCCTCGTCATGACGTAGCACGGTCAGTTCTTCAACCTTTGGGAGGAACTTCTGTATATATGCTGCACCCTCGTCCTCCAAGCCATTTAACCCTCAGCAGAACTCTTTGCCAGGTCCTGCAGGTAGGCGCTATCATGACCAACAATATTGCCTACCTGCTTCCCGAACCTAATCACTTCAGTCTTCAAGTCTAAAAGAGTACTGGATACCACTAAAGGAGGATCACTGAATGGTGGGCTGCTGGGCCACGTCTGCTGGAGATGCGGGAAAGGCCCCAGCGCTATTGCATCCTGGAAAAACTGCTTGAGTGGGACCTCAGGCGAAGAGATTGAATGGCAGAGAGCGTGCCCATGGGAAAACGTTTAGGTAAAAAAACATTTATACGACTTACCTCATTGCGAACCTCTGCCTCCTCTGCTGCCATTCGCCACCAACCCTCAGGAGCAATCGTGGGCTGCTCTATATTAAGAGCAGCGTTGGTCTCTACAGAATGGTTCGACCAGACGTGCGCAGGGGAGACAAGGTATCGCTTGTAGCTAAAGGCTCTTTCACAGTTGGCATTCATTGGGGCTGTGGAAGAGGAAGAGGAATAGGATGAAGAAGAAGATGAAGGTGAGAATGGCCAACGCTGCCTTGGGCTCATCCGCTCCCAGGACCCTGGGTGAAAATGGGGAGGCTCGTCGTTTGCGGATTACATAATGGGAAAGCGTATAACATAAGGCCTGGAGACTCATTGGTTTAACCTTGCCTCTTAATCCACAGAGGGTCATTCTGGAAATCCAGAGGGTGCCCATGTTGCACAACGGGGACTTATGACTTTGACTTGGTTAGGGATATGAAGGAGCTCCGAAGTGATAAAATGTCACACACACACACACACACACACACCTGAGAAAACAGGTGTAGAATCACACCCCGAACAAATGCCACTCCAATCGTCTGCAAATATAAAGAAAGAGGCTACGGTTTTGACCAATACTTAATTTTTCATAGGCTGTATATAATAGGTAGGTTAATTATTCCCTATGTAAAACCCCATTGGGTTCTAAAGTTGCAAGTTTCCAAATTGAGGAGTGTTTTTAAATACCAATTATTTTTTCATGTTTCAGGTACGATGTCGCACGTTGCTCCATTTAATTGTGGTAAGTTAAGAACGACTGACTCAATGGAAATGTTTTCAAGAAGACTACTGTAATTTAGTGCATAGTTATCCTATGAGTAACAAAACACTAAAATAAATAAATAATCTATCAAATAAAAATCGAGAGAAGAAAAGATAAAATGCTAACTGCAAATTAATACTGAGAAAAATATGAATCTCATGGAAATCTTCAAAATAATTAGAGATTTTGGGAAATAGTAACTCATAGTAGGTACCATATTTGTTTGACATCCTTGCTAATCGTATATTAAAATCGTTTCACATAAAAATTAATAGCAAATATGGATTACAACTCATAAAATCACTAGCGACGAAATTGTGGAAACCCGTGCGTAGAAAAACAAGAGTTGTTAGGAAACATGTAGTCTATTCCCACAAAGTCAAAGAGTTATAAATGTTATACGCACAAGATAAAAGTGGGGTTTATGAACTAGGATGATATTGCGAGCTCGAATGTTGTGGACAGACAGGTAGGAAATTTAAGGAAAGAATAAAATAACATCAAGAAGACCTTAAGGAATAACAAGGGAGAGTCGGCATTTGCCTATCATCTATTAAAATCCTGAAACGGTATTATTTGTTATTTAAAAAGGAGGTGTTTAGGATGTCTTAGAAATGTAAAATTATTTAAATTAAAAATAATTAGTTGAATAAAATTTAAAATCATTAAAAGTTGGAGTAAATGTTTAAATGAGGACATTCCTAGAATTCAACACCTCATTCCACCATTCATTCCGTCATCATCATTTCTAAAATAGCTTTGCCTTTCATTTTTCAATTTTTCTATTTGTGTTGCATCACCTTTATCTGCCTCCCCCACTCTTCAATCCCCACCATCAGTATTGTTCGATTCCACCTTTCACCTTTCCGACCAGTGGAATCGTATCTCCTTTTACTAAGATACCACATGATTGTATGTTCTTCCACACCTCTTGAACAAAGGGATTGAAGCTCCCATTTTACTTGTCACTGTATAACCACTATTTCTCCTATGTACATTCAGTTATTGTTCTATTACTAATGATGAGTTAGCGGTTGAAATCGATTTAACGTTTAAAACTCCGTAATTCTGTGGAAATAGACTACACACAGATATTGGATTACATATCAAACTGTCTAGTTTCTACCACCCACGAGAGGGTAAGTGGTGATTAGTCGAAATCATTCAACGAGTGTCTAAGAGGGAGAATAGGACGGATAATTTATTATAGAACATCCTGAGAATTTTTAATGGGTAATGAATATGTTGTACGTATCTCTCCCCTTTTTTAGATCCGCAACATCCATAGTTTATTGGATTAGTTACAGCTGCGATTAGCTTTCTCGTAGGTACATACCTAAACTCACCTGGAAGTTCGGATAGTGCTGGCTTAATCGCCTCACTCCTATTTCATTTATCGTCCTGCATGATTGGGTATAAGCATTGGAGAATGCTTCCCTTATCTCTAATGTAATTCACTTCTTACTACTAAAACAGTTTTAAGATTCAGCCAACACTCTAAAGGTCGTTCACAAAAATGTGTAGTGACAAACCTTTGTAAGTACTTATTGATGTGCAATACCATATAACCATATTATTTTAAATTGTTTAGTGCCGAAAAAATTATTCCCTCGCCCAATCAAAACTTTCATAATTGCTTGTAGGAGCATAGCTGTTTGAATCTTCTCCTGATAATAACCAATCCAGCAGCTGAAACATTTGGGATTGTGGGAGAGCGCCATCAATCATTTTTCGAACGCCGCCTCCATCGCAACTAGTTTCTAACTTCTCTTCCAGGTCCCCGACGATTTCAGCGGAATGGTTACAAAAGACGGCTCATGATTCGATTTCCTTCTTTTTTTGGTGAGAGCATCGTTAAAACTCAATCAACAGTTTTTGCTGCCTCCTGGCATTCTCAAGCCTTTGAAAGAGTTCAGGTCATTCGTGTGTATTTGAATGGAAGGTACACATCGTTACATTGAATTACTTTTCCATCTTCATGGCAAATCAAAACCAATTACGCTTCGGTAGGAACGCTTTAATGTAAGATGTCAATGAATACGATTGAAAAAGTACCTGTGGAGCATCAGATCCCCCGTATCTTAAGCAAGATTGTACAGTCATTGACACATTACATTTAAATATAAAAAGAAAGTTATCATTCAGTAAAAGCGTGGAAAAGATAAATAATAAGTTGCCTCCCAATGAGTTTCATCTTCAAGAACATGGAGTCACTTAAAGACACCTGTTAGATACACTGAGTTCATGTAAAATATGGAAAAAAGAGATCAGAATATGGTAAGTAGGAGATGTCGATTCCCGCTATCCGAGCTATCAGTTTCCCCAAATTCAACTAACTGTCATGGTTTCATGGAGAGAGTAAAGTAGCTGCGAATAGCTACGAGCTCTTTTTTTTTTTAATAAATTTATTGTTCAAGTCCATTGTTGATACCGACTATTGATTAACATTCATTGTAATTTTTCACTGTTAGCTCAGCACATTTCAGGCGTAACTAATTGACCGATATTGCTTATTTCTCATTCACATTTTGGTCACCACTGCACTATTCAATTGTCAATTCAGATTATTATTAATTATCCTCGTCGTTCAGGTACCCGAGCATCAGCATTCGACTCATTATGTGTCGTGGTCTTTTTAGCCGTTGGATTATTCGTGGTAGGAACCCTTCTGCCCCCAATGGATTGTGATGTTCATGATTGTGTTTGTAGAAAAATTCATGATTTTGAGGAGTACCTCATGGGGTGGTTCAAGGTTGAAATCCGCATAAATTGTATCGTTTCGGACAAAAGGTGGTGTTTGGAGGGCCTATCTTTGAAGCATTTTATTCTGATTCTGGGCTTTTCTTTGAAATTGTGAGTTTGAGCACGTTCCCACAAGTCTATCTGACGTTGCAACTGATGTGTTACTTCTTGTCCTTTATCAGCAGATGCAGCATATACGAGGTCGTCCGCATATAATCCAGAATAGTCCCCACCTTCGGGAAGTGGTAGGTCGAAACAATACAAATTGTAGAGGTACGGGTCCAAGACACTTCTAATCATTCTTATAGAACAGACCCGAGACAGTTGATCCATTACTCGAACTTGGATCCATTACTCGAACTTGCTCGAATATTTTGGAAAGCGTAGAGAGGAGGCTTATAGGCCGATATGACGTGCATGAGTGCTCTGGCTTATCAGTTTTGGTTACCATTCAAATGATAGCAGGTTTCCGTGACTTAGGAAAGTTTTTGCCGAATTAGTGAAGATTTTAGGTAGTAAAGCGTGGAGTTTTCGAGGGCCTTCCAAAATTAATAGTAGTACCATCATGTCAGCCCCTGGTGCTTTTCGCGTTTTCGATCTTTTAACAACGTTAGTGACATCTTAAACAGAAAAATATATCGCCGGAGAGGGGAAAGAGCACTCATTGTCAACAAGTGTGTCTCCTGTAAGGCCATGGTGAAGCTGAAAACGAGATTCCAGAATGTCTGCGAAGCAATTAGCTTTTCTCAATTTGAAATGGGAGGGGGGGTTTATGTGTCTTTGTTAATACTTTTGTGGCTCTATACAGCGATCCAGGCGACGGCAACATTTTCTCTCTCAGTTCTTCTTGTTCCATTTGTTGACGTCATCATCATTGTAGACGTGTGTTCTTGAGATTTTTTGCGGCAACCCTTTGCTGATAAAGAAGTCGAAGTAGCTCGGCCTGACATTCGGACGGGAATCGTGTGATATTTAAAGTTAAAATGTGATTTCTTCAGTAGTGACATCCCAAGTATAAAGATATTATTAGAGATCAGGTGCATTTTAACAAAATGAACAGCTGCCACAATGGGCCACCTATGGTGTTTTTATCTGTTCGCATTGATAATATGCAATGTAAATGAAGTGTGATGTTTAGCACTTAATTTTCAATCCTAAAAGTTTACTTTGGCGCTGCCTTGATTTGTGGAAATTCAGAGTAGAAACAGAAACATAATTAACAAATTACGCTGTTCGATAGTCGCAGGCCAGTCAACAACTTGTCTAAAAAATAAATATAGAGGAAAGGGCAGGTTTTGAAAAATTACAATGAAGTTTTACCTCGTTCTAACTTGAATCCATACAAAATAAACTACAGATACCATGGAAACTCTCATTTCCTAATAGGTTCTCTGTATTGTGCACGCTGAGGTAGTTGTGTTGATGTGGAAGTTGTCTAGTCAGGTTACTGGTTTTATTGTTCTTGCTGGTCGGTCTACAGGTTGGTTTTCTTCACTCACATTCCTGTTCCTGAACGCGCGATTCAACACCGAGAAAGGGCTGAGGTTTCTCTCGATATTCTGATGTAGTTTGTACGGATTGGGAAGAATCGAATTCCCGAACACTAAATTACAACAACACAATGACAATGAGTAATAATTTTCAAATTCTCGTGCTTGCAATTTTCAACAGGAATCGTTTCATGAATAGGTACGAAACCAGTTAGAACTAAATGACATTATGATCGTCTCAAAGTACAATCTTCAATGGTGTTGTACTTATCCTTTAAACAGGTGTCTATTTAAATTAAGTTCTCAGTTTCTCCGAGGAAATAGAAGATATCTTCGTTTTCGTGATTTTAAATACAGTTTGCCCGAAGCATTTTCAACATCCCTTAGAATTAAAACCAAATTTTGCCAGAAATCATCTGCGAAAACGCATGATTTATTAGCAACTGCAACATAAAAGGTCACCTATGCACTTTACTAATAATATCAGTATAGTTTTGCGAATTGTATAAGCATTGAAATTAAAAATAAGTGAATGTGCTAATCTGATCCGATCTGCAGCGGGCAAAATCGGGAAAAATCCCGCGGATTTGTAATGTTCGTGGGTTGGAAACACTAGTGGATACCAACTAAAGGTAGATACTTAGAGAAATGCACTTTTGATTTTTATTAATTTCAAAGCATGTAGTGACAGGAAGAACGGTAAAACTAATAAAATTGATCAGGGTTTTCATCAAAGTAGTTGGAAAATTGCGGATTACTTTCCTCAGTTCAGATTCAACATTTGATAATTGAAAGTTAATAATCATTTCCCGTGCATTTAACTTGTTAGCTACGAGTATTTCACCAACTCCTACCAGTAATTTTAATGGTCGGATTTCATTAACCTCTTAGGAATGTCCTTTGAAAATCTACTGGAAATGTCACGAACTGAAGTTTAATTCCAGAACATTCAAGATAAATCATTGTGGCTGATTTGATGTTTGTATGTATACCTACTGCACGATACAAAATGAGGGTTCTGTAAAAGTTGTTGGAAAACTATTTATTACAAAAAAAATTATTAAAATGGAGAATTATTGTATGACAAAAGTAGGTATGTTGTCAGCTCACCACGTAGTTATTGTTGCTGAGTCTGTAGCTAGTCAAATTAAGAGGTGAGTATTCATTGCCCACCACTTGGCGCTCATTATTTCATTGTTCGTCACGGACTTGAGTGAGTACAGTATCAGCGAGGGGAATCAAGAACAAGCGCCGTAAGGCTAAGTGAATGCATCTAATCAAAGGTATACATTATGTAGATGTGTCATCTCATTGGTGGTAATAACGCTTGGGAAAAGATTTCTTACGATCAGACTCTTAGCCCGGGGCTAAGATTCCAGTTTATTGATAATGAATAGTTCTTAAACATCTCTTTGTTTATTTGGTCGACCCGTTCGACACTTGGTTTTTAAGGCTCATTATAACAAGCCCAGGGGTCAAAGTTTTGGTATCACGGAGAGCTGAGGCACGCACACCCTCCCCCTCCCTTCGTCACCGGCTGCTCGATCCTCCTTGATTATACCTTCCAACCCTGCAAATTGAGGTGGGAAGGGAGGGTCTTAATTATTGAGAATGTTCGATCAATAAAATACTGTCAGGTGGGATCAAGATGTCTGATTGGAGTTTGAATGTTAGGTAACACAAATGAGTTACTATGTACCTTTCTACCTATCAGAGTCAGACAGAGCTTTCATCCATGATTTCGATCAACCAACTTAAATATCGACTCGCACATTCAAATGTGAGAGAAGGGGTTTTGCTAGATTCAGCCAGGTCTCCCCGGCAAAACGAGGGCAGCTGCCTTCAAGTCCATGGAAGGGCCTGCAAATCACGGAGGTATCAATGTTTAAAATGCATAGTAGGTATTATGTATGTTCTTGAGTGCATTGCATTGACGATTTCAAGGAGCATATGTGAAAATGGAAGGAACTAATGGGGCTGATTGCCGAACTCTGGATCTGCAATCTTTAAAACGCCATTTTTTTATGGTTCAAGAATGTAAAATGCATGATTAATTAGTAGAAATGAATACAGTAGGAGGAGAAAACGTATTCTGTAACCTCTGAAACGCAAAAAAAGCATCCCTACCCACAAATGAAGCCTTGTCGACAGCTGTAACAAGTAATCACATAAACAAGTAATCTGTAAGCCGGGTAATTATGAGATAATAAAAAGTCAAACGACAATGCTACTGAGCGTTTTTTATTTTATCCATTTATCTGATTTTGGAACAATATTAGCCACCATCATTCAGGTTACACAACATTTATGATGTGGGGCTATAATACCATAGGAGAGGTGAAACACAAAAATACCCTTGGATGGTAACAATACATCTATGGGAAGCGAGTAGTACGATATCATAGGTAACGAAGAATCAAAAAGTTTACGTGGATTGGTAACAGAAATAATACAGCTTATATACGAACTACTGGAGCACTTGCATGATAAAGAAAGAATCTGAAGTTGTTTGCGAAGGAATTCCTAGCGGAGCGCTAAGGCTTTTGCTTGGTAATGTGATTTTGGAGTGTATTGAAAACATCAATACGTTTCTGAAGCTCCTTGTTACCAACTACTTGTTTACCAGCTACATGGTTAACATAATTAGTGTCCATAGACCCTGTCAATCCCTAGCATTTATTCGAATAAGGAATCGAGCTTAATTACTGGAAATCTCACATGGCACTACAATTATTCTAGTCGGCCTTTGAGGAGGATCTTTGATCAGTTTCAGAGGAAGGAAAGCAGTAACGGCCAAGCAACTGTATGGTGTAATGTTAGGTATACTGCAAAATAGTGATTTCGAGAAGAATTAGTATTATTTTTGAGCATTAATCTTCTAAGTAGTACATTAAATGAAATCGTGTTACTTCTTCCTATTACTCAGTTGTAAAAGAAAAGAAAAACACGAATTATTGGCAGTAAATAATTTGGGGTTTTTCGTCCCTTAGCGAGTAGTGGGACTCAATTAGCATGCAAAGTAGATCCTGTTCTGGACCTCGATAAATGACGAGCGTTTAGGGTTATGGTACTTACCTACTGATGGCACGAATCATCAATACAAGATAATTGCTCGTTCAGGGCAAATTAAGTCATAATCTGGGCAGGCCGTTAGACGACTTCATTAGATACAGTTTACAAGTTGTCAGAGAAGAATTGAGTGATTGGCCCTTTTAAGAAATGAAAGGAAAAATTGCCGACCAACGGTGAAAAACACGTTGCCGGCTGCAAAAGATACCGTTAGTTGATGGAGGGTTATTTTTCAGACTCGGTTTCAGGGTCAAGTTGTCTACTATACAAGCGGCAACACTTTTTTGATTAAGATGAGTACAAGCCTACAAACTAGGTGGGGATCTGTTCATTCGTCAGTACATCACACTGAATTTTCGCTATGTCTCTGCCGTCAATTTTTTAATGATTTTGATAACTGTAATTGGTATACATTGAATGGGAGTACTCGGGTTCCACTACGTTCAGGCGAATCTTTACGTTAACATTCTTTGGAAATGAATAGAGAATCAAACCATGATGTCTCTTGAGGTTAACTAGTGCTTCTTCTAGTAAGCATTGTCGCACAGTGGTCCATATCGCAAATCCAGCAGACCGATGGAAAAAGGAAGTAAGATTGTGTAAATGGTAAAGGCAGGGGAGGCTGCTGATAGGAGCATGTGCACCCCTAAAACAATAAACCAAAAAGATACAAAAATCCGTCCATTGTAGCTAATGCAACAAGATTGCCTACATCCCGTTTGAACCAATGCGCAAAATATATCTTTAGGGCTCTGGAATGCAGTTCGGACCAATCAGATGGTCGTGACCACATCAAATGGCCACCCAAATACAGAAGGATTTCAAGCGGACTTTCGGGGCATTTGAAGTTTGCACTGAGGCGAGCATATGTGATTGCCCAATCAGAGAGCTCAAAAAACCCAAACTGGAGCACAGTCACTTTTTTTCTCCCTGCTTCGTACGACCTGGCGTGTCTCATCATTTCGTTATAAGTGCGTTATAAAAGCTCAGTGTATGAGTTTTCGAAGGTATTTATGGGTGACCTGTTCACACCATACAAGCATTATTGGCGAACACGGGTCTCAAACAATCACCAGCAAGATAATCAGTGCAGTGCGAACTGTCACTGGTACAACCCTGTTCACAAACGTTCTTGAAAGTCCAAGCACGATTCCCCACTTTTTGGTAAACCTAGTGGATCTATTACTCTGGTTGGTTCACTGACGAATCATAAAAGGGACTCATCGTACATCTAGTGTAAACGGCACATCGCGAAGAGAACGAATGGCCAGGGATACCCACTGCATTATTCAGAGGTTTTTGAGGCAAATGAGTGTTGGCATCTGTATTATTTGTTTTATGCTTTTGTTTCATAAAGTTTCAAATGGAGTGGAACAACGAGAAATAGAAAAGTTGACATTTGAATTTGCATCTCTTTCTCCCCCTTTGCAATAGCTCAGAGATCTCAGCTCCCCCCAGAGTTTCAGGAGAAGAGCCAACGCTGGGTGCCGGTCAAATTTTGTTTGTTGCGAGTCGTTCAGAAAGAAACGGGAGTGAGGTCTACTTTCTTTTTCAGCCAAAAATTTGGCAATTCGAATTGCCAACACTATCTCTTCCTTCCTGCCCTCACTTCTCTGACTGAAGAGAAGTGGGACGAGTAGCTTCTCGCGCCTCTCGTTTGCGGGGAAAATATTCACTCCACGAAAGATGTGCTGCACCATCATGTGCATTCATTTTAAGGGGTTGTTGGCACAGTGTGAGCGATTTCAGTTGTTTGTGCAGGTGTGAGAGATTTGTTCGCTGCACAGCCGTGTTTTTGTATTGTTTCCTGGTATGTATCCAATTTTGGTAATCATGGCCATGCCGGGAAATGATGATTTGTAGTTGGAACTGGTTGAGTAACTCGTCTTTCGATAATAAATGGTACTTGGTGCAGTTCATACACGGTGGAAACCGGTGGATGATCATCTGTAGAAGACTTTTGAGATTCGATTGAGGTCATCCTACCAAATAGTTCTCAATTTACAACGGATGGTACCCGCTAAGACAGAACAGAAAATGAACTCTTCTATAATTCCTACAAAAATTTCCAGACTCACCAAAGTTGTAGAACACAAAAAAGATGTCAGGAAGCCGGGGTTCCTGGGCTATGAACTCGAAAGAAGTGATCATGGTATTGTTTGTCGTTGAGAGTCTACTTTTCATTTGCAATCTAGTTGAAGTAAAACCGATTTGAGAAAGAAACATTTCAAAAAATTGAGAACCATGAACTTCTCAGCCTTTTCCTTTCCTCATTCATTTATAGGCAATTTTTTTTAACAGTTCGTTTCAGATTTCTAAAATGTTGGTTGGGGAGGATAAATACTTCATCTCCGGCGCGTAATTTCAAATCATCAACCTGATCAATATGTGATTAACTACCCCTAGAAGTAGGTACGACTGCCAGCTGTAGATTTTCTATGGCTTTCTAAGTGGAACCATATTGAAAGCTAGAATCTGCTATGTAGATAATGAAATGAAACGTACAGCAAAACTAACATGATAATAAAAAGTCTTTAGTTGAGCCGAAATTCTCAAGTTGGAAAGAGTAAAGTATCAAGGAACCTGTTTTGTGGCAACAACTCTTGTCGTTTCAAATTATACAGACTAAAGAAAAACAAAGTTCTACCTTTTTTTAGACTTAGAAATCCCTCCTGGAAATCAGGTGTTATTGGCTGTCATTCGCGTCCACTTCGATTCTGGTTGTCTTGTTTTATAACATTCAGTTTTATCCGTTTCAGTCCCCTCTAGATCTCAGACACTGATCTCAGTAGATTCATTCTGGAACTAGCTGCTTGATGACAAGGCAGCAGAAGCAGACCATGATGACTCAAGGTGCTAGAGAAAAATTGTTGGTTTTTTTTTGGCTCTAGCAAGAATAGAAGGAAAATTGAACAGTAATGAACTCGTGGTTCTCAGCACAGAATTGAGCTGAAACTTGCGATAATTCAGGCAGTGAAGGTCTGCTCCACCTTAACACATTGGGAACAAATAAAAATGATTACTGTTCTGGTTGCCATAGATACAAAAAAGAAGGGAAAATCACGGCCTAACATTGTCATGTTTCGTGAATGTATGGAGGCAATGCTAATGCTAAAAACCGCTCATGAGATTTCCTAAATACGATGCTTGTGAGTTTCCAGAAAAAAGCTTGACCTGAAAAATAAAAATAAAAATCAGTTTTTTTTACTTATGTAACTTTTGTTTATGAACAAGAGTGCTTTTTTGGCTATTTTGGATAAATCTGGCCAATTCTTTTAGAAGGGTTCAATATCACACCACTAACAGTGTTCTACCGCTCCAGTAACACTACCCCACAACATGCACACTGTAATAATTCACATATACATACGTTTCAAATATTAAATATAGTTTTGTAGGTATTAAAACACCATCTTCCTACCTCCCTCTTGTTCCCTTATCATTCATAACTTTATGAGCACTGTTGTTTGATAAAATCCACGAAAACTTCATTTTACATAACCAAAGATTTGAGCCACATAACCCTCAGATTAATATTCTCAGGAGATAATGTTACTGAGCCCATAAAAACATTTTGTCGTGACCGTAATTTTAGTCCAATTTCAGACTGGGGTTCGGTTTCCCCGAAGGGGTCCCCTTGAGGTCTTCCAATCGTAGCTCGGACTGGTAACAGGGTGTTGGGGCGACGTAATGAGAGCCTTTTGAACGTAATTATGAATCCTAGATGTGCCAGTAGCTGGCGATAATAACAGAGCTTGAGGTTGTTCTTCTTGCGAGGTCCGGCATCTCCCAGTGGAAATCGGAGGATCACAGACGCGCAGTTATCTTCAATTAACCTGGGCCCCATGCCTCGCCGTGATTCGAAATGGAATTTGAGGACCGCCGTAACGACTGCTATCATCGCAACGGCCCCTTCTTCTTAGACCCGCCCATCGTAACTGCACCCTAGGAAAAAAAAAGTTTCTCTACTTACAAATATGGTTTTAATCGCTCAACCGAATTTGGCCAGATTTTTATCACCGAAGCACATGCGATCCTGAAGCAGCCAATGAAAGGCTCTGAAAACGTTTCCATTACTATGCAATTACATCTCCATTCTATTTTTCACAAATTCTTGAAATTATCCAGAAAAGGCTTACCCACTTATTCCAATCGTTACTACAGTTTTACATAGGTAAAACTTATGATCGTGTGGAGCAATTGTTTTGTCCTCGCTGTTTCATGGTCTAGCGCACACCCATTGTGAGGAGTCAAGACGAATCTTTCAATAACCATTCCGCTACCTTAATTGCTGTTGATTATGAGGACTTTTCTCCGATCGGAGACTCCAAATATTCAAAATCATTAGTCATCGCGTTTCAAACTGAATTCAGGTTAAGTCTTTTTGAATTGATTCAAGTGTGTTTGTCATGATATTCAACAACTGAAAAAACAAATATTTCAAAGAGAATACAGGGTTTCCGGGCCCGAGCTCCAAAAGTTGAGGCAGTAAAGGAAAATGTGAGATTATAAAATAATGGAGATGTGAAAACGAATGCAATGCTGATCGTTATCCTCAAAAACAACCTGCAAATGGATGTGACAGGTCATTTGTGAAGAAGAAAAGAGCTTTTCAAACAGTATTCTAGAATTGAGCTCTCCAAATAATCTATGTAAATTCGAGAGGATTTTATACCAATAAACGTGTAAACATTTCATGAGGTAACTGGATATAAAGCGTATTACAAATAAAAAAGTGGTTTAAATTCACCTGGATAAGAAATTTTCGTTCAAATGCTTAAGAATTTGGTAAATACCCTTCAAGCTATTATTATTTTATCAAAACATGTTGAATAAAATCTACAGAGACCTTCATGGCGAGTTCTACCTAAAGTGGTGGAAAAGGATTCTGAAAATGGCCCAACATGAATGTTCTTCGGCATCACTCTATTCTTTCACGTGTCAACCTAAAACAAAAACCATTGACTGAGAGCTTAACTAGAAAAACTAACATGAACCAGCAAAACGACAATCACCTGAAATCAACGATCGGTGGCGAAGAATCAACTAAAAAAAGAGGCGTTTTCCGGTTCTAGGACGAATTCAGAAATCCGGGAGCTTGGTGCACAACCAGATACACCCAATTAAAATGAGACAAGTTTTTTGGGGGGTTTACACTCAACTCCTCGAGCTCCGATCTTTAATTCGAAATTCCATCTCCACAATGACAGTTCAGCGTGAACAACTAAATACTCACAGAGTTCCACAAATACGCACAGGTTCGGTCATAAATTCGGTGATCTCACAACTCTTATGTTTTCGGAATCTTGGCGCTCTCTCAAGTGTGATATTCGTATCCGCTCGTATTCCTTAAAAACTTCAACCAGCACATGAGTGTTGGGATGACTTTGGGGGATCATTCGGTCCAGTTTAGAGCGGAATCCTATGTAGCAGTTGGTTGTTCTGCGGGTGGAGGCCTCGATCTTATCCCACAGGAATGAAACAAGGAAGTGGAGAGGATGTAATTATCACGAACGTCGTAAAAAAAAATCGGTAAACACCAGTTGGCATTATTGAAAATAGATCGAATATCAGTTCTCCGCATAGTTTGGGTCTAAAAACGAAATGCCAAATACGGTCTTCAAACACTTGCCACTGTCATCATCCTTTTCCCAAGGAGGTACGAGTCCGAATTGCTGAATTGCTCTTGGGCAACTTTGACCAAGGTTGAAACGACAACCAGCGACATGAGCACTCAGTGATTGCTCGTGTATCGCCTGTTTGAAGTCGGCAAATACAGTTTCGGCTGATAAAGTGAAGCCGTATTTCCAGTAACCGTTTTCTAACAGGGAGACAACCCTGAGGTCACTTCAGCGGGTACGAGAAAGGGAGCACTGGGTCCCACCGCGAAATTAGCGGCGCGAATATAGATTTACAGCCCAGTTTGTTATTATATTGTTTTCTTCTTTCCATACTACTTTTGATTGTCCATGTCAAATAAAATTAAATGAATTAATAATAAATAATTACGCAGACGATCTGATCTCAATAGTATAAGAGTGGAACAAATAAATTGAAATGCTTTTCATTTGCATTTGGCATGTGGTCCTCGTTGATTCTTAGGTAGACGCGATTTTATTGCTAGCTAGGATGTAATTAAAATGATCGTAATGTAGTATTTGCTCGTATTCGAATCAATATAGATCAAAGAGACGATACACCCAACATTTGGCGAACGATTGTATAATTTTTTTTTCTTCAATGCAATCATTTCTGGAGAGAAACTCGAGTTTACCTCTGCTTCACCATGATGAGTGTTAACTGTATTCAGTGTTCCTGTTGCTATAAATTAATTTAATGTTGGAACGTAGGGAAAATGCTTTATCTTTATGAGCACTTGTTACCAACCGACTCAAATTACGGACTTGCATATGCGTATCAGGACATATTAAAAGAGCCCGAGTTGTCAGATTCATATCCGTTTCATAGTGAAGTAGCAGGGCGGGTCTCTCAACTTTAATTACTTTTAATCTTTTTGGAGTTCGAGCTACGCTCCCCCCACAGGTTTTATGATATTATGTGGCATATTAATATGCAATCACACATTTACATTCAACTATAACTCAGCTCGAATTCCTTAATATCTTCCGTTAAGTTCATTTAATCGCTGCTGAAAAATAGTCGGATCGTCTTTACAGCATACGAACGAGTAAAAAGTGACAAACAACAATAAAAAAATGAAATGATGATAATACAATTCGAAATATCTGAGAAAACCATTCGTTAATTAATCGGTAAACGGCGATACTTGACAGTGGTTGGGTAACATTACTAGTGAATTTTTGTGTGGTGATTATTTATTGGGCCTAGAATCAGATGTTTCTTCGGATCTCACCCCACTGTGGATGCGAACAAGCCGTCCGGTGAAATTATGCATAGTGAGCCGGGGGGACAAGGAATCGCCGCAGGGGGTTCCGGTTCGGTCTTTGAAAATATTAGCAGTGTTTGATTTACGTAGCACACGTGCCAGTGAGGTGAAGTGCGTTTCATCACGGTAATTTTTTATGACAACGTTGCTAAGAGAAAACTGCTTCCAAACAATATGCGTATAATAAAAAACTAGGACACTTGTAACACCAGTCAAACCATTAACATATTTTTTACCAAGTTGAGGAGTAGGTAGTTCTCAACCTTACTCTATTCCATGGTTTAATTGGTCTCAATGGTTAGTTAACACTTTTTTGCGATAATCAAAGACAACATGAATTCGTATTTCATCAATTTTACATAATTAAAATGCCCATGACTTTTTTTTTGAGTAATCACAATAGATACCGTTGGAGAGACTCTTGACTTTTCCGTCTCTGTAGTGCAAAATCGATGATTTTTAGAAGGATTAAGATGTGAAAAATATCGCGCCACACTCGAAAATTTTGAAATATTGAAGTATTAGGTGATTTTTATCGCTGAAGCGAATGGTGTGATTTCCAAATCTCGGGGAAGGCTTCATTAAAAGAAAGAATAAACAAAAAACTGGAACCCTTCCTCTTCCTGTTTGGGCTACTCTGGTGAACTTTTTCTAGACAGTTTTTATGGTTCGGATCATCATCAAGTTTTGTAAAGTTTTTAAATTGAATTTCTACATGTTCTCAAATAGTACCCCGTTTCGCATGTATAGACGGCATCTACGGCGAACCTTGTCAACTGTCCTAGGTTACCAAGCAATATACGATTACTTGATCGTGATTCCCCTTTATTCATTTCCATGCCAATCGATTTGTTTTCCCAAATAAAAACCAGTTGCAAGGTTTGAGCTTGTGAATGCTGAAAATGACATGAGAGCCGAAGTAAGCAGAAGGATACAGTCAGCTAATCGATGTTATTTCGGACTCCTTCCACAGTTGAAAAGCAGGGTAATTTCACGTTTTACTAAACTTCGCCTCTATAAGACCGTTATAAGACTGACCGTTATATGGCTCTGAAACCTGGACGACAAAGGCAAGTGAGGAAGAACTGCGCCAGTTTGATAGAAAGGTTCTCCGTAGGATTCTGGGGGCCGTGTTCGACCCTGAGGAGCTCTCCTGGAGAAGGCGAACGAATGATGGGATGTCGTCTGGGTGATAAACATTGGAAGAGTCCGTTGGGCCGGACACGTAGCCAGAATGAGTCCAGAAGAGATCTCTCGGAAGCTTCTGGATGAAACCATTCATAAAAAAGAAGACTACTCAAAGCTGCGCTGGGTCGACGGTGTGGCGAGAGATGCGCGGTACATCCTGCCAATACGGAACTGGAGAGCAGCTGCAAACAATAGTGATGACTGGCGGACACCGCTCCAGGAGGCCCTGATCCCCCGCGGATTGTAGTGCCATGGAAGAAGAAGAAGAAGGTTTGAAGCGTCCAGAATTCAATTCAATATTGGGCGACAAGGTGAAGTTCAAAGTCACACAATATCTGTTGCCACCGTCGCAACCAACTTTTCAAGAATTCAACCATTTCCTTATTTCCTTTGGAAAAAACTGCTGCAGGAAAGAAGCTTCAAATTCCGGAATGTTTCAGAATGTTATATAATTACGATGATCAATGGTGAAATCATAATTTTCTAAAATTAGTCTAATTTAAAGTCATTAGTTCAATTTGTGTAGGAAATTGACTAAGGGGCGGTTTCACCAAAGTTTTTAATCAACGTTTAATCAATAAACAGCTCAGATCAGTCAGATCTCAGTTGTTAATCACCAACTCCAGTTCAGATAAATCAACGTTCAAGCACGCTAAATCTACGACCAAAACTCACCAACCAAATTTTGGTGGTTGGGGTCCTAAATGCCAGTTCTTTTCCCCATCTTTGTTTTGCATTCCGAAATTTCGCTTTACTGTTCATTGCACTATTTCTGCTGTTTTTTTGTCATTGTTTTTTGGTGGTCATACCGAAAAGAAGGATGCAGATTTCACTATTCGGGTTTTAGGCTCGAAAATATTGATTTTTTGAGATAAAAAATATTGAAAAATCTCATTGTAATGGTCACTTTCTCTATTTTTAGTAAAATATGTGCATAAAATGACAAAATTAGAAGTTGGGCCATATAAATGAGTTACCTCAAACATCAGTTTCTTGGTAGTGTAATCCCACAAGATGTACGGGAGAATACTCTTAGCTACACAAGACGCACCTTTTCGCTTAAGAGAAGCCCCCGCTTCCCAGTCTACGACTAGGAAATGGTTAAGAACAACAATATTAACAAACAAACAATGAATATAAACAACCCGATTAACGAAAACAGAAAACAAGGAGTGAAGTAAGAGAAGTAGTAAAGTGAAGCAAGCAGTAATCGAACGAAAACGGGAATAGAGCGGAAATAGAAATGGTTGATGATCACTGTCATCTCGTCATCACCAACATTTTGCTGGCAAAAGCCTTGTTCATGTCGTATCAATCAACGTTTAAACTTTAAATCGAAGTGTTTTTATGGAAACGCTGTAAATCGATTTTCACTGATAAAAATGTAACTACGAGCATTAATTACATGTACGAAAATCGTTTGTTTCAAATCAACGTTAAAATCTTTGGTTCCTGGATGCTGAATATTGCAGCGTTTTCAACGTTTGTATCGACTTGAAATACGAGGAATATCAACCGATTCAGATAGGTTAAACAGACGAGGAAATTGAGACAAAATCGGGTTTTTCTTTATTCACTTTCCCAGACCTACGATTCGGTCCATAGTGCACCACTTTTAATCTCTGTGAGCAAAAAATAAAAGAAATAATAAAATAAAATAAAAATCAATAACTATTTAATAATAATAATGGTTTCGAACTTTGAAGAACAAAAAAGTTGGATATTATAATTTGAAGAGACAAAACACTGTTTCTCATCAATTGAAAATAATTACAGGAGGGGCATACCACTGCGGTCATTATGTGTTGGAAGGGGTCCTCAATTAAATGCTTGTAAACCAGTTACGTGACGAAACTGGTTTGATCTTCCTGTGTTGGTATCAATGAAAAGCGACAATGTCAGATCTACTTAAATTGTATGAATATTCAAATTTAATTTGTATAGGGGTGTATTTAGGTGGTTCTTTTCATTAAAAAAATCAGTTTCACTTGATTGATTCCTTAAATTTAAAAGTTTTATTGATGATTATTGATAACGAAACGGATGGAATGGGCCCAGAAAGGCAAGACATCTTTTTCAGTAGGTATTTCGGTATTGAATATGATGTTGTTGACTAATTAACCAGCGGTTTACGAGATCTATAGAATTAAGTAACCAAAACGTCCAGAACTTTCGCTCTTTCGCACAAATGTCCAGAACTTATTCAGAAAAATAAATAATTAACGAAGATTTTCATATACAGGATGTCTCACGAGTTATGCACAACCCGACTCCTACGTGTTCTACAACTCATTTCCAACCAAAAGTGCCTCCTAGCAATTTTTTTAAAGAGGCATCATTTCCGAGTTATTCGCGATTCAAGATTTTTTTCGTGTTTTCGATCTTGTCATTAAAACTGTCATAACTCCCTCAATTTTGGAGATAGCTCTAATTTGACGACACCGTAGGAAAGAGCGTTAAATTTTCTAGCTATTTGTTGTCAGATAACATTTTTTAATTGCATTGAAGATGTCCGATTGCCGCACATTCATATTTTAATTCATTTTCTTTTCATATTCTCTGAAAAAATTCGTATTTTTGATGACACTGTGTACAACTCACACCAGGAGGAGTGTGAGCACGATCACTGTGATCACGAACACAAAAACGAGCACCTTCAAGATAAAGAATAGGGACATAACCTGGAAAATCATTAGCATTGGCAGTACCGTACACACAAATCATGTCAACATACTCCCTCGTGGTAAAATTGAGGGAGTTATAACAGTTTAAATGACATAACATCGAAAACACGAAAAAAATCTTGAATCGCAAATAGCTCGGAAACGAGCCCTCTTAAAAACAATTGGAAATGAGTTGTAGAACGCGTAGGAATCGGGTTGTGCATAACTCGTGGGACACCCTGTATAACCTAATAACGAAAACACGACCGACGACATTTCAGAAGAAATTAAAAAATATGTAGTAAACATAATATATTATTACTTAACTTCATGAAATCCGCATTCTTGTTTAATTTATTCCATAGGAATAGGGATTCTGCTCAAAATTCAACTTATTTTGTTTTATAACAACTGCGTACATACATTTCTTTTGATTCTTTATCCTTCATTTATCTGATAGAATTAAACTCCCCACTGGCCACAGTGTTGGCTTTCCACTATGGTTCCACTTTCAGTGAATGTACAATTTATGTAGTATACTACTTTTTTGTTGTTGTTATTATTATTGGTGTGTAACATCGCATTTAAGAAAAACATATATTATGGACAAAGATCGAGAAATGAATGTGAGAGTAAAGAAATTCTTGGAAAATCGTTTGACGTCTGCTCTAATAAATTGATTTGACTATCCACTGAATTTGATCGCAATGGGATTAGTTGGTCGTGACAATTTTGTTTTGCGGAGCTCAAGTTTGTATAAGCTCTGTTGACCAGGGGCGTCGTGTTGTGATGACTCAAGGCGACTTCATTTCCCGGTCTCTCGGTTAAGAAAAATATGAATTTAGCTGAGCGAATCACCAGTCGAGTCCCACGTCTCCCATGTTTGTGGTGATCTCTACTTTTGATGACCGAATAAATTACGACTTATAGTGGAGTATATATGTTTGTCTTGTTTTAGAACATTACCCCTGAGACACATCTTATGAAAAATTTGGAATGAAGTTTGGAATTACTTGAAAACTTTAGACGACTGTCCGATGTCACCTTTTTGAATTAGATCTTGAATGGGAACATCGATGTTTCACATATTCTGTCATTTCGCACCGCTTATCGAAATACTCCAAATGAGGCTTTATTGTACGTTCCATTTGCGTCTACGAATTATGTTACAAACCATCCATCACACAGAATGGAGATATTCTACAATCTTCACATTTTCCTAAATATCCTCCTTTGAAAAAAAAAGAAAAAAACTACGATCTGTTCATGGTCATTTGTATCAGTGTCGTTTCATTCCGTATCGTGCTCACTTTTGTTTTAGCACCATGATGATAACGTAAAATCTATCAATGTATGACGAAACATAGACGTTATTTGGAATTCAAACCCCGAATTTCACTCTATATATCACTGTAAAAATAAAATTGAGCTAAGGCTGAGGAGACGAGTTCAGAATGGTGGGAATTTTGAACAGTATCTACAGTAAAAATGTAAAATTTATCACAATGCTTCATTAATGATTTAATACTTTTCACCAGACGAATCAACGCATGATGAAAAACCGGAGTACCCAGTCAAAAACCACGTTTTTCTTACTTGAAAAGCAATTTTCTCCCAGAAAAATACACGGAATTTCAAATCTGGTTATATCGCTGGAAAGCTTACGTTTTGGCGCATCTTTTAGGACTACAGGCTAAAATTCACATGCCTTATTACAGGGACTCATAAGCGTTTGAAAAAAGTCGAGATTTCCACGATTTGACAATGTGTCCTTTTCAAGCTGATTTTTTTAACCGTTTTGCCAGCTACAAAAATTTGATTCTCCATTAGGGTGATAGAAAATGCCTCTAGCATTTTCGATCAGAAACATTCAGTAAAATCTTCTCCTGGCTTATGACCGTCACGACCTGAAACACCCTGTATATAATTCAGTATGCTTAAAGAAGATATGTAGTAAGACGATCATAGTAGAGGTTTCACCTAGGTGGTGGAATAACTTTCATTAATAACTTCATATTCATCAAGCCTCAGTTGCTACAGATCTCTAGTGACACGTTTTTCCATGTCACATTCTCATAAAACGTTTAATTCGATTCCCTTAACCCAATTGCTATGTATATGAATGGGCTTTTAACTTCTGAATACATTCCAGTAGAATATTGAAGGCCTGGAAAATACCCATAGGGCCTAGTCGTTATTTATATCACGATCCCGTCGACCTCTTCTTGGTAGTAAAAGAAGATGACCGTTGACATAGCTCGGGACGAAATGAGTTGCGGACTTGTTTGCACACTGCATCGCTCGTATATAAGACGCAGGGTTTCTGAACATGGGTTCAGAGAACCATAACTTATAGATGGAAGCTTGAGATAGGTAGCTACAACAGCTTTGGGGTGGAACTCCTTCGATCATGAAAATCTACCATCATATTTAATCAGTAACTCGTATGCGTAAAATAACTTCCGTATAAAACCTCCAGTCCCACTCATGCTGTAAACGTAGTAATATTTCTGTGAAAAGAACTACAATATCTCATATTTCCTTCCCTAGAGTTCAGTTTAGTTCTGTACAAATCAAATATAATAATAAGAAGCCGGAAAATAAAAATAATAAACACTATTCAGTACATTTGATAGTTTAAAGATATTCCAAGAGCCTTACTTGAATTCCTTATAATTACGACAAAACACATAATTAGGAATGTAAGACAAGTGAATCAAAGAGAATGAGGCTATTCGTAAATTAAACATGTTAAAAAATGGAATTTTAAACAATTTTCTGTATGGGAATCCGTTTTGGAGTATTCTTAAAGGAAAATAGTCATGCAGAATGTCTTAAGGAGCAAATTTGACCAATGTCGCCTTTTTTCAATTTTTGTAACACTTAAGTGGGTTAGGGTGTACATAGTCCCCTTTGAAATTCATTACTTGGAAACCAATACGTCAGTCTGCTCACGCGCTAACTCAAAATCTACCAAGCACAATTTTCTCAGGTTTTAATGTTCCGATCGCATCCAAATTTTGAGGGCAGTCGAGGAATAACGATGAAATAAGTTCATATAAATTTCAATGCGAGTATAATTGGTGGCTACTGTATATTCACGAACGGAAAATCCTTGTAACAAAACTAATTCCTATAGTTATCAAACTATTTTGATGAAATTTTCCTCAAATGTGCAGCTTAGAATGTGCATGATCCCCTGCGAGTTTCCTTGCTCAGAAATCAATGCGTCAATCAGATGGATACTGTATTCATAGCAAGGATTATATTACAAGCATTCATTACAAGGTTGAGCAGCAAATCATGTTCAATCCTGAAAACTGGATGACCATGCACATACCATCTGCTTGGCAACTGACGGAGAATCTGACCACTATGAGTTCGTTTTGGAACACGGGGGGTCCTCATTTCCACCCCGATAGGCAAGGCAGAGGGTATCCACTGTCCAACGACTACCTTTGGAACACCACACCAGTGACTAGTGCCGCCACCCTAATGCCCTCTGAAGCCCACTCCACATTCCAAGGAAATGGGGGGATTCAGAGCACTATCGGAGTTCTTTACCATCTACTGAATCATGCGGGGCAGTAGCAAACTCAGCAGATGAGCTGGGTTTTACAGCAGTTGGAGTTTCCCGATTGCACCACATCTACTACCTGCCAAAATAAGGTAACAGTAGTGCGGGTGACCTTCCAGCTAGAGCCCCTAGAGAAAGGATACTGGCTGAGCGAGAGAGAGAGAGACAATGCAGAGCCCACCGGCCTTGACTGGTGCATAGTGCATAGGGTCTGGGAGCACCAGTTGGATAGCCTAGCCAGGAGCGCACAGCAGAGCGAACTTCATGGTCCTTCTCAAGCACAAACACACACCCACAGACGTTAAAGTTGTTCATAATGGTCTAAAACAAGAAATGCCACTGAATAATTTTGATGTTAAAGATAAAATATTTTCATCTCTCAAAAGTGAAAGCAAACTTCTGTTACCGATTGGTAAACACATTAACAAAATTAGATCAGTAGTGGTAAATTGCTCATTGGATGCAGAGACTCGTTGTGGGATGTGGTAATAGTTTTGATGTACATAGTATTCAAGCTTTCTCATATATTTCGCATTTGAATGATGTCAAATTTTCTGCACTTACTAAACTAAACGGTTGGTACTTTCTGTTGATATTTGGGCAATTGAAATTCTGCAATGAACTGTGGGCGATGATGGGTTTATATATTTCTTGGCTTTCGGGAATCGCTAATTGTTCATGCAATAGTTAATTGAGCCATTTATGAAGCATAAAGTGTTTTTAAACCCCGTTCATCTATGTGTTGTTTCTAGGAACGGCGAGGGTGTGGAATTTGGAGCAGAGATGGTGTGCGGAAGGATGGGAGGGTTGAGCAGAAGGCAGAGAGAAATTTGCAAATCCTCGCCGGAAGCGATGATCGCTATAGCTGACGGCATCAAATTGGCGATGGACGAGTGCCACCACCAGTTCAACTACCACAGATGGAACTGTTCGGCCCTGAACAAGAAGCATCCCCTTGGATACGTAATCACAGTTGGTGAGTATTCATCTACAGTTCTGATAGACCACATCAACTTCCTACTCATAAGATTTGATTGGAATAATCAATACTAATCCCTGATCCATGTCATTCAACTTAACTGTGATATTGATATTTCAAAATAACATAATGTGGTTTATATTCAACCTTAGTGAATCAGTTGCTTTATTGGGATCTTCTGGTTTATTATTTTCAAATGAACGTTTGCAATCGACCAAGAGAAAAAAAACCAAATTTGTTGTTTCAAAATAAGATGAAAAAAAAAAAAAAAGCGGAATCTTTTAACTGAAATGACTAGTCCCAAAGTTTACAAAATTTGATACAAATTCCATCATTGATCCGGGATTTGCCTGTAATCTCGTAATCTTGACTAATAAACCCTAAGAGATGGTATTTGAGGATTAAACTTTCAAAAAATCTAAATCTCAAAAACTTTATTTGTAAAAAGATGGTTTTCGTTTGATTCATATAGAAGTTAGTTCCGTGAATCGAATAAGCCAATTGGGTTGATGGACAATTGATCATCCGTTCGCTCACATTTGAAAATTCGTTCAGGTAGACGGTCGGGCTGCAGACCCGTTTTGTGGCTGGTGAGACGCGTATCTGGTCCCAGACCAAAAAGCACGGTTGATATACGATTATACTCTCCATAGCGCAAGCTTCAGTTCAGTTGAGGAGAACAAGCGGAGTGTATTTTCATCAACAACAAGCATGCCATCACAACCGAAATGGTTTAATAAGTAGAATTTTGTCAAGGCTCTTGCGTGGACACAAAACCTCAAAACCCTGCCTGTTGCCGATCGGTCGTGTAGATTCAGCGCTCTGCGATCATTGTACCCAAGATGAGGAACATTTAATAATGACATGCTCAAGTATCATGTGCACCGTTTGAATCTGTTCGTGACTATATCCCCCGCCCGTTTAACTTGGACCTTATAAATGTCTCAGAAAACTTTGTTATTTACAACGCAATAGTAAATTTATTTCTTCCAGTGAAATTAAATTAGAATCACACATCTTTAATTATGTAAAAATGTTTGCGATTTTTCAGCATGAAGTAGTATTATGTTTTGTTGTATGAAATTTATTTTCATTGTTGACATTCTGAAGCCAATTAAAAAGAAAGAAAAAATGAAGTGATTTGCAACTTTTTCTATTAACTATCGTTTTGATAGTTAATTGTTATTCACAGAATATAAGCATGTTTTAATGGAAATTAATTGTGGACGGTCCCATGATTCAGCTGTTGATATACCTATCATTCAGAGAAGGCAAATGCATCCACTCTTCCAACTTCCAACTCTTACATGTATTGGAAACATTAGGTTAGGTTTGCCCGAAACCCACATAAATGTGTTTTGATTAGCAATTTTCCAAATAAACGAAGCCACCAGTTTCAGACCTATTAGATTTATTTTAAAATGTGACTAGTGAAATATTCACCTGGAGACTAACTCAATCAGTTGGATTGAGTTTCGTTTACCAGTAAGTGTGATATCCTCTTGGGAATCTGCGGCTTGCACTCAACTCGGATGAAACGGTGTTTCAGTTTAACAGGTTCCCTGCCTTTCCCATTATTGTAACTACAGCTTTGAAACAGACTAATATATTTAAATGGATTGGCTATAACTAATGGTAAACATGTAGGCTAAGTGATTACCTCGTTTTCCCTTTCCAATCACTCATACTACTTGTACATTTAACTGGGAATAGCAGTCAGAGGACTATCACGGTAACAAGGTCTACATATAGGAAGTTGGAATATTAATCAACTCCAGCAAACACCTCATCTATGAATCTCACTCGAGAAAAACCTATTAGAACAATATTGGATCGAAAATAAAACGCTAACATAAAGTAGAATCTTGTCATCAATGTATTCTTAAAACACTGAATCACGTTATTGCACCAAGAAATATCTCATAAAATTATCCGACTTGAAAAAGTTAGGTACGAAGGACAACATATTATTTTTCATCCTGGAAATGATTGCCCACATGGAGTTTTTGTTTTCCTGCTTGAGAAAAGTAGGATTACACTTATCATCATGATTTGTACACGAGTGAAATTACTAGGGAAAATCAGAACAACAGGGTCATTAATTTATCCGAAGGGTTTCCCCTTGCTGTTTTTTAAACAGTGCGACTATAAAAGCGTGTAAAGTCCGATAAGGCGGTAACAAGGAGAAGACGAGAATGAATGTCACACCAATGAGTCAAGATACCCCAATCATTACATTAATTGTATGCATAATTAATTTACCTTTGGACGGATAATAGTGGCGTGATAGCCATTTTCATTACACCGAGTGATTTATTGCTTAAAGTACGACCAGTCTTTGGATTTATTAACTGCTAGCGAATAATCGGTAATCATGTCGGTCCCTCCCTGAACTTCCACGACCCTTCTTGCTCAGTCACCTTGAGCCTTGTTTGCTACCAATAGGCTCCTCGCACTTTCATTTCATTACCTTGAGATGGATCACAAATCTTCTACCAACCAAGTATTTCCCTGTAGCATCAGAAGCTGACAATATTTTTCGTACATGTCGTGTAGTAGACTCCGAAGTATCTAAGAGTTCGGATTGCATAAGACACAAAGAACTGCTTTAGGAACCGTTTCTCTTATTATTTTAAATACCCATGATAATAACTGCCTTAATTGAAGGAGTAACGTCAAATGCGGTTATACCGTTTGAAAGACAGAACTAAATAAATAAGGAATGTGCAGACTCTTTCCTCTGGACGGAAGTTCTGAGCGGATAGCACTCTATTATCTGCATTATAGCACTCTATTAACATTTTTTATTGCATTGAAGATGTGCGATTGCCGCACATTCATACTTTCATTCATTTTTTTCAAATTCTATGAAAAACTTCGTATTTTTACTGACACTGTGTACAACTCACACCAGGAGGAGTGTGAGCACGATCACCGTGATCCCGAACACTAAAACGAGCACCTTCAAGATAAAGAATAGGGGCATACCCTGGAAAGTTTTGTGCGTATCGAGTCCGTCCGTCGGGAAACCGCTGAGCATATTCCCTTGCTGCTTCAGAAGCATTAGCATTGGCAGTACCGTACACACAAATCATGTCAACATACTCCTTCGCGGTATAGCAATAGCGCACCATGATGAATGGAAATATGCAATAGGCTAACCACGCCTAATCTAAATATTTGGAATTAAATTCTTGAAAATTAAATATCTAAAATTAAGTTATTGAAAAAATACAAAGCGAAGACCGTGCAGGTGACGGACCAGTGAAGTTTTTCGATATGTCAACTCGCCAACAGATAGGAAATATCGCGTTCGACAAATTTAAAACTGCACTTTAGAAGATAAAGCAGATTGATTTTATTTATAAAAATGCCTACTTATTTGAAACCCATTAACAAGCGTAAAAAATATCGACTTGCTTCGCTGTTATTTGCATTCAAACAAGGTTTGAAATACCATTAGAAAGCTGACTTTTTGGCTCATTTTAACTCCGTTACTTCCGTAGTAACTTCTGAACGGTGGAACCAAATTTGAAGTTACTTGTTTAATTGAAGGAGTTACGATCATTTAGTGAGTTAAAGTTGAAAATAAGAAGAAAATCGTATAGCTGACATTAATGGACAACACAATTTCGATCAAAAATGGGCTCTAAAGCCGACCACAACTTTATCTTGCTTGATATTGTAACAAGTACTACTTGCAAACCTTCGATTGATTTCATCCAAATATGGAAGATTACATTTCTGGAGAAGCCGGTACTACATAATTATTGGCACCTGATTTTATGGTGTTTTGTGGGTTTTGTTTTTCAAGGGAGTAAGGAAGCAGCATTTACCTACAGTATCGTGAGTGGAGGCGTGTCGTACGCCATTTCGAGAGCCTGTAGCAGAGGCGAGCTGTCCGCGTGCGGCTGTGACGTGAGCGCCTCCAACACGCACGCAACGTGGAAGTGGAGTGGATGCGGCGTCGACGTCAACTACGGCGTCAAACTAGCTCGCAAGTTTCTAGACGCTCGAGAGATTGAGTTTGATGCCAGAAGCCGCATGAACCTGCATAACAACAAAGCTGGACGAATGGTACGTACAAATAAATAGTCTTTAAATTGAATATTGATTTACCTTTTAGCACATGTAACATTGATTATCAGTTTATACTTACACTCTCAACTCATCATCATTTGGGAAATGACTGAAATTCGAGTTAGCATTGAGATTGATGTGCGTTCACAGCTCACTGCAAAATTCTGGCTATCCTTAGGAATATTTCGTATCAATATTTGGAACTGTTCATACATTAGGTTGGTAGGAGACTCTTAGTGGATCGGTAGTGGATCAAAAGATCATTGAAGTAAATTTCGTCATGGAAGTCCAATTCATTAAAATATTCATTGGAGTAAATATAACATTTTTCCCCCAACACTTCTTAGGACTAAGAGGCTCGGATTATCCCGACGATACTCGGATTATCCCGACGGATTTACAACATGAAATGTTGTGTCATCAATTGGATCAATAATCTCACTAATAAGAGTAATTTTATTAATTTCAACCATCTGAGAAAGAATTATCTCAAAACGAGAAATCTTATTCCAGGAAAATCTTCCTAGAAGAATGAAATGAATACAAAGAACACCTCTGTCCAAAACAGCGTAATATATCCGAATTCTCTAAGAATCGCTCATAAATAAATGTAATTAATACGAAGTCCTACGGCACAGATCACTCGCTTGTTTGTACAATTGGCTCACCTGTCTGATTTTTTAAAAATCGCTGTACATAACGAGTCCCAGCATTAAGAAAACTGTACTAAAGTTAACATTTGTATTTATCAAACTATACATGTTGCTTCAACTTCATTCTTTTTTGTGTTAAAAGGTATTTCTGCTAGCAAATGTAAGTTTTGAAACACTATTTTTTTACGAAGTAGAACGTAGAAGCGGTTCCAAATCGTGGGGAGTGAGAATGATCCTTTATACCTTTAATAACATTTTCTGACCGCTGGAAATATGTCATTCGACATAAAAATCTTTAGTCTAGTAGTATAAAAGGTCAATTGTAGAATTCTGTGTATGAACAGAAAGCTGCATATTTTGGGTTGACGAGACCATGAACTGCTGAAGATTGCTACGTTGAAAAGGATACCTAGCAATAATTAATGGATGTAGATGTGTGTAACCCTAAAAATAAAGTTTAACTTGGAGTCTCTTGTAGCCAACTACAACCGTCGTGTTCCTGAACTAACCTATTTGGGTAAGGACTGGGAATGATTTGAAGAAATCAATCATATCTAACCTTTGCTAATTAAGACAACTGTTAAAAAGCTCTCGAAGTTTATTGAGAAATGAGCTACTTCAATATCTCGCCACTATACAATAAATTTCTCTAAAATGTAAACATTTGCTGGAAGAAAAATTACGTCCCCCATTAATGTTTCCCTATTTCACAGTCCCACATCAACTATAACTCCTCTCATCAAATCGGAATTTGTTGAAATTCCCTTAGAATAAGTGGATTATACTTCGGGTGAGGATGGATTGCATCTTCATAACTTCATTCCCTTTGTGCGTGAGAAACGTAATATCAACTCCAGTGTCTGAGGACGTGCGTGACAAATTATATAATACATCGGCAGCTGGTGAATAAAATGGCCACGATACTCTCTAGGGTGGCGACAAATTATTTCAAGTTTAATTTAAATGCTCTGAATTGGGACACTTTTGACCTTCCAGCATGAGGACGAACGACTTAAATAAAAATGTACACTTCCAGTCGAAATTTTCGCTTTTTGAAACAGGTGTTTAAAGCGTTGATTCCCTGACGTTTCCCGAAGTTTATATCCCAATTAAGTAAAGGCAAACTCACTCACACCTTAGTATAATAAGTTAATCATTGTCCACCACTTCTAGAGAAAACGACGAAGCCAATGCGAACGCGACATTTGTTAGTTTCTCTCCGAGAAGTTTGCAGTGCTGTGCTTTTAGATATAGAAATTCAATTCTGGAACTGAAACGCTTCGATTTCCTCTCAGTACATCGAACTGAATTATTTTGATTCCTTTTCAGTAATCCAATGCTGCAAAACCTACCGTCCAATTTTTTTCTAATCCGACGTATAACACCCAGAGTAAAAACCACTGATTCACTTTTCCTGCCTTCCACCTTCGTGAGCGTTGTTATCGCAGTGATTATAGTGATTCACGGTTCAAGCCGACAGGTTCATTATTCAACAAACTCCTTCTTACCTCAAATCATCTCGATCCTAACCCACAAACCCCCTGAAAATAACATCGAAATTGGCCGAAAGCTTTCGTTGTTTGGCTTGTTACAACGATTTAAAGTTTGTGCAATCCTAGACAGTTTCGTTCATCTGAGTGGGATGAAATTTATGGGGAACCGATCGAGAGTGTTAATTGAAATTTTTGAATATGTCATCGAAATTGAGTTATTTTTTACCTTACGGGGTTATAACCAATACGGAGTTCACTTGAATAGCAAAAATGAACCTATATTTTACAGGTCGATGCTTGGTATCAGCAGGTTTCAGAGGGGTGCAAAAACCAGATCGTTTATTTCAACTGAACACTTGGAGATGTTCCTGACCTTCAAAAACTCATGAAAAAACAACGATTACGTGATCAGCATTCATAGAGGGGGTTAATACTCTTTTATTTGATAATTATGAGCAAGCCTAGTTACAAAAGTAAACAGCCTGCTCATGATAATTAGGTAAAATCATACATCAAGGAATACAAGAATAAAAGCAGCAATTCAACAAATGTCGTCAAGTCAAATAAAAAGGTGACGGTGGCCACGAAAGATCTTAACTCAAGACCCTCACAAAAGCTCTATAAGCAGTTTGCAGACGGCAGGATTGTGAAGAGGAACTATTAAAAATAATAATATTTTGGTGAGAAAGGTACATTGAAGAGTGAGCCTTTGTACGCAGATATAAAATTAAATTAGTTGAGAGGTTAATGAATAAATTGGTTATTCAATAGGATTATGATACCGCACTAACTTTATATTTAAGGAACTGCCAATGGCTCAAATAGACGATAAAATTATGCCGAAAGTAGAAGTCTTTGGAAGCAGTATCAGTATTATCTACATCAACACTAGAGTTTTCCTGGTATATTTTTATATGCATAATGAATTTTTATAATTCAGAGTTGGAATTATTAAAAGAAGATTAACAGAATCCAGTTCACATTTTCGTAAATATTTTGATAGTTATCTCCGTATGTTACAGGCAGTGAAGAACAACATGGTTCAAATTTGTAAATGCCACGGCGTGTCTGGGAGCTGTTCTATGAAAACCTGCTGGAAAGGTCTTCCCCAGTTCCGGAGGGTAGGCGCTCAACTGATGGAGAAGTATCACAGGTGCCAACCCCATACTAGAGGAATTAGTTGATATTCAAAAAACGTTTTTTTCATATCACCAAATGATGTGCTGATTTAAATTTATAGGCATCAAATACTTCTGTAGTTAACATGAACATCAAAACATAGGGGTTTGAGATATTGGCCTACATCTATCATTAAGATGTAATTGTAATGAGCAATACACATCCAGATAATATTATGCCTTGTGTTTTCCAACAATAAATTCAAATTTACGTGTGACATAATGGTGAGATCATTTTGGTTAAATTTCATCCAATAGAATTTATTTATTGAAATTGATTTAAAGAAGAATGTAGAACTTCCGTACGCAATGAATAATTAGTTATTAATATTCTTTATTTTGGTATTTCTCAGGGCACGGAAAGGCGTTTGGAGTCGTTCTGGTGGGCTGCGAACCATGAAAAAGAAATTGAAACCCAGAGGAACAGAATTGATTTACTTGGAGCCGTCCCCAAACTACTGTCAGGCCAATGCAAATTTGGGCTCTTTAGGCACTAAAGGAAGGATTTGCAATAAAAATTCTACAGGTGAATCTAATGAGTTCAAAAGCTGAAATTTTGATAAAAAATCACAAACAAAAGTTTAAAAAATGATTACTGAAACATGGCGTCCTGGCGAATGGAAGCTAAAGAACATCAACAGAACAACAACGCATTCAGAGACAGAGCATTGTATTTAAATGGATCTTCAGTTGCTTGTTGTGATTTTAAACTGTTGAGAGGTAGGAACTTTCTGTTCTCTCAATCCCTAAAAATAACGTTTAATCAATATCTTTTCAGGGATGGCCGGTTGCAACGTGCTTTGCTGCGGAAGAGGGTACAACACACATCAGTATCTTGTTTCGAAGCAGTGCAACTGCAAGTTCCATTGGTGCTGTTACGTTCAATGCAATACCTGCTCGGATCTTGTGCAAGTTCACACATGCAAATAAAAATAAATATAGGTTGTTTTTACAAATTGCTTTTCTTGCCACTGTGACATGGTTATGATAATTCTAAATAAACCAAGCATTATTAATTTATTGTTTCTTACATCAGATACCGCAATGTGACAATTCACGTATGTATTCGAACTTCACTCAAGAATAAAACCACCCACATTTTTATTTTGTTAACAATAAACGTTTCATCACGCCAAACCCTTTCGTTTTTTCTTTATTGACTGTTTTATAAATGTATACCTGTGATTGGTTCTCCTCTTCAGGACTTTTACTCTTACGATAATGGCGACTTTACGATAATGTGACCCTTTTCCAAGTCCTCTCGAACTAGAATTCCGATGCCTCTTTGTTAACCAATTCGTGGGAAATACGTAGGATTGCGAGGTTTTCTTGATATCAGCATTTACTTGAAGTTCCAACTCAGGTTTTACAAGGTGGTTTTTCTGAAAATGGTCATGTATACAGCGTCCACATGGTGGCACCGACTTACAAAAAAGATGCAGACATACTAAGAATCCAACGAGCAGCATTGCATCCACTGACGAAGGCAAGTACTTGCAAGCAGTGAGCCTCCTGATTTGATTCTGGAAGTCCGAGTTGCTCATGTTGCTAGTAAGTGGCTGGAGAGAACATGTTGTGATGTACAACTGGACCTTGCTGCTTTAATAATGATTTTTCAACGATGAGTGACAGGAACACAGCTTTTGGTGAATGGGTTCTACAACCGTGGCAGGACAGATAGGATAAGAGTTTGAAACGAGCCCAAACATAGCTTCTTTTCAAATGTAAGAAAGTGGTAGCAACAAATATACATAATTCAATATAAGTTATATATACCAACAATGAAATGGTCTAACTGTTATCAGAACATGGAGACTTCAGTGCGAAATACCATTTTTCAGACGGAGAAGCAGCCCAGGGCATCCCTGTGGAGATGAGTTAACAATTTTTGATTACATTTAGTGTGTGAACATGACTAGAATTTGTAGCCGAGAATGGATCTGCGATAATTAGTGCAAATAGTTTTAGTTACTTCAGGAACCTAGTATGTAGGTGGGATTCGTGATATCCAGGGGAGGATACCCAGTACTCCCCCTGCCTCAGTCTTTTTCAACAAGAAATGGACCTAATTAAAAATTGCATCTGACAAGTTAAAAGAATAGGTGGACCAGTACCTAGGTGTCATGAACTTTTTATCAAAACCAGGCGACTCTTCGTGGTGCATTCCGGACACACTTGGAGTGTGGATAACAACACAGGGGACAATAAGGCCAACTGTATTGTCAAGAAAGAGTGAGGGGAATCCACTACTGCTCCATTTGTTATGTCCTGTCCTTTTGTATTGGGCCAGAATGGCCCCAGAAACAATCTAACCCACTAAGGTACAGCAAGTTACTTGAGGTATTGAAGATCAAGGTTGAAAGTCGAGTGGTATCGGCAGCTAGTAGCCATTAATAAGGTGTCATTTTCTTAACTCAAATTGTCAACACCAAAGCTTTCACTACAGAACATTTGGAGCAGTTGGCCAATACTTTCTGGTAGATTTCCTCAGAATAGGAAATAAACGACAAAGGAAGAAAGAATTCAACCTTGTCTCACATCTCTGTAAAACTTCTATTCTCAGGGGCAATGCCGTAAACTCAGACAACTGCTGTAAGAACACAGTTCAGATTGTGGATGACTAGTTTGTCACGACATTCAGTCCCACGAGGCAGAGGATATCTATCATCTCGTCGTGAAGCATCATAAAACAGGACGGCCCAAACGGTTAGCTAGAATAAGTAAGCCTTTTTAGGTTACACTAATAATAAAAATCCTGCGAGTATGATGTAAAGTTGGAAATATACAACAGTTTCAGTTGTCTGCATTCCCTCTACGTTCATAAATTTGTTGAATTTTCTCCTCCTTGTGCAACATTCGTCCACTATTCTGATTGACTGGGATCGGATACCCAGCAAAGAAGAAAAACATTCGTTTGATATGATTCATAAATAAAGTTAACTTGAGCCACTCACTGAGTACGTTTCCGGAAAAGCAATTGCTGTTGATTTTTTTCAAGTTTTAATTATTGGAATATGTGTATATAATATAGACACATATTCCAAAAATTAGAACTATCAACAACAACATATTATGTTGAAACCTATGCCAACCAATCGTGGGGTGACTCAAATTTTGCTCTTGGTGTAAGATAATAATCGACAGTGCTTACTATTTTAAATTATGTAGAGTATTCGCATGTTGGTGAAGGCAAGAAAATAGAACATCGGAAGTAAAGCAGAATTTACTTCCCTGTTTGAAGACGCATTTTGAAGTGTCAAACTATCAGATTCAAATGAAAGTTGAGAGCTTTCGAGAATAAGAATAGATTCAAAGAGTGAACGCAGTTGTCATTGGAAGTCGAAATGATTTTCGGCGTTTACCATCCGACTCTCAAAACCTAACCGTTTCGATACACGTCCACCGCTATTTACCCTGAGATGTATTATTCGATGCAGTATCTACGTAGGATGGATGTCACCAGTACTAACTTTGTTGTTGGGCATAGATTGGTTTTCTTCTATTATTTAAAGAGTGTTATCTTGTCATAAATCACGGCGATAAAATTGCTTCCCTTCAACCTCATACCAGTATATTATCATTGTTTCAAGTAAGTAAGCTAAGTTAATATGAGTAATTAAATACATTATTTAATAAGTAAGTTACTCGACTTCCGAAGCTCATTCTCCTAAAGCACTTTGGTTTGACGCTGCTCACATTACAAAATAATCAAATCAATGAACAAAGAACTGCTATAAAACGAAAGAGGCGAACTGGTTGTAAGGACTAACGGAATTATAATAGGTTCTTTAAATTCGGGAAACACATCGAATCTGAAATTGATTTTTAAGAATAAACTATATTTTATTTATTGGAATAATTCATAATTCATAAGTACAAGCTTACTCGCAAAAGTCCGTTTAATTTTTTTCATTCCCGGATGAATAGTGTATGATTAGAATATTTTATGTAAAAAACCCAAAAAGAGTAATGGGTGAATAATTGGCAGATACGACTGTATCATCTCGTCCCTCTTGTTCCAATACTTTTCTTAATCTCCTGCATCATTCAGTACAGCTGAGTTGCTCTCTCCGAGGTTGTATTGAGGGGGGACCGAGGTCTGAGTCGGAGCTCCTTTCCAATCCATTTCTCTTCGTTCTTTTCCTCCTGTTGCTGCTTTTAGAGCCAGAAACTTGGTTATTTCATGCGGTTTTTTTGTTGGATAACGTATTGTAAAGAAAACAGGAACTGTCATTTGTTTCGTTTATTTCATTCATGTTTTGAACGCCGGTTCAACTATTCGTTATTGACTTCCTTTTTTTTCTTTGTAGCAGCGATATACTTCCATAAATTGCGCTTAAATGGTGAGAATAAATATTTATTTATGTAACTACACAATGTAGATCTACATAACTATTGGTACGTAGTCATGATTATAAGGTTTTCCCTTTTTATGGAATAGTAAAATAAATAACTTAGTAAAATTCCGAAGAGAAATCCATTCTTACTATGTAGGTACCATCGTAAACTATCATTAACAAGTTTCATCAATCGGGGAGATTCGTGTATCCCATCCAAGCCGATGGTTTAATGCAACTCTCGTTATGTATTTTCAAAATCCATCTTAGGATCGGTAAAGTTTCCAGAGGTTCCCCGTTGATCAAGCAGGTCCGCAACAGGAACTGCATGGTCCAACCAAGAGAGATTACTGTAAAAGACGGACGAAACATGACTTGAGACCAGTTGGAAGTTGTCAAAACATCTAAATTAGATGTACAAAACGAAACAATTTAAAGTCCTTAATACAAAACTCTTGTGTAAATCACGAGTTTAGATGAGTATAGGAAGATTCTTGATAGCTTGTAAGTAGCGATACGTTGCAGAAAGTAAGCGCTGTCGTCACATCTCGGATGTTATTTGAAAGTGAACCTTACTTCTGTAATTAGGTTTTTACTTATTGCTTCCGAGTTCATTCGAGGGTAATAAAATCATTGTTTTCACTAGAGGGAGATGGAAAAGGAATTTACCAGATCAAAATGTTCAACCGCCATTTACATTTGAAACCGCCCTGTAAAAGTTCCCGAACTCATTTCAAAACTTGCGCAATTTAGCTTTCAGGTATCGTTCCACTATTTTCCTCTAAAAATTAATTTATTTATTTCATCAATTATTTTAGTTTTATTAATTAATTGATCGTATCGTTGGAAACGACCTGCATTGAGGGGACAAAATGTAACTCGTAACTGTGCGAAAGAGTGTTCAGGCAACTTTCTGAAGTACATGCACAGTTTTATCGTCTTGTTCAGGTTCGCACTGACTCAAGCATGGTAAAAAATGTGTATTTCAGCTTTGTTTTGATTTGCCACAGTAAAAACTGTATAGCTCAATAGATCAATGTCAAAATATCTTGAACGATTTATTTGATATTTTTCAAATGTTCTTGTTTGTGATTTCAAGAGATAGATAATTATAAACTGATATAATATCGTTTTTGTGGTATTGAATGTTACTGCGAATCTGTGGCAGGTTGGCGGTCCGGTGTTGCCAGATTGCAGGGTTCAATTAGGTACTTCATTAAGCTGTTTTATTACCTCATTCCGTTTCATCTCATGAATCAAAATTATAGATGAATGAGCAAGCTAGAACAAATGGCGAATTGCCACCCAATTTATTAGAATGGATACAGTTCAATATATACCAAGACTTCGCTGTCATTGACGGAGACAACTGAATATACTCCCAAAAGTTGGCCAATTTCAATGTGTTCAACTTGGATCAGACCAGGCAGGTACCATACATGAAATGTTGAACCAGGGACTGGATGTGACTGGCACGTTTTATTGTATCTATCCAATTCTTGAAACTAAGTTGCATATTACCCGCCGCTTGAAAAGTGACATTCAAAATACAAAATGCATTTTTTGGGTTAGCACTTTCATCGGGTGGTTCAGACTGATATCTACTAGAGAAAACTGCTGCATATGCTGTAGTTACAACACTGGGCACAAGAAACGCTAATTTCAGTTTTCTCCGCTGGGATTGTCAGCCAAAAACCAGCAAGAACAGTGTCACATTGAACAGGTATATTCTGAATGCGTGTCACTACAAGTACTACCTACTAACAGCGAAATTAATTTTTTTTTTTTAATTCACGTTCACGTGTATTTACTATGTTGTTTCCTCTAGTTCTTTAAATTATGTTTTAGATTAAAGACAATGGTCTGTTTGAAAAGCGTTAAGATTGAATGCGAGATTGTACCTCTCTACCCGAATTCATTCAGCTGGGTTTGCTCTTTACAATTTTTTAAAAATTGTAAAATCTTGCTGTTGAAAACCTTTTTTTTTCAAATTTCAGCCATGAAAATGTTGTTCTGCAATAGCTATTTACGATACAACTCACTAAGAAGTTTCGATCAGGTTTCGCCAAGAAAAATGGCACATCGACGAAGTGACGGTTATCCAAAAAGTTAATTTCCCTACGAAAAAATTTAAAGCGATAAAAAAAAAAATTATTTTTTGTCAGTAATATTCGGCAACTTTAGTACACAATGGCTACAGTTTCCAAAAAATGTAAGAGTTTATTAGACCAATCTCCATCAATCCACACGGCGAATTTTCGATCTCCGGCATTAGTTCAATTTTATTGGCAAGCTGTTTCGCAGCGAGGTGTTGTTTTAGCTTCCAAATTAAAATAAACAAATTAAAATCTGATAGTATGAGGTCTGGTGAGTAAGATACTTACTGAGTACATGTAAATTAAGAAAAGAAATGCTTAAAAGCGTTTTTCAATTTTTTACTACGTTAGGAAACTTGGTTTTTGGTTAACCCTCGCATTAACAATCTAATTAATAGGACACTATCGGTTTCCTGAACAATGTCTTCAATACAATCAATTGGAATGGCAACCTCTAGTAGCCGCGTATGGAATCAATTGTGAATCGTCAGTTTTTGGCTCTCTTTTTGAAGTGCTACTTTTCTTGGGGTAGCGCGATATAGGTGTTCTTCCACTTGTGCTTCAATATTCCCTCGGTTTTCTGATAAACCATCCGTCAAGCAATATTCTATATTTCAATGAAGCAAAACTCGGAAAAGATGTTCTTTTTTATATGGCAGCAGATGATGCCAAAAGTTACATATTTTCTACTGTCCTCCCAGTCACATAAGAATCAGCGAGATCTTGGACCGGACCTGACTTCAAAATGAACATGAGCGTAGATAATACTGTCAAATCTTTAGGTTACAATAAATTTAACATTAGTGATTAGAATATTTCGCTACATTGACTGTAATAGATACGTGCAGAATTCTGCTTTAGATAACATAAATCTGCGATGACCGGAGAGCAGAAACTTAGTTCCAGGATGGAGTTGACTTGACCCTGCACTCGGAAAACGACCAATGAAAACTAAAAACAAAACTATATTTCCTTTGCGGTTGACGATATTGTCGATCATGTTAATTAGGTCCTTAACTTACATGAGTACCTAATGGTTTATATAAGTAATATGAATAATAAAAAATACTTTATTCGACGTCAATAAATAATGCGAAACGAAAAAAAATCAACTCTCCATCTTATTTATTGGTTGGATTTCTCAAACTAGCATCTATCAAAATTTTGAATTGAGTTGAATCTGATTGTGAGTGAAAACAGTTATTTCCTAAAATTCTGTAGAAATAAAAAGTAGCACACTCGTTCTTCCTGTTCATTAACAACGGACGCGAGGTGTATGCAACATCGCACGCTGGCACGATTGGGGAAGTACCTCATTTTCATTTCCTGAGGATTGTCATATTTTTATTGACAGTATCAGACATTTCATTGTTGGCATGTCCCATCTATTTGTCTTGAAATTTACGAGTGAGTTGATAGGAAAGTTGAGTGGAAGACAAACCTCAAGTTTTACGTTTTCAGTTCCGGTTGCAAATCACAGACGGTAACTAATAGTGACGAGCAAAAGGATTCACTCGGCGGAGATGCAGTGCCTGAGAAAGGTCAAGGGTGCAATACCCTTGGGGTCGAATTCAAAAGTTATACTGCCAAATTCGATCCGAGTTGTCTTCCCCGCGGTCATGATGGTCCGTGAGTGCCCGGGCCGTTGGACTGGGCACATCTCGCTTGTGGATTCTACCACCCGAACGATACAGGGGTTCGTAAAGGTCACGAGGTGAACAGTTTACATTCAGTTTTCCTTTTGGTTTTGCGTACATACTTCATCACCCGATTATGTGGTTCATTCGTCGAAGGGAGACCACGAAATGCGAAGTATCGAGTTTTCACTGACATTAATTGCCACTTGTAACATATGACTTTTAGGTGTGCTAAAATAACGTTTATGTATAGAGCACTGGATCTGCTGTGCAGCACTGAACTAATAACATTCGTGTAACAATTATAATCAATTTCATCAATCGGAGCCTGCTAAATATTCTCAATTTTTGCAGTTACTTTATCTGGTTGTGCCAGGGTGCCTTTGGAGTGAGGGGGGGGGGGGGGGGCACCTCGTAGTTACTTTTCAGAATGTTGAAGGTTTAATTATAAGTGCGAATCGTCAACACGAGTGGGAATAGCAAATCGGCTTTGGTATGGTAGGGAAGGCTGAACTTTTGGATATTTGACCCGATCTTGTACGGTTTCTTTGTATAACTGTCACCAAACCTGTGATGCTCGCTACATCAGATAATTAAGATTTGTTTTTAACAATTCATTTGTTGTAGTAGGTCGTCAGCGGAATAAAAAATCTTGCCCCAAGCGCTCATAGTGTTGGAACTGGCCCTGTCATATTAGCCTCTTTCCGGGAGCCCCCTTAACGGATTTATCTCCCACATTAATCTATCTGAATTGAAAAATCATTCTTGTTGAAACACGGCTTTATTTTCTAACTCGGAGATGCTTTCTACAATGAAGTGCAATCGGCGAAGATTCAAGTTTTTCAACTGTGAAGAAGTAGCTTGAGTTAAGTAGGAATTTAATAACAGGATGAGAGAAAGAAAAAGGGGAAAATGAAAGAAAAAAGCCCGTAAATAGGTGCTTGTGAGGAAAATCCTCCAGTGACTTCAAGTAGCGAGATAAGTGGAAGCTATTCCCATCTTAGATCCAGTTGCTTGACCCTCAACTGCGTACTTCTACTTGGAAAATTGATAAAGTCTCCAATAAAGGCAAGACCATCTTCATTTGCCGTGCTTCACAATTACTTTCCCTTATATTCTTTTCATGAAAACGTTTTTACATTTTTATCCCAACAGTTTGAGGAGACGGCAAATTTCAGACCAGAAAATAATGCGAAGGAGGAACTAATGAGATAGCACGACCACTAGTTTCAAGAAATTTGTGGAATCTAACAAAAAACTCGACTAATCCTTTCCAACTCGACTCAATCCTAGTTTCCTTCATTCAGCGGATTCTTTTATAAAATGTTGATGTGGCGACAACTATATGAAATAAAGAATATTTTACGTAAAAATTTGGGAGAATTGCATCATTTTTTTGCAATCAACATTCACAAATTGTGACCAGATGATGACTTTTCACTATAGCTGAATATTATTCAGAAAAGATTGGTATGACACACATTAAACGTTGAAATTATGAAAAAATTGCTGTAAATGTTTATTTAGTCACCGAGATAAGAAAACAAGCTACGCAGATTTTGTAACTCAACAGTGGCAGGCTGATTTTAACTGTACCTATAATAATAATTCAAGTAGTTAATCAATTGAACGAATGGTAAATATAATGTTGTTTCCAGTTGAATTACAACTAGCTCTTAGAAAGAATTGTGTTCAAGGTTGTCAGATCAATGAACGTTTGTCCAATGGACCCCCGCACATTTTACAGAAGAAAAAATTTGACAAATTTAATGGTTATGCTTAAAACAATTATTCGGCTACCCATTGAAATATGATTGTTTTAGTTGTCCGAGATGGAAGGCTTTTAAAGGATTATATCAGGTTTGTATGTAGTTTTATTTTACTGGAACCTCCACTAGGTACGTTGGCTCTTGAATGGATTAGATAACAGTGTTGCGCCAGACCGAACAAAAGTATGCAGACCCGCACGACTTATAAGTGTTGCGCTGCACTTCCCCAACACCTCGATGGGCGAATTATCGTTGCGCATCGTCCAGTTAACGATGGTCGAAATTCCACAATCAATCTGATAGGCCGTGGGAGTACCAAATATCGTTAAAAATGGAAATTCCTTAGACACTAAGTACGTTGCTAGTAGTTAATTCGGAGGTTGAATTCATGTTGGGAAAGTAGTGTGAAGCCCCCAAGTGTGTGTTTTATAAATTCCAGAAGAATATTATTTAATAGTAGGTATTAATAGTAGGTATTAAAGGGGAAAAAATCAAGCCATGTAGGCGGAAAATGGAAAATTTAAGCTCAAACAAGAAATGATCATTGCCGATTTAATGTCTTTTTAAATTTCGTTTAACGAATTATTTCTGTCTCATGACTGATGTGCTGCATAATGTATCATAACGCTCATAGCACACTGTATTCTTGAAATAACAAAAGTAGGGAGTTCAGTCAGACGTGGTTCATTGATAAATAAAAGCTCCAGAGATCGGATAGAGGGACTCCCCCGGAAAATATCGATTGACCCAACATACACTTTTATTACACGTTAGTAGTACCAATATTTTTTTTTCTCAATTTAATACAGCAAATCGTGCAAACCTACCAATCCAGTACGTGGGAACAGCTTCGTGTGTTCTTCATGAACACAATGTACATTAGTGACACTATTAATTTTTGTATTAGGTGGGATGACCGGGTTCTGATTAGATCCCCACGAGGTTTGATCTGAATCAATTCCTTCCGCTTGGTTTTGGTCGCACTCTTTGGAGGTCTGAATCAGCGTATTAGTTCCGTCCCTCCCCGAGAGGCAGCATTATCCTACCAACTTTTATTTTCTTACTATGACTCAAACCGTAGTAGAGAAATTCCCACCATATTTGATCAGTTCCCGTTGTATGATCAGGTTTAAATGGCGGTGAATGAGCAAAGGGTTTTATTCGAATTATTTTTATATCCATTATAATATTAATACGAATTTGTTGAACTTTTCACGTTTTTTAGAACGACTAATACATTATGGAAAAGTCTCCATTATCGTGAACGAATATTTATTTAAATCATGTGTTTATTGGTATTTAGGTTAGTACTGATACGTTAGAAAGTAGAGGGGAAAACGTTAATTCCTAAAAGTTTCAAACGTCATTATTTGGAGGTTATCCATCTGCCGTTAAGATAGATTCACTTAATTCATAGCTGCAATGAAAGTAGCAACTAATAACAAATAAGTGGCTATTAAAGTGCGGGCGGAGAGGAGGAAAAGTACCCCTGCAGAAATAAAGCTCCGCGAAACAGGGTAGTCCAGGCTGTGTTCATTGATCAGGCGTTGGTGGCGTAGTGGTGGGGAGGGGTGGTGTGATACGCAGCTGCCGGAGTAGTGCGAGGAAGCTAGGAGTGTAATCATGTGCCTGCTCCCACCGTAGAAGTCATGTTCATAAGCCAGGAGAACGTGAGGTACAGGTACGGAACATGTCTCGAGATCCCTATGGGCCGAACCTAGGGGCGTCGTCAGGAAACAGGTCCCCGCGAAGTGCTAGACGTCTAGGAGAGCTACCAACTGTCGATAGGTCTCCATCTAGGAACTACCCAGCAGCGCCGACGTCTCGAGGAAGCCCCGTTGGTAGAAAAGGTAGGCCGAGCAATACTTCTCCCGAGCATCATGTCAGTGGTGGATATCAGTCGATGAGCGGGCCTTCATACTACGGACGAGAAGAGGATTTGGGAAGCCCGACAATGATGGAAGATAGAGGTCGGTCCATGGCCTCCAGCGGTGCCCATCACAGGTCTAGAAGTGCCAGTCGCCCTATGGGTAGTAACACCATGTCAGTGAGGTACCAATCCCTAGATAGGACGGGAGGCGGCGTAGCTGACGACAGGGAGTTCATGCCGATCCGGGAACCCAGGGATCGCTCGTTGGATCGCGTCGGTGTCCGTGAGCGACCCATGGACCGTAGTTTATATCTCGAAGATGATATTTATGGTCCGGGATCACGATCCGCGCGACAGTCTCCTAACACTCACATCATGTCGTCTCGCGAAGGTGGAAGCTATTTGGGTGAACTCCAAAATCAAAATACCGATTTGCAGAGGGAACTCGCTAACCTAAAAAAAGAATTGGAACTGACGAATCAGAAATTAGGATCCAGTATGCATAGTATAAAAACATTTTGGAGCCCGGAACTGAAGAAAGAACGAGCTTTGCGGAAAGAAGAGTCAGCCAAGTACAGCCTCATCAACGATCAGCTGAAGCTCCTCAACTCGGAAAACCAGGTAAGAAAGTGTACCTTTTTTATATATCAGAGTAAACCACTCTGTGATAGGTAATGAATGGGTAAATGTGTTCTTCGGCGAAATAACCTTCCAAATATTCCAAACATACAAGAACAAAAACATTTTATTGTTAGATTATCTAGTGTGTGTCTATCCTGAGCTCTCAATAACGTTATGCAATTTAGCCCATACACACTGATTGACAGACTTGAAACAATTTTTAGAAATGTCTCTACATAATTTGCAGAGACTCGTTAAATTATTGAGTAGGCGTTTTCCATCATCTACATCGTAGAAATGTCATTATTTATTGCAAATTATGTGCATGATGGTTCGTCTAACATATCTAATAATCAATTGTAGACATCTCCGGGCAACCCCGTCACAAAAAAAGCACAAAGGTGGATAATTGGATTTTTGATTGTTCATGGCACTACCTTTGAATAACAACCTTTCATTGAATAATTGCTACGTGAGCTATGGACAGGTTAGGTTGTGATTAAAAAAAAAAAATAAATAAATAAAAAATAAATAAAAAACACCTAGCTATGGAAAACAAATGTATTCAATTGTCTCCATTGTTGTTTCAAAAATATTTCTTCAAGGCATCATGATTCAATGATCAATCAAATACCTAATACATTCAACCTTTTCGTGTTATGTAAATTACTAAATGTATATATCCATATTGATTTAGTTCACAAATAATAAAATTTGTCAAATTCAACATGAGTGATGATGAAGTAAGTAAATAATTAGATCATTATCATCAAGGGAAGTGAGGAGGAGGGGAGTAAATTATGTGTCGAAAATAGTATTGTGAACCTTGTAACACTGAAATCCCCATTCGGTGTGACTGTAATGGAAATGATTCATTCCTTGCAGGCAAAAATTTCCTATGACCGTGTCCTCTATATATTCGATCTATATTCTTGGAGAATTGATTTCATTAGTTCACTGTAACGCCTAGTTCTACAGAAGGTTCTTCAGTTTTTGAGTACACTTTGAAATTGGAGTAAGTAGTTAGGTTACTTAAGCTGGATTAGCTCAATGGAACGATCAATGAACATTTTAGGAACGTGGGATTAACTTCGTAAGCAACTAAACAGGTATTGAATATCCATATCCTTTTTCATCGTTCCATGACGTGTACGATTACATTAACTTCAACAATTTAATATTATGAAAAAAGGAGTACGACCGAATGGCAACCCAGAAGGTTCTCCCGGAGATGAGAGGATAGCAGAGACAACAAACGTAGGTCAGCCTTCGCAAATGGGATGGTGGTTGGTACATTGACTATTCAGTAATCGCATAATCCATCGATCCTTCTCAACGAAATTCGAGTTAGCCTCTCAGCCGTTTGAGTTGACGTCTCGTAACAACCGGTGTGATTGTAACCACGCCCTAAAACGTGACAACATCGCAAACTACGATAATATTCAACCTGAAAATGAATAACTTCATTTTCATTCATTTGGTGAGGTGAACGACGTAAAACGCTGCAAATGTTCTAGACAGGGTTATTATCTCAGTACCAGACAGGCCACCTGCGCAGACCAGACGTGCAAGAGGCACTAATAACAAAAAACCGAGAAAGAAGATCGAGCCAAATTACGAGCAGAAGTTCACCAAATTCTCGCATGTCAAAGTCGCTGTGTGATTCAATCCCGTTGATGATTTTCCCGTCCAACATTTAAACCTTTGCGGGCTAAAACGGTTAGTTTCACAATGTACCGGGTTGTCTCATCCGATTCATTGATCTGATTTCTATACAGGGTATTGACAAAAGGGCGAAACCACCGAAAATGGAGCAAAACGCTATCCGCACTTTCATATCCCAACCCGTTGCAGAAATTCGATTTTTTCAAGGAAACCACGTTTGTCATTTCTCTGCTTGAAAACGAGATTTGTCAACTGTTGACCACATTTCCGGATTTGATGGTCAATTTCCTTCTGGCCTAGTGTATGCTCATAATAAAAAACATTAAGCCTTCAAAATTTAATAAATTTTTCTTTATGAAAATACTTGAGCTTTAGCTCCAATTCCAAAAAACGTGATGGGAGCTGTCAAACCTACGGAAAACTTTCAAAAATGATCTGCTATCCAGTTGCATGGTCAACTTTCCACTCCCATATCGATTTTTATGCAACTCCTAAAACAGCAAACGACGAGTTCCAGGGATAAAAAGAGCAAGAGTTCGAAAGGTAATAAATTGGGAAAATAATTTTCCGTTTACAAATTTTGTAAACAGTACAAAATATTTGAATCTAATGGTAGTACTGTACCACAATAAAGCAGCAAGCCCATTACTTGAGGTGTTTAACGTCTTTTCTCCCTCAAATCTCTTGATGTACTGTACTGAGTCCTGAAATCTGAAATGTGGTAAACAATAGAAAATAACAGTTCTAAGAGGAGGATTGTCGGCACAAAAATATGGTTTTCTTGGCACAAAAATTATATGGCACAAAAATTTAGTTTTCTTGAATAAAACCCTCAAAAAATCATATCGCGGGAACGGATTGCGATAAAAAAGTGCGGTTGAAGGCGTTTTACTCTAATTTTGGTCTGGTTTCCCATATGTATTAATATATTTTTTAAATACAATGTGCAGGAAACCCTGTAGAAGACAAACCAAACTACCTTTATATTTCAAAAGGGAATCACAATTTTAAAATATTTCAACGCTCGGAAGTTACCCTTTGGGGTTGATCGAAAGGTATGCGGAGGACCAAGCAGGTGGGTTTTATGAAATTTGGTCCAGTAGTTTGCTAGAAAAACTCATTACGGCTCCCGGACAGATTTTTCAATATTTTCTTCATTTTTTGTTAGTAATTTTGAAACATGAACCAACGAAGTTTGAGGAAAAGGCTGCATTATAAATAATAAAACAAAATATATTCCTCCTGTTTGAAAGGTCCGATACGCGTCAAGAACGTATATTTTTGTGTTCTTCTTCTACCTGTTGATTTAGAAGGAGGTTTGTTAAAAAATAGAGCGAAGATTGTAAGTTTTCACTTCTTTTATTTCAAGGAATAATGCTCAGAACAACATAGTTTAACGAGCATCATATCTGGGAAATAGTTACTTAAGAGTGCCCCACTTTATGTAAAAAATGGGTTTTAGAATATGGAGGTATAATTTTTTAAACGTTTTTTATTCACGAAAACCACATTTAGTGCCACAAAACCCCAAATTCGTCGACTCGAAAACAACTTTTTACCACATTTTTGGATTCAGTATTAATTTTTTTTTTTTTTGTAATAAAAAACTTATTCTTAAGAACCGTAATGACAGTTCAAACGTTCAACATTTAAAAGCAAAAACAAGTTTATGAAAATAATTGAATAAAAACTTCGACTTCGTTTCCCCAAAAATCTTGCTGGTGGTTGTGAAGTGCAGATTTAATCAGTTATTGGATAATTTCAGAGGTATGGTCAACGTTGCTATTCTGTGTCAATCCATGGAGAAATTGGAGTTTGGAACGGAACAAACGTTAGGGATGTTGCAAAACAGCTAACGAGGTGAAGATGAGAGTGATGAAATGTGTAAAGTGTGTTTATAAACAGTACAAAACATCAAATTTGCGATTCCTAATCAAGTTCATGCAACAATTCTAGTCTTAAAAAAAAAAAAAAAAAAAAAAAAAATTCCCCCACTAGATTACAAAGGTAGTGATATCAATGTTGGGTGCTACTGTTTTTTTACATTTTATAAATCATTCCACACTTGAGAAACATTTTCCCGTTCGAACTTTTGCACCCGAAGTTTCTTATTAGATGTTTTAGAGAGTACCCAACGTATTTTCATTTCAATATGAAATTTCTCTATGAAATCGGTATGGTATTGCAATGTTGACCGTACCTAGAAAGCAGACCAAATTTGAACGTTCTCCTGAAATTTGACTGCTACCAATACATCTTTGAAAATGGATTTAAATTTCAAGTATTCTCATGATTTTTTTTTCTTCAACTTTGGTCTTCAGAATATAGTTTTTGATTATGAAAGCGCACTGGGTGTATAGAAAGTTTAACGGTTAATCCGAAAATGTGGTCAAAAGTGGAAAAAATCATTTTCAAGTTGAGAAATTTAGATATTAATGGCACAAAACGTGTTTTTTTAAAACCCTTTAAAAAATCATAGCTAGCGAACGGATTGGAATAGAAAAGAGTAGTTGGCAGAGTTTTGCTCGATTTTCGGTCTGGTTTCCATCCAAATTTATTTTTACATCAACTATGGGACACTCAGTAGTTCAGAAACCAATTTTCTATAATCGAACGCTACAATGAGAAGAACAAAACGAAAGTCTGCCAAGTAGAGTGTGGCATTTAGCTTCTTCGCATCCGCAAGTGAATTCATAAATCATTGGAACATTTTCAACAGCACAATTCCCGACAATTTCATTAAATCTGAATATAACTCTGAAAAGCAAATAGTGAAAACAATGCTTTCGCTATCTTGGTAGATTCAGGAGCAACTCTTGAATTAACTGTACCATTCGTGGTGCTTATAACTACGAGAGTGAAATGTTGAAGTCACAACTCATTAGCTTTGAAACCAACAGCTATAATCGTGTGTATCAGGCCAAGAGCAAAGCTTAGATTCAAATGGGGACTGGAAAAACTGCCGTTATGATCAAATTGTTTGACAATATGCAATATCTAATTAAGTCTAATTTCGATACCGAAATCAATCTTCAGCCGAACACACGTTGCTTCTGTTAAGGTTAATTCGGAAGCTTCAGTTAGCCGGATTTGAACATGAAAGCGAAATACGGTCTGAAACTCTTGACCGCTCGTTATAATCAGTTGCATTGAATTAAGTTATATTAAATTAAATTGAAGGTCTTACAATTACTATTTTACTACTACATGAATTCGATTGTGCAAGAAGTTTTCCCATATTGGTTAAATAACTGTCACCGTAAAACCCCATTTGCTATAGTTGAATTCCCTTTTATGAAGATAAAAGCTGTCAACGTTGCGGTTAATGCATATCGTGGGAGGAAAAAAAGGCGTGCTCACATAGTCAAACTATAGATTTCATAGACTATACAATGAATCAGTAGCACTTTTGATTTTGGAAAGAGAAAAATTGGCACAATTACATGGACAGTACGACTATTTAGCATAATTTCGGGCACAAATTGTTTACGTTTCTTCCAGTTCACATTTATTCAACTTTTTAAATAATTCTCCCCTGAAGAATGTAAATTTGAATTTTTCAAACCTCAACCTTGCTTTTAAAATGCTTGAACTGGTATTGTAACATGAGAAATATGGTATTTGCATATAAAAGCTGCAATAATCAGACAAATGTTTATTATTTCTGTATAAAAAAGCCCTCTTACACAGATCAGCGGACTAAAGATGGCAGGGTCGACATTACGGGCACATACTTACCGGGTAAACATGATTTTTAGCCACATTCTGAAAACATTGGTACAGTTGTTTTGCAGAAAAGTTTTGGACCGTTCACGGGAATGGATAGATTTCAGGTGTTATTAATTTTCTAAAATCTACATATTTTGAAATGGAAACCAACAAATTTTTTGGGGGGAAAGCACTCTTTTTTTGGTCAAATAAAGAGCTGGCACGACTACAATTACTTGAAAAATAAAACGGTGATGCGCAGAAGAATCGGTCCCACTACCCGTGAGCTCTCGCGTGCCTCATCCAAGAAGATGTCGCATCTACCTAACAAAATCAGCCAAAAAAATCATGATAAAAGATTCTAAACGAGCACACTGCTCCTTGCATTTATAAAATTCGGATCACTGAACTGTACATTCAGAAAAAATGATTCCGCCAGTTCTCCTCAAAGTGCCCCTCCGATTTGAAGCGCTGAGTTATCGATGGCGAGTAGTTATGGATGGGTCGTCCTGAGGGCAAGAAGCAGCCGGGTTTTCTGGTCATCTTTCCTCAATCCTCGCGTTGAACATTTACAAGACCCTTCTGATTGCTTGAAATGGGAAGCGAACCGATGATCGCACATCGAACTAATTACTGTATCTATTTTCTACCAAACAAAAAACTACCGCCTTGCATTGAAAGATTTAAAGAATCGATGTTTTATTATTGCAACCATTAAATATCATCTCCAAAGGTTGATTGAACATGATACCGAAAGTACTGGCACGTTCCAGGTCGATGGATGATTTTTGACGCAAATTCCTTACACTTGGATGTTAGTAGTTGTAGAATAGCTTTTTAGTTTTATTAAATTTTTGAAATTTATGAATCTCGAAACGTAAGCCTATAAATCTTGAGGGAATTGCACTTTTTTCTTGGTGGATTACAAAGGTTCATTATCGAAAGTGTTATTTGTATGAATTTAAGAAGGTTGTATAAATGCATCCTTCCTTTGCTACGGAAAAACCATTTTGTTTTATTATCCTCAATCTTACGGCAAAAATGTTTTATAACCCCTCTTAAATTTTGCACTTACGTTTTGAAGTGCGTAGATTCTAAATCTACGATGTTTTTTCTTTATTAAAATGGCTAACACCCAATCATATAACTCCCGCTTCGCTGCTCGGGGTCATCGCGTCAAAATCCGCTTTGTTGATTCCACTTGTCAGGGGAACAGACTATGGGGGGCAGGTGAACTCGACCGTAGTTGAGGTTGACCGAAGTTAATTGTTTGTGTTCTTGTGAGACTTGTTGACCGACGAACAGGTTGCTGATAGGAGATAAGGAGGACACAGTCCCGCGTTCGCCTGCCAAGGAAGTGGAAAGATCGATTTCCCCAGGGGGAACGGTGAAAAGGAATAGCACAGTACGATCGACAAATTCACTTTCCACCAAAGACCAAACCATCAAGGTGTTGAGAGATGAAAATCCAAGAGGACGCAAATGTGTAAGCTACGCGTTCGGTTATTTGGTTACATGTATCACATAAGCATTTACACCACCCTTCAAAAGTCTTGAACATACCGTCTGCATCGGTTACGCAGGTTCGAAATGTTTACTGTTAAATGAAGTTTCTACTTATAACGTAACATTACTATCGGAAATTATACGTGCTGCTAGATTTGTACATGACCACTATTTATCCGAAAGTGATGAAATTTCTAAAGAAATGTTCGGTGTTCAATTCTCAACTGGAGTTACGCTTGTGGGAAGTATCTGCGGACAGAGTGACGAATAGGGAGCCAACATTTGTAATCACCAGTAAAGAAATAATTACTGTGCGACATTTGCCACGTTGGCGTAATCGAATTCCATTTGAGATTCCAACTGTTTTGTTTTGGGAATCTACAGGGAAGTTGAGCATTTGAATAGTCATCCCAACTGGTTTAGTTCGTGGTATCGTGTGTTACAGCGAGTTTATATTTCTGCGAATCACGTATTCCCACTTCCCATGCGCCGTTCGGGCTTTGAGGTTTAGATGCAGTTTCTATGGAAATAGTCGAGGCACCCGAGAGATGTTGATCGAAGTTTAGAAAGATTGAGAGCCTCCCTTCAAATGGGGAGAAGGCTCGATTTCCCTCGAGATGGGACTGCATGAAAAGTTCATTGCCATCGCTCCAACGTATTATTTTGTTGTTACACACCTGTACCGGCTGTGTCATTATGCTGAGTGTTAGCTGCCATTTTTAAAACTCGTCATTTCGTTGGTGTCGGTTACTACAACTTAGTTTAGCTTCCCACTGATTACATGGCTTTAGCAGAATCTATCGCAAAACTAAATCTTTCAACGCCCACCTTTTTTTTTGTTGTAGGTTTATTGAAAACAATTGATAAGTCATGTTCATTGTTGGGTTTTAAAGTTTCTGCAGCCTTGTAAACAGAAACTTTAACTCAGATTATACAACATCGTACATTTTCAAAATTTATCAAAGAAGGCTCCGAGAACCCTTGTTTGGATACATAATCGATTGTAATACCGGAAACTAAATATTTGATACGTTACCATGCACGATCGTACTCGTACTAGTATGATCAGGTTTCTTGCATAGAAAGTATGTGTTTCACTGTATACTGATCAGAATTGAAAGCCGTTAGCAATTCATAGCTATGGACGATGTTGCTACTAGTTCGTTGTGCCGACAGAACTGTACTGCATCTCAATTTAGATCTGTCTATCCCAAATGATCTTGACAACTTTGTTATTTCGTGGTGATAGGGAGGATAGGTACTAGATGTTATAATATATAAAACTTGCGATTGGGTAGTGCTTGCCTTGCGATAACTTCTTTTTCAGCTAGAAACTAGTTGTTGCTTGTTGAACAAGTTATACTGGTATTTAAGGTCTATTTAATCAATGATACTTAGGGCCAGTTTATAATAAAAGTCTTGGTAGTTGCGACTAAATTTTGTTCAAACGATTGCGATGATTTTTGCGCTCTCACTAAGGTCAGAAATAGACAAGGAACACGGTTAGCTTAATTGTTCAATAGCTCCTATAAAAGCACGGCTTTTACTTTTTCCATTATAAGATGGACGGATGGATAAGAATTATAAGAGTCAAATAATACGTTTGACATAGGCAGGTGTTCGGTCGGGAGAAAAAAATCGTTCACGCTACCCTGCTTGACCTTAGAGCAGGGAATCGATCATGCTTGGACTGCGAAGTTCTCACGCCAGAGTTCCCAATCGTCTATCTGGACCCACCAATTCACTCATGTTCATGGACAAACAGCTGATGATAATGAATGTTTAAATGTGTAGATATGGATATAACATAAAAATTGATTTAGCATGTAATTTAAAATGTTCTCTTTTCAAACACTCGTAGGATTCAAGGGAAGTTATGAAGTCGATCCGAATTGTAATGTACATATCCGGAGGTGAAAATGTAATTTGCTCCAGAACGGAGATGTTCATTCGCCTCATTCACGTATGTCCAGATGTCCATGATCAATTTCGATACTGTCAGTTCGTATGTTCGCTGATTCCTACCACACATGCCTTCCACTATTTTCATCCGCCATTAATCGTATTGTCAGGGATTATAGTTGACAGGCTCTAAATACCCGATATGGAAATGGGTGGTTAGGGGTTAATATGAGGCACCACCCATGCGTATACGAATGATCGAAACACCAATTTCTCATGGTGTCTTTAGATCAACAGTTGTACATTAGTATCTAAAAGTAAAACCCACAGGACTCTCTGTTCATATATTCAAGTCCAAGATCCCAGGGATAATCAAAATATGATTTATTCTACTATTTACATTATGGGAGACGCAACTTGAGTTGAATTAGCTGGAATTGGATATCGTAACATCAAAAAGATGGTCTAAATATGAAAGTTCCAAGGTTGTCTCCATAATTCCAAAATTGAGCATGTTGTGGAGCATTTTTTATAAGGAAGGCAAAATTATTATTGGCCCTAGAAGCTGAAAAAGATCTCCTAAAATGAGGGAGTTACAAAACATGAGGCTTATTTTTTTTAAGGACACCCACCCCCCCCTCCCTCGTCGGAACTTGCGTCCTTCAAATTCACCTAGCAACTTTAATATTAATCAAGTTAAAATCTGTTAAAGCTGATTTCACTGATCGTTGAATATCATGGCGTGTAAAGTTTTGGTTCGTTTCCTTTTCCATTTACATTCAGCTTAACTCATGAGTGTTTTGTAATTGCTTGATTGTTCTAGTTGTACATCTTGAGCACTATTGCAATTTACTATTTCTTCTGTGAATCACCCTCAACTTGGTAGGTTTCTGAAGAACCCTCCACGTATTAATATTATTATTTTGTTTTATTGTCGTTAACATCAGTTATGCAGCCATGTCATTAAATGTCAGTTATATATATATTGATTTACACCTTTTTATTGGTTTACACCTTTTTTTTGGTTTACACCTTTTTGGTTTTCAAATTTATTTAAACCCATTTATTAATCCATACTTTTTTTAACCCTCTACGTATGAGTTAGGACTAATAATGGAAACGTATCAACGAAACAAACGACTGTATGCATTTCCGCCTTCAAGCATCTCAAAGTGTAATAGGTAAAAAGGTTTCCGGCCTACTCGATCAATATATTTTACTTATTCTACTTCTAAGGTGGGCACAAATAATTCTCTTGGTTACTTTCAACTTCATCAAAATCTGGTAGACTCAAGAAGCAGTTCATTAAACTTACTGTTTCTTAAAACGACAAAACGTTAATGCAAATTAATCATATTCTGAGAATGTTAGAACACCGTCAAGTGTGACGGTTGAACAGTGGGTTGTGGAGTCAGACATTTTTCCGCATGGTAAGCGATCACTATTCAACATCTTTAAGCACGTCTTAGTAAATGTGACGTTGGCGCAATGTGCGGCTTTGAAGTTCAAGAACTTTTGCTCTGTTCTTGATGGCTTAACAATCGGGAAGTCAAAGAGAATTTTCAAACGCTTCAGGAAACGGAGTTATTTTTAAATTATGCGGCTCAAACGGAATCTTTTGCTATGCACGAAATGTCGGGTGGTATGACTTGGGCGGAGATCGCGTTCCCTATTTCTTAAGAGTGTTCCGTTATCATGCTAACAGACAATTACGCGTCGTGCACGGCAGTATCGATCAACCGATCAGTTGTCATTGCTTCAACCACAACTTCTTGAAAGTTGTGGGCACTGATGTGAATTTGAAAGATGCCAAGTGCACTTCTTAAGTATATTGAAGTGCTACTTAAGAGACTAAATATTCCCATGAGAAATCGAATTTCGAAAATAATTTTAGGAACCATATGCAGCATTTAAAACCCATCAGTTTCAGGTATATTTACAAGTGCGTTAGCTGGTTTAAGCTGCGTTGCTGGGTTAGGGCATCAAGGTACGTGTGGGGTTCACACTTAGCAGTACCACACAAGAGAGTTGAGGTGCTGTTATTAATTCTCTCTATATTCCTATAATATTCCTCCAATTGGGAACTTACCAATATGAATTAAACAATAAACAACATAAAACCACCGTTAAAAATATTAGTAATATTTACTAAATAATAGTAGTAAACGAAATACATCATGTACGCTCGCACAGCCAATCGGGCTAAGCCTAAGCTTGAAATTCTTACTGAAAAGATTGAAGGACTACTAATTTAAAAGAATACTAATTTCATCACTGAATCTGCATGAACCTAAATCATGGCCTCTGCTGTTTTATTCTGATTTTGACTTAATTGCCAAGGCTTGAACTGTTAACGCTGTACGTATATCTTATGCGCAAGCTCAAATTTATTTTTTTAACATTGATTTATAAATTTAAAACCTATGATTTAAACTAAATATTTTGATTAGCACTTGTGATTAGACTAAACGTAGGATAGAAGTTCAACCCGTTGCATTCTCCTTACTTTTTTATACACATCATAGCTACTAAACGAAAAGTCCGATTTGAATAATTTAAAGTGCGATTTATATGCACATAATCATCCTCAATTATCAAACCATGTAAATATCAAGGAATAATATCATTGAACTTGAGGGTGAAAATAAACCCTAAAAATTAATTTTTGTCAAATCTGGGAAATTGGCTGCGTATCTTGTACCCCTAATAAATGTGCAAAAATCTCAGCTCCCCGACGATATAACCAGTTTATAAATTAAAAAAAAAAAAAAAAAAAAAAAAAAAGAATCGATGTAAACAAATTGGTTTCGAATGCGTAACAAAGCGTTTTTTTTTAAATAACTTAGGAGGTTTTTTGAAAAAAGAAACACGACGAAAGAAAAATACTTGGCCACTACTGGAATTTACAGGAGGATTTACGTAATTTTTTTGGTGAATCGACTGGTGACATTAGTCTTCACCAGCAATGAATTAATAAGTTTTGAGTAGTACGGGTATTATCTCAATTTCACGGTGTCGGGAATGTAACCAATGTTACGAATATATATATTGAGAATAGATGGTCATTGATGAAATCAGTAAGTTTCGATATTATCCCCCACTCGGTAGTTGCTTCAATATCATTTGAGAGTCACAGGCAGACTATCAGAGTATTCTCTCTTTTATCTTATTGGTTGAACGAGAAAAATCATTGCGAAAAATTATCGTTATGGAGTCTGCTGCGATTTATTGAATGGGCTTTTTATTTTCAGGAGTGATAAATAAAAATACATTGCTTCGTTCAAAACCATCGAGGCTCTGATGGACTCGAATGTTTCGTATAAAGCGGATAAACCCATCCATGGCCTACTGGCCTTCGGAAATTCAATGTTTCCTACCAAATCTGTAAAACAATATGTTTGATAAATGTTTGTTATAGAGAATGTTCAATTTACTTTATGTAACAATCTCGTATGGACCCACCGTATCTGCTGTTACCATTTGTGTGTTACCGTTAAACTCACTCATCACTTGTGGTTCGTTTTTCGAATGCCCTAAAATTCCACCCACTTAACCCAGACACATCTTAGGATTTTAAGATTAAGAAGGATCAGTGAGTTAGAAGTGACAACTGCCCCGGAATAATGAAGACATTGATTCGCGGTACGGGTGGACTCTTGATGACATCCCACTAGGAGCAAATGCTATTAACAAAACATGAATAGCAAACTGTGATAACTTACTGGTACAACACATCATAACTTCTGCAAATTATTGTCGCTTCAGGAACCAAGCGCGATCTGATGTTTCTATTTTTTACACACCATCTTCTTTCTTACCATTAACTGTTACGATTTAACTCAAAAACTAATCGACTGGTTGAAAGCATTCTTTCACCATTAAAGTAACATAGCTATATCATATTTTCGAGGAAAACATTTGAGATCTCTAAGTAACATGGAACAATGTAACGCAAGGTATTAAAAAGTTGCTATTAAATTCCGCAAAAACTATTGACGTAATGTTATCAGTACTGATGATTGCTCAAAAAAACTACTATAAAGCTATAAAGCTATCTACTATAGTTAATCCACAATAACAGTTGTTGTTCAAGTTATTAAGGTGAAATACGGATGGGATCGGATAGTAGTGACATCAGTATCATGACGATAATATTCATCCATTTAAATGTATTGATAATTAAGTTCTGTATATGTGGATTCCACTTGAAATTATTTGGATCTGACTTTTCGATTAGAAGTAATGGAGGGTTTAATTATTCTCTGTGCAAGATAAATGTCAAGGTTTGAACAATCTGCCCTACGCCTAGTCCATTCTCTATTATTAATTTACGTCATTTAATAGTTTTTGAATTTGATTATCAATCTTTCAGCAGTGATGAAATTAATAGCTCAGATATTCCTGGGTAATAATCGTTATGGATCGGTTGTGGGAGTTTTGGGGCTATTTTCTTTCCGGGTCACTAAAGGCATTGATATTTTATACGGTGCCTTTAGACATTTAATGGTTTTATTTAAATCGACAAGTACCCAATTATGGTAATATAAGATGGCAAAAGATAAAATAAATAACAGGACTTCAACTAGACTTTTGAGTGATGATAATGAATATAAGCCCTCACTCTTTTCCCATTTTAGAATATCACATCACAACAGTGATTCGCAGTTCTTTATTTGTTTCTACACATTTAATTAAGCTGAAATTCCGAGTGTTTTCTTTATCGTTATTGGTTATTATCTTCGAATGGGATGAATAGATTTGTATGAAATTTCTTTTCAAACCCATTCGTATGGTCAGAATTGTTTTCGAAATGACAGCTAGTGCGTTTAGAGGGTGAAAACGACATAGTGCTGACCATGACTCCCAGCACTATTGTTTTGGCGGTTCCTTTCGCACATTAGAGTTTCTGATGAACCAAGCAGCTTTTGGGATGAGTTTAGATCAGATGGATTTGTGAGTCAGAAGCACCAGCTGTGGCAAGTTCTTACAGCTCGACTTCGTTGGGTTCATCACCATACTCTGCCCATTCGTTAATGGTGATCCTACATGACAATGTTGTTGCTTCGCCCTAAGTTACCATTTCACAACGATGCTCATATCAGAATAAAACCGATGTTCCACGGACACGTCATCCAAAGTCAAGAAACCCGTCGGTTAGTTACTAGTACATGGAAATTACCACACAAAGATTTCGCTTTCCCATTGGTTTCTAAAGTTATTGTAATCAAAGTGAATTAGTAGAAGGATTTTGCGGATAGAGCAAGGAAAAGCTTAGAGAACAGGACATGAAAAAGGAAATTTGTTTCACTTCGCTACAATGCTGACGAGTCGCTTTTGCTACCATTACCTGGGCTTGTGAGTTTCTTGATTTGACCTGGGAAACCAAGCCATGTTGTCGTCTTGCTTAAAAAACGAAAAACTTCCATTCGGCAGACACTCACACCTCAGTTGATATCCTTGAATGGGAATTCTTTATTTGTTTTAGAATCGTGTTAATCACTATAGGTAGTAGGAGATTAAGAATTTGTTACTCCTCCAGAAACATTTCATGTCCCGAAACAAAACAAATATTGTGTTTACCTTTGCAACGTGAAGGCAGTCTGGGAAGGCACGGAGAGAAACTTTTGTATCGGGGCCCAACAACAAACTTCAAGTGCTTCGTTGCAAAAACCTAACATGAGATTGGAAGTCAGATGTACCTATGTACATTTACTTTCTCCCCACCCGGGAGACCAACTTAAAACTTTTCCTGTTTTCAACATTCAGTCTAACACATGTACCCATTGAGGTAACACAACTGCGGATTGGAATTTTCCGTGCCCAGCCAATGGCGAATGTGACTAATGCGTTGCCAAACCTGTAGGACTCATTTGCCAAATCGCATTTAAAACATTTCCTCACCTACTTTTAAGTAATTTGCCTATGTTAAACTGAAGAGCACTTTCAAGCTCTTTTGAATTGTTAGGTGCATGGGTATATTTTTTGAGTTCAGATAGATTGTTTGTTGTCATTTCAGTCCTTGACATAGTATTTGAGAAGGTTAAACAAGTTTTTTCAAGCCAATATTAACCAATTTCATCACTCTTTGGGTATTATGAGGAGATACAAAATATCCAACTACTTTCCAACGTGTGTTTTCAAGGTTCGTTTGATGAGCCTCAAAACTATTTGCCTATTCGGGGCTCGCCGAACAGAACCGTGAGAACTACTTATATGTAAGAGCCTTCCCTTGGCGGCCACCCATCCAAATACTCACCTAACTTCTCTTTGAGAAACGGTCTTGTGACGTTCACCCGTACGGCAATCAGAAATCAAAAATTCTCGAGTCATTGCCGCACACACATCTGCCAACAAAATTGCAGATTTCCTCTGATAGGGAATGTTTGGAAAATAAATGTCAACAGTTGTCTCATTTTTGCAAATTGCGAAAAGGAAAATTGATGAAGAACTTCCTTAATGGTTGAAAACTCGTTCCAAAATAATGAAAATCTCGAATCATCGTTCCACGAGTCAATTGGGTCTTCAATACTACATGTTAGTATAACTGAGGGCTGCGACCTCATCGGGCGAATTATTTGTTTTCCAATTCAAATTGATGCCGTATCAAACGGTGACGTAACTCTCTACACAATCCTCTCAAATGTAAAAATAGACAGCAACTCCATTGTTCAGCAATACATTCGATTACCTGTAAATTAAATTTCAAATTGCTCAACAGTAAATGGATGTAATTCCCAATTCGAATGACATTTTTTTAGCATTTCCACCAGAACCTACGTTAGTAGGTATAAGGAGTTCAGATCATGAGAAACAGTTGTGGAGAAATGTTTAATTTAGTTTCAATAACATGCTTCCCTGTCCATCAACTTGGGAGTACGTGTACTATTGAATACGAAGGCAGGCATTTGAGGATGAAGCCTATAAGGTTACACCTTAGCACTGCATGTCAGAAACGTTCTCGGTAACAATTGGCGATCGATCTGTAGGCTACGGCTCAGCCAAGAGATTGACGTTGACGAGACCAATAGTTCATTAGCATACGCCATTGTTATCGACTTCCCATTGAAACCGAAAATGACACAAATAAGGATCCAAAATTGATTTCTTGGAGCACATAGAAAGTTTCCATATGATGTTTTGTTGGATGTCAACGGATGGTGCGGGTCAGGTGAGGAGGAGGATTGTTTTGGAACACCATCTTTGTTCCCAACTTGGAAGAATTCTTGAATGAAATCGAAAAGGTGAGTAGAAAGGAAATTTGCTCATCATCATATGGAAATTCGACCGAGTTTAAAATGCTGAACTATACAATTATGTATGTATACTCAATCAAACTAAGATCTAATAAGCTAAATTTAAATTGGAATGGTAAACTCGACCATAATCCTCATCTTCTTTGGCGCTTAGGCTGAAAACGTAAAATTTACCAAAACTGGGCATAATTCTCATTGTTCTATGTAAATTCGACCGGCCAATGGGAATGTGTACGAAAAATGTGAACTAGGTCCAAACTGAAATGCTGAATTGAACCTAAGGAACTTCCGTTCCAGTTCCAAAGAAACTGAAGTGAAATTGATTCACTAAGAATAAGTTTACTAACTACAATCAATGTTGAAAAATCTGTGCAGTAAATTGTGCGAATGAGTTGGAACACTCTTGAGGCTTCTGCTCAATCCTAGGTTAGCAGTGTATCATTGAATCGAGCTTCTTTTTTGTAAGATAATTGAGCTCAAAATTTTTTACTATACTCCAACTGCTCGTATTCTTAAAACGGAACGTATTCGGATCTCGTGAATGATAGTGGGAATCTGCCAGCGTATTCGGTCATGGAACCATATAGGGGAACGAGGGGTAATACCGTGCACTTAACCTTGGTACCATACAGTTAAGGGGCAGAACGTCATAAAAATATTTGTCTTGGACGAATGGCTACTTTCGATATCTGAGCATTTCCCTTACATAAAAGGATTTTTAAAGGAAAAACAGCCGTGAATGTTAATAAAGTGCTTATGGGTAATGACGCCCAACCCCGAGAACTGAATTATGTTCCCCTCTCAACCGTCATTCAACCCATTTTTTCCAAAGTTAGAAGGTTAAATATATTTATAACAATAAAAACTATGAAAACAGTCAATAAACTATAGTTAAAATGAACGATGACTTAGGAATAGGTAAACTACAGTCTTGTATATAGAACTTTTTTGAACCCACACTAATATTTAGCTTTTCTTTCTTTACAAAATTATAAAATAGCCTTGCATACATCACATAGTCCGTGATCAGGTCGTCCCATGGAACACATGTAGTGGCTGCTGTGATTGCAGTACTCGCAATTCCACTTTGGCGAATTATTATCTGCTTCTTGGCAAATTGTACACACGCTGTCCACAAAAGACGAAGTCAAGAATTCTTCAACATCTTCGTCTGTGTCTACAACAAGGTCTCCCTCAGAAATATCTCCCCAGTCATCACTGTCACTGCTCTCACTTCTGATTCTCTTGCGCTTCTCTTTCTTTTTTTGAGGTCTTTCAATCTTTTTCATGATTTCCACCTTTCTTCTTCTTCTTCTGAACCCCATCTCTGCTGCTAGTAGTGAGTTGATAAAAATCCAGCTGAATTTGGCGCTTTGTTGGGTATTTGTTGTTCTTTTCCATCTTTTTTTGACGTTTCAGAAATGCCAACGTTTACGTTTTTCGTAATTCATTCACGCTGGCTTCATTTACAATCAAAACTTAAATTTGGTTAGTGCTTCAGAGAGATGATGAAATTCTGCGTATATACGCAGTATACATAAAAACTAATCTAAAAAAGAGTTGAAAATGGGACTTACATTGCTTATTTCCGATGCACAAGAAATAACATCAAAAGATTCGGAAAAATACTCACTGCACTCACGTCAAGAAGACTAACTTTGCAGGTAGGGTAACCCTAGAACCTAGTTGGAGGGACATTTCTCTAGGATCGGCGCTCATTCCCACGTTTCTGGTGTCGATTCAAACATCCGAAACAGCCATGGGCGGCATTACCCGATTCACGGTATCACCCCTCGTTCCCCTACTCTACTATCCATGGTCTGTTTTTTGTATTGATAAGGATTTTACAACTTCATCGTGAGTGAATCAGTTCAAATCCAGGTTCCAGGTTAATATAATACCAGTTAATTTACAAAAGTAACTAGTTGTGGTTGGTGTGTCGTTTCCACGTCAAGTGAGAGGGAAATAGGAAAGATGGGAAGCTCTGAGGGAAACCTCTTTGTGGGTTGATAATTCATGAGGGTAATTACATTCGTTTTATGGGCCACTACGTCTAGCGCTGAAAGACGGAGGCAATAAATAGGGTGCCAGCTAGAACACAGTGAAGCTTGTTAAGGTGGTAGTCTACCGTAAGGATGCTTTATATTCTTTCCGTGTTGGTGTTGATCAAGTTCAAGCAATAAGTGCATTTTTATCCAACTAATAAGGCCAAACTGGGGGTTTCCTCTTTAAAGTAGCTAACTAAAGTGCATCGTTTAAATCTTTGAAATTTCGATTACATTGGTTTTTTGTTTACATGAAACATAATACCGTAGTAGATCTACGTTAAAAATTAAGGGGACTAGGTACCGTTAAAAAGATCATCTCCCGAAAATGCATACAAAGAAGTTACGTCATTCTTTTTGGACGCAGAATCAGATATACCAAAAAATGCTTAGTTAATTTTGAGGGGAAGGACAGAAGTCCTTAGGTGCCTACTGAAAGCACGTACGAGTAGATTTGTAAGATTATCGCCACAGCAACTGTTACATACCGGAAAGCCACATAATTGCCATATGGCTTAAAACTTCATAAGGAACTCGAACGAACCGAAAATTGTTCATCAACAGAATTGAAAACTAAAATCGAGAAATCCAGGCTGAGTGCTCGTTAGTTGAAACTGTCTCATCCACCGCTTGTCAACCGCCTGTACTGTACGATTAGAGATGGTTGAAATATCAAGGAAGTGCCATAGTAAGTTACAAGCAAGTATGAGGACTGACAGAACCATAGCTGCTGGAAGTGCGGGTGCTTCAAAAGGCGGAGTGTGGAGTTTGATGCATGGAAGAGCTGTTGAAATATGGATAAGAGCCTGCGATTACGGGTGAGCCTCGCCGTGGGCCCGTTCTGCCACACTTGGCTCTAATATTTCTCGGCTTAATCTCCATAGCTTCGGCCTCACCCCGCTTCCTTCCCAACGCCCCTTGCTGGGGAAAACTCTGGGGATTTCAACAGTCTCACCTATGAAAACTCTCGCCTCGAGCGTGGAGGACCTAGTTAATTAAAAATTTACATGTCGCCCCACAATCCGTGTTCCCACTCTTGTCATTATTCCGGCCTACAGGAATGCGCGAGGGTATCGATCTGCCTCAGCCCTCTCCATATTCTCTCCGTGAACTTGTGAAACTCATTCACTCAACCTGGTCCTCGCTTCACTGGCAACCCACTCCAAGGACATCTCGAACTGCTCAAATATGTGGGATCAGTCGACGCTTGAGGTTCCGAATATTTTTTCTTGTATGCTGCTTCAAAATTCAGTGAAGTACTATTTCAAGAATGGAGGCACATAGTTTTGATGGAGTTGTTATGAGTGATGTTGGAGTTTTGTGACTTCACGCTCACTTTCATGGCAATCTCCAAGCAAAGATTCTCAGAACAGCCCAAAACGTCACAAATGCCACGAATAATCATATAAATAAGGATGCCTTTTTAAGAATGATCCACAGAGTAGTCACTCGTAAGCTGAAATAACCAGTAGTTAGAAGCTCATGCGCAAAAGCTTGAATTTCTCACTGAAAAAGATAACATAGGTACATAACAGAAAATTTTTTGTAATATTTAAAAGCGAAATAATTGACTTTCTGGTGCAGAGGAAATAACGATCGTGCAGGGTGTTTCAGATAAGGTGCGCAGTACTTCATCCACGTGTTTTACAACCAATTTCCAACAAAAAGTGCCTCATATCAATTTTTTTCAACTCGCTTAGTTTTTGAGTTATTTCACTTCTAAAATGTTTTTCGCGTTTTCGACCTTGTCTCAGCAAAACGGCTATAACTCACATACAGTATCATGAAAAGTAAAATTTGAGGATACCGTTGGAAAGTGGGTTGAATTGCCTATCTTTCAGGCGTCAAACCGATTTTTGTTGCTCGCATCAAATTGGCGAAAAATCACTCTACAAAGCAAACTTCAAGAAAATTTGAAAAAATAAGTTTTTTCAAACGTTCAGTACTCTACACTAATCTGCATTTGATCAAGTGCCTGTAGCTTAAAAAATGCGGTAAAAAGTTATACCAAAAACAATTTTTACTATTCTATTTGGTCGTGAAAATCTCGTTTGAGTGTGGAAAACTGCGAAGCAAGTTGGGGTTTTTGACGCTTGGTAATGGGTTTCATGCATCGCATCAACAGCACTTCGAGGCTCTCGTCGGTTTTGTTTCATTCGATCTCCGCAAACCATTATTCTTTGAATGAGATGATCTCTCGACTCAGCCCTGTCGATTCAATGATTTGCCTCTGTGGAGAGAATGAATCTTTGGTTTCAAATGGGAGGGTGTCTGCATTGTCGCAATGGATGCAACGCACAAAAGAAAACATTTGTGCATTCAACAGAATGGAGGCCATTTCGAAAATTTACTATGATTGCATATTAGAAAATACTTGCACGAATTCAAAACTGCACCTTAGAAGATAAAACAATTTAATGTTGTTCGTAAAAATGAATAGGTACTTATTTGAAACCCATTACCAAGCGTCAAAAACCTCGACTTGCTTCGCTGTTTTTCACACTCAAACGAGATTTTCACGACCAAATAGAATAGGAAACATTTTTTTTTTATATACCGTTCAAAAGTTGACTTTTTGCCGCATTTTTTAAGCTACTGGCACCTGATCAAATGCAGATTAGTCTATAGTACTGAACGTTTGAAGAAACTTATTTTTTCAAATTTTCTTGAAGTTTGCTTTGTAGAGTGATTGTTCGCCAATGAGAAGTGAGCAAAAACAATTGGTTTGGCGCTTGAAAGACAGGGAATTCTACGCGCTTTCCAACGGTATCCTCAAATTTTACTTTACATAATACTGTATGTGAGTTAGAGCCGTTTTGCTGAGACAAGGTCGAAAAACGTTTTAGAAGTGAAATAAGCAAAAACTGTGCGAGATAAAAAAATCGCTAAGAGGCACTTTTTGTTGGAAATTGGTTGTATAATGCGTGGGTGAAGTACTGCGCACCTTATCCGATACACCATGTCCATGTGTGTATTGGTGGCCTGGGGGATGATAGTTGACAGGTACGGATCAAGTATTCAAAGTCCTCAAAATAAAATGTTGAAAAAGTGCAATGTCTTCGCTGTTGATTAGATGTGGAGAGCCTGAAACGTGGGCACACAGAACTACAGTTTTTGGACCTGATTAATGCTCTTATTTGAAGCTTAAGGACAAGGAAGCACAAGGAAACTTAATAAACCAGTTTGAAGGTATTATTGTATATGATTGGTATAATACTGGTAAAATAAGTTGAGAGGTACAGAAGAAACAGGTCTCCAGATTTAAGGATACAAAGAAAAGTATGTTTAAAATGCATTATTAATGACACTAATCAGACACATTCAATCTTTTAACAAGTAACTGAAAAAATAGCTTAGTAGCAACAAATTTATTGAAAAAAATAGTAGGTTAGGTTTTTGAATGTAGAACTGGATGGTAAGAAAACATAATGAAAATGATCATAAAATCATAAAAAATCTTCATTGCTCAAGATTATATAGACCTTCGTCAATCGATGGCCTACGTTATTTAATTTGAAATAACGTATTAATTAAAAATAGTTTTCGTTTCAACTAACGTAGTCAGCCATGGTAAGTTTTATTGTAAAATCAACCCAAATCAGCTGAAGTTTTGCTCCTCCATTGAATCTGATATTGCGATTCTCATTAATTCCATTATAAGATAATTTATTAAGAAAGAAAGGAAACAATCTACCTTTTGGGATAACGGGTTTCGGCATGTACGTCCCTGAATTTCACCTGTTGTCGCTGATCAAAAGTAATGCATTGATTTCAGTTACTTCCTTTGCTAATATGTGATTTTGATCCAAAGTTAAAAAACTCAGTGGTAGAAAGACGTAGGACAGTACAGTCTAGGAGGTGTAGAAGGACTTAGGATAGTGTTTAGATCCTAAACCGGCGACAATTGTCAGAAACCAGTGAATCGATAGAAGTGCGTGTTGCAGCCTCACTAACCTAGTAAATAGTGGAACTCCGAATTATTAGAAAGAAAAACCCCGTTTTAAGGTGTGATCGTATTTTTGAGAGAGTTATAAAAAAAGAGACAATTTTGCACACATTCAGTGCAATGGTGCTATCCGGTTCTCCAGTTTACTAAAGTCGCAAGCGTTTACAGCGTTGGAAAACGATGACAATTTAGTGTCACGATTTGGATTTGCTAACATTTATGTTTGCCCAATTTTGCTCGTTTCATGATTGTGCAACTCTACGCGGTCACTGAAAGAGCTGCGCGGAGCCGAGAAAGTCAAGTGAAGGGTCAGATTTTCATGAAATCGAGCGTTGAACCCGAATCAACCCCTCTTGAACCCTTGAATCTCTCTCGATCCAAAAGATCGTACTGGAGGAGGTAATATTACCTCACTATTTAATGATAAATCGTTAAATCTCTCCTATTTTCATTTGGTTTTTTGTTCCATTCCAATTGTTCAAAAAAACCCTGTCTGAGCAATACAACTCGGAAACATTCAATTTATTGTAGGGAAGGAGGGTGGAGGGGTAATAACCGATCCAGTCAAGTACCGCTGATACCTACTTGATTTCCAAACCAATTTTCATGCCTTTTTTAATCAAGAATCAGGTTTTAAAAGTATGTGTAAGCGCCTGCTATTATGTTTCCAAGTGTGGTCATATAAAAACCGGAAACCGTCCCTGTAACGGTTTGCTTACCACTCCGCTTTAATTCGATTTTTGAAATCTCAGTATCTAGAAATGCAAACCAAAGAGTTTTGAGGAGGCTTAAATAAATATACATAGTTGAAATTCTCTGCAAGTAGAAGGGTGCGAACTAGAAACTTGGCGGAAAAGTGTAGCAATTGCTTTCTTAGGTTTTCAGATGTTACAAACCGTGGAAAACGACGGCTCGAGCCGAGTAGGGAAGCAAGAATGGCTGGTCCCAGACCCAGACTTCGTAGCCACCCTGCTCCCAAGGGCGAGGAAGAGTTCGGCCTACAGTGTTGTCAAATCATTCTCCGCCTCGCTGAGCTTCCCGCCCCTTTAGTTTCCGACGTCTGAGAGACCTGTTCTCTCCACCTCCTCCACGAGTGCCTTTTATTTTCCCTTTCTAGCGAAAATATCGGTCCGCCGTAGATGTTTTTAATTCAGTTTACGGTTTAGCTTATAGTTTTAACGGTATCCGGCGGTTTCATCGCTGGCTTCTAAAAAATCAATTAGTCAGTTTAACAGAATCAATAATTCCATTAGGAGAAAAAAAACATGTACGGTTGTGTAGGGGCGCCTCTATTTGATTAGGTACAATGCTTGGTAACTAACCCTAGACTCTCTTACGGTCCTTTCCTACTCGGAGGATCACAAATTAATCCAGTTATCCCACTGCTGTTTTTTGAAGGCTCACTCCCAGCTCTAGATCAATTCCCTATACTTGAGCGTAGAATCTGAATCTGCATAAAAGAATAGGGGGATACTATTTGAAAAGAACAAAGTTGGTGTGATTTTCTCATATTAGCGCACGTCAGTAGAACTCAAAAACATGGTGGTTCAATACTTCGTAAATAACTATGTGTAAAAATAACCGTTGGTCTCGTTCTTTCATGATGCGAATAAAGGAATTTAGGGAGGCGATCCATTTAGGCCGAGGCATCCTACATACACAAACCAGAGAGAACGGAATGACTGAAATTTAACGAGATAACATAAAACACCTACCTATATTTCACTTGTCAGGAAATAACAAAATTTGTGGAAAAATCGATTTAAAAAGAAACTTTCCAAAAATCTTTGCAATTATATTAGTGATTCAGTGATCTTCACAATTTACAATGCGATTCGTACTATGTTCAGACTCGCTTACGAAAGTCGAAGTTCCAGCCCTTAGAGACAGCGGAACTAATGAATGTAAAGCGGTTCTAGTGGGCTCATTCGATTCATTGAAGATATGCCTATCTATGACGATTCTTTATTTCGAAAGTTTTCGATATTCAGACTTTGGAATTTTTCACCCCTTTGATTTCACCCTCCAGGCTTGATCAATTCTGATATCGATGAGGAACATCCTTGGCTCAGTTTCGGTTTCGCAAGACAAGTTACATTAACTTTGGTACAATAGTTTAGGAGAAAAGCACCAGACTGAGGACGGACGGATTGTTATAATTCGATTTTTGGGTTTTTCAGACACATCTTGAAATTTAAGCCAACGAATTTTCCGGGGAGGGTTATCATTTTATTTTGGTTCAAATCATTGAAAATAATGAACCGTAACCCGCCTTTCGAAACTTTTATTCAAAACCACTGGTTATGGAATTTGACTAAAAAAAAACCGTCCGTTGGCCGAGGTGTGTGTAACCCCTGCATAGTTTTCAATGAGCCGTGAGTGGTAATAATCATTGGCTGAAATGAAAAAAATCTATATCTTCAACAGCTTTGTGCTAATTTTAGCGGTCATTGTCACTGAATTTAATGATACCTCCCGTGTTGCTGTAATCCAGCTGTATGCTCTCAATTGGGTGAAAAGTAATCAATTGATAGAAGTGGGAAGGTTTTGAAATGCAGCACGAAGCGTCATCTTAAGGTTAGCGGAAGTCATTCCTACACTTTTTTCCTTTTGGGGTGTCCTTTTTGGTAGCACACGTGTTTTTCAATCTGTACAGTCCAGTTATCTGCGTAACAGTGGTATCTAATACATGAACCTTGATTTGCAATGTACGATCTTAAGTTAATCATTTATATTTCTCAAATTTTGTTGTTTACTATTCGCGAAACCTCGAGAAATTACAAACATATCATTACGTCTAACAAAAAAAAATTTTAAGAACGCCCTACAGGAGAGAAACGAAAAAGGAAAGCAATCGTCAAAAGTTGTACGTGAGCGATGCACAGTTAAAACGTAAAAATAATAAAAAATAATAAGCTGGTGTGGTTTTCGTTTTATAACACCAATGTGCTTAAACATTCTAAAAAATAAAAAAAAAAACCCATAATCCTCCATATATAAATTGACATTATTAGGATAAATTTCAAGAAGTTATTAAGAAACGGTTGGATAAAGTTCAGCACTGAGATTGGGTCAGTAGGTACCGGTTCGGGTGCCTTTCATCACATCACATTGTTCTTATAGATTTAGATCTGATTAGCGTGCGAAGAAACTTGGATTTTGGTCTTGGTTAGTGAGCAGAAACTATGTTGCTACTATTGCAATATCTATGCTTTCAATTGTCAATAGTCTTTATGATTTAGGAGGTTTGATCGCACTGCTCAAAACCACTGTCACTGTCACTTGAAATCGACTATCATGTCGGTTGGGCGATCGCAGAGGGAATGTCGGGACTGTTCAGTATCCATTGAGAAACCCTAAAGCGAATGTCCTCCCAGCCATTTTCAAGTCACCAGAGACCATGAGAGAATTTGTTGAATGGCAATAAACAAGTGAGTTGCAAGTGGATGGATGATGGTTTGATTTTTTGCATATGCATTCGGTGACAGGCAAACGGTTTTCAAGTAAGTTTCAAGTATCTCGGAAATATCCAGATGGAAGCTCATTCATCCGCGAAGGTTCGGCATATTAAGGTATGTCGGTATACCGGAATACATTTACATATCCAATGATCTTTTTTGTACATCGGTAAACACTAATAATTTGCGTTGTTGTTTACGGACACTGTGCACTTCTGATCAGGATATTTCTGCCTTATCAACTATGTTAAACCCCGAAGAAAAGGATCGTTGCACTGTTGCGATTGTTTTATCCCCTCAGCGCGAGTAAACGATATGGTTTTCAGGTAGTAGCTCCATTAAGGTAAAACAACACTATCGTAAAACACCGTTGGGTATTTCTACCTCCGACATCAGGTTCATTCTTGAGAGGCTGTCTCAAAGGACTTCGTTCTATTTATAATGATATTAATGAAGAGCACTCCAGGATATTTTCATCGAAGGAGAAGAAAAGTGGTAGGCATAAAACAAGGGTAAAATAAAGATCGTCTACCGGGGAAAAGAGCTTGAGCGAAGATCCCTCAGTAATGAGGTACCCGAGGAAGTTAGTTTCATTGATGTACAGCTCCAGTTTGCCGGTAAATTCTTTGAAAAGAGCTGGAATTATTTTTCAATCTTGTGTACGAAAAAAATCTTCCGTGGCGTCAAATAAAACGTCAACAACGATTCAACTTGGTTTTTCTCGGGCTTTAATAGGAAATTGCTATAAAAAATTATCTTTTACTCCAAGCAACATTCACAAATACCTGTCGGATGTTTTAACACAGATTACTCATGATCCTTCAGACTAGCGAGCAATCTGAAAAAAAGTAGGGATGAACAAGGCAAAATTTCATACTGGAAAATCTACAAATAATTCTAGGTACACGTTCTCTATAAAGATTGTCTCACCAAACGATCAACACAAGGCGTTTCCTGGTGGCAGACTTGAATTAGTACTTTAATCGAAAATTTTTTTCGTGGTAAGCATATTGTTGGTAAAACCGTTCTTGGGTTATTAATTAAAGTATCGGTACCTTTAATTATTAAAGTATTGGTGTCAATATTGAAAACAATCAATAATTAGCCAGACTCGCTTCTTTGGGCCCGACCGAAAAGGTAATCCGTTTCACAATTATCATTGTATTTAAATCAAATTGATAGGAAATATCCCATATCAATCCTATTAACTAAACTCCATACCTAAAACCCCTGCGGTGCTTATTTCATAAAAATAAACTATATGAAACGAATTCTTAAATCGTTCCCACCTCGTGGTTGATAAGAGCCCCGTAGTTATTCTTGGAGCAATTAATACAATTAATGAATAAATACTTTAGTCAATCTATTACCAAAACCTTGTGTATTAATATTCCTTGAACCTTATGATGAATTAATTCGGTAAAAAAAGGGAAAATATCAAGAAATCGTAACCAAAGAAGGGTAGAATTGATATAACAATTTATATCTAGTGTAACATGGTTGAGTTTTTAAAAAAATAAATTGTAATCTTGCAAATGTTAAACCGTTGTGAAAAGTGTGTGGAAATTCCATATGAAAACAGTTGGTATGTGCGTAACGCGCAACGTACACATACTTGAGGTGCTTGGAACAGCCTTTAAAAAAGTAGATTAAAAAAAAAAGAAAAGATTTCTAAATTTTTTTTTAGTCCGTAAATCACGATTTTAGCGAGGGGGTGGCGTATTGTTGGATACCTGTATATAATGTGTCTAAAATACTTATTAAACGAACATGAAATCAGTGTCAAAAAATCATGTATAAACAACCCGTATTTTTAAATGGCAAGTTAGATTCTACGAACTAATCAAATAAGACTAATGAACCGTAAAGAGGAAAGAGGGGATAATTAAGAAAGAGGGGTGGGTAAGTTTGTGCTTTTTATAATAACTACATGCAGCTACCCACAACAAAATTAGCCACAACAATACGCATAATTCCACTTTTGAGACTCTGTTAATCAGGCCCCCCAAAAGGTTAATGGCGCACCCCCCAAGCTTCGTGATCCCCCCCCCCTCCAATTTAGAAGTAACCCCCCCCCCCCCCAATGCAAAAAGTACTGGTAAGCACCTCTTATTTTATCCAAAATTAAAAGAAGATTTATATAGGTATTGAAAACATTCAAACCCAGTCGGCAAGAGACAAAACGTGTATATTTTTTGAGGTTCTTTACATAGTAAGTAATGTATTTTTGAATGTCGTCACGCTAAACACTGTTTCAATCAACTTTACCCCCCCCCCCCTCCCAAAATGTTTTCGGGACCCGCCCTCCCCTCCGTGGGCAACACTGTGTCAATCTGTCAGGGGTGGTATAGTTGACATTTGAAGTTACTTTGAAATTCCCCTTGACGTGACCAGAAAGGGGGGAATGGGGAGTATTTGGCACTTCAACCCAACTAGGGAAACCATTTAGTGAATATTATTTTATCACCTTTGATAGGCCTTGAGCAGGTTTAAAATATATTATCAAGGTTTAACGAGAAGTGTTAAAGGTGAGCCTTGAAGTAATATTGAAGCTAGGTGCGAATTGCTGGAAAATATTTCAACTACATTTCCAACGCTGTCGTGAGTGATGATATGAAGAGCAGCTCCCATCTAAATGCTCCATGTTGAACATGAAAAGCACAACCAGTTTTCATACTGTGGTGACGGCACATATAAAAAAAAACAACGAAATTCCAACTCAACCTCAATGTGCAAAGTGCAGCTGGAGAAGCTGTATATGGATATTTCAACCAATAGGTAATTTCCAGCAATCTTGAAGCATTTGATATCTTGAACAATAAAACGGCACTGACTGAAGTGATGAAATAATGGAGAACGTGAGTGAAGAGAAAGAGCGTTAACTCGAAGAACCTTGAAAGACAACCAAGTTCAAACAAAGGTTTTTTTGCGCTTAGGACTCCTAGTATGAACCAAGGCATAGGTGAATTGGGAACATTTTTGTACAAGAGACCACCGTATGTAAAATACGTAAAGTACAAAGGATCTGTAGTAATGAACTTGATTACCAAAGCTGAAAACTCCATGGAAATCTCTAAAATGAGACGTCATTATGATTTCAAAGCAAGTAGGAGAGGAAAGACGTTGCGTGAGACCTTAACTAGACAAACAATTATTTGAGTTTAATGAGCCTAGATGTAAATTCGTCCGTTCCCAAATGCTCGATTAATTAAACATTTTTGATACAGTTTGATTAGCATACTTTTTTATCGATTAAAAACTGGCTCAACGTCGTGCACGGATTTTTTCACTATCTCAGGGTTTTTAAGTAAAATCAGAAACATTTTGAGTACTCACTCGCTCTATTTCCGTCAATACGACTGGTTACGTATCATGACCAACAGTGACAGGTTCGAACAAGCGTTGCATAATTAAAAAGTCAAATTAATCAAATCAATCAGTTAAATTGATCAAATTATTCAATGATTGATGGAAAACGGACTCAAGGAGTCTAGAGAACAAGAACTAATGGGGATGAAGATTCGCCAAAGCGGTTTCTGGCACACTACCAACCAGAGGAACAAAGGACCTGGCAGAGCTCTGACTCGTAAATGTCTGGAAACTTCGAAAACCTTTCAGACTATCGAGGTTGCCTTGCAGTTTTTGCATTATCAATCATTGGGTCATTATGTGTTTTTTAGTGTGGATTGGGAGGTGTGACATTACGAAATTAAAGAAAAATAATTAATGCTCAGGCGTTTCAGTAACGTGCTTTGTTGCTTTTTTGTCCGATTTGAAATAATTTCTTTGTGTACTTCCCAGTAGATTCGAAACTCAACAGTGATATAGAAAGGGTGGCATCGGAAACTAATAGGTTTCAATGTTAAGCGCGGTTGTCCTCCGTGTACCTAATCTTTGGTAAACACAGTTGTCTCCTTCAGGGAGGTGAATTTATTGACTTCGTTTGAAAACTTTTTCAGCATATAAAAAATGATTATACAACAAAACTACCGAACTATTTGCCTTGAAACTTTATAGAAACAAAAATGTATTTGTTTCATGATTAACTCCCTTACACCACAATCCTGAGGTAGCAATAGTTACATAAGGTTCGTCAATGTTTCTCAAAGTATACAGCTTGTATTTTTGACATTAACGCCATACCTCTCAAGTGGCGATTTAAGTTAGTTTTGTCGGATGCGTAAACCCGTTCGTTTGTGAACAGCGTCTACGGCATTCTTAAGCTGTCCTGCCAAAATCAGGATTATCAAAGAGCCGAGAGACGGCATTTTGACAAAACTGCCATTTCGCACAGCAATTGCACATCGTCAATGCAACAAAAAAAAAAAAAAAAAAAAAAGTTTTCTGACGTCAAATAGATAGAAAATGTAACGCTCTTCGAGCGGTGTCATCAAATTTGAGCTACCTCCAAAATAGATCGAAAACACGAAAAAATCTTAAATTGCGAATAACTCGGAAACGATGCAAAAAATTGAAAGGAGGCGTTTTTGTTCGGAGTCGGACTGTGCATAACTCCTGGGACACAAAGTATAACTAAAGAAGACCTAATGTTTGAAAATTGGGAAAGCTATGGCGGAGGCATTGTCTTGGTAAGGGGCAAGATATGCAATGACCCGCACGACGCCCAGGTCTTGAAGGAGGGGTTGCTTTGTGCGCCGTGTATTATCAACTCCAATCTGATTCGGCAGTAGCGTTGGGTGTTGCAATGATGATAATTTGTTGTTTCTGACCAAATTCAGTTTTAGTAAAATGTTTATTGACTCGAACATGTTATCCAGCTGTTGGACAATGGTAAGATAATTGGGGTTTAAATCGAGTTCATACAAAGAGTTAGAGTTTAAACAAGATTATTAAGATTTAAATTAAAAAATAAAAATTTAAAAATGAGGAATGAAAATGAATTTAATGAATGAAAACGTTCGTTTGTGATCAGCGTCTACGGCATTTCCAAGCTGTCCAGCCAAAGTCAGGATAATCGAAGATCCGAGAGACGGACATTTGTGTTCATTTAAGATTTATTGCGATGAGTTGCTTTCAGCAGAGTAGCATTACCACAAGTGAGTATGTTGACATGATTTTAGTATACGGTTTTGCCAATTGTATTGCTTCTGAAGCAGGATGGGAGTCACACTCCTCCTGTGTACAACTCACACCATTGCGAACACGTCGGATAGTATGAGGAAAAAATATTTGTAGATCAAACAATAGCCGTCTTTCGGCTCTTCGATTATCTTCACTTTGGCCGGTCAGCTTAGAAATGCCGTGGACGCTGTTCACAAACGAACGGGTTTACGCATCCGACAAAACTAACTTAAATCGTCACTTGGGAGGTATGGCGTTGTCACCATTCGATTCATGGAGACAAGTTACGTATATCCCGCCTCCAACCTTTTTTCGTCGAGACTTTTGGAAAAACTTCAATTTTAACAGAAAACACACGTTTTTCCGCAGTTAAACACCATTTCCTAAACTAAAAATATTTTTTAAGGCGGTGTAAACAGATAGTTCACTATGTAGGTAAATTTTATTATTTATTTTTCACCCATCAACAGTCAAACTGTTTTGGACTGGCAAAACCGTACACTGGATACCTCTGCATACATTTAAATTTGTTGAATTGCACTTCAGTTTATGAGCAAAATGTGTGTGCGTATATTTGTGTAACATATATCATCAAGACAGGCTACTATTCCTGATTGATTTTTGTGATTTTTAACGTCATTAACAAAGGAAGAAAATAAAGGAAAGTAAGAAATGCCCTTTTACAGTCTACTATTCTTACAGTCATTCTGATAGGCTCGAGATGTGTTCAAAACATTTTGGTTCAGATTAGAAGAAGAAAATAGATATGTACCCTAGTAAATTGGATGTTATACGAAAAATAGTATGAATCTTCGTATTTTACGTTTAGCTTACTTAGCCTCAATAGGTAGTTTATGTTTCTATATAAAGATGGACCTCGAGTTGTATATTAGTACTAAATCAATATCCGCTTGTTTTTAATTGTGATGGTGATAGTTTCCTAGAAACTGTTTTTACAGAATACAGTATGATTGGTTGGCTAATACTTGATCTTGAATAATTCATTTTACCTCAGAATAATCAATTGGAAAATCTAGGAATAAAATTGGTAAAAAGAACATGATGGGAAGGGACGTTTACAGGCTTGAACATGTGCTCCTTATTTTAGTCCATTCCTCATTTTAGTCAACTGAAACTCCATTAACGGTAACTGTTCTGAATGGTGTTGAGCAGAATTCGAATGGTACCGTCATGGAGGCAAATATGCTTGAAAGTTTATTATTACAATAACCAGTCATTACGTGAGTAAAAATGAACCGTGTTAGGATTAATGGAAAGAAGAAGCATGCTTTAGCTCTCAAAGTACTATCAGCACATAGAAAATCGAATAGCTGTCCACGAAACCTGAAAAATACCGGCAAATGAATAGGTTCCCTCGATATTAAACTGAGCCAGACACTGTGGCCCCGGGCGTTTACTCCTGTTTTGAAACGGAGAGACAGCCGAGTGAAGAAAATAAAGGAGAGGAGAGGATAAAATGAGGCCGCATATATAACTACAGTACAATTTCATCTTCATGGGCTGCCGGTTGACTAAGAGTCGTTTGGCACATCCCGGAGAATTCGGGAAAATTTATCTGCCTTGGGATCCCCCTCGAACCATCGCTTTGCCCCCGGAACTTTCCGCCCACCGGCGGAACGCGCTCTCAATCCATTTACTGGCCATCTGAGACCCAAGCTCCCGCTGCGATTCTTCTCCCCCCTCTTGCGATCTTTAATTTATTCTAGCGAGCTTTTTCAGGTCTGGCATGCTGTTTGGATAATAGTTTACGTGAGGATTATTGCTTGAATCGTGAAATCGATGTTCTGGAAACGTTTCAGCCACTTCCTCAACTAAATACATTCTGCTCGTGATGAGAATGCAATTTAGCAAAGGGTAGGTAACTAGTATAGTTTGCCACACTGGCCAACAGTGCCCTCATTGATGACAAAGCATTTCTGCATTTTCTTGGGATGGCTTAGAACCGCTTGGCTTGCTTCTGCTCAATAATATTTTACGATTGTATTGCTCGTGTCTTGTCCTCCCATTTACCGTCGTGTTAAGTTACGTAGGAAACTCTTGGTAACCCCAAGTTGAAATTTAGGAATTCATGTTGTTGGGGGGGCAAACCCCCTTTTCAGCAAGGCGATCAGTTTCCTTGTTGCCCTCGTATTCCGTCATGACGCAGTCCCCTGTGTAACGTTATATAATTACCTTCAGGTTTTCAATTTTGTTCTTTAATGTTTCGAGTCTTATCGTCTGATTTCACGATTTCTATCTTCATTATCCGAGTCTAGTCAGAAAAGCAATTGATTGTTCTAATCCTTGGGTCGTCCGATCATTGGAAAGATGTTGAATCTAGTCAAACGTAAGTCACGAATCTTGAAATGTGGCGTTCAGTCACTAATTGCCCTAAAATAAAGAGCCTCACATCGATAATGATATTTTTTATAAATTTCCAGAGATGAGTTCATATTGGACCTCGATCCACGTAAACGATGGGGAGTCCAGAAAACTATTCTAGTTAGATTACATAAATTCCATCAGGTGCTTCGGGTTTCGTGAAGGGAGATTTGGATAGTTGTTTTCCAATGGGCCGAATCTATAGGCTGCACCAGCCGTGAACTACTATTCCGTCAACTGAGCTATTGTAATTAGTGGTACCTTCCAAACGTGTTTAAATCCATAGAATACTTGATGCAAGACTCGGTAGACGTTGCAGAAGATGAGATTTTAGGCTTGGTTTCAGACAAGACCGTGCGAGTAGAGGAAAAACAGTGGTTTCGGCACACGGGTCGAGATAAATGGAGAAATTACAAAATTGTCGGCGTGGGCTGGGACCCAAATCTCGAGTATTGCGGTTTTCAGATCGACAAGTTAGCACTCACGTCTACGTCATTCCAGTAGAAGAAATGCGCATAATGATGGTACAGAAATTAATACGAGCGTCACAAAATGGTCGGGGGTAGAAAATAACTCGAATATTTCGTCAGTTTTATCTGGAAGAGAAGAACGGTCATGCTTATGTGTTCTATATTTCGGCAGCGTGGTATCTTTTAATACCTACCGAAAAATTCCCTATGTTCTCACTATACACGGATTCAAAGTGAATTGTTTGGGTGGTAAAATTCATCTAGCTTGTTGTAAGCCATCGATAAGTGCTTTGCTAAAACTAGCATAACCTTTCATAGTGGCTGTCATGCCTGGAAAGCTCTTTTTACCAACTAGGTCACCGTTCAAAATGAGCTTTATATCGTCAAAAAATGAGTGCGGGATTCCACTAGGTGCTTGTGTGTATCGATCATATTTGGAAAGGGTTCCTTCCTTTTGTGCATTCCCCCAGTTGGGGGAAGGGGAATAAAACTTCATCCAATGGATTATATCTTGCAGTTGTGAAAGGTTCATGAGCTCGATATTCCAATTTTATTTGGTAGATAAACAAAATCAATTTTTTACTGACGTTCAATTTCATCGACGAACTTACATTCTCTACAAAGTTTGGAATAGAGAAATAAGAATTGAATAAGGTAAGTCCACCTGTCCATTCTGATTAGCTGAATAGGTGGAAAGAAAGTTCTATGCAGTTCATTTTTACCACGTCCAGTTAGTGTTACAGGAAAGGACCACATAATTGTACTGATGCTACCTCGCCACAGCTATAGACTTTTTATATTCTTCAGATATCATCCAGAGAAATAAAAAGCACAGATGAACATAAATTACATAGGGATTTCTCTCCTCAATCGATTGAAAATAATCTTTGTTATGAACCGTACGAACCGAGATATCTTTTCCATTCGAGAGGTGGTCCCAGATGGGTATAACTGCCAAAATAATAAACTTTCCTTCCATTAAGAAAGTAGGCAGCCCGGTGAGTCCCACTTGGATTATCTTAGCTATAGGAAAAATTAATGATCGAACATTCGATTAGGTTTTGTTGTTGTCATCTCTCATTCGAACCCCGTTGAAGCCATCAATACCAATCTTTTTAAACATGAACTACAAATCCAATTCATTTGGTAGCGCTAAAATCAGTTTTTTGCTTGTTACTTAGCTTCCTTGTTTCCGACTTCCGATGACAACATTCCCCTGTTTATATGGGCGAATGTATAATTACATCCTTGTTTGTATAGGAGCACAAACAACATCACACTCATGCTTTGGGCGAATATTCTCACTTCATCCAATTATTCCTTTGATCGTTTCGCATCTATAACAGTCTTTGCAACTGCTGCCCCTCCACCGATCGAACTGTCCATTTCTTTTGGGGGTTAAATTTGATTGAAACAGTGTTCAACGTGAAGACATGAAAAAACAAGTGGGTGTGGCACATAGCTTCCTCGTATCCATAACATGACTGTATAGATCATTGAAAATTATTATTGACTGAAGAACTTCGTTCAATTAGGCGAAGTAAATATTGAATTAGGGTAAATTTATTGTTATGCAGGAGCATAACTTGAGAAAATAAAGGTTCAACTATTGTACAAACTATAAAATATACCAAATCCGAACAATCCCTGAAAATTTTATCGAAATCAGTCATGAACTCCCGAAGTTATGCGTGTAACAAGGATTTCACGTTTGCGGATGCGCAGAGGCTACTATTGATCCGGGGGTCATGAAACTTATAGGGGATCATCTACACATTAAACCGAACAATCCCTGAAAATTTCATCGAAATCGGTCAAGAACTCCCGGAGTGATGCTTGTGGCAAGGATTTCACGTTTGCACATGCGCAGAAGCTACTATTGATCCGGGGTCATGAAACCTCATAGGGGACCATCTACACATCAAACCGAACAATCCCTGAAAATTTCATCAAAATCGGACTATAACTTCGTGTAGTTTTGCCCTTAACAAGGATTTGCTGACAGACAGACAGACAGACGCGGAACCAAAATTGTTCAGAAAGGTCTAAAAAGTTCCGAAAGTGAAAACAATGCTTCCGCTGCCTTGGTAGACTCGGAAGCAATAGATTAAATCACTAGATAGAACGTAAATAATAGTGAACCTAGTAATTGATTTAAATATGTTTTGTTTTTCTATATGCACGTTTTGTCTATAGCAGACTGGGTTTGAATTTTTTAAATACCTAAATTAATCTTCTTTTAGTTTTATATAAAATTAGGGATGCTTACGAGTGTTTTTTACATTTTTGTTCTGGGGTGGAGAGACTAATTTACACGGTAGGGGGGGGCTGAGCATCCCTGCATTAGAGCTGGTAGGAATCCCCCACTAATAGCCACTTTGTGAAGCTTATTTCGTCCTGTCTTACTTCTTCTTCTTTGGGATGTTGGGAGTGCTGATCCTTTGGAAGGTTTTCTCAATGTTTTCAACTTAATCGAGTTTGTAAGGACCCAATTTTTACAATATGAAAGCAAATTGATTTTTATGTATTTTGACTTGATACACACATGCAGTTTGTCAAAGTTTACCATTTGTTGGTTCTTAGTCACTTACCTGGGGTGTTTGTGAGAGAGAAATGAGAGTGGGCTGCCCACAAGAATTCTGGAGAACAGATCGGTGATGAACATTCAGAGACAACCACTTTTATGGAACCGTGAAAGAAAAACATTTGAATTTGATTTAAGGTTATTAGGTATCGCTTCACAAAATCAAAGAAGTATCCTTCCTGAAACAATTAAAATCCTTACTCACCACATTTCGACATGCGCCGATGTGCAATCCAATGTTAATGACACTGCAAGGACATGGAAAAAGCGATTAGCGTGACGCTTCCTCGCCTGCATGTACGTAATTTCTTCCTCTTAGCAGATTTTGAAGCACGTAATAATTTCGATATCATCATAATTATACGCCTCTGTTCAAAAGGATTGAGGTAGCCTTGGGTTCAAAGGCTTCGGTATATTATTCACTGATTCCCAATCCTCCTCTGATAACTCCTTAATTTCTCTATTAATCTCGACCTGGTGACCTCTGTGCCGAAACCACACTTTTTTCTCTGGTCGTGCGTGTTTATAGATACTATTATTGATTTAGATTCAGGACATTAGTGGATCGAACGTTTACAAATTGTTAAACATTGACATTGATGGATACCTATTCGTTAACAGTGTAAGAGCAGGACTGAAAAATTGATCATACACAAAATCACGTTCCGTTTAGTTTGGAAAAACTGTTGCGGTGTAAGCGATTTTAGAGAAATAACACATTCGCACATGAATAGCTGTGAATGGAATAATAATAACTCGGATTGAATGGGTCGAAACCAAAATTCTTTTAATAATGAAGTAGGAACAATAAGTTATTTGAGGTTGCTATGAAGGTGCCACGTCGGATTGCGTTGAGAAAATCACGAGTGATTCAGTTGCAAATTGCTATTGACCGTACAATCAAAAACAGATGGAAAATATGTGAAAGCTCTAACGAACGAACTAGCGGGAAAATCATGGTAAGGAAAGTAATCCCAAGTCACATACGGTGTGATCAGGAGAACCTATTATGTTTAGAGGAGTATCATCATGAATGAAACCCATCGGAGGCGGAAGTAAGAATGCAAAAACTTGAGCCTTCATTGCCAGTCTCATGTTTTGAAGGGGAGGGAGTCGGGTTGAACATTTTCCAGCTGAGAGGAGAGTCAGTATAGCGCTGCTTCCTCTTTTGGAGCGTTTGTGGGGTGAAAATAGTTGGAGGGGAGGATTAGAGGCGTGACTGCAGGCAGACGAAATAGCCGGAGCATGATGATTTGTCAGAAGAAGCTAATTTCGCCGCCGTCTCAGAGACAATCGTATCACAATTAGTACAATAGAAACCAACCAAGTTGGACTTCGTTAGGGTGAAGACACCCGCAGATTTTAGAGGAGATAATATAACCTGAGGTTCTTCTACCTGCCTTTTCACAAACATTTTACACAAAAACCGTTTTGCTAGACTCGGTTATATCCTTACCACTCACCTTATTTTGAGATTACCTCATTGTTAGATTAGATTACCAATTTGGGTTAGATTATTGATACCGTGATGATTGATTAAACTTCTCCCCGTAAAACGAAGAATATCCTATTTACAACAAAGAATAGTAGAATTTCACATTTTCGTACAAATTCCTCCCGTTTGAGTGTTACCATCCACTAGATCTTACCAAAAACAACAGACCATCTCCACTATTGATTGACTTCCTGAATGTAGTCTCCAATCAACATAAATATAACATTATATTCACTGTTTTAATTGGAAAACAATGTTGGAATTATAAGGTGATAAATTCTTCTTAATATTTTAATGAATGTCCATGGTTATTTGATACGATTCTGACTATTTCATGGGGCGTGGGAGTAACGATTGGACCACTCATTCAGCACCAAAAGACACGGTTCAAAATAAATGTATCATTTGAGAAGCGCGGATTCTGTAAAATCAGCTTTGGAAATTCCGTTTTTCTGTATTCCTCTTATATTCTTGTTCCCATTTGAAGTTTCAATTAAATTTCTCCTCACGCATTGAAAAAAAAAAAAAAAAAAAAATCATACAACGAAGATGTGGGCTCGACGAGGTTTGTTTACACCCAAGAGCCTTTAAAACCTGCTCAATAGATGGTATCCAACTAAACCATGTAAAATGAATGAGACACCATCTTAAGGCATATACTCATTACCGCCAGCATTTGGAACAAATGAGAAGCTAACGTTTGCACTGAGCACACTCAACTATTGATCCAATGGCAATCAAATACAGTGAAGACCATCTTGGAGTACCTGAAAATTTAATTTAAATTGGACTAATTCTTCATATCGTTTTGAAAGTGACAAGGATTTACCAAGGAACCACAGCGGGCCAGGAATCAAAATTGTTCAGTGAGATTTGAAGCGTAAACGGATAGGTGGGAATTTTAATTTTGAAGGACTACAATATATTTTTTTGATCTTATGAAGGTAAAGCGGAATTCGAGACTGTAGACTAAAAGAAAATACTCTCTCAACGTCTGTCATGATTAACTCTCACAATGAAAAATGATACAGAAAATCCATCAATATCATTGTCAGTGAACGACAGGCAAAATAAATAACCAAGAAGTCTTTGTAAATAGGAAGTGCATTGGCTCCAGATCTCACTCGGCCATCTAGAGCAGTTCTGCACATTCTATTTGTAGTGTTTCAGAGGAAATCCATTACAAATTTCAGTATTGAAGGTCGATTAGGGAAAAAATGAGTCTCCATAGAGTGATCTGAGACGATTATAGATTTTTTTCTTCTTCTTTGAGTCAGTGAAAACAAAACTAGTTCAAAACCAGATCATTCTGATCTGAGAAACTGAGGTTGTTTGAGGTTAGAAACCACAGTACCTTCCCCCTTAGTCGACACAAAAACACACAAACATGTTGACAGTCTTTCAAGTAAGATATGATTGAACCTATAAAATAAACGAAGGATAAGAGGAGGTCAATTGGCTCCCCGAACCCTTTTGAGTTACGCAAAAGCTTACACTGCAAACCATAAACAGTTGGGTAGTAGATATATAGTATTTGGGTTAAATCAATAAAATGTTGAAACAAAAACTCAAGGGATCTCATTTCCATTACCCCGGCATTGAATTTGCAACAAATCATCATATTTTACATCGGTTGGAAATGTGATTGATAGCCTATCCTAAATTGGAGGGGTTAAAACGAGTTTTTTATTCAACAATATCCTGTGGTTGGCCATTAAAACGAATAAAATAAACTACTTCATATCGGCATGCTATATTCAGATGAGGTGTTGCCCCGATTGGGTGAGCCACGTGGTAGGGATCGATAAATATAATAATAGAATGGCGGAATTACGATGATTGATCACCAGATTCTTTATTTATTCGGTTGAAATTGTAGCCACAGAATATTGTTTGGCTTTAATTGCTTTTGCAGAGAAGGAAGACCGCTCTTCTCCTCCTGGAATCAGACGATTCTCACATTGAACCGCCAAAAAAAAAAAATATCACCACAACTAGATCCTCTCGCAGCCCTTCATCTGATTTTTAACCTTCTTCCTCCCACTATTAGAGTGGACTACCATGACAATGCATCGCTTCTGAGGAGCGTTTATTTGTAGGTTTGAAGAGCGTTGTTTTTGTTTTTTATTTTGTAATAAATTTAGTCTTATTTCCGAATACTTAACTTCAAAGTAATTAATTTGATCAAATTGTAGTACATTGAACGACTCTTGCTCATCACCACTGGTGTACCTACGACAAGCAATATTATGTATCAAAATTGTCTTCCTTTGTTTTTTGAGAATAAATTCCTCTCTCTCTCTCTCTGTCTCTCTCTCTCTGTCTCTCCCTCTCTCTGTCTCTCTCTCTCTCTCTCTCTCTCTCTCTCTCTCTCTCTCTCTCTCTCTCTCTCTCTCTCTCTCTCTCTCTCTCATCAACAGCACATCCATGGACTCATTACACAGGGTGTGCCACAATGCAATACCCCTCCTAATAAAATCGTAATTCCGGGGGTGAAAAAAAAGTTTTTAGAATCTTCATGCTTTTTGCAAGGATTCGTATTCTGTCCAAATTTTTTAACAAGGAGGTGATGGATGTGGACTGGTTGCCCCTTCCAAGGGCTAGGCAACAATGCCTGCAACACCCAGAGGATATCCATGAAGACATAAGGCGTCAGGTCTATGGTCAGGCATAGCAATTATAGGAACTACAAAAGGAAATAGGAACTATTCACATACATAAAAAATTTCATGAACTTAGCACGCAACCCACTCAGCGTTTGTTTAAAGTTGACCCTAAAATTGAGCAAAAGTTTGTTTTTGGGAAATCCTAAGCGAGGCACCAGAAACCATATGTGGATTCGTCTGTAGTCATTGAACAATGTCAAATCTGAGTGATTGAATAGGTACGTTTTTATACTAGTATTTGTTACTGCACTATGCACATCAAGATCGGTTCATACTCAAGCTAGGGTACAGATAGTAGGAAGGAGGTGGAGTATAGATTCCGAAAACCGTTTCTCGGCCTCTCATAAGTGGACAGAAGTTTCATTCTGTAGATCCCCTTGGTGAGGCGGCACCGTGTCCGTGACTGAGTGGGCGGGCGCGGAGAAGTACGAATGGTAAAGGTAATGAGTCGATTGGATTACTATACCCGCCCCCTCTGTGCCCGTAGTGGAGTAGAACTGATGAATGGAGCCCTTGGCGGGAGGGGAGCGCCTGCGCGGCTCATACTTCTATTGATCGCTTGCCCGTGACATAGATAACTACCTGGGCTTGCCCTATTTATAAATATCTTATTTACATCCCCCTCATACACCACCTCGTTTCGTGTGTGGCGGTACGCGGCGGTGCAATTGCGTTTTCGGCACGTCTCGCCCGAATGGAACGCCTAATCCGCGAGGGACACACCTACAACGGGAGTCCTCTATGTATTCAATGGACGGGTTCATTCATTAGATCGTCCAGGAGCCGAGACCGAGAATTAATAATAATTTCTGGGGTGGTTTTGGCAATGTAGTTAGAAAATTGAATGCATTCTGTGGGACAACTGTACGCCATCTCTAAAATAGGACCACGAAGGGGGGTCTCGCAAAGATAGCTGAAATTGCATACACAAAAGTTTTCCTCGAATAATTCCTATATGTACCAAAGATGTACATCATAAAATACCAAAAAGATTCGATGCGAAGCTATTCAAAAAACCCTTAACTTATCTCGCAAATCAAGCACGTTATAAATATCTGAAGATCGTTCATATCGGTCTAAAATGTACTTAAGTACTCGTTCAAGAAATTCAGGTTTGTCCTATCGAATTTTTGAGTTAGCTTCATGCAGTCTTTCAAAAACCTTTTTCAGTCTGTCCACGAGTTCATCGAGGCTCGTACTATAGGCACGTACACATCATCAATAAAAACAGTACTAATCTCATTTTCGAGACCACATAAAACGTCAAATTTTGAAAGCCAAAGCTCATCCATTCGAACTACCAATGACCGTTCTCAGAAAAGAATGCGTTTTTTAAAAATACTGCCGGGGTGCATAGAATTAGTAGGAATCCTGTTTTGCTGTCGAGTCAGAAGATGCATCTTCCTCAGTGGCGAAGCCTGTGGTCATCCGTGGATTCGGCGATTATTCTTAACAATAATTATAATAATAAATAAATAGTTAATACTAATGTTAAATAATATTTAACAAATATTGTATATTGTACAATTTCCACTTGATGAAAAAGAAAAAACAAAGAGAACCGTTGAGGAAAAACCTCTGTACGTTTTACTTCGGAAAATCCTTTTTTTTAATGTTCTTAATAAACCAGCATCATTCTCATTCCATGGGATTGAAGGAGCAAGAGCTACAGTACCATCACGACCGGAAGGTCGTGCGGGTACTGTATAACCTTAGCGCCGTCCAAGTTCTGTTCATACGACAATCATGAGGATTCGCTGCTTCGAGGACCGGCAGTCGACGTTTAATGGGCTTAGCAAACAGAATGTACAGCTGTGGTGGTACACTATGTTCAAGGTTGTCGACGTTATTTTTCTTCTGTCATGGTAATAGGTTCTCGAGGACGATCTAGCAGAGTGGTCAATGTGGGCTTATTTGATTCTTTGAAGAGATGTATTTCAAGTATAAATTTACCCCTGTGTTGCTTCGACAGTTTCTATATCTTGATATTTGAGTACCTTAGTCAGTTGATTTCATTCATTAAGATGGACAGGAACTGATGACTAGCCTCAGACTAAAGGGGTGGTTTGTTGGACACCCCTGCACGCCGTCGAAACAAAGCCATTTGAAAATACTCTCTTTCTATCCAAATAAACTTACGTCGAATTTATCCATATCCGCACAATGTTCGCGTATCTCAGAACTAATCACTGGTGTTCCTTACTCCACCCGTTAATCAGACCGTAGCAAGCGATTTCTAAAATTTAGGCGTGCCTTAAGCAGAGCGGTAGCCGACGAGTCGCACATTGAATGGTATACAAATACGGTCTAATTTGGCAGACGACGCTCAGTAACTTTTATTGTAATTAATTAAACTCGGATAAATAACTGAAGAACATCAGATGTGACTTGAGTTTCGTTAATAAATTATTATCTTAATTACAACCATTAATTATAGAAACATTTATATAATTGACAACCAAAAATAGTTTGGCTAGAAATGTGGCTACCATGTACATTACAATCTTTCTAAACGACAACTTTTTTAGGCTTGATATTAAAAAATCCGCTCTTAGATTTAAATGATAAAATCTTGTATATAGAAGAAACTTCTTGTGGTTGCTTGAAACGTAATTGTAAAGAATTCATGACAATAAGATTCAAATATGTGTTTTTTTCAGTGTCGATTCCGCCAGGTAGCGGTTAATATTAAACGGAAATCAGCTATAATCGTAATCAATCATTGTTAGTTTATCGAATTCAGCCAGGTAATGTCTTCATTGGACTTGTTTGAAATTTTCGATCCAATAGTTCCGACGACGTGACGTTATTCAATAAGGTTATTTTGATATCTGAGGGGGAACAAGCGAGAGTCGTCTAGGAGGACGGGTGGCTCGAGTGTGGATGACAGAAAAACCTCATTGCGTTCCTCACGATCGATCCTTGCAGCGTCCGTTGCCAATTTCCCTGGGTGCTTTTTCAAAAACATCTCTGAGATTCCATATAACCAATTTTTCTATAATTAAACCTCACAATCGAATTCGCAACTTCAAAGCAAATCGAGAAGCTTTTCTAAGAAGAACCTTACAGTGGAAGAATCAGTTCTCTTGTTATTTCAATATTCTTCCAAACAATACCAATTGATTTATTAGGGTCTCGTCATCTTTTATGAAACTGTAAACCAAGGACTGTCATTTTAACTGCCAAAGGGACATTCAATAAGGCGCCCTAAGTATTTCCCCCTTGATTTGATTTGAGAACACCTGGTCTTTGTTTCTCGCTACTTCCATCACTACAAATACAATGTTCTTTGCACTGTTGGTTATCGTAAAGTAAGATTTATTTGATATAATATGTTATCAGTTTTGAAGGAAATCATGGTGTCACGTCAAACCTGTTGTTCATGAAGTTCTTGTTGTTTTCGAAAAAGTTTTCCTAATATACCCAAAACCATCACACTTATGCAGCAAATGAGGGGCAATGAGGTGGACGCTGTAACGATTTTCCGAATTATTGAATATACAACTAATATCGCCTTTTAGACTGAGTTGAAGAGAATTTAATACGCCTACATTTGATTGAAGTCAATAAAAAAATTAAGATCGTCTAGCAGCCTTTGGCTAAAACTGTTGCCATGAATAGTGATGTCTATTCTCAGAATGTAGTAAATCTAGTTGATGAAAAATGACGACGGGTTGTTGGTTGAGTCTTAGATTCACCACTGTAGCATTTGTATCTAAGCAGATTGATCTGCCACCTCCAACTTTAACCACGCTGGTGTTAGTCTTGATCTGTTTTGTCACTTTTCTATCTAATTTTGTGAGATTACTGCAAAAGCTTGAATCGGGTAGTAATATTTACGCTGTATTCAGTTTTAGTATTCAAGTGGTACCTTAGGGGTTATAATCAATGGGCCTACCAGACTAGAAAATACTAGATCACTTGGTGTGTATGATGGAGGGGTTTGTTAAACGAGAATTGTTACACAAATGGCTCCAGGACGGAGGGAAAACTGATCAGGAACTGTTGAATACTCCGCGACCAGCATCAGAATCGTCAACCCTTTGATAAGCTGACAAGAACTGAAATTTGCTCCTTAGTAGAATGTAGGATACCTACAACAGCACGTGTATCCGTATCTTCTTTGAATGGCTAACGGTGCAGATAACACGAGACGGTACGAACATGGGTTGCATGAAAACCTTACAATACAGGACGGCGTAAAACGAGGTAATCCTCTTGAAATATGTTGCAAGACATGAAGAGTGCTTGACGGCAGAAATTATATAGACGACTTCTAGAATAAACCTTATGAGAATCGAATCTTGCATGGGAATAGGTTTTCTGGTAAACAATGATGGCCCCTTAAATGACTACTGATGGGCCGCGGATGAAATGTTTACAGTTAGGTAATATAAAATAACCATAACTTGAAAAAACGGAAAAAGCAATTATAATTGAATGATGCGATATCGCTCGCGTCATCGTGAGATTTTGGTGTCACTTTCAATTCAGTCAGTAAGTAGTAGTTATGAAAAATGTTTACTGTGGTATTACAAATAATAAACCAAAATTAATTAATAACTCCAGTCATATCCCGTGGGCGACTTTTAAAAACGGTTACACCTATCATTCATCAATTAAACCCCAACATTTGACAATTTTTAAATGTCAAAATCATTTTTGGAGTACCTGGAGCCAATTGATATAACAGATTGATGATCTCCAGTAAGGAAATCAGTAAAACTATTTGAAAAGGAATTTTGAACCCACTAGTTTCATTATGGATGAATTAGTTTCAAAACGCTATGAAACAGAATTATATTATATTCCTTTGAGAGCTTTCATTCTAAAAAATTGCAGTTGCATAATTTTCCATGAAAATCTGCTAAAAAAATATATGACTACAGATGTTAATAAACAGATAAAAAGGAAATTTTGATTTTGGCATAAAAACTAAATTCGTTTACTGCCTTCGAGTCTACCTGTAGTTTCCGGAAGCACTGCTCCAATTTTGAAGGTGATTAAATTTGTCACCCCAAAATCAAAATGTTCACTCGCATTTGACTAGTGGTGAGATAATTTTGACCAACGTTTGTTCCGTGTCTGTCCGTTAGTGTGCCCTTAAACCCTTGTTACAGATTTAATTTAGGGAAGTTAGTTCGGTGATCAATTTCAACACACGCAATCATATGGTAGTACCCGCTTTAGAATTCGCGCCGAGGATGACGTGCAATACAAACGTTTCCAGAATGTGGGAATATGTTGCATGACCTTTTTATCCCGTGAATATTTTTAACAAGCTCTCTTTTAAGATAAGATTATTTAAAACATTTCAATGATTAATACATACCATTCTGATTAGAACCACATTTTATAAATGGTATTTAGGCGAGATCAAATCTAACCTGTCAAAAAGAAGATTTGGGCGTCATCAGCTTGCTCAACACCATGCTATCCCGTGATATGAACTGAAACAATACCTTTTGGCGTATATGCAGCAAATTATTTCACCAATAAACCAACGATTAAGGGAAAATACAATCCACTATAACGGTAGGTAATAAATTACTCAGCGGTATGAAATCAAACTTTCCAGACTGAAACTTCGAGCTCCAGTCACGCTCAGTCAACCGAGCCGATAACATCAAACACAGCCTGACGATAAGTTTACAGTTTGCCTCGTGGCCTGTCATGAACCTTGTGGTAAACCCAAAAGATTGTTTAGGAAATTTCTCGTTGAACACGCGCACAACTCACACACAAGTTGCTGAAATCTGAAATCCTACTATTTATTGGAGAAAACTGTTGATGATCTCAATGTTAACCGAATCAGTCAGAGCTCTAGCGTTACGTTGATTAAACTAACTTTCAATAATTGTCCAATAGTGGGATATACAATTGAAATACAAATTTGTAAATACTCAGTTATTCGGGGAATTTTATGTTTTGTTGAATATATGTTTACTGATATGTTGATAAATATACGTCAATAATTTAAATCTAAGAGCGGATTTTTTAATATCAAGCCTAAAAAAGTTGTCGTTTAGAAAGATGGTTTTAACCAAAATGGACCCCAAAACTGACATGGTCCCAGGGTTTTTCAAGCGGGATTTTGGCACCGACCGACTCCGGCCCCTGGTTTCTCAAAAACGTTTTCAGTATAGACCCAAATGAGCCCCAACTGATCAAAATGAATTGGCAGCTCGTCTTCATGTTTTGAAAGTGTTCCAGGAAGTTCTACTCAGCATACCCGAATGTGTTACGTCTACTTGAACCAAACGGAGACGTATGCAAAATTACTGGTTCCCCGGGCATTTTATCGCAGTATAAAATCAATTGACCAATGCCAAACGGCCAGAATCGACCTAATGGATTTTTAACCTATGTTCCTATTGAGATGGTGAGCAGTCCTTCATTTCGTAATATCAGTCGCTACTACTAAAAAACTGCTGCCCACTTTGTCCACTTTCGGTGCATCGGTGACTTCTTCCAACTAGTGAATTTGCACGGCCTTATTTCGGTTCTGGCTGGATTGAAATGAATGTCACAGTTCATCGTAACCCCCCTCCCCGACCGCCCCATATTTTAGATTGGTAATTACTATTTAATGGCGAAATCAGATTTTGATTATCACGAAAGGTAAACCTATGAATATTATAAATATGAATTACATTTTATAAATAAAAATAAAATATATAAGTATGAAGATCCCAATTAGTGAGAGGATCCCACTTTTTTCTTTCAGATGTGGTTGCACTCTAAATTTCGTGTAAATGTGGCCGCCTATTCGAGTTCTTCTGTCAAATGAAGGACCGCTCAAATCTGACGGATGTATAATTTCGAAATAAATAAACTTGCTCATAAATAGGGGGGAAATAGGGTTTGAAAGATAACATTTCAAATTTCGTGAGGAATTTTAAAACTTTACTAGGAAAACGTAACTATACCTTACTGCGAAAACATTTCTGATAAAATTATGTTTTAAAAATGAATAAAAAGGTCATCAAGGAATACCTGCTGGGGACTGTTGAAAGGAAAATCAACATTCAGGATAAAAATGGGGTTTGTGAAGTGAAGTGCATTTATAAACTGTAATGCTCTTGAGGCCAAGAGTAGCAAATTCTGCGAAAGAATTAACTAGCATGTAGAGGATCTAAGGGGCATATGGTGAATGTACATTTGCAAGTCGTGGTAATGAATTAATAAATTAAAGAAACTGGTCAACGGATGGGGATATCCCTGAATATTTTTCACAGTTAATAGGTTTAGTTCTGTAAAACTTGGAATTTATCCTTGACTACATAAAAACTAGTTAGAAGAACCTCCTTCACTGTATTTTATAACCTAGCCGTCGCACCCATTTCACTTAGCACTTGATTGGTTGTTATCTATCAGCCCTCTTCTCCCTAGATCAATGGTGTTCAACCTACCTTCACTTGTGGCTCCATGTATTTAAGAGCTGTCTGATGTTATTTCAGTTGTTCGTTCCTGTTTTTGATCTGACCATCGAAATCAATCTAGCATTGAGATAATTTATTTCGGGAAAATGTTCATTCTCAAGAACTTCCGTTTTCATCACTGCACTGGTTTCATCAGCTTTGCCGCAAGGGTGTTGTATGTTACTGTCAATACATTGAAACTCTTTCCTATCTCCAACCCTCCTCAAATCCTTCCAACCAAGATTTGCTTCAAGGTAGTCTTTACACTTTCTTATTGACATAAAATATTTTCTGTCAACCACACCAATCATCAACTAACCCTTAATCCTTGCCGGAAAAACAGCCTTTCGTACACATAAAGCACAGGTCCAACGGATTATGTCTGAGTCCCCGAAATAAATAATAATAATATCTTAAAATTTTAATGAGTAACTCTGAGTAAATCAACAAATTGCTTTAATTTCTTGTCTGTATCCTTAAAGGAAGCCATAAGTAATTTCCCAGGTCTCTTGCCTGGATCTTCTGAACTTGTTATTATTATACAGAAGTTTTCAGCTGAATCTTCCCCTCCCACCATATTCGTAAAGTGGAGGGAGCACATAAGAAATAGAGTCATGTTGATGAATGGCAGTGATGACCTCTATCAGTAGTGCATTTTGTTGTGAGTCTGAACCGCTTTTACCGTTGAGAAGTTTGCACTGGACGGTCAGTGTCTAGCGGTATCCTGATTCCGTAGTTCAATCCTCTATGGCCAACGGATCGGACTTATCCTGCACGCGTTACGTTCTAACAAAGTATCCCTTGGCTTGGAGCGGCAAATCGCTTTTCAATTTTCCAGAAGTTTTTCATAATTAGGTCCTTCGCAACCTCATTTTTGTACTGGCAAATACCTAGTTCGGGTAATATGACTTTGGTGTCTTTAACCAGTCTTGGTGTAGCGACGAGGATCATCTTCAGTGCTCCAATGCTGATCTGACTGTCTGGTTGTCTCTAAAGTGATGTACTACCACACTGTCCGACCATCCGACAGCATGCAGCTAACCACATCCTAGCTAATTGTGGAAAGTAGTTGTGTGTTCATCGTCACTGAAGCACTAAGATAGATCCAAGTCTGGGATGTTTCGACTAAGGGACTTTCCTGTCCGGGTTTACTATGTTACCAATGACATCGTTGTCTCATTCCTCATATAGGTTACTTAATCACGTTTTCGTTTCTAGTGATAATTGTACATTATGGTATATACTGTACAGTTCTAGTATGTAGTGTAGATGGTGCAATAAAGGTATAATTTGTTTTGTGAGTTAGGTTCCCTAAAGACCCATATGCACAAGGATACGGATAAACAGATGTAAGAAAACGAATGAATTTAATGGCACCGCAAGTCGTCAATTGACATGAACCATAGGTTTTAATTAATATCACGATAGACATCCCTAATTGCAGTTTTGTTGCAGTTGAATGTTTGTATGGTTTTCTCTTTGGTGACTCTTAGTTCTTGTTGCAGGTAATGCATGCGTGATTCCGAATGTGGAGGAATTAACAAGTAAGTAAGTAGCTCCATAGACCCATTTTTTGAGTTGAAGATCGCTAAGATACGTCCTAACAAACGGACAGTTTATATTACACAATCAAATATAATCATCTTATTTCGTCATTTAGGAGAACCAATTCTTAAACTACCACTACAATCTGGTGCAGGTCTCATTTCAAAATACATGAAATACAAATTACAACGAATATTTCTACAATCGTCTCATGTTGCGAAGTGCTGAAGAAATTATTGGCTTGATCGAATCAATACCTATGTTTCAGTATTGCTGTAGGGTTGATGAATTAGATAATTCTCATTGGATTTGTTGAGTTTGCTATATCCGGTTGGGTTTGACTGCAAAAGGGCTGCTGCATAGAAACGCCAATTTGTTTTAATCCCGTGGGATGATGATTCAAATAGATTTTTTACATGGCACCTCCATCCTCCACTGCTGGTGCTGAAATTGTTTGGGACTTTACTGTGATCGGTATTATATTAAAGATAATAGTTGAAAACAAATGAATTGGGAGACAAATTACGAGTTCAAGTTAATATGGTGATGATTCAAGTTAAAATAATCATATTCTGGCATTTTGAAGTATATGTATACTAAGTTTAAAGAGAAAACTAATTTTAGTCATTCATTACGAAACTTCCAAATTTGAAATTGCTATAGTGCGGAAAAGTTACGGTTGGTTCATAGAACAAAAACAAAACAAAAATTATTCAAATCGGACTTTATCTTCCGATCGCGCAAGTGAGTTAAAGATACGTGAAAACTGATAAAAACTACATATTTTCAAAAAAATTCAACATTTGTATTTTTACTTTACTATAGTGAGAAGCAGTTAGTAGTGGCAAATGTTATTGTGAGAAAAAATATTTTTTGGCATTCATTGAATTTCTTCCGATCGCGCAGACACAGTGAAATTAGCAGAAAAACGCGTAATTTTGCCAAACTGTGCAGCTCTTCGCTTGTTTTGATACTTCATCAGTTATCGAAACAACCGTGTTCAACCCACACCCTACGGTAGGGTCCCTACCCAACCATCCATCCACTAGGGTGTGTTACCTAGTTTCTTTTTACATTCTATTCACATTTTATTTACATCTCAAATCTCTACTTACTTTAGTTCTTTGCATTGGTGGTTCGGTATTGGGACTTGTTTGTAAACTCTGGCATCAGTGCTCTTGATTTTAGAGTGGCTCTGATGTAACCGTCTCTTGATTCTTGTCCACACACCTTTGCTGAAGGTGACGAGTTTGACTCATCTTTTGACGGAATGTGTGAGAAGGGAAGCTTTTGAAGGCCCAGTTTAGCATGTTACCTGACTGTATAATTGATGTTATTTCTTCATTGCTCACTTTTCGTAGTAGAGGTGGAGGAGACAGCTTTGTTGCAGATCAATCAATCAACTCTGTGTAATCAACTCTCTATTACAGGATGTACTACATTCTTCAGCTCATCAGACAAGTAGCGGCTCACATGAAATTCACATGCTAGATGGCTAACTTGTGCAAGTAGAGTCCTTCGACTGTATGTGAGCCAGGAGGATCCCTCCGATGCCTTGAAGGATCTAGCGACATTTATTTTGAAATCTTATAAGCCTGTCTGGTTTGAAATCAAATGCAGCAAATATATTACTGATGGACCAGTTCACCTGTACAAAGCAATTGAAACAAGCCTTGTCACACACAGGCCGTCGAAAGATGCGTCAAACTCGTCACCGAAGCTTAAGCAAAGGTGTGTGGACGAGAACCAAGAGACGGTTACATCAGAGCCACTCTAAAATCAAGAGCACTGGTGCCAGAGTTTACAAACAAGTCCCAATACCGAACCACCAATGCAAAGAACTGAAGTAAGTAGGGATTTGAGATGTAAATAAAATGTGAATAGAATGTAAAAAGAAACTAGGTAACATACCCTAGTGGATGGATGGTTGGGTAGGGCGTGGGTGGATTTGGGTTGTTCCGATATTTGATAAAATATCAAAACAAGCAAAGAGTTGCACAGTTCGGCAAAATTACGCTTTTTTCCGCTAATTTCACTGGGTCTGCGCAATCGGAAGATATTCAATGTAGGCCAAATAATTTTTTTTGTTGACATTTTATGGCTTTACTTTGCTACATATACTCTAAAATGTAACGCGGACAGCGTCAAGAGAAAATCGTCACGAAAATATTTCTGATGGTTTTCGCTTACAACCGATTCGTTGCTACGGATCATTATCTTCGACGTTTGTGATCGTACAAAACCCGTTCACCACTCATTTGAAAGCTGTTGATTTTCTTCTTCTTGTTACGTTAACCCCTGGACATTCGGAACCTCAGTAACCGAAGTACCCACGGGTGTCGGAACATGAATGAACACGATAGCATATTCAATTAAGTATCCACGGGTGGTACGGATTACGTGGTGTGTGTGCGGGATGGGGCTCAAAGACACAAAATGTCCCTCGTGGTTGCGTACTTGTACGAAAGCTGTTTCAGAAAAATACGGACATTTTATCAATCATTATTATTTTTGTAAATAATATTAATGAATCAAACTCATGACACGGATTCAAACAACATCTTGATGAACATCCTTAACTGCAGTTCAAGGATAATGCGAAGTTGGTTTTATGATGACAAGACACCTTTTGGCACTCATACTGATCTCAGTTTTAATTATCTCTACGAATATTTTGAAATGTCAATCTTAATGCAATTATCCTGATTAACTAAATTATGACCCCCCTTCTTCCACGCATAACCCGATTTGTTTATATGGGTCATTCTTAAATTAGGGGCAATTTCAATCAGAAAAATCTTTTATAAAAAGTTTTCAAAAGTTCTGGAATTTTTTTATACGGATTTTAGTCATGCCCCCTAAGGCAAAAAGCGCAGTGGCAGCGCGTAAATCCTTTTTAAAGTCCAAAATTCGAATTTGAAATTCTCGTCCATGACAACGTGAATTAGGGCACAATACAATGTTAATGTTCATTACGCTGTCGATAATTTTTATTTCGTTCCAGTAATATTTTTTTCTTGGATTGGTAGGTAAAAGGAGAAAATGGCATTGTACTTGGAAAAATAATTTTTGTATTATTTAATTAATGTGAAAAAGTTTTTTAACAAGAATCAAATTTGAATCTGTTATTTGGAGCGTAAGTATTTATTTTCTTCATATTAGATACGTTCCATCCTGCAGCGAGGACTTCTTCAGTCTATAACTAAGCGTAAAAGTATTCTTTGAGTTGAATTTACATAGTGTGCATACACACAGATGGTCAAATGATCATATTTCTTTCATAAAACCTATTGAACCTATCAGCTTATCTACTAAACATCTTATACATTAATATTGCTTACCTTATTATGTCATAAGTGCAGTCAGAATTTAGGCTTTGACGTAGTGGTGCGTACCACACATTTCTTCAGTTTGTTTGTTTTATTACTGAAATTAATATTTGTTATTGCCATTAGTTGTTGTTTTAATAATTAACGCAGTTGAGACCTACAAAGTTTTTATCATGACCAGTTTGTATGTATGGAAAAGGATGAGGGAGCGATTTAACAACTTCGCTTACCCAAGCTACAAGGTAAAACATCAATTCAATGTAATAACAGATAACATCTAAAAAATTACATATATATAAATCTCATAAACGTATAACATATAAACAAATAACATATTTAACATACAAACAAATAACAATAAAACATATAACAAATATTAATTTCAGTAATAAAATATTTCAGTGATAGGTTCAATAGGTTTTATGAAAGAAATATGATCATTTGACCATCTGTGTGTATACACACTATGTAAATTCAACTCAAAGAATACTTTTATGCTTAGTTACAGACTGAAGAAGTCCTCCCTGCAGGATGAAACGTATCTAATATGAAGAAAATAAATACTTAGGCTCCAAATAAGAGATTCAAAGTGAATGCGGTCATCCCACTACCTACACCCACTAAGAATCAAATTATGAAAACTTGGGTATGAACTGAATGGGATGCTATTGGTGACGTGAAGGAGATAAACGGAATGTACTCAAAATTCTATAGTATTAACTCAACTACCGAAAATGGGAAATTCTATTACCATTCAATTAAACAAATTACATTAATAAAAAAGTGATACCATTATTTTGAAAAAAATAAAACACGATCGTAACTGAAGCTGAGACCTAGGTGCAGGATGCAGGGTTTGTCGCTATACCCCAGAATCAAAAAGGCAGTCCCTGCAATGGCGCCATACTCACTCCCCGTCAGCAAAAAAATTCGAGGTTCAGCCCTCATAGCGGAAAATCATGGCATTAATGTTTTGGGGCAGGAAAGGGGTGTTGTAGGTGGATTTCATGGTCAGGGGAACCACCATTAATGCTGATGCGTATTGTGAGACCCATAAAAAATTTAGGAAAAAAATCAAAGACAAAAGGAGGGGAATGCTGACTCGTGGTGTGTCCCTTATTCACGACAACGCCAGACCCCACACCGCTCTCCAGACCCAGGACCTGCTTGTGTCGTTTGGACGGGATGTTGTGACCTATCCACCATATTCACCGGACTTGGCGCCTTCAGGCTTCCACCTTTTCACCAAATTGAAGGAGTTCCTGGGTGGAAAACGTTTTTCCAACGACGAGGAGGTGAAGGAAACTGTCGAGAAGTGGTTTTTGGAGTTGGAGCGAAGTGTGTATGTCGAGGGCATACAAAAGCTGGTGCCTAGGCTGAAGAAATGTGTTGAAGTTGGTGGCGATTATGTAGAAAAATAAGGACATAGTTTGCCACATTTCCTCAAAATTTGAATCAAATATATGCATTTTTCGATTTTTACCAGCAGTTGTAACCTTACTTTCTAGATGACCCTCGTAACTTCGGGTTGTTAACTTGTACTCCGTACGATGTGAGTGAAACTATGAGATGGTTCGCGTTATGTCAGCGCTATGATGTCAACAAAACATCTTCACAAACTATTGGTGACTCTGAATCCACTCCAATGAATCCACGCGTAGAGATTATTCTTCCAAAGAAGAAGCATTGGAACTGGATCAATATCGTCGTACCCAAAATAGGAAAGCGAATCGCGACTCCTGAGATGCATTTAACTACCTGCTGCCACTGAGAAAAGACAAAGTTAGCGTCGACTATCACAGCAAGCATGGAGCTTTCTTCCAGTGAAGAATGGAAAAGCATGAGGAGTTGAAAGCTAATTTCGCATACAATATCCAAAGTAAAATAAATTATACTCCTTCTACTGAAGCAACATGGAAGAGGTAGAATGAAGGCAGGGGTTATTCAACCGCTCGCAGTAGATATCGATCCGTGTAGTACGCGGGGTCAAATTCATATTGTGACTTGGTCAATATTGGCGCATCGATCTGAAAAAAAAAAAAAATAAATATATATGTATAAGTTCTACTCCCCCCTCCCTCTTGCTCTCTCTTGCTTATGTGGCCCAACACCCCGTTTCACTTAACTTTGTTTACCTTCTTTTGGGTTCCTCGTCCGTCATATTTTTTCTCGTATACTCCACGTATTTCTGAGCTACCAGTGGGATTGTATCCATATGTTGGAGAATAGACCGAAACCAATTTTAAATTCACTAGTTTCTCATGGGTCCAATGAAAAAGCATATTTACCAACTGTTGATTGATTATTTAGGTATAGTGATATGTATCTTCTATGTTGGTACTTAACCGATTTTTAATATAGATATAAAGAAGGAATCTAGTTTCCAAAGTTTTACGGATCAAACTAGAGATCTGGAGGCCAAGTTCTCGTGAACCTTAACAAAACATGAGAAATAGAACCTACCTTTAATCATCTTGGTGAAAGGTATACCCACATAAAACATAAAAACCTTTTATCACGTAGAAGTTGCAGCAACGATCTTCACACCTTCCTGTCATTAACTACTTATGTGATTGTGTGTTTATCGTACAGACAAGTCGTTGGGAGAACGAGTCCTGGATGAGTCCGCCTACGCGTTCAGAACTTGGGTCTTCCTGTTCGTCTTGTACATTTCATTTCAAAGTTTAATTTCACGGTGAACAATACCGTCCAGCTAACCTTTCTCAGTCCTCGGAATTTGAAGGACATCAAGTTTATAATGACATTTTATAAGTTATAAACTTTATGGATCATTCTCGGTAAATCAAGCCCCTTGAACATAACGCTTACATCACGCTAAGTTTACATTGAAGGAAGGGGTGGGGACAAATTCATTCATTTTAAAATTGATTCCATTGCTCCAACTGTTTGCCCAACTATTTATGTGTATTCCAACTATGTTAGGAATAACTGTTTAGTCGAAAAATGGGAACGTGGTGAAAGAAATCACTTTGTATGTTGAATTAAGTAGATAGCGGTGTAGAGGCGATAATTCAATTTTTAGAGGTGGCACCAAAAACCAAGCTAATTTATACTTTTGTAAGTACACTAGATATGGAGGAATAAAGCATTAGTTTTCCTGAATTAGTACATCGATTTTCCTTTCTTTTACATTCAGCATAGTCAAATACTGATCACGGACGGTATTTCGGCAAAAAACTCATTGGTTGGATTTCCAAATCCATTTTTTGGGAGAGGTTTTTGATTTTGATGTTGATTGAAAATCGGGATTCAACATCCTAGAAAAGCTGCGGCAAACTTTTCTAAATCTTTTCCTAAATTTTCCGCTGCTCGGCTTTTCAGAGCTATTAACATGTTTTGAACTGCTGGTCATTTTCATCGTAGGCATTATTATTCTGGCTCTGTGACGATTCGCTATTTGTGTTATTGAGAAGTTAGTTTGCTGGGGGTTATTGAAGTGGGTAAAAAAGCATAGAATGGTAGCTGAAAGCAGTCAATTCGATGCACCTCAAAAGTTTGGCTCAATAAACTCTCATGCCTGCGGAAGGGGTTAGAGCAAACTAAACTTCGATATTGGAAAAATCGCTCCTCTCACCAACATAGCCAGAGTTCCTCGATCTATTACTAATGCGGTGTCCATGTGACTGATTTATCAGATTCGAAAAAAACGGGGTTCTTATAGAAGGCATAATAAGTTGCTGATCGCATTGGTTGTGTTAGAATTATTCTATTCCATTCCGTTCCAATCTTGAAATTGTTGAAACCCGAGATTCCAATAGAGAATATGGGTCATTCCATGCCAACGGCGAAACCTGATGAATACACTCTATGACTGTCCAAATGTTACGGGTTGGCACCAAACACTTGCTAATTGCGATCTAATTGCTTAACCAGTATTGTGCCGAACAAATTAGTACGGTGGTCAATTCCTGTGAAAAACAATCGGTTCTTTCTTGCAGCGACGTCAAAAATTACATAAAACGTAATATTGACCATGAAAACTCAAAACTCTTGGTGCAGCCTGGAATATTAAATCGCTGAGAATAAGCGGAATTTTCAACATTAAATCGCGAATTTTTCAGATAAAAGTTTTACATTATATATCAAGCATTGAAATTACGTACTACGAACTCTTAGAAGTTTATGTTCAAGCGTCAAAATATTCAAACGCTGTTTGCTGTCAAATCACCTCCTGTTTTTTGGAGAGGGTAAAAACTCGTTTAAGCTGGATAAAAACCAGTATTTCATGCTCCAGGAAGAGATTCCACTGGAAAAACATGACTTTTCTACCACACTTATACACCATACTTACACACCCAATTATTTTATTGCATCTTAGCTGTCAACTTCCCAAGTTGTAATAATCGTAGGTTTACTGTATCTTGTTTTTGTGTTTTCTTTTAATTGTTCCAATTTCCCGTCCCTCCTTTCTTCGGTTCTTTAAGTTCGATGGTAGTATTCGCAGACTCGCCGGTTTGCATTCCTGTATTTCATTCTTCCAAAATCACATAATGAAAGAGTAACATCTTACCATTGACATAGCAGATCCTCTATTAGTATGGCATGATAACTGTCGTGTTGTCTGGTACATCCTTCTCTTTTCCTGGGGATCATTGTCATACTCTTCCGAGTCGTCCGAGGTGGTAATGCGACCCTTTGAATATGAGCAAAATGTTTTTGACTGGTGAATTACAATGACAAGAATGACTAAAGTCTGCTAAGTTCCGTGCGGTACATAACATGAACGTTTAGATATTGTTAAATGCTTTGAGTTCCCTCGAAAGGTGTAGAATTTATGTCTGTTACAACAATTCAGGGAAACAATTCTTTAGCCAATAGTACGATCATGTTGAAATTGACATAAGATTACTAAACTATTCCTTCCCGACCATGTTGTAAATTCTTGAACCACTTGACCACTTCGTTTGCGAAAACGAAGACTAACGAATTGATTTGCGAACAAATTCTTTGGGGCCTACCCGCACGTTCCCTGAAAATTTCATCAAAATTGAATTGTAACTGTACAAATTAGGCTCTTTACATGGATTTCATGTTCGCTCATGCGCAGGGACTGTTGATGATAATATTGCGTTGGAATTGTTGTGAGATTATCGAAACGTTTTCCCCTGACTACCCTGGAGATTTGAAAGCGATCAAATCTCCAGAGCCGGAGAAAATTATGATTGGTAAATTCTATGTTTGCGCATGCGCAGGCGGATGCTTTGGTTTTGAGCTATGGAACGGAGACTATCTTCATCGTAATACGCACATTTCATGAGTATTACAAAAAAATGAGATGAATGATCACGTTTTCATAATTTTGTAATAAGCTCAGCTAAATTTTGTTGTATCAAGCCGTAGCGGATCATTTTTCCCACTTTGTCTATACAATTTATCCCCTTAAAGTGTAATCAACTAATATGCTGAATTCTGCCTCGTAGGAATTAGATAGTTTTCTAAAATCTCTATTATGTTTCACATTATTTGTGACATTTCTCTGTATCTTGCCAATTCATCTGAGAGGGAGGAGGTACTTTATGAAGACCTCAGGTGGATACTCATTGGTATGAAGGATTGGTCCTTTTCTCTGGGTTAAATCTCCGACAACAACCCAACGTTGATTCGAACCTCCCACTTGTACCTATAGGCCCCATCCGTGAAATTTTGTTCAGTTTTGATAAATTCGATCCAGTCATTGCAACGATTCAACAGGTGAGCTCCGAAAGCAGGATTCAAGAAGTTTGGGATCGAATGCGATCGATGAATACGGCAGATACAGAAATGTTCGTATAATACATTAAAAAATGCAGGAGATGGAAGCCGACCACTAGGGGCCGGTCGCTACCAACAACCGCTCCATCACGTATTGATTTTAACCTGTGGAATGCGAACTGGTGGCTGTTCAAAGGGCAAAGGTTTACTGCTGGGAGGTTGGATGTGGTAGAAGAAGAGAAGGTGGGACGATGAAGGGAATTGTCTGCTTGAGTGGTCAAGTTTTTTGCAGCACACCAATGTTGACGAATGTTTATGATAAAAAAAGGACAAATGTTTGATGTTGGGCTACACTGTTGGTTCAAAAACATTGGCTTCATGTAGGCAGGTCTTGAATATGGTCGAGTCCAATACCTCGCAGAGGAAACATCTCGCTCGATATTGAGCGACGTTTCCCTGAAGTGGATTTTAGTCCCCGACAAAAGAAGAAAAAAATTAGTGAGGCCGGTGACGGTCGAAGATATTATCAAATAAACCGCGGAAACAGTTACGCAAGTGAAAACTGCATTGAATCACCATAGTCAACAATTCCCTCTCGCCGACGGCGCGCCGTCCTAATATTGTTCACCTAACAATTATGAGGATTGACTCATTCAAACACCAGCCGAGATCGATCTACGATTAGAGAAAGCTATTTGCAGCTGTGGTTGTGGAATCAAGATAATTCTATAATATCCTTTGGTTGCAAGACGGTTTTTACAATGTTCATGGACGGTGATGTTATTTTTCTTCTGTCAAACTAAAACGTTGTCAAAGGTTAAAAAAAAGTTGCAGGGCTAAACAGATTACCGTAGAGTTGTCAAAGTGGGGTTATTTGATTCATTTAGGGATTGTCTTTCAACTACAAATTTACCAATAGTGTTACTTCCACATTTTCTGTATCTTGATATCTGAATACCTCAGTCATTCGATTTCCATATCTAGGATTGACATGAACTAATGACTAACCCCAGACTAGAGGGGTAGGTTGTTGGTCACCCCTACACGCTGTCGAAAAGATCAATTTTGAAAAAGCCCGCCTCTAAACTTACACCGGCAAAGACCAAAATTAAAGACCTAATTCCCCCGGATCCCTCCAAAACCTCAGTTCTCACAAAAGATGCAGCTTTTGTCCAGGAGAGAATAACCGCAAAATCAAAACTGTTTACATGATGAGCATCCGTCCTATAGGAATGAACATCGTGTACAAAATAACAAATTTTTATGGGCACCTAAAAATATTTGTGAAATTTATTTTGTTTTATTCTCCTTCTCTCCCGATAGATTTACGGCTTATGAATCCGTATCTGCATATAGACCGGTTTTCCGAGAACCAGTCACTTCTATTCCGAATCAGATGGTGCAAAAAACTAACAATCGTAGAGTCTATAGATAGAACTCAGCTCAAACTAGAACCCAATTGTGATTTTTGATCCAATTTTCATTCCCTTCGGTTCAATAGTTTCAGAAAAAAGGTAAGAACGCCCGGCTGATTTTTTTATTTTTATCGGTAGATTTCGAAGGTTTAATATTAAATATAACTAACCAACATCATCCACATTCCAAGAAGTTGAAGGAGCAAGAGCTACAGTACCATCAAGACCGGGAGGTCGTGCGGGTACTGTATAACCTAGCGCCGTCCTGATATTGTTCACCGTTAAGTTTTATTCGGCTGCGAAGTACGAAGTTTACAAGGAATTAACCGAGTCGGACTAAGTGATAAGTCGATTACCTAAAACAACCAAATATAGTTGGCGTACATTAAGAAATCTAAGATGCATCAATTAGTCCGTATGGTACGGATATTTGCACTTTATGATGCTCACACTAAGTGAATTAAATCGTGTGGCTTGGTTCTCTTCAGTTTTCTAAGCAGATCCTCTGTGTTGAGAAGCTGGACGATATCCTCATTTACATGATCTAATTTAAAATTAAATACCATGGTAGTTTTGAATAAATTAAAAGGTTAGCGCTGAGTTGTGGGAGGATGAAATTCGTAGCAGTAACTAGTGCTGTCGCCCTGCAGAGTTACGTAGGTTTGTAGATAAGGGGACTAGAGATAAATGTTCCCAGTCGCTCAATTCAGCTGGATCGAATTCGCCACAAGGTAAGGAGACGAGATTTGAGGGAGCAATGTTCCCAGACATCGTTTATCTGCAGTATCAGAACCAGTTACTCAAGGAAAGGGAAACTTTTTGGTGTGAAAATTGACTAAGAAGGCAGATGAATTACATCAGTTTCTTCCAGTTTAGGGAAGGTTTTCAGGGTGGGAAATAAAGCAAGGTTTGAGTTGTAAGTTTTAATTGTTGGAGTTTATGGGAGAAAGAAGCCGATGACCGCAGATATAAATTGTAGAACACTTTTAATTAAAATAAGATGACACTGCATAGACAGAGGCTAGCTCAGCACACCGGTAAGCTACTCTCGAAAAAAAATTTCTAACCCCCCTGAAAATTTCATGGTTTACGTTTCAAAGGGTCTGGAATCCAAATCTGCAATAAAAAATTTTCCGTCCGTCCGCCGTACGCCGTACGCCGTACGCCGTACGCAAGATTTCTCCCAAACGGCTGGACCAAAACATCTGAAATTTTCAGGAAAAATCCATGTTGGTCCGACAACGCCCCAATTCTTTAGCCAGCTTTCTAACTCAAATTGAAGTGCCATTTAAGGGTTGTCAAAGTTTTGTAAAATCCCTAAAAACCTCAAAAAACATCAAGGCGGCCTAAATGTGGACTTGTTTTGTAGAACTTTCCATGAGGAATCGAATGAGCCCCTTCCCAGGTCTGTAGGTCAAACCATTCCCGATTTATGGCATGATTAATGCGGCCAAGATTTGCGTTTTTCGAGTTCTGTTATCGCCTTCTTGATAACTGGCAGTTTCCCATCTGGCCGTTCCAAGCGCCCTCAACTCGAATATGGGAGTGAGCCCATTTCCTTTAATTTGATGTAGGTCTGATATGAAATCAAGAGAGACTTTGGGTAGTATAAAGGGAACTGCAAATATGGAGCGCAGTTTAAATGATATAAGGTAGCAGAAGCAAAACGCTGCAAATTCTTTCACTGGGGTTTTTTAAATCAATTTCATGAATTCTTTCCAGTAGGTAGCACTGCTGCGAGGGAACGTTTGAATGAATGAAATGAATGAAAAAAACGCTGCAAATTCTTTCACTGGGGTTTATTATTCAATCGGCTTGCGTTCATGATTTGAAATTCTTCTAAGCTTTGGAGTGTGCGTGTTTCACAGGATAGGGCGATTATTGAATTTCAGGAGATATGCATGGAGCACGTGAATCTGTTCTCGACCAAAATACCTATTTGGATTGATCAGTTGATCATATTTGTGTGCCTCCTGAAATTCAATAATCGCCCTATCCTGTGAAACACGCACACTCCAAAGCTTAGAAGAATTTCAAATTTTCATGCAGGAAATATAAGTTATGATTGAGTAGATGTATGGTTGAGTAGATGTGTGCGTTTTTTTTCAATTGATTAAGATTATGGTATAGAAAATCCATTTGAAATACTAGGAAATGAACCTACTTATAAGTCAGTACAAAGCTCGAAAAATTACATACCAGTTTCCATTTTTTGATTCATACCATGTGTGCATGTTATTCGATCGGGCTGGCTAGAATTTAGGGCCGACTAGAACCCAAGTGGAAGCCATGTGTGAAAGAACTGAATTTTTACGTAATATCTAAGGCCCTTGGGCCCCGTACGGTACAAGGCTGCCGGACATAGCAGATTCGGAATTCACACGCCTTGAAATGTAGAATGACTAAATTTAAGGAATAAACCATTTTTGGTATATAATGACAAAGGCTTATAATTGCATATAATAAACGAAAATGGAATAAACATACATTAATCTTTAAATGTGAAGAAAAATCCTTCATAATATACTGAATGTCAACAATTGACTCAAATCTCATTAACTCTCTTTACGGAAAAACTGTCCCAAACATAAAAGTGTGTAGCTGGTCCGGTAATTTCGGAGAAAAGCTTCAAACGGCAGTCGGCGGACTGACTGATTTTCTTCTCGAGTTCGAAAATTTACGTACTTTGAAATGTGAAGGAAGGGTTAGAGTAGGAACACCTCCATTCAGCTTACGTGGAAGTACTCGGTCTACCAGTTACTACGTAGGTCCTTCCTAAAGGTGCGTAAACGGGAATTTTATAGTTATTACTAGCGGAAATAGCACTTTAGATTTAATACCAACACAGAGGTGTTTCGTGAGACAAGAACGTAACTACACGAGGGTAGTAAAGGCTCTTTTAGAAGTAATGAAGAGCATTACGATTTCTACAAGCAGCTTGAAAGTAAAACTAAAATTGAAACCGAAATTTTCTTCTCTTGAGGAAGAAATACAAACCATGAATATGCGTTAATATGCAATTAAGTCGGAAAAGTACGTACCATCGGGGTGTTGGAAAAAAAATGCAAATCTTGGGTGCAAGTACAGGTGAAAAATTGCCCTTTGCCTACGAAGGAGGGAAGTTAAGACATTTCGTGAAGGTTGATTTCGAAGTAATCATGGTGAAAGTATTACTTCAACTTTCTCTAAGCTATATGTAGAAACCGACTGAAAACGTTGGTTAAAGGCATATCGAAATCTGATTTTGGTTGATGCATATCAAATTTGTAGATGCATGGCAAAGAAAAAAACCACTATATACTATTGTAAATAAACGTATATTAAATCCGTTTATTCATTTGAAGGAAGCCCTAAGGTATTTTGATAAAAGTCTACAAACAATTCTTTCGTTACACTGATCAGTGGAAAGATGGGTGACCGAACATACATGAGCAGTTTAAAACTTTTATCGTACCCTGGGTAGTATCCAGGAGGTGGAGGAGGTGGAGGATAGTTCCAGTAATGCAGTATCATCGAAAGAGCGAATTTTCCTTAATTATCATATTACGAGTACATTTATGTTAAATTTAGTTAAAATTTGAGCACCTTTTGTGCAATGGAATCGTCAACTATAAACTTTAATAGAAAAAAACTTCTTCTGAATAACATTATTATATTCAAAAGAAGATCTCGGATTTTTAGAGCTTTTTGCATTTTTATCAATTTTAAGGAAAATTCTATAAAAGCCGGATCAAGACAAATTAATGTTGGATGAACTGGAGTTTCGGGATTGAAAAGTGAAACAAAAACGGCTTGTCGCGTACGAGTTAGTGACGTAATTTGTCACTTCATGATTATGTTGCCACATCTGATTCCTAACTCTTTCCAAATCTTTCTAAATATGACCAATTATCAATTACCAGTGATCTAATCTTAGCCCTTTGTTCCAGGTACAGTGGATCCAGTGAATTCACGTCAGGAGACCGGTAAACATGCCTTAATTATTTTGTATGATAATTTTACGCTATTATCTTCGTGGGACATCTTCAGGTAAAGACAAAGATAATGTTAAGATCCTTAATTCCTCCATTGTATTTAAATTACAGATAGATTTTCATTTTTAGTGGTTTCACAAAATATTGTTTTACCAAAAATTTTAATTTGTCAGAATTCCGGATGGTCGATCCAATTAAAAATACACTGCCAACGAGATGACACAGCAGCTTCCTATTTACAGTCAAAGTTACACCAATATAAAATAGAAAATAAAGAGATCTTCTGATGAAAGATGATGAGGTAATTGGTCAAACTTCCTAAGATTCGTTTTGACATTTTACAGACTGATGTAAATGTAATTACTTGGGAATTACACGTTAGCGCATGCGCAGAGCGTACCGCTGATTATATTGAGATTAAATTCCTATGGGACCTCAAGAGACCTTATCCGCCTAATCCCTCAAATTTGAGCTAAATTCATTGAAAAATGTGGAAGTTGTGGCTGTAACAAGGAAATGCGGACCGACAGATACTGAACCAAATTTGTTCAGTAAGTTATGAAACGCAAAATGCGATTGGAAATTTTTAATGCGGACAACAAAGATTTTTTGGCTCCACAAAGTGAACACCGCTGCTTCGCTGACTCGGAACCAATATGATCCATGAAGCACTAAATTGAATTGTGAAGGAATGTCTTCTTGCACATTGCTTGTGAAGGATTGGGCTTTTACTCTGACTACTATTAGTCCCATCTCTCTGGAATTTAGTATCTGGGGAAATAACAAACGCTCCTATTCATGAATACGTAACAAGTATTTTCGTAGTCATGACATCACATTGCGTAGATTGATTGTAAAATTTTGTATCTAACAACATTTTCCACTGTTATTTGAACAATGTAGTTAAGTTATTTATTTTTTGCCTCTGATGGTGTCACAACCACCCAAATTGATCCAACTGTTTTACACAACAGTTCGTGGAAATATTAACTTTTTCTAGTATTCTCCATTGAAATGGGTTTGTGCCCAATATCCTATTCCAAGTTAGAGTGGGGTATGCGGATTATATGTCAGGGAAACACCGTTACCCGTAGCTTAACTTCCATCCTCTTTGTCACTTTGAGACTGATTCTGCAGACTTACCACCGTCTGGAATCATCGGTTTACTCTACGGAAACTTCCTAAATACTCCTTGCCAACTCCTACTGATCCGCTAACCAGAACTTTGCCCAAAAACCACTATCTTCCTCCAGAAGAGAAAGTAAAATTAGTAGAGGTAACAAGATAACTAGTTCCCTACACCAAGGTAGAACCAGTGTTCTTCCTATAGCCAAAAGTGCTGGATAATGTTCGGTTGTGGCATGTCCAATTGTTCTCTAGGCCTATAATAAGCACGGGAGCTTTTGGTACCATTTCCTCTGTTTCTTCCTTCCACCTTCGTCATCATTTCTCATAATGCTCTATTAAAACACTCGAACCCCCCTGAGCTTTATGGGTGGAATGGTATTGCTCGTTAGATGAACTGTTCATGTTTGTTACTGATGATGACTTAACCGTCGAAATCGATTCAACAGTGTAACTCTTTACTTTCGTGGTAAAATAGACAACGTTCTATCTTACTCCGTTTGAAATTGAAATGGGTTTCCACAACTTCGTCGCGAGCGACTTAGTCCGTGTTCGAGCCCTGGTCAGAGTGTAACTCTTCGAGTACTCCAAAACGAGAGATGACATTACAAACAAGGCCCTGTGCAATGGTCTCTGCCTTAGTACCAGGAACAGTGAACGACTGTGGGCTACTTAGTGAAATAATCAATAACTACAACAATGAACTTATTTCCATGATGAGTGGACCAACAAAATCTATCTCTAGCCTCTCAAATGGCACACTAACTGTATAATTTTGCGAAGGTGCCTTCGATATTTCGTATTAACCTCCACCTCGCCCACCTACTTCACTAGGTGAGCCGGGTCTCCCTGTAATTCAGGACAGTAGTACTGAGACCATACATATGGCCAAAATGACCAAACTGACGAGCCTTGGTTAAATCTTTCTCTTGTTGGGATCTGGGAAAAAGTTCCTGTAGGACACGCCATTACGTAAGCGACATAAGCAGCTAAGCCATTCTCATTCTCCCTACCCGTTACCAGCTCTTTGTCTACCAACCACAACATCCACCCATTGTCCATCAGACATTACCATAGGTTTTCGTTCTATACCTATATAATTATTGTTGCTCAGAATCATGTAATATCATTGGTAGATAATGCACATTTATAAATGTAATTATTCACTTATTTATTGCATGACGTTACATCGAAACTGAAGATTAAATTATTCCCTGTCATACTTCACATTTGGGACATTGTTGGTGCATTGCCTAAGAGACGTTCGTCTACATGTTACTTGATATCTAATGGAGATGTATCAAGTCTCCCGCCCTAATCTACAACGTCCTAATTGGTCTATGTGTCTTCTCAACACCCTGTCTTCTATAGTTAGTGCAGGTTTCCTAGTTTCGCTTGAATTGGCTCGACTCCCTCCATCCGTTTATTTCCTCTGGGATAATATCCTCACGCCGATACTCGACTTCCTACTTGAAACGTTCGCCTCACTTTCTAAGTTTTCTTAGATGTTTCTTGCTTCACCTCCTCATCACAAATTAGCAAATCTAATTTTGAGCAAACATTACAGGAAAACATGAGCTTGTATGCCGATATTCTGGTAGACTTTAGGGCTCTTCTTATTTGAGTTGTGTGGTATCAATTTTATTATTAAGATCCCCACAGTCAGCCGTTGCTTTTGGCTTATTCTTTACAATTTGAACAAAACGTTCTGCTTGACCATTTGTTGCTTGATGATAGAGAGGTGAGGTTTTATAGTATACATCGTTTTCCTTGAGAAATTGTTCAAATTCTCCTGAGCAGAATTGGCTTGCATAAGACGCAAGATAATGAGCAAGATAAGATTTGATAATGAGTTTTTAATCCAAGATGATGTGTTGGATGTAGCAACAATTCAACCCTTTTGCTGAAGGCATCCACTACAATCAAAAAGGAATAGTTGAAGAATGACCTCAAGTCTATTCCCAGAAATAGTAAAATTTTGGAGGATCATTACTTATTTCTGAGCATGGTTTACATTAATTCTCTAATGTCTCGTTTCGTTTGTCAGTTCCAGGCCAGTAAGAGTACGAGTTTGAAAGGGCTTTCATTTTCGTCATTCCTAAATGTGCTGAATGCAGTTAATCTAATACAGCTTCTTGCAGAAGTTTCAGTATGACCAAGATTTTCTCTCTCAGAATGCAGCCGTCTTGTAAGCAGTACTCATTATCCTTCAATCCAATTCTAGCTAGGAAAGTTTGGAGAGTGGTAGATCTATCCTGGTTCCCTCCTTGATCTGCAATCATATAACCGGCCTCATTTTGATCAAGGGCTTATCGTTATTTTCCAAAATTACAGTTGGAAAACTAGATAGAAGGTCAGCACTGTTGTGCTCTTTAGTGCTTATATTACGAATTTGAAATCGATTCCTGCTAGAAATCGGGCGTAGTAAAGCATTATTGTAGCAGTCAAAACTGATAATGTTGTTTGTGGATCAAAAATAGTAACCAATGGTTGATGGTCCGTTATCATCATACATTTTTCTACCATTGAAATGTGGACAAAATTTGCGTACACCCCAGTAGGTGCTAGTAGCTTCTTTGTCAATCTGGCAGTACTTCTGTTCACAAAGTGCTAGAGATTTTGAAGCGAAACCTATTGGACGTTCACTCCCATCCGGATATTGATGGGAAATTACTGGTCCTAGTCCTGTTGGCGAAGCATCTACAGCTAGCGTCATAACGAGTTCATTATCGTAATGGACCAATACCTGATCGCTAGCCAATAATTGTTTGACTTTCTCGAAAGCACCTTGACATGGATTCGTCTAACGGTTAAGCCACTTCTTTCTTGAGTAACTGATAGATATTGTACACTATGAAAGTTAAATTAGGCAACAATTTGTTTAATAGTTGACCATGCCCGGAAATATCTGTACCATGTACATTTTTCGGTCGAATGGTCCCTCTGCCTGCTCTTGAGAACTGTGCAATCAATTACATTACCTAAATAATTTATAGAATTTCTTAGAAATTCGTATTTTGCTTTGTTAAACGTAAGGTAAGCTTTGCGGAGACGAATGAATACTTGGAGACTTTCTATAGTGCTTTGTAAGGTATTGCCATGAATAAAAATGTCATCCAAGAAACGTTGCACTCCTAGTCCATGAAACCCATGCATCTCTGCTTTTCTATTTCCAAACATTCCACATTTTGCTTCCACGCCCGTAACTTCGAAGAATAGACGAGGAAAACTCGAATCGAGATCCAATGGAACTATCTTTGATGGTGACTGTCACAACGATAAGGAAAAAAAGGCCCCCAGAAAAAAGAACCCAGGGGTACGAAAAAAGGTCGACGGCTAGTCATAATTGTGATGATTCTATAATCGATTCAAATCTATTTTTCCAACTGATTTATGCCTACATAATGAGAAGGATTGATTTAGGATATTGCTCTACCTATGACTACTCTTCTAAGAAAAATGGTTTTTTTTCTTCAAAATCAAAAGTTTTACTTGCATTTTTATTGTTGTTGGACCATTCTGAACAGCTTTCGTTTCGTGTGTATCTGTCTCTCTATCAGTGTCCCCGTAGATCCTAGCAACAAACCTAACTCCCACAGTTATCATCCGGTTTTCATATAATTTTCTGGGTGTGTGCGGGTTAGACTGCAAATGGTTCTCTATGAGTTTCATTGCTCAAAAATCAATAAGTTAGTCTGCACATGGGCAAGCATAAAATCCATCTGTTTATTTTCTCAGGTTCTACCTGTCCGATCGCGATCAAGTCTTCAGGTTAGTCGGGTAAAAAGGGCCTGATGATCTAATATGAATTCCAACGCTGTATTATCATTCACAGCTACTGCGCCTGTGAGCGTAAAATCGTCGTAACAAGACTTACTATTCCTACTGTTTTTATCCGATTTCGACGACATGGTCCCATATGTGCTTCATTGGTTACAAATGAGCATGCGCAAACGCATTACCGATCATTCATAATTGTCTCAGGTTCTAGTGGCTGGATCGCTCTGAAATTTAAGGAAATTGAAGAAGAATGGTATTGCAATCTCATATCAATTTCAACACGACTGCATCATCATTCTATCAGCTGCAAAACTAGTGCGAATGATCCCTAATAATGTCGACTAACCTTTTTAATGCGTAGATACATGAAAGTTATTTCCTGTGAATCCTTACAACGAGCTTATATTGTACATTTTCCAAGATTATCTGAACCATTTCAAAATATCTATTCGCTCATGTTATCTAGACTTGGACGCTACGTGCCACGCTCAACTTGGCAGACCTTTTTTTACATTTTGAGATGAGAGGGAAGCGAGCATCCAGACCACGAATCTGAACAGAGCACTGACCTCCGAGTGGCATAGGATAGTACTAACGGAGGCTTCACTTATCCAGCGGGGACTTTTTTCATACCTTGGGGACCTCTTCTTAGTAGAGAATCATGGATTCATGACAACGGTTAACGCCTATCCGACCCTGAGAAAAAAAAGTGTCCATGGATAACTTGATCCGTCGTTTTTGACGAGCGCGCACCTATCAAGGACTTGAAAGTTCAAGAGGAAGGCCCATCTCGCATACCATAATCTGAAACTCTAAAATCATCCTCTCTAAAATACAATGGCAGTCCTAAGTTGTCTCCAGAGCTTCGGCAAAGCAACCTGAACAATGTACTACCTGCTAGATATGACGATTATGTACTGACCACTCATATTGCTTTAATCAACAAATTCAGCCTGAACTTCAAAAGTTTATTAATGATACATGGGAGATATCAGTTGCGCCAACTGGGGAAAAGTTAATCGACTCCAAGTGCATTCTACGCACAAAAATGTGAGGAGGAAAGGAAATTTGGAGGCTCGGTTTTTCAAAGCTAACTGCCAGTATTTCTGTCATCCGTTTTATGGAAATTAACAGTTCGATTTCCCCGTTTCTTCAAAGTGCTTTTAAGCATAAACCTGAATCTATTCAGTTTCAGGGGGCTCATCTGGATGTTTTAAACTTATTGCCTCGGCCCTTGGAAGGGGCTATTATCCCATTCCCATCGCCTGCTTGTTATATCCGCTACTGAGATTTTGGCATCACAATTTTTGCATGCTGCTGCGTGAAACCATGTAGACGACAAGAATCAGGACAAAACCTCTTTCTTTGAAAAACCTTGATATAAAAAGATTTCGAAACAAACTCTCCAAATGCACTCCAACTCGTGGTTGCAATACGACTCCAGAATGTAGATTCAAACACGAAAACTCTTCCCATTTCGAGGAGGGAAGGCAGAAAGAGAGTTGGGAATAGAGAGCATGTTGAGAAAAGAGGAAGATGAATCTACGAAACAGGGAGGTAAATGTGAGCAGAGGCAAGTCAAAGACGTTGAAAAGGGGATTTACGAAATCCTCCTTTACAACCTCCGCGCGTGGATGGGGTTATTGAAAGGTATGGGAAAGAGGCGAGTGCAGGTAGGTAAAGATGGAAATGATAGGGGTGAGGTGAACGTCATAAGTATGGTGTACAATCGTCACAGGTAGAGAACTGTCTGTGAAGGCAGAGCAATCGATTCCTCAGAACAAAAGTAGTACGTTAAACCACATTTGATCGCTTGATGTTCTGATATTGAACTTTCTTTCGTACTTTCAGGATTTTTATGTGCATTTTATGTGAGTTCTCCAATCCACTAACCTGAGTCATCAATTTTTTTTTTCAAAATTACATACTCGTAAAACCTCTATACTACTACTCCTCACATCGCTTCAATGGTCTGGATAAACAATCTACAAACGAGTTATAACGTTGGAAGAAGAGTTTTTGACAAGGATTCATTTCACAGAAAACACGGTGATTTCGTTGATACTGAACTATTTTCATGAAATGAAGATGAAGGCAGAACATTCCGTTACTGACAATACTTCCTTAAGGGGGTATGTGATCTTCGTAGAATCTGCTATATCGTACAACAATTTTACGATTGCTTGTTCACGGTTGTATCTGGGAAGACATAGTACATGGAAAAGGAAACATTATGGAAATGTTTTAAGATATGGCTAGTAGACAAGATCAATCAACTCGACCTAAATCACTCAGTAAACGTAAACCAGCCATATTGGTGTTATTTGTGTCTAATAAAATTTGTCATTTAATTATATTAATTTATTTATATTATATTATTATTTTATTTCTATTTAATGGAAACGAACTCGTTTCACAGGTTGAACCGCGTGTTATCATTCGCTAGGGTGGATTAATGTATACCAAGATGTGTAGGCTTTTCACTATTACCAGAGGTTTGTTTTGAATTTTCTTGTTGTATTTCGACTAAACCCATCATAGCTTCCTTCTACTGGCTCCCATTGAAAATGGATTTTCCTCTTCTTAACAAGATAAATCGTTGAACCGGTTAATGAACAAATATCATACCTGTAAATGGCTGTCACTATAACGCTATTTTATGATAAAAAAGTATTTATTTTACAAAATTTTAATCATAAACTAGACTTTTATCGCGAAAAGTATATTATCAACGTATGACACAACTTTTTGAGCACATTACATTGGTCCAATATTACGAACATCACAATCACAAAAAATTTTGTTTGAACAGCTAAAAATCGTTAAATTCATGTTTTTTACCGAATATTACTCAAAAAAGTTATTTAGTCATTTAAAAAAATTTTAATATTTAATATTTAGTATTCTATTTTATTTTTGAAATTAAAATTTAACTCAATTTAACAGACATACAATACGATGATTTCGGATAATTCGCTGGTACGGTCATACAGAATACACTGAATCACCAATCACGTGAAATCACAAGGTCCGAGGGTTTTGTTCCATCAATCCGCCGGATGACGTTGCCGTTGTCACGAATGTGAAGTTTAGGGTTTATGTGAGCATGAAATCGCTGTTTGTGTTTGATTGCATGCTGCTTTATCACTTCGCTCACCGTTTCCATTTTAAGGTCACGATGAAGGCGTTCATTACGAGGGGGCATTGACAATATCCTTCAGCAATTTTTGCTGAAAATTCTGATTCATCTCGATATTAGTATTTTTCGTACGCCCCAGTGCTTTGTACCGTACGTCCGTATTGGCTTCAGAGCATGCTTGTATATTAGGTATTGATAAAGTATGGAAAGTCCTGAATACCTACCAAGTAACCAACAGGGTATTCTAAACTCTATATTCAGTTCTTCCTTTTCACGTGCTCCTTCCATTTTAGTTCGATGTCAGGAGTCATTCCCAAGTATTTGGCGGTGTTAGCCAAGGGTGTAGCTCGACCATTCGGCATTATAGCCAATGCGGTTGTCCGTTTATTTGTGAAGTTGAAGTGAGAGAATTTTACCCGATTCAATTTTTCACTTACCTCATCAATGTTATGCTGTAGTTTTGAAGCTCGTAAGATGGATGCATTCAGCATCAGCGTAAGACGCTTCTAGACCTTTAAGCTTCGTTCAACTTATTTCAGATCACTAGCTGCACTTCGAATATATTTGTCACCCTGGCAGGTTTGCTCTAATCGGACCTCCACCCTTCGGACCTTTCGACTTCTCCTTTATTTTCTGCGATTCTTTTGCTACCCCACACCGACTAGTTTACGTTTGATTAAACATATATCTGCTGAAAAATATAAATTTGTCAATTTTATAGCCAGAATTGGCTCCCAGACCAGTCCAAGTTCTTCTGACTTTTAAAAAAACTCGAAGAAAATATGCGTAAAATTCTAGTTTTCAAATCCCAATTTTTTCATTTTCTAGTTTTGACGACTTAGCAGTCAAGAGAACAGCAGTCAAAAATAATGGAAATTTTTGAAAAAAATTGCAGGGTTTCTCCTCTTTATTGATTTCTTCCAGCCAACATCAAAAGAAAAAAAGGGTCCCTCGGAAATTACAAAAGTATTACCAATAAACCATTTTAATGCTAACTTTGGGTATGTGCAAATTAAGTACAAGCTGTCATCTAGCTGATATGGTAATTATAAAATTGACATTGTTTCAGAAACAAGCTATGCTTGTGCGACAATTAGAAGAGGAGCTGAGACTGCGGATGCGAGGGCCAAGCCTGGAGATGCAGCAGCAGATGGAAGTCCTGTACGCTGAAAACGAACACCTTACGCGAGAAGTTGCCATACTGAGAGAGACCATCAAGGTAGGCAAATATTAGCAGTGCACATATTCAAGTAATTCGTAGATTTTGGTGTCGGTGTCTTCACGGGGTGTGATCGATAAGTGGGAAATTTTATCAATCTGAATACATTACGATAAATTATTCCGTATAATTATGGGTAGTTTTTCAAATGAAAACCTATATTTATTTATCGACTTTCAAAAGTTAATAAGATACATAGAGGGAGTTTCCGACCACATCATAGATGATATAAAAGGTAGTGAGTGGATCGACTGTTGGTTCCTCCCGACGACGCGCCTTAGCGGGGTGATAGTTATTTTCGACAGTGCAAGGTGTTATCGGTGACAGAATAAGGTCATCAGGTTACGACGCTTGTACTCGGCGCCTGCTATGACACCATAACCCCAGCATGAGGCTATTCAGCATATCTACCTCGCTCAATCCAGAAATCCTTGGAAATTATTTCTGGGTGAATAGTATCTCCGTCAACATACAGAAAAAGTGATGTATTTTGAAATGGAGGGGTTAATGCCGAAAAAATCGTTTTCTTCATTCTTCAATATGAACGTTTTAACCTGCTTAAATAAATCTCTTTGTAAAAACACAATCTATTGTTTTCATATACATGATCGATTATGTTTTTGTTAAGAGATTTCTTCTGATTTCTGTGAATCTTAAAAACCATATTTCTGCCGAAGTGATTTACTGTCGATCGTCGTCTTCTCTCATCTTTGTTTTGTCAAGATAAACCGGACCCCTATTTGGGTTGACAGGAAGATGAACAAAAGGCAGATGTAAACGATAAGTACTCTAGTATGAAGTAAAGTGAAGTATGAATAATATGTCGAAGGGTTTGAAAATCCGGCAGGTGGATGAAGACATCATCTGCATGAGGGACACCCCATTAGATTTGATCCTGTGGGGCACAACAAACGTGAAAGAAAAAGTGTGAAATGTGTTCGTCTGTATGTGAGTGACCAATTTCCCTGCCCAGACTGCAATTATACGGATTTTCAGCGTTCACTTTCGTCCCACCCAATTTCAGTCTATTTTTGCAAAAATTTTTGCAAGCTTGAAAATCAAAGACAGACGAGAGGAAATGGAGGGGTTAATACCGAAAAAACTCGTTTCCTTCCTTTTTTAAAGTAATTTTGTATAAGGTGCGTCTCGACTCGTATCCGAATTCTTTTATTTATTATGGTTTTTATTATTATTATTTTTCTTGTACGATTTGGTGTTTGGTGTAGATTTTAAAGAAAAATAAAGAATTATTCTCCGTACAGGTAGGAAGAATAGAGGGGGCAGTGCTGATCGTTTCTGACTGACCATTCGGCAAAGTTCGGTAACATATATCTTGTTCGGCACTTCATCATGGAAAGGGTGAAATAAAAGGGGTTGATACTGATACGTCTTTAAATTTTCTGTTGAATCGTCCAATTTTTGTGATTATCTTTCTGTTCGATGGAATATTGGGTTTATTTATGCAACGTACCTTGGGAGTTTCAAAATTATCATCAACGGGTTGAATGGAGGAGGAAATATCGTTAAATCATGATATTTTCCATCTGTTTTTTTATAATTGTGTGATTGATAATCTCTTAAGACTAGATTTACAAAAATCTAGATTGGTAGTTTGATGGTGGATTGTAGTTTGATGATTTGGGGTTTAGTTTAATACTCGATTGCTATTGGAGAGGAGTGATGGAAAGATAAATGAAATGTATGAGCCATTGTCTTTAAAATTTTGTAATTCTTTTTTTTAAGCCGAGGGAGGATTTCTATAATTGGACATATAATGTAATCATTTCTGAACAATAGCTAAATTATTATATTTAGTTATAATTATTTAAAATATTTTTCGTCAACTAGAAAGCTAGAGAAAGACGACCGCGTTGGGGTCCAGGATACTTTCGTATCAACGGAAACGAAAATTCCAATCGGCAAATTGAAGGTTCGGTTTGTTCAAGTTATCAACAGTCGCAGACAGAAAGTTACGATGTGGCCTTTGGTTCCTGTCACCATAGGGATTCCCTATTTCTCCACAGCGAGTAAACAAGAGCATTCATAATTTAGGATCAGAGCTTGGTTAACTGGTTCAGCTTCGAGCTACCTTGAGAGAGAGAGGTGACAAATATGTTTATCCACCAGTTTAGAAGACTTTTTTTGTCTTCTTTTCCTCTAACCTACCGTAAATTTCTCGAGAACTCTGTAACTAAACCCTGGAAGGGAAACTCAGTCCCATAATTTGCATTCGTATACAAGTTACATAAACTTTGCTCCAGTAGATTTGAGAGAAGCTCTGGTTGTTTATTATTCGATTCCTGGAATCATCATATCTTGAACCAAGAAATGTTGAGGGGCTTAACAATTTTATTTGTCATTCGCTAAGTTTACTTTTTGCATATCAAGGGAAAATTCTTCCTCTATATTTACATATATACTATACTTCCTAGCATAAACGGGCTAATGAAGCGGAGGTAAACGGTTGATATTTTTTTATTCATTTTCATTCGGATAGGTTCATTCATAATTAGATAGGTGGCAACGTATGATATACAAATTTATACAGGGTGTCCCAGGAGTTATGCACAATCCGACTCCTACGTGTTCTACAACTCATTTCCGACCAAAAATGCCACGTAGCAATTTTTGCCAGAGGCCTCGTTTCCGAGCTATTCGCGATTTAAGATTTTTTTTTTTTTTTTTTTTGGTGTTTTCGATCTTAACTCATTAAAACTGTCATAACTCCCTCAATTGTGGAGATAGCTCAAATTTGATGACACCGTTGGAAAGAACGTTGAATTTTCTATCTATTTGATGTCAAAAAACTTTTTTAAATTGCATTGAAAATGTGCGATTGCTGCGCGAAACGGCAGAATGCTTGACGCAGAACTGTGCAGGCCTTGTAAAACGTGAGCCGAAATGCCAGCTATCCAACGGTGTAGTCGTTTTGGTTTTTAAAAATACTTTTAGTTAAGGAAATGGTGTTTAACTGCAGAAAAACAAGTGTTTTCTGTTAAAATTGAGGTTTTTCCAAAAGTCTCGACGAAAAAAGGTTGGTGGCGGGATATACGTATTTTATCGACAAAAAACAATTAGTAGATGAAAAACAAATAGTTTACTAGATAAAGAAGGATCAGTGACATAGACAATATTATCTACCAATATTTTTCCCTCATACTATCCGACGTGTTCGCTAGGGTGCGAGTTGTACACAGGAGGAGTGTGACTCTCTTGCTGCTTCAGAAGCATTACCATTGGCAAAACCGTACACAAAAATCATGTCAACATACTCACTTGTGGTATAGCTACTCAACTACAAGCAAATCATCGCAATCAATCGTAAATGAACACAAACTATAGCTGTCTCTCGGATCTTCGATTATCCTGACTTTGGCTGGACAGCTTGGAAATGCCGTAGACGCTGATCACAAACGAACGTTTTCATTCATTAAATTCATTTTCATTTTTCATTTTTAAATTTTTATTTTTTAATTTAAATCTTAACAATCTTGATTAAACTCTAACTCTTTGTATGAACTCGATTTAAACCCCAATATCTTACCATTGTCCAACAACGAGATAACATGTTCGAGTCAATAAACATTTTACTAAAACTGAATTTGGTCAGAAACAACAAATTATCAACATTGCAACACCCAATGCTACGGTCAAATTAGATCGGAGTTGGTAATACACGGCGCACAAAGCAACCCCTCCATCAAGACCGGGAGGTCGTGCGGGTCATTGCATATCCTTGCCTCCGACCAAGACAAAGCCTCCTCCGTAGCTTTCTCAATTTTCAAACATTAGGTATTTTTTAGTGATACAGGGTATCCCAGGACTTATGCACAATCCGACACCTACGTGTTCTACAACTCATTTCCGACTGCGATGAGTTGCATTCATCTTCAAGACTTTTGGAAAAACCTCAATTCTAACAGAAAACACACGTTTTTCTGCAGTTAAACATCATTTCCTTAACTAAAAATATTTTTAAAAACCAAAACAACTACACCGTTGGAAAGCTGACATTTTGGCGCACGTTTTACCAGGCCTGCACAGTTCTGCGTCAAGCATTCATTGGGTATCTAGGCGAGATGAAAAACAGGTGATTTCAAGATTTTGACAAAACTGCCATTTCGCGCAGCAATCGCACATCTTCAATGCAATTTAAAAAAGTTTTCTGACATCAAATAGATAGAAAATTTAACGCTCTTTCCAACGGTGTCGTCAAATTTGAGCTATCTCCAAAATTGAGGGGGACAGTTTTAATGACTTAAGATCGAAAAGACGAAAAAAATCTTAAATCGCGAATAGCTCGGAAACGAGACCTCTGGCAAAAAATTGCTACGAGACATTTTTGGTCGGAAATGAGTTGTAGAACACGTAGGAGTGCATAATTGTGTGCGTGGATTGTGCATAATTCCTGGGACGCCCTATATAGGTAATGTTTTAGCTCTTGTTTCCTACCCAGAGACGGGCAACTGAGGCGCAGTTGTTTTATTCTATTTCATTAATTTTTTGCGGTAGGGTGGTAGATGTCTTCGTCTGAAACGGATTTTATTTTATAACTACTTATGGATCAGTGGTCTCCTTAGAAGGGTTATCTTATACAGAACAAATTTACCTTTCTGTAATGATATGCAGCATTTTCATTACGGCATGAGAACGTTCAAGTATGACCTCACACTGTTGGAGAACGAATGCACGCATTTGCTTACATATATTTTCCATTTCTCAGAAGCGAAACTCATACTGGTAAAACATTATTATCCATTTAGAATGATTTTTAAAGAATCTGTTTCTTGCTAATTGAATTACTTTATATACTACTACATATTTTTCTCCAAACCAAAAAGTATTGGGCCTTTTGATTGCATTATTTCAACCAATAGTATCACGGCTAACGCAGATGGATTCAACATTTAACTGATATTTTATACGGATATTGAATGTTCATTACTTCTTGTATTTCTTTCACGTACATGTTTTGTAATGCCAGTTCACTTTATCGAAGTAATAAATATCGTAGCGGCAGTTGCGGGAGGAGTTGGTTTACTATTCCGCGGGTACTCCAGGGGATTACTCAAAAATCGGGGTCAGCTTTACACGGGTTGTCAGCCGACAAGTTGTTTACGCTGAACCCGTGACAGACGATCTTGCGGTTCGAAAAGCGCCTATTGATCTGCTCGAAACTTGGAGCTAGGAATGGGGGCTTTTGGCACTGCACCCCATTCAACGGTGGGCTAGAAGCGCAAGTGCGGGGGTCAAACCTTCCTCGGGTTATCCAGTCGTACCAGAGAAGTCTAGGGTCCCGGGAGTAGACGCAGCCCGTAGTCCGCGGATCCAAGTGCGAGAAGAAAGGAGTGCTCATCTTACTGATCGGCTTGTACCGCTGCCGTGAATAATGTTCGCGGGGAGAGAGGGATTTTTTTCTTTTCTATGAAAACTGCTTCAGTATATATATTAAGCTCTGTTGAGATCTATCTGAAGCTCAGGTCGGGATCGATATAATACTTTCTGTTTGCGAGGGGGGTTAGGAGTGGAAACCGCCTTTGGACGGTACTTATGAGGCCCCAACCCTTATCATCGCCGCGTAGTGTCTGATCTTCTCGTGGCTCTCTTAGCGAGTAACAATTTCATTACAATCGTCAACGTTTCCTCTTCCGCTCTTCAACATTGGAAACTATCAATCATCTGTTCGTCAGGAATTCTCGACTCTTTGGAAATTCTCTGTATACTTGACTGTAGATGACATACTCAACCAATAGCTGCCACTCCATTTTAAATTGGCCTCAACTACTCCTGTTATAAAATGAAAAATATCTAGCTTGAAAGGCAATAAATAGATATTTTCTCACCATTTTTACGTCTCATTAGGAGGTTCTGTATGATACTAATTAAATTAAATCATCTTACTTCTTCATTCTTTCTGACTAATATCATTCTAATCTAGCTTTCTATCACATAGCTCACAGCCATTGTTACTCGCTTTTGGTTACCTAACTGGAATTAGTGCCTAATTTAGATATAAACAATATATTCCATTTCTGGTTCACTCTGTCTGCATTGGGAGATGAGATTATAAGACTCATTTTCTCCGTACCACGTGACGCCGTGGCGCGCCGAATATTATTGATCTTCCCCACACTGGGGTTCTAGCGATTCTGAGAGAAGGAAGATGGAGAGAGAGAGAGAAAATACGGGGAATTGGAGAATGGGGACTGACAAATAAAAGAATAAGGAACATATTAAAAACACCTGACAACGTGACATCGGTTATGGACGTCAAACGCTTAGTGTGATTTCATCATTTCCAGGTCTTAGTTGAAGTCAACATTTGAAATTGTTTGAGATTATTATAGACGTTGCATTAAGCTCCCAACGACGTGGGGAAACGTAAAGAAAATCAAATTAAAGAGGATACCCATACGAGTATTTACACTTTACTGGCTAGTTTGATGAAAGGCGACAAATTATGAAAGTAAGTACAAGCTAGCGTGGCTGAATCGCTATAAATGCTTCTCTTTATCAGCCGCATATAAGCTGTTGAATATTAGCTTTTTATTTTATGACGGTCAACGCATGATGGCTTTAGGCCTAACACTAAACCAGCTAACTTTTCTATCGCACTGAAATTATCAATAATATTTTCCATTCATTGATGAGTCGATATCTCGAGCTGGTCGTCTTGTCATGATATGTTTTACATTTACATTGGGCGAGAGAACGGAAAGATGCTTGAAATACCGAACTGTACTAGATACCTCGTTTTTAAGTGTGTATTTAGATTCGATTCCCACTAGCGGTGCAAATTATCCCTAATTATAGCACTTGAGACGGCGGAACTTACAAATTAACAATCTACTAGTCTCAAATATGCCATTTTTGGGACAATTCCGCATGCGCAAAACATGGGCAGTGCGAATTAACTTCGTGGGCAGTGCGTTTTGAACGGAAAGTTCTATTTTACATTGCATCACATAATTTTTGAGGGAACAACAACTGTGCTATTACGAACAAAGCGTACACATGATGTAATAGATCAAACTATTGCGGAAATTCAATTACCGAAATGAGATTCAGTTTCGTGGGTATTTTTTTATGCTGAAATAAATCGTTATGTTAATGTATTTATATTCGGAATAAAAACTTGTAGATACCGAATTGTAAATCCTGAATCTATATGGAAAATATGGGTTTTGTTTTGTAAAAACAAGGTTAGTGTGTTGCTCTCATTTCTAAACACAAAATTATGGGATTGACCGTTTGAATTTTTTTTTTCCGCTAAAAACTCTTACCTAATGACAGAATTAGATGAGTGTAGGTTGTAGTAACTGTGACATCCTCTGTAGTAACTGTCATATCCACTAAATGTCTGCAAAAAAAAAAAAAAAAAAAAAAAAAAGGTGAATGTTAATTCCTTTTTCTAAAAAATGGTTTTGTGTCGTTCTGTTAACTTTCCTAGTATTGAATAAATTAACGAGTACATAACACGCACTGTACGGAACTATTAGGTCCACGGTGGTATGTAGGACACCTCCTTAGCCTTTCAGAACAAATTATGAAAAGCAGTACTTAATGGGACTAGTACTTATTCATTACCCACGTTATTGTTATTATATTTATATCTATATCACGTTGTTACACTAAATAGTGCTATGCACAAAAATGTAACGTTATTAAAAAAAAAAAAAAAGTGTTGTTCTGTTTGTTTTCTGCAATAAAATGTCAAAATTTGTGAATTCAAATACAGTAAACCATCTTCACCCAATTCTTTCACATATTGTGGACGATAGGAAACGCTGCGAATTATTACATAAAGCTTCATTATTTGAAACACAGTGGTACACCCTGGGATATTGGCACTTATTATTCCTCTCTGACTGAGGGCCAACGAGTGGAATGTTTATTTTCATTAAAAAAATACTATAAAACAAAATGTACGTATAAAAACGTAAACTATAATTTAAAAATTTGTCTTCTTGGTCAAATACAAAGGTTTTTGATTGAAAAAAAGAATAAAACAAAACATACAATGATGGAAATTAGCAATCTCATAGATTAAAGATCTAGACCAAGCGGGAAGAGGTGTTTAGTCAATGTTCATATGATTGAAACATACTGGTAAATAATGCGTGCATTACAGGGACGTCTCCATGTCCGGGTTTTATATGAGCACACTTACAAACATATATCAATATTTTTAAAACCAGGCCAAATTCTTAATCGAACAAAAGAAGCACGAAAATTGTCTGGGATTTTTAGTGGGTATGGGGATTGTTTGAATGAACCAGCTAACCCCCCCGTTTGAAAACATTAAATTCGAAATTTGTGGGGTTTATTTACACAAAAGAGGTTGGTTAGAGAGATAAAAACATGGAAATAATGAAGACGACTATTACCCCTTCATTCAACCCCTCCCCAAATTTAATTTGAAAGATGTGATTTATGTTTCAAAATAAGACCGTAGTTCTTAATCGAAAAAAAAAATAGGAAAAATGGTCAGTATAAGCTGGATATATAAGAATGAATTGCCTTTTACTCCCTCCATTCTTCCTCCTTACAGATTAATCAAATTCCCGAGGTTCGTCGCAAAAGCAATTGGAATTAGGGTCGAACAAAAAAAAAGTTTGTAAATCAATAAAATAGTGATGAAATAGCGATTTATCACTGTTACCCCTTCTATTTCCATAATGAAGGTTGAATGTGCTCAGATAATTTTAAACAGTGAACCAAAATTTCAATTGAGCAAAAAAAAAAAGACGTGTATCGGTCTAGAATTCTCAGTTGAGCAGCGAATGAAAGGATTTGATATTACCCCCTCCATCCCCCCGTCCAGTTAGGAAAATGGAAATTCGTGAGGTTTGTAGACTAAACTAGACTAAACGTGGGTTCAAACAAAATAAGAATCATGGAAATCGGTTAAGAATTATAGCATTAGTACCGTCGACGATATTTGTCGGGGAAAACACGTTTTTTTCGGCATTACCCACACTAATTCCTCATTTCCGTCGTGAAATTCGAAATTTCCGGAGTTTGTTGGCACAACTAGAATAAAATTGAGATCGAACCAAAAAAGAACCCTGAAAATCGGTCAAGAATTTCAGGCTGGGCGACGGGAAAACTTATCACATACACGCATATATTCATACATACATTTAAAAAAATACCACTACAGTTTTTTTCACGGATTCGGTGTTGAAATGGTTTGAAACGAGAAAGTATGCAATTTTTCCTTTCAAAATCACCAAGTCAACTTACTGCCGTTTGGTTGAAGTCCACCAAAGCTCTTTCATCTCAAGATTTTCGTGAGGCAAGTTTATGTTCAGATCCTCTTTCATCGGCTCACAGCATCAGTCACAGATTTTGAGTCATTTTTCCGTTATGAAACAACACCGTTTCGTGGTACGAACCTTTGTATGGATCTTTGTTTTCTATTCAGCTCCCACTGCTTCTGGATGCTTCATCAACAAGGCTTAGTGGAGGCAAAAACTGTTTTATTGCTTCGGATGGAGGTCCTTCAAGGTTGTTTTTTGAGTAGCATTGAATTGTTCCTAGCATACCAGTTTATGCGATTCTTTGGCAAACCAAACACTGATAGGTATTTGCACAACAAAATTAATGTAATTTTGAAAAAATAGTTTTTTCAAAGAACCTGATGCAATGGTATAGTTACCCCTTCCCAAGGCAGTAAGGCCCGCAACTCCCGGGGGATTCAAGAATCTTGTAGGAGGAACTATGCATATCCGTTACAGAGATATGTGGACGATTTCGTGTATATATAATTCTTAGGTTATATTTTCATGACTGCTTTGGTATATTTCAGGAATATTTTGCTCACTATTGAAATGGAAACTTGGAAAAGTGGAAACGTTGTGTCTGCTAGACCTTGGAAAACCTCTTCATTTGGTCCATGAATAGCAGTGTATGAATTCGTTTCGAACTAATTTATAATTTAGTTTTTACATAATGCGTCAAATTAACCTATATGAGTGAGAAAAAAAAACGTCTGCCAAGTTTGTGGGCAGTATAGCTTCCTCACTTGAAGTAACATGGAGTATAGAATCAGTTTAAAACTAAAATGATATAATGCAAAACAGATCGTAAATATATGTAAAGAGATATAATTTGTGTTTGCCCACCCTCATATCCCACCAATAGTTCAACGGCCTTTGATAACTAATGAATCCAACTAATGAGTAACTGGCAGAATCCCCAGTCATTTCATTAAAATCGATCACGATTAAATTTATAGAGAAACATCCGTAAACGTATGCTCAACTATCCGTCGAGGTTGAAAGAAATCAGACTGGTAAGTGAGGCAAGATTCAAGGAATCTTTGTTTATGTGAACTTCCTCGGAAATCAACAAGAAGCTTATTCGCACACCCCCTGAATTTTTTTCTTTCGAAATTGGATTAAAACATAGTATAGTTTTGGCATGACGATGATTTACCGGCAATTCCTAAACAGGGAACGAAGATTCCTAAACAGGGAACGAAGGCAAGCTCTGAAACGTAAAAAACTGGTGGAAATTTTTTATTACGACTACAAACGAAGAAAGTTTTTCCGACTTCCTGCACAAAGATAAGTTTTTTCTTTCCTAAGGTAGAGCGAGGAATAACCACAAACTATACTACCACACTTGAAATTCTTCAGTACATAAGAACTGGATACAAAATGAGAAGAGCAACGTGTTAAGATAAGTTTTCACCGTACCAGAGTGCAGTTCTCAGGAATCCAACATTCTTGGGACCTTAGTACAAAGGAACAACGTACACAGCTTGTCTGCTTTGGGATGAAAGGAGCTGGAATACTAGCTGTTATGACGACTCTTTGCGAAGGCCTGGAGCGAGAGTTTACTGAAACTTTGACAATTCCACTTCAACTGGGGCAGACCCTTCTACGCCTAAAGTCACTCTGACGTACCCTCAGATCAAGGTTGAATGAAGATTAGGATTGAATCAAAATTTCTTGAAAATAATCGTCTATACTCGTACGTAATACATAAACTTAAGCATCAGATAGTTAACGTTACCAAGCATTATACATGAATTGATTGTTAGAGTAGTGAGAGGGAGCGGGGTAAGAAAAGATCTGCCCAAATCGGCTATTCCAAAGCTTTTTTATATAAGTTGTTACGAATTAAAATCCATTTTCGAAGGGCATATCAAGGAAGAAATCAGACAAAGAAGGGTTGAAAATTAGTGAAGAAATATGGCAAGAAAAAAGTACGGAGATGGACAGCTGGTGTTCTTTCTGACACGCTCACGGGTAGGGAGGGCACGAACGCTCAATGACAGATCATCCCAAAGCTTCCTCCCAGGAACCTACCTTAATAGAGGTAGAATAAGCTCTGCCGAAAGTGTGGGTAGTCACAATCCTCCCTAATCGTAGTCCTTAATCTTTCACATCGGCCTAGTTTGTAGAGCGTTTTTTAAATGTTGCAATTCTGTCGCTAGATAGTAAGAAAATATACTACTACTATCACCACACGAAAACTTGGCTTTTAATCTTCCTATGACAGAAAGACTTTTTTTATGGTAGCATAATCGACATTTAAAAAAAAAGCTAGTTGCAACCGCATTCGCGGTCTCCGTATTATATATTATAATATCACAATGCCGAGCTCTGGTGTTATAATCTGCTCAGCAGTAAGTTTGATAACAATGTGCTGGTACAGATTAACGATTTTTGAGGAAAATACTTTGTTCTGAGCTATTGTTGACAAACATACGACTTTGAACTTAGTTCTCATGTAGCATGGAAAATTATGAAATTGCGAATAAAGTGGTTGAGTGGTTGACTTTTGGAGGTGCGGTGGATAAGCAAATGTCTCAACATGACGTTTAAGTGAATTCGTCTTCCTCACAATTTCAAGACAACGTTTTTCAAGTGGTCTTGCCCTTCTTTGTTTGCGACTCTCCTTTTAGTTCCAATTAATAGCATCTTCTCCAAATCTGAATTATCCACCACCACTTTCGTCTGAGGATTTCAATAACTATTATCTCTAAGGCACTAGTAGCCCAGAAATCTTCATCTTGTATCATTTCTGGCCAAGTGTATGAATTCAACGACTTTAAACTACGAAAACGATGTCGGTTACTTACTTTTGTGTTCTACAATAATCTGCCATGTCTTTAAGAGGTCAATACAGCTGATCATCACCTTCTAGATACCAGCTTGTCCTCTCGTGAGACAAAGTTCAACTGCTGGTTTTATCTTCTATTTTCTAATAAGGAGACCTTGCTCACTGTAATATCCCATGCTACATGGGGTAATAAAGCTTACTTGCAATTTCACTCAGTGGCAATACGAAAATTTCAATACCAAGCTCATCTTTCTATATAGGTTTTGTGCAGAAACAAAACACAAGTACTTATCTGTTTCACACAACACTCACTATGAGAACTCACACCGAAGTTTTGTTGAACAGGAGAAGAAATTTTTCTTACAAGGGTTAGAAAAACTCATACGTAACACTTGATAGAACCGTCAACCTTCATCAGGAGCTGGCAGGTCGTAATGTGAAGTCCTCCTAGTACCGGTTAATTCAGGGTGAAATGAGGTGAGGTCTTCGACGGATGCTAAAACAAATACCGATCTAACACTCCCGAAACGGAATTCTCCATTGTTCGCAGTCCGAACCAACAGCCACTGATTTCGTTTAAATTAGGGCTTACATCTAAATAAATCCGATAGAAATTGTGCCTACTTTTATGCAAATCTCTAAACCACTTTTCCCTGAAATTGAGTTATCCTTCCATCAAATCCCTCCTTCACCTGAATACCTTTTTCTGCATTCAGCGTAAACTACCAGAGATAAATTGCAATACATTATTATTCGAAGTTATTGTTGATTTACCAGCACCTCGAAGAGCTGAGTCATATGACTGAAAAGGAGTTCCAGAGTGATCGAGATGCTGTAGGCTTATACTTCTGTTATGCTCGCAAGCATTGACACAGTTCAAGGGGAAATATTCTGGATTCGGATCTCTTAAGTAATGAGTGAATCATGTCTATCAAGTTCGGAAGAATAGGTTGACTTGTATCCAAGATTTTGAAACTCACGTCTTCATCCAATACTGATACATCTTGAGAACCTCAACAAAATCGTCCTTCAAACATTTATGTGTCGTCCAATTTAACATAAAATTACAATAAATAAGCAGAGGAACGAAGGCGGAACTCATGGTTTAACCTGACGGTTTTACCTCTTTCAAGGAATTTAGCATTCTTGCTGGCCTATTAGCCATTAACCTAGTGCTTCTACATGCATTACATATGTAATCTGGTGAACAAAACCAAATACAGGGTCTTCAAATGTTCGTCATCTACTATTCACGGTGGATCCTTGTTGTGTAGTAGACAGACATAATTTTCCAGATATCCGTATTTGTTGAGATCAGGAAAATAAATAGGATTAAAGGATATATATGGATAAGCCGCAATCTGAAGAAAGATATGGAGGGTTGAGGCGTGAACGACCTGGATGACGTAGAGACTATCAGTTGAAGCAAAGGCTATCATAGCTGGAAAGTCATGACACTGGATCAAGAGACTTTCTCGGGAACACGAGTAGATGGGGAAACATAGCCCCTGATTACGCTTCTCCTGTAGGGCAATGAAAAATGAGTTTCATTAAATAAAAGCGTATTTGAATCATTATAGCCTTCAACAAAGAGTTTCGTAACGTTTGCGCATTTTAGCTCTCTCTGTTCCGTACTGATCGGAAGTCATTCTCACTTGTAAAACTCCTAAAAACTCCAATAAATTCCCAAGCTGGATATTATATCGAAAATATAATACATGAATGCAGCAAACAAAAATAGTTACGTTAGGCAGAACACAAATGCCATTTTATTTGAATAAAAAAATTTGAATTCATCTGCGGCATTTACCATATAATTGAAATTGCAATCCTTTTTTCCTAAAATATTAAATTGTATTTGAATGTAAATTAATTTTTTTGATCTTTATTGAACATATTTGTTTCAGGACTTAGAATTGAGGATAGAATCTCAAAAACAAACGTTAGCGGCAAGAGACGAAAGCATTAAGAAACTCCTCGAAATGCTTCAGAATAAAGGTGTTGGTATGTATCGATGTTCATTGCAAAACTGCTTTTCCGAATTGATATTTAGTACTTACATTTCGAATCTCCTCTTAATGTTTGATACAATATTTCACTATATGATAATTCATCAGTGTAGCATGTTCTTTGGGTATACTATCTCTTCACACGAGACCTGGATTCAGATACCTTTGCATTTGCTTGGTCTTTTAGTCGTAAATATTGAAAGATTTGCTAAATGTCACCGCTTTGATTGTCATCTTCTAAACGTTACTACTGTTTCCCATTCAGCATCATAAAGACCAGGGTTCCTCTAATTTATTAATAACATTATTAATAATTAAATTAGAATTTGTTAACTATGAAATTGAAAAAAATCAATGAAACAAATTCTAAAAATTTTCAATTTGCAGTAAATTTCAACAAATTTCAATTTTTCTTTTTCCATTGGAGAGTCGGAATATTTTCTTCAAAGAATCGTCGGAGGGGGATATTTAATATTACGATGATTGATTCAGCCACCCCAAACAAAAACTTCTTTTTTTAAAAGCATTTTATTTGCTTTAAAAGTGAAACACCACGGCTACATTACTTTAAAAAAAAAACAATGTAGGTAACAAAACCAAAACATTTGCATTTTGATTTTTTTCTTCTAGTCTTAGCAAATTATCTCTAGCAAATTATGTGTGATATAGTAGAAGAATTTCACAGCAAAACTAAGATAATTAGATTCTGAAACTTTTTGAACGAAAAAGTGCTAGATTTTTTTTTTTTTTTTTTTTTTTTGCTATCTTGAATACCGGTTTTCAAAAATGATAAACGGAAAATTTTTCCCAAACACAAATAACTAGTCTTCTATATTCAAATTTTAAATGATTTTCGTTACAATTCAAAAATTACAGTAGGTCTGTGTATCATAGGTAATTTAGTGTGTACAGGTAAAGCGATTCTGTTTTAGGGAAAGAGGAAGAGAGGCAAATGTTACATCAAATGCAAGCGATGGCTCAGAAACAGGTTGTTACTTAGTAGTTTATTCTATTTAAATTTCCTATTTCCTTGCTAACGTCTTGCTAACAATATGTGACTCATGCGATTGCACTTGTAACAATGTTTTCATACTTTCAGTACACATGTTAAAACTCCTATATCATGTATATTTTGTCCATTTCGCAAATTGTGCGTTGCATTACATGTATCAGTCTTTCATTTTTACATTTTAGCGTCTTTTGTTTTGTTTATTTCGAGTTAGTTTTTTTTCACCTTTACAAGTTTTCTGGGAATCAGCTGCTGAACCAGAAACGTCACGAAATTCTGTAAACCAGAAAACGTCACAAAACTCTGAATGGCGTATTTGTATTTGTCGATCTCGCTTTTGCACTTTACACCCAACCCCTATTCCAATCTGTTATTTGATCGTCCCTGATTTAATTACGTTATCTCATGAACTAAGTAGAGTCCAGATGTTGATGTAAAATAGGTGGTAAAATGATTAGAGGATGAGTGGATGGTGAAGTAATGTAAAATAGAAAAGACGTACCTTTACAATAACATTCTTGGTTTCAAAAATTCCACAGTGGAGCCTGAGTTACAAACTAGTTATTCACCTCGCACTCTTTGTAGGCAGTTACGCTCGAAGTTTTACTTTCTTTCTCTCGTGAAAACAACACAATCCTATTGATGAATGATCCTATAAACAAATAAATCTGCTGGCAAAAAATTGTGAGGGAAATTATGAATATATCAGTATACTGAATTAATGATGTAAATGGAACCTCTGTACTTCTCTAAAAAAATCTTCAATATCCAAAAAAAAATCTTGGAAAAAAAATGTGCCATAAAAATTTGTTAGTTTAATGTGGAAATTAAATGCAATTAAATTTTAAGTGGAAATTGGCAATAGGCAAAGTTTTATTATTGTTATTATTATTATTAAATTTTTTTTTCTTCGTTGTTGCTAAAATTCATCAATTCAATTTACTAGTCGGGATAACATAACACGCTTGGAATCTTTGAATCATCTCACGCCTATAAGGAGGCCAAGTCAAGTCAACTAATCCCAAGGTTGCAGGGTGAACTGATTTCGTATTTGTAAGACCAACTTTCTACCGTATACTTTCTACCAATATAAAAAATAAGATGATGAACAAATTTTCAGATGGCCGTGATTTTTAACGATCAAATTCTAATATAGTAATTTCGATTTCATTGTTTTATATTACTTTTCCCCCATTTTAACCCTTTTAGAATGTAAATTTATAAATATTGAATTAATTTTTTTTTTTTTTTTACTATAGTTCGACAAATTCATTTGTTCGTTTCATACGTAACGACCTTTTAGATCATGATGCCTGGCGGTACTTAATTGCCATTGAGAGCCACATTTCTCAGTTCATCTGATCCGTTCAAATTTCTGTACATTCCAGCCGTTTGAGATATTAAGCGTGCTTTACCTATTGCTCGTTTCTTTAACTGAAAGTTCTTCTGTGTATTGAAATACAAAACCGAGGCCAGAAGTTTTTACAATGGCTAAATATTTGAAAATTTAATTTATTTGAATGACTTCTTCATCACTATTCCTTATGATTGTCAAACGTAACTGAAGCCTCAGCTAACCAGGTTCCACTGTACACAATTATTTATCCCATAAAATGAAGTGTAAAGCCACGTAAGTAATTTTTCCAAAGTGAACATACTTGGACGACTGGGTAAATAATATTATGAACAAATTTGAATAAATAATGTTATTATTGAAAGGAATGGTTCGATAGAGATACATGGCCGTAAATTCGTGGCTAAGGTGACTTTACCCATCCTACCAATGTACATTGGAGGAGGAATCAGCAGACAGCATTAGGATAATGCAAGATTTAGCGTGGGGGCATTAGCTTTAGTAAATGAATATATTTCTTGGTACTTCAAAATTATTAAGACTCTTTTTTTCTAAGCTTAGCTTGAGGTGCTTGAATGTAATTTCAAACCAATCTCATTGATTTATATAAATTGACACATCAATCTATACTAATCCGTGATATAGCTGGAGAGCATCTTAAAATTCTTCGCGCGGCTTCAAACTCTATCCTCGATTTTTGTTACATTTTTATGGATACTCAGATAATTTTCCTCTTCCTTTCGAGCCGTAGCATGGAACTTTAAATGTCAACCTTCAGTCATGATCAAAATTATGAAAAGTAAGTTGTACAGATCGATTGAATGTATCGTCACTTAAATAAATCTTTGTCTTTCATTCGAAAAAAAAAGCATCTGAACTGTTACAACGTGATCAGTTAATACTGTATTTTCTTCCAATTATTTTGTCATTAGCCCTTTCCAGCAATGTTTTTCTTGCGGGGGATGTTCTTAGCGAGAAGTGCCATTGGTGACAGGCTTATGAAGGTAATCATGAACTTTAAATTCAAAAATGGTGTAACATTGCCATCGCGATCCAGAATGAAGTAGAAGCAAAAGTGCCTTGCATTGTATTTCATGTATGAATAACGTGAAATTAAAAAAGTCCTAATAATTTCTGATTTGTATTCTTTGAAACTGCTAAACAAACGGGAACTACTGAGCTATTGTTAACTAAATAGAATTGAAAATGTCTGCCTTCTTTCAGGCTATGAATTTGTAATCGTAATAAACTATAAAAAGGTATTGCATCAGTAACGGAGCAATTCCCTACAAATTGTAATGAGTAACGAAAATTAAGTTTATTTAACTGCTCAGAAGTAATAAATTTAAAAAAAAAATGGCATTAATTGCACATGGTGAAGATCGCGTATGGTGGGGAGTGGTGTTGGGGCACGTACTGCAACTCAGTGCAACAGGCACTCCGGCATCTGAGCGAGGGTTGGAGACTCATCATCTACTTTGGAAAATAATACTAATTGGTCTTGAGTGATAGGGGAACAAAAGTAGCGCTGACAGCGTGCATCAGGCCCTTTTTGCCATAAAAATAAACATCAAGTTCTCCATAACAACTACATGGTGTCATAACAACTACTTGATGGGTGGTCTTACCTGGAGGGTAGTTGCCACGTGTTTACTCCATGGGAGGCTAGAATATTCTAGGGAAGCCGTAACTTCGTATTCATCTGCCTGAATGGCTGGAACAGTAAGTTCAGTCCTGACGGAAACTACTCTTTCTGAGATCGAAAACGTAGTACCGTCGTTTGTTGACATGCTGGTGTATCATTAAAACCACTGCGGCAAATTGGCTGCGAATGTCAACATTTGAGCAGGCATTTAACTGTTCATGGAGCACATCTTCTTAGGAAGGGATTGTTGCTCCGGTCGCACGCTGAAGTTGCGTGGGGCTTGATGGGTCTTCATATCTACTTGGGCACAGGGCTCGGAGCGAGACAAAGATTGAAAAAAAAGGCTGCTTCTGTGAGGTTTTTATTGGTAGCGCAGAGAATATTCAGGTGGCAATGAGACGGGTGGATGAGTGTGTTGTTGAGGCATATGGGTATCTGTCTTGCCCCTACTACATCACTTTTGTTAGCTCAAAAATGGTGTACATCACTTCGCTCACCTTATGGGCAATAGTGGTAAAATGCTACCGTAAATCTTCCTTTATTACCACCTGGGAATTTCCCCAAAAGGTCTCTTTCCTTCCATATTCTGCTGATATAAGCTAGCCAGGATTATCCTGCCTAAAAGCATGACTACTTCAGTACTGTTAAAATGAATGTTGGGTAACTTGTTTGTGGAGGAGGAACGGAAAACAGTCTGTCAAACGTGCAATGCCGGAATGCTATTTTTTTAGATCACAGAATTTGAAACACTGTATTGAAAAGGAGTAAGCACACCAATAATTTGATCAAAAGCAATTCTCAAACATTAGGTGAGCCTTATTCAAAGTATCTACCTGCCATCTTCAGGCCTATCACTACTGAAAAAATATAAATTTTAAACCTACCAATAGGCTTCACAATTTTTCACCAACACCTTTTATTACGTCTCGATTCTTCCTACTTTTTGGTTTCAAAGTTCAAGAATGAAACATTCATAAAACTTCAGTTTAAATTCACTACCAAGATCCAAAGGCATTCTACAAAGCGTGGAAAAAATCATTTACGTGCTCATTTAGTGAACATCGCCATATCTCGGATGCGAGAAGGTTTCGTCGTACCTCGAATTCAATAGAAAAAAAAGTGAATATAAATTGAAAGAAGGTTGAATCCAATTGAAACAAAGTTTCATTACTGGAAAGTACCATATTAATTGTACGGTACCATATTAATTATCTACTTTGACGTTTATTTATGAAATCAGCTTCTATCCATTTGAGGTACTTTCATGCGCAAAATCGATTTGATTGGTTAGTGGGATGGGATGTTAAATACGTTCATAACTAATCATGAGATATGACTATTTCTTTGTAAAACACCTCAAGTGTTCACATCAATAACCTACGTATATACTCATTATTTTCGATTTAGAAAATGAAAATTAGAATATAATGATTCTGAGAGTGTATTTCATAATTCCTTCGAAAAGATGAAAACATAGGTTTGCAGCAAACAAATAGAGAACAGGTGGAATATTGCCCGTCGTTCCAGCCAGGAGGGGAATTCAAAATAGCTCCATAATCCTACAAATGAATAGACTGAACGAACTATTCCTTCAAACGAATTACAAGTTAATGAACATTTAGAAAACTTATTATTGAAAAAATAGAACAATGGAGAATTTTCTCTGTTGTTGTTAGAAAATTTTGACAAGGGCTCCATTGAATTCTCCAAGGGAAGCAAAGATTATTGCGCCAGACGAAAAGGTTTCAAAACTCTCTCATATTTCGAGAAGGGTTTGGAATATCGATGCGCTGTTGTTTACAATGTATACCGCGAACGGTCTTTTGTTTGAAACCACAATTTCAACTTTGAAATATTAAAAGTAAAATTTGGAGTGGTTGGACCTGATAGATTACTTTTTGAATAGGAAGAAATGTTTTTGTGAACTTCATTTGCGTCAAGAACCAACTATCCCCCCTTTATCATACACCACAAACAACATTACAAAAATGTTGACTCACACAATGTTTTTTATTGAGTTTTTATTAATCGATTTATTCAGTACATTATTGATCCTTTATAATGATCTTGGATTTGAACGATTTTTTACCTGTACCTATATATGTAAATGACATTCCAGACGATAACTCTCTATAGAATTGAGATAAAAACTCCTTTCTTTCCCCAAGGAATCAATCATTCCAAAATAAATGTGAATTCATTGGACAGAATTTTTTGAGGTCACCAAATTGCTCTTATTTCCAAAAATTAGTAAAAAATCAATACGAACGGCAAAAAAAGCCGTTAAAAATCTGCGAATTGATATTTTTAGCAGAGAACTACACAAAAAAGTTAATTAAACTAACTAGGGTATTTAAAAAATGCGTCCCCGAACTTGAAGAAAACATAGGATTTAAAAATGTCAGTACTTGAATTTCATTCAAATAAGCTAGAAATCGATAAGAACACATACAAGTATTTGCAAAAATCCATAAATCACCGGAATGTTACCTACAAAGTTAATTTATTATTTTTGCGCACAAGTGCTTCAATTTCAACACTATTTATATAAAATATACTCATAGAAAGATAGTTCAGGGAAATGTTTCATACGATTACGGTCGAAATCATTATGAACTTTTTGCTGTTATGTTCAAAGCTCTTTGCGCAAACATGGTTACGTAATAATCTCCACCTACATACACGAGTACACTCAACAATTAAGTTTTGAAGCGTTCTAAAATCCCTTTTCCTTTATTTCTCTATTACACAATCCTTAAACATTGAAAGCGATTTTGTGCTGATTTTACGCAGTTACTATTTTGCTTTGCCTCTGCTAAGCTTTAGTAATCGAGTTTTTTAACTCCTGCAGAATTTATACTTTTGACTCGTGCTCCTTTTTTCCCGAGTCGTCGGAGATGAGTTGTTGAATATAGACGGCTGCATTTGTGATTCGGCATTAGCTATTTCAATAGTTCCGTAGGCGTTAGTGCTTTCATGGCTAGTGCATTGTAGAGAAATCATGAAAACCGTCAATACTTACCGTGTACTTACTCGTACACAGTACATTCGTACTACTGTTTTATAGTACTTAACGCTCTGAAACGTTTCATTGATATATCTTTACCATATGACAAATCGTCGATTATTTCTGCTGCATGTATACAATGCTATATTCGCATATGAAAATGATAAACTTTTCAGTTTCCCGGTTCTTTCCAACATTGTAGAACAGTCGTCTAACCAAGAAGCCGACTATTATATTACAATGTTTTGTGTAAAGATCTGAGTGTATTAGTCAGATAACATACACATATTGTGCTCAACTATTGAGGTTCTACGCTCCTATGAAAATTAAACTAGCTGAACATCGATTAAGGAATATGATTAAATTGGAGAGATTAGTCTAGATATGTGAAAAACCTCATATTTGGAAATATTTCTGCTTAAGACATACAACGATCTCCAAGTGGGATGATAATACAAATAATTTACACGTGTAGCCTGTCGGGATAAATTGTACTCAACGTTCTCTCCTAAGATCAACACTTCAACTTACTTAGTTTTAGCGAATGATTAACACTGATTAATCACACACTGGTCAAGCTTTTTGAAATATTGTCACCATCGCTCCTCCTGCACAGATTATCTTACACAAGGATAGACATTTTTTAAACTGAGGGACACTTTTGCAGTCGAATTTTCAAAATTCGGATCCATTCGCTAACGTTCAAGTTACAAATTAGAATCTCGTGCCTTCAAACAACTCGGAAATTCTTTGGAAATGGCTGGAAGAAAATTTAATTTAAGCTATTGAAAATGGACGTTGAGGCTAATTTTAGGCAGAAAAATGTGGTTTACGGGAAAAAACTAGAATTGCGAAATAACGGCAAAATTAATTATTAAGCGAAAGAATAACTCACTGGAAGATAACCAACAAAGGATTTCACCTGTTGAAAGTCGGAGTTCAAATTCAATCGAATTCACCTCCATAATCTTAAAGTTGATGCCAAAGATAGAAATGAAAGACTAATTAATGACTACAGAAATAAAAACTCGATGAAGAATTTAATTGATCCCAGCCCCATATTGACGATCGTGGTTCCAATTAATATGCGCTTCTTGGATTTCTGTGTCCTATTACACATCTTGGTTCCTTTTCTAGGATTTGATTTTTAAATCCAGCTGACGACGAATGATGCATATTTACAGAATGAGAGACCCAGTTAAATAAGTGTTGATTTGGTGCACTAGAGAATCTATTACTTGAGGAAAATGATGAAATAGCAATATAAAGAACACCAATACCTCATTTTAAAACCATAAAATTATAATTTTTTATGCCGTTATTAATAAAGGAAAATTTTTACACCAATTTCTTGAATGAAATGAAATAAAAATCAATGTGTTGTGCAAAATAACAATACGTAATTTTTACTAAAATCTAGAGCAAATACGGGATAGTCCTATGGTTAAATTGAAAATAATATCCCTATAACCTGAAATTTCTCATTTCTTATCCGATACTACCTTAGACTGAAAATAGGATCGAGGGTCCCAAAGGTTCTGAACCGTAAGGCTCCGAATTCTTGGGCACTCGAAAAGCAGGTCCCTTACTCCTCTCCGCACAGTCTGCACACTGGATCACCTGTGTAGGCTGCGATCCTGTTCTGATGTTTCTTGAAGCACCCATTCCCACTCATCATTCGCTCCTACAGTCTCTTTTTCCATCAAGAGATTTGAGGGTAGCTGCCCTTCAGGGGTTTTCCTTGTTTCTATTTAGGGGTGTTTTTCCAGTGCCGTTGTTCAGTGTCTTCCTTTTCCATTTCCACAAAGTTATTTTCACCCAGTCTTCCCTATAACCATAACGGGTTTCGGTCCGATGAAGTGCATTGATCCCCACATTCGTGGGAGCAGATCTGCCAGTTTGTTGCCTGCCTGTTGTGTATGCCCCATTACCCACTCTAGGGAATTCAGTACGTCCCAGCTTTCCCTAACCAGTCTGAAATTGGTTTGTACGGCTGCAGGGGCTTTTAAGGCATTCCGGTTATCTGGTTATTGCTAAGAGTTCGTCCAACGTACCTTACCAGAGGAAATGATACCAAATACACCAGTCCCTGACCTCACTTTCATCCTCAAACCGTCTCTATAGATCCAAGGCAACACTCATTCTCTCTTTTCAATTTTCATCAATCTCTCAGACGTCAACGAATTTCAAGTTTGGACGCGCGAAGTCATTGATCCAATCACTATGAAACAGACCCCCCCCCCCCCTCCCAATACCCTCAACATTTGGCCAAATGCGACAACTTAACCAAGTACAAGTGACAACTCGACTCAACCACGTAAGGAGAAATTCACGTTGATCGCTTGGGAACAATCGAGGGCTGCGTCGCAGTGTTGGTACATGTTACTCGAATTGGGCTGATACTGTTTTTGGAGTGTTAAGGAGTCCACATTGAGGAAATATGAAATGCTAATGCAAATGTAGCTGGAAATCAGAAGTGGTGAAGATTTGTTTAGCTAACAGAGTTTACGTTCGCGACATATGCTAGCTGTAGGAATTGGCGAAAGCTGTAATCGTATGTTCTGTCCCCCCTGTCAACATCTAGACATGGAGATGGACGAACTTATCGCATCAATACTGGTAAAATCCTGCATCTACCTCTATAATCGGATCAATCTTAGTCAGAACGAACTTGTTTTCGAAAGAGAACAATGCTCGAACACAGACAAATCGATGACGAGATTAAACTATGTACCCAAAAAGAGCGCGTAAACTATTCTCTCAAATATTCTGTCACCCGTTGACCACACAAACTGTTAAACTGTAGTTGAAGTCAATGTAGATGAGGTGGAAGCTGTTACTCAGCGAATACTTTAACAAAAGTATGAATAGAATAATAAAAAAGTAAGTAATGATTATTCTGAAGCTTTCGTTGCGGTTTACACATTGGTTTGCAGGTTGTGTGGTAATAATATCGATTCTATAACATTCGAGGTCAAGTGGGAATGAAACATGATTTTGTATGAACTTCATGAACGTACGCAGAACGTTTCTGCTTTACCCATCTGCCTAATTGGAAACCAGGAGAAAACGTACATATTCTTTGAAATTTTGCTTCCCAAAATGGAACTTATACAGGTGGTTCAGCAAGGACCACCCTCCGTCATTTCGCCATTCGACAATGTAGAAATAAGCCAACCCTCATTCATATTTTTTTCAGATAGTTCCAAGTCACCAAAATTGGGCACACAAACGTTGGCAATCCCTAATTGTGACACGTAAATTTTCATTGTTTTTCAACTCTACTTCTCGAGGTGCTTCCCGTTTTTTATTTGACTAAATTGGAACGCATTTACGCCGAAAACGTCTGTATTTCAATGATGAATTTCAATCTTCTAAAGCGACATGAATTTTCAATTTTTTTTTCTACGCTGATTCACGTGGTGTTATCTGTTTTGCAATCAGACTAACTTTGGACGCCTTTGGCGACCGATGATTTCGTACTTTTTAGTGCTAAATTGTCATGTTGTAAGGTGAGACATGGCCCACCAAACCTTTCATTGTTTTTCAACGCTGGTTAGCGTAAATGCATCTCGTTCTGAAGACCCTTGGATTCCTCTCGTCCTATCTCTCGCTCTCTTCTGTCAAAGCTCGATTCACTCTCTAGGGATGATTCTCTTGATATAGACGAAAGGCTATCTGGCAATAAAACCGTTAAAACTTTGGAAAAAAAACGTGACGCCCTTACGCTAATCAGCTTTGAAAACTATGAAAATTCATGTATGCCTCACACGCACTTTAGAAGACAGGTCATCAATGAAAATTGCAAAATTTGCTATTTTTAAAGAGGTCAAGTCCAGCTAAATGAAATAACAGATATCAAGTGAATTGGCACTGAAAAAGTCAACGAAAATCGACGTATCACAGTTTGGGTTTGCTAAAGTTCGTGTGTGTGCAATTTAGGAGACTTTTCGAGCCCACGGTCAAAAAATTGAATGGTGGAAATTTGGTGTAAAATTAGAATCTGCTATACTAAATGGGTTTTATAACTTGAAAGAAAGGTAAGAATCCATTGCGCATGGCTGTCCAATCGCACGAAGCGCAAACGAATTTTTCCTGAATTCTGAGCATAACATTATGAAGAATAGGGTTAGGTCCGTATTCGCACATTTTCAAATAATGAAATGCTAGAGGTCGTCGATCCATACGTCGGTATACAGATTTATAACAAAATAATGTACTATTAGAACTTCCCAGGTAGAAGCGAACCGGTGACGTGACACATCAGATTTTATATTATTTCCAGATTTCAAACACTTTTGATTGTCAGATAGTCGTCATCTCAGTGCACCTTTTTGAATGATGGTCACTCGGGACCGAGCCCTTTCGCTTATAGGAATTTTCCATAAATCTAATGAATGTGCCTACGACAACTTGCTCTGACCTGTTTGAAAAAACCAAAAGTGTCAGTTCTATGTACTATCATGTTGGTTATCTCGTTAAATTGATAGAATAATTTTAGGAGCTATTATTTATTAAATTAATGCTATTAAGCCTTTTAGGCTATCTTACATCTCGACGACTTTCCTCGACAAGTACGAAAACATACCAGAATACTAACACGTCATGTCAACATTACATTTCAACCGCAGTGATATCGACATCACCAGTTTTTAATTACCAAAGGCGTTCTGGTAATTCAAGGGCTAGTATGATTTGTTGTTTTATTTTCAATAATGAAGTTAAAAGCACGCATGGTAGAAAATAACATTCACAAGAACCGAATCTCTCGCACTTTTTAGAGCCATTCGTCAATATTATTTTATTACTTGGTACATTCCGGGAAAAGATTCATTGCCAACTTTCTACTTCGTTATCTACATCGCAGCTTAATGTAGAATTTCCTGGGCATCTCTAAGTCTCGATTTATAGGACAATTCACCGCCAAATCGATGTATTTTGATCAATTAGTTCTTAACTAACAAATTCATCGAAATTATCTTATTGATTTTATATCATAATGGAAATGAAATTATTAAACATCACCATCAAAAGTATTTTATTTTTATTACCTACTTTTTTCAAACCAGTCACAACAGTTATACTGTTGAATTTCATCGGTTGAGTCGTTTTTTATGGACATAACCACCACTTTTGATGAGTATACAGCTTTTTTAAAATCCTAATTGGGATCAGATTTATCAGGATTTGTTTTTACGAATGAAAAGTCGAATCGGAACATCCAAATACTGAATTCAACTCAATTAACTATATTATAGAATATGATTTGGAAATTCGTGAATTATGCCAACAATTTCCATTGTTTCTCTACGCGTAATTGCTAATTACATTCGGCATATGAAATTATAATACATAAAACAAACTTTAATAATTGTATGAGAGTGGTGAGAAGTTCAAACTGAATACTATGCACTCGTATGTATAAACTTGGCATCACTGAGCAGGTGACGGAGTAAGTCAGTGAAGAATATTAGTACACTTTCCTTTGAAGGAATTTTCCTTTTCACGAAACAAAAGATGAAAAACTCAATTTCAAAGTTAGTTACATTTTAATAATCGGCAATTGACTTTTCCGAACAGCTCAAGGGTATCCCATTTGGATAACTAAACGGATTAGGAAACATACCTCGTTGCATATACTCTGAATCGTTTTTGTTTCCTTAATTTTATTCATTTCCTTTTTTCTTCGTTTCAAGTCCCAATTTGTGATTCTCTATGAAACATTATTGTTTAAAACTGAAGATTTTTACGCTTTTCATTTACCATTATTTTCTTCTTGATCATCCAACGAATAGTAATTCAAATTGGGAACTTGTTTAGGTGATGACTTGGGGAGATTCCGTGTTACACCTTTCTGCTGGAGCTCGGGTATTTTCGGCGATAACTTCCCACTATCTTCAATCCAATAGGTAAACACATTTGTCAACTTAAACCCTAACAATTATATTATACTCAGATTGCCACATTCATTACAATTTTGAGAAAAAAAGAAAACACAATGAATAAATTATTAACTTCATTAAAATACGAAAATTCGCTAAAAGTTAAAATTATCTAACACAATGATACGCTCAGTTGAATCAATTGGACTAGATCTTGCGTCATTCATTGCGTTTTAATTTCATATTCATGTCATCACCCTAGATCTAGAAAAGCCATGTAAATTAGTCGATTTAATCAATGTTCCGAACATCCTTGGGAAGCCTATTTAAGAATTTTAAAATACATCTTGCACGTGTCAAGGAAGTCATGGTTTTCCAGATCATTTTCTGGTTCCCTAAATCTAACTAAGCAGTTCTTATAACTCCACCTGATTCAATGCAGACTGTAATTTTGAAGAATTGGGCCACCCATGGATGTTATAGATTGGAATGTATGGAACCTATATCATAGAATAGTGGCATGCGTATCTTTGATTAAAAACGGTAGTAGTTTTTCTCCGTTCCTTGTGTTATCGTCATAATGCTGAGACTATATGGCATCTACTTGCTATAGGTTTGATTTATGATTAACTACAACACGATATATTAAATTACTTTGATGACAATCAGTCAATTAAAAATCCCTGAGCATAATTGTTAATGAAACCTAGTTCAATAGTCGATGACCTTGGAAATTATAGTTTCTCCTATAAAACGCAAAGGAATGATCCCACCTCCAACATCCAGATAAGATCAATTTGTAGATTACGAAATCACACTTATTTACAAAACAGTATCATTCGCAACAAGTGCAATTCGGCGCACATGAACAGTTTTGTAGGGTTTTCAAACCGTTTGGTAGAGAGCTGTAGTTATGAAAATGATTTAGGTTTACTTACAAGGTAGCATTTCTTTGCAAGATTGCAGTGGTGGGTCATATTTGTAGAATGGAAGAGCATACAGATGGTGAAAAAAAAAAAAAAAAAAAAAAAAAAATATAATTGTGGTCACAGACGGTAGATCGACTAAATATTGACAATTTTTTGAGAATTTAAATAGAACTTTATAGTAATTTGTCGGGGAGAATACGAAAGTAGAATTTAGAAAAGGGCTGCTTTGAGCTTAAAGTTACTGCCAGTTACTACAGAGTTGATTCAATTGAGTACTGCTGTTTTCGAGCGCGTAACTCCCGACTCTAAATAAACTCTCCATTTGTTTACTTTACATCCCTGATTTGACATATCTACGGACTGTGTTTTTGTGACCGATCTCTCAACATTACGGAACTGGTGGTTGATTTTAAACGTGTGAACGAACCCTCGATAATCAACGATGGATTACAGAATAATTTGAGGGCGAAGAATTTCGAGTGTTTACTCCTTAAACTTTTGACCCTGTTAGATTCTTTAGCGGTGGAGTGAAGTCAAGGGGTTCATTAGATGAAAAGCTATCTTCTGGAGCCCTCCATTTCATAATGATTAATCTAATTTGCTTCGTAATCTCAGTAGCTTACCATCGTATTTTGTATCCCTCATCAACGGGCCAATTAACTCCGTGAAAATGTGTCATGAGTATGATGGGTTATTTTTTTCCAAGTTTATTTTTTACGCAAATGATTGATTACTAACCAAACGAAGAGTATCGTTAATCTTTCCTCAGAAACAGAACTTCAGGATTTAATTAATTACATGAATATTATGGTTACTCGTAAGTCCACTCAGAAAAAAAACTGTGGATATTTAAAGAGTTTAATTTTGTGTTAGGTTAAACGCCGAACGCAACTTGCATGTTTATTAAAGTATTTCTTTCCGTCCTTCCTGTCAATTTTGGATCTAACGAAACTTTCTCGACCGATTTTCTGTCTGGTCCAACAGAGTATCCTAAGGTGGCTTTAATGTAGCATCAGTTGCTCAATCTGTCAGAAATTGCGTATCGGTCAGTGATTCTTCAACTGTCCAAATTGAACAACGCTCAAAGATGGTAGGATCCGATGCTACTAAACTCTACAAGCTATCACACAGTTTTAATATTTGTATATCGGATAGCCCTTGTAAACTGTTTACTGAACTATAAGAAATCACTAAAAGGAGTTTGTAGTGCCTAATATAACAACATGAACGCAGGAGACACTTATCAATAGAATGAAAAATCGGATAAAAAAATAGGCAAGTAATGCACGCATTACAGGGACGCCCGGATTTAAAACGAGTACACTTATAAGCACTCATATATTTTTTTTAAACTGGACCAAATTGGTGGTCGAACAAAAAAAGACGAGAATCGGCGGAGATTTTTTAGTAAATATGGGCAGCGCTTCAACGGATCGGCAATTGCCCCCTCTATCCCCCTTCCCGACATCAAATTTCAAATCTGGACTAACCTTCTTAATCGGCAGAGTCGGCTGTATGATTGGATTGTCTCCATCATTCCTCGTTCCGATTTTATTGCAAAACAACACTAAAATTGGGGTTGAACAATAAAAAAGATTAAAATCAACAAAATCAGCTGAAAATATTGAGGAAATGTCGATGCATAAGTATTAATATTCCATTCACCCCCATTCATAATGAAAATTGATTGTTCTGAATATGTTTAAATAATAAATCAAAATGTTGAGTGAACAAAAAAAAGAATGACACGAATCGGTGAAGGATTATCGCTTGAGCGGCGATTGAAATTATTGTACATAATCCCACCCGTCAGCACAAGAGTTGTACTACTAGATAAATTTAGGATTTATTAAACAAAAAAGAACTATGAAAACCAGTAAAGAATTGTAGGCTGCGTACCGTCTACAAATTTTTCCCGTAACCCCCTGGATCAATTTCAACCGGCGTCCCTTTACTGATGAAGCATAGCTTCTGAAGGGCGTCCTAATAAAAAACGAAGCGATTTTCTAGCGTCTGGAGCGATGCCAACCGTAAAGGCCAATTGACGGACGAATTGGATATAAATTTCCATCGATGTCACAAGACCACATAGGGTTTATTGAAAATGATGACAGGCAAATTTCCGACCGATGCAACATGATTTTTGATCTGAATTTCGTAAACCTTGGTCTTTAGTTTCGGACCGCGAACAGCGGAAGGACGGATTTTGTTTAACTTCCAATCATTCAATCAATTGTGATTTGATTTGTGAAATCTACATATCTTGAATTGTTATTATGATGGAGGGCAAAGGTGAACTTGTTTTCTCCTTGCTTGGTTACTAAGGTCCATTATTGGAAATAGTAACTTTGGAAAGCCAACTGCTTACTGGGCATGGTAGTTGAGATTGAGTGCGTGTTTCGATCTTGTGTGATAAAAACAGTATAGTTAAACATCCCTCTGAAGCTAGTTCATATGTGATAAGCTTCCGTTTCACAATACCCCTAAGTAATCAGTCCTGCAAGTATGTGTTTACAGATCTTCTGCGAACTACCTCCAAGCTAAAGAGAAATGGTGACAAGTAATATATAAGACATTGTCGGGACCGTGTCATGGCGAGGGAAAAGATCCATTAAGTTACCCGAGTTGGGCATCTCAGGAGACAGACAACTGGTGGTCATTCCGAAGGGGCACTTCTCCTTCCGTACATTCTCCATCTTTTCTCGCTACTTTCTAGATACTCTGGGCTTATCCAGGGTAATCTCACTGCTACGACTATTTGATTTAATTTTTTCATTTATATCTAATGGTAAGTTTTGATACCTAGTGAAGGAAACAAATGGTACCTACGTTTATAACGTGATCAATTTAAATCGACTGACCAAGATGCAACGCTTGACCAACAGTTTTGGTGATCTACATGATTCTCGCCCCCCTCGTTTCCCCAAGTTGCTTGCAGCAGAAGATAACCCGGTAGACACAAACCCCGTAAAGTCAGCTTGTAACAAAACAAAAACTAGATTAATGGAATAAGTAGAGCGCGACCTGGTGAAGCGAATACGGACAGATATCGAAACCTGCACGTTCATACTCTTGAAGACACTCTCGAATACATTATTGGAAAGAGAGCCACCGCCCTGATAAATGTTGAAATTGTGATGAAGGAATTCATATTTGATAACTACCATTTCTCGGTTAAAATGAGTAAATCGTGCCGAATAAATGGAGCTTGGTAGTGAATTTTGACGATTTTTTGGGACTTACATAGCTCAATATTTGGAACAACTGAGTCCATAGCTACTTTATTGTTGGGTATTTGCGTATCCGCATTATTCTAATCTGCGAATTGTATAACCTCATAAGAGAATGTCTACATTGTATAGAAAAGTCAGATAAAAGCCAACAAACGTGTTGAATTTCATGGCCATCTTAGTGGAGAAAGCTTTTGATTACGCGAGTTTAATATTTACCTAATAGAAACCTAATTTGGTTTTGAATCAGCTAATTTGCGGCATAGTTTTAAACGACGTATGATGAACAAAATGATGCATTGCATAATGGTAGATCTGATTAGATAATGTATAAATTTTCAAGTTTCCTAAACCATAGTACACAAAATACAGGTTATTCGCTCTTGGTACGTGCGCAGGCTAGGTATTGATTGTACACTTAATTTCTATCAAACGTTAACCCCTAACATTTTTTATAAACATATTTTTTTCAACTAAAATGATTATAACTTAATTGAAGGACTAACTTCAAAATTGATTTTACCGTTGAAAAGAGTGTAGAATTTCCCTGAGGGAAAAACAAAGTTTTTTGAATAAGTTAAATTGATGAAAAATGAATTTCAAGGGGGAAAACAGTCAAATTGTCAAATATCTACTTTTTTAAATTTCTTAAAGGTACCTGTTATTCATAGGTGAATTTTAGCCTATCATCGTAAAAAAAAAAAAACGCCAGAATCTCAGCTTTGCAAAGGTATAATCAAATAATATTCAACTCTTAGTAAAATTTGTGAAAGAATTAGAGAAAATGTTGGTTTTTACGGTGAAATCCTTCCTTTTCACACAAGATTGAGTTGCCACAAAAAATGGGGCTGTCGTCGGGTTTAGTGTTTCTTTGGTTCACGTATTGATGACTCGAATGTTGACTCTCACGGGCCTCTTGGCTCGGCAAGTTAGTGGTTTCCAGGCCCTCTCCTCCAGTCGAAAGTTATAATAAACAGTTGGACGTTTCGATGAATAAGATACTATTAGCTCAGAACTTCCGGCCAAGGGAAAGAGGATGAAATTTCCTTTTTTATTAAGCCTGAGAAGGTCATTTACCGGTTTAGCGAAAAAAATATAGATGAAATTCGATGCCAAACTTATGTGAGAATTAATGTTTCAAAAACGGGAACTTCAACGTGAAAACCCAGGTTTTTCGCATTCAAACTTCGGCTAATCCACTGACTTTGAGCGAAAAATTGTTTTGATTCTACCGTTGGAAAGCAGCGAATCTGTCACCTCTGAATCACAGGGAGTTATAAGTGATTTTAAAAAGTGGAGATTTTCCAGTTTTTGACTATATTCTCTTTCCGAGTTCCCGTTTTTTTCGTCTAGCTAATTAGAAAAACTTTGGTTTTCCATCATGGGGATAGGAAATTTTATTTTTCTTTCCAACGGTATAATCAATTGAGGGAGTTATGATAATTTTAGGGAGTTGAAGTTGAAAACTCGGAAAAATCGTATAATAAACATAACTCCAAAACTAAGCGAGACAATGCAAATTGTTACGAGAGGAATTTGTTGCAAATGTAACATAATTAAAGGGATATTAACACTGGTGGATATTTTGTCAACATAATTTCCTTTCTTATTGAACAGTCTTCGCGGGTCAAGATTACATATTCTTCATCGCCATATGATTCCCCACGTAGCAATCCCATGTGGGTAGACCGAACGAATTGCATGATTTGCTCTAAGGCAACCGAAAACAGGGATAAATCGTAATTCCTAATTGATTTTTCCAAACTACGGGACTGGTCCTATTCGAGGGTTTATGAATCCGTTTAGTAATAGCAACAACTGATCACAGTAACTGTGATGAACTGTTGTGAACGATTGAACGGGAGTTACTTAAGCACTTCAGAGTCTCATTGTGCACATCAGCATAGTACTGATCTTCGGATATACAAAACCTGTTCGAGAGCAAAAGAACTTCTTTCCAGTATGATGAATTCATTTTGATATACCTAGTCGTTACAAGTTCATGCACTTTTTGAAAAATAGTACAGTTGTACGGTTTATTGTTCGGCGGTGTGCATTGAAAAAGCTGTGCTCACTCCTCAGCTTCACAATAACCTTACAAAAAGATTTTTTAGGGCTCCTTAACATGCAAGTACCACGGCTTTCTATGCAAGAGCTTTCAGCGCAACAGAAAATATTGTCGGGCAAAAATTGTTAGCTCTTCGCGATCAATTTATACACTGGGTAAAACACCATCATGTCAAATAACACATTCATTTTTCCGAATTTCTTCTTTCGCCTTTCGCCAAGAACGAAATGTCTGAAAAAATTATGCTATACTTTGCACATTATTGTCAATGTGTCAGTATTTAAATATGGTTTACACTTCATCGAGCAAAATAGTTAAGTCTCTCTTTATACATCTGTTTAGTGAAGAAATGAAGGTGATATTGACTAAAAGTGGTCCAGTCGTCTCAAATATGTTGAAAAATATTCACATTTTGTTTCTTGTATTCTCCAGCCCACCATTCAGTATCCATTCTCCATACTCATTTTGCTGACATGATGTTGCATTCAAATGGAAATGTTGAGAAAATCGTTTGATAAACGTTTGGTGATTTTTATGCACTTAGCCGAACTCGCCCATTCATGGTAGTGTGACAGACTAGATAAAATAATAACAGTATATTGGGTCTTAAAAACTGTACTCTCATTTTTTCCGATCACCTTTGAAGAAAAGGTTTTTGAATGTGTTTTGAAATAATTTGGCAACACTACTCAACAATTTGAATTTATAATACGCTTCAAAAATTGATGCAGTGGCTTGACAGAAAAGTTTTGAGTAGCTTAATTAAATTTCGAATGGATCTCGAATTTTCATCAACCGTTTGAGAGTTATCTCAAATGAATGCTACTTGTTCAAGTGGAATTGTATACTATCCCTTACAAAAAGCATGCGTTTGCATCTCTAGTTGCATGTAAATGTGAATTTGCAAATAACGTTAAGCGTAAGCAACAGTGATGATTGTAAATGTACCTAACTTCACATTTTCCGTTCACGGTTCTCCATAACCTAGCTGACATCACCACTATGATAGAGTTCTCTCATCCCACTCCACATCAGTACAAGACAAATATGTTGATTCCACCTACTCAGACTCTCCCTGCCCTCTTGTGAGCAGCGTACCTCCTCCGCTATGATTAACTTCGCCCTTCCAACATGCAAGTAATAACAAAAGAAACTGTACAATATCTTACATTTGAAGAACTTGATTATTCAACTTTCATTCGCTAGTGTCATGTTCAGAAATCGTCTCGTATGGAATAATAGACGTCATTACATGCATTATCTGATCATCCGAATATTTTAATATTATGATTATTGTAGGCGTGGAGGGCTTTCATTGCAATACTCGCAATCGCAAGTCAGGTGAACGATACAAAAAGTAGTAGTCTCCTCATCAAAGAATTATACCCACTTCAATAGAAAATTCAACTCTGTAGTATCGAATATTCAATCTAGAACTGATGAATCACTAAATGAATGTAATAAAAATATGAAGATGGTCGTTGAAAGCAAACGCGATGTAAACCTACTCTTCTTGTTCATTGAAAAAAAATCCCCTTTCCTATACTTACTTCAATGTAGGCACGTTTTAAACTTTAATCGTATCCGATACGGAGTGGACCCCCAGTTATGAAACTACACTAATGACAAGAATATACGACGAAATCTAAATTTACAAATAAATTCCTAAACCACAATATTTGATGCTCTAAGTAATAACAGTAAGTGGCAACTCTAGTATTTTAATTACGTGGGAAATATTCCTAAATAGTTTTCACTAGTTCATTTTATTATTTGAACTCGCTTTGAACCAATAAGCCTCGAATCCTTCTTTGATTCGGTGAACAATCGGTTGAAGAGATTACGAATAGTGTACAGAACCTTTCCGGCCTCTCACGCCCTTCCAGATATGTGATTTGGGCGACCGAAGCTTTTTCCCCAAGATATCACATACTGTTCTCACTTCTATCGATAATGGTAATAGAACAGCTGATACTCGTCCACTTCCGAAAGTATGAGTCCGATTTCAATGAAATCATCTGAAACTTAGCGGGTTGGTGATGTTCCCAATACATTTCATCTCCGTTTGGTCATTAAACTGTGGTACAGGCAATGTCCTTCTTAATCAGTCATTACAGGCTACTTCAAATTTCTGCCTAAATTTGAAATCCAATTATTCTGTATTTCCGTGTTACATGAAGTGAGTGAGAAATCAATAATGGCATTTGTGGAAGACGATTTTCTACGGGTACAAGTCGTACAGGTTTGCTTGCAAGGGTTTCGTGAATTGTAATACTTATTTTCAAATCATTGAATAGGCCTTCAGAGCAGACCATTTGTCTTTGCGTGTAAATCTCTCCATTAGAATCATTAAATTCACGCTGATCAACTACATTGCTACAGAACATATCATAGTACGATTAAGGGAGTGATTATACAACATTGGCACCACCTGAATAACCGACAAAAGGAAGTAGGATCAGAAAGAATTAAACGTAAAATGCAATGAGGTACAAACTGACACCATTTCAATACTAAATTAGCGTAGTTTTTACCACACTGCGCACCATTGTTGATACTCGTCGCCAGATACATACCTGATTTCTCAGTCATCATGTATATTCCGGTATTTATAACTTAAAATGTGAACGTGGGACGTAATATATCGTACAGTGCTCCGAGAGATTTCGGTTGATTAATTGAAATAGAGTTAATTTAAATCTAATCCGATCTCCTTATTAATCTTTGTGAGATATTGATTTTAGACAAAGTCAACCGTGCATATTTCATCTCTTCAATCAGCTTGCCTTTGACGTCGAGTTTTTAGACTCATTTTGTGAAAATCAATTACCGTTTAGCCAAATTTTGAAAACTTTTGGGCACATTAGTTTGGGAGGACGGAAACGTATTTAAATATATCTTAAAACATACTCCATTGCGTTTTTAGAGCTTTTGGGGGAGGAATAGGGGGAAGGGTTACATTTGTTTTCTTCCGTTGATTGTCTCAAAATACCACATGTTTACTGCGAGAACAGTTAATATACAAAATTAAATAACTACTGATTAACTTCGCATTCAGCTCATCTCGACATTTCATAAACGTAGTCATAATATATGTTATATGGGCAAAGGAAGGCCCTCTTTATGAGATAATTTATTGTGTGAAGTTGATTGCAATATGTACCTAGTAACGGTTGTGTTAACTAGCTATAATCAATCCTTCTCCACCTTTGAATATTATTATTTATTTCATTTTTTTTTTCTTTAATGATTGAACCGTCTGTGAATCCATTTTGGTAGGTATGGACTCCATTCATCCTCAATTCTTCTCATCAGTGTAGGAAATAAAATGTGATTCAGTTTTCACCATAATGTAGAGTAGCTAATTAATACAAGATAGGGATCTCCTCTTTGGAGGCATCTTCTTACTACTAATGTTCTAATAAATTTGACCAACCAACTGATTAAAAAACTGAGGTTACCAGCACCAAACCAAATCAAAGCTTTCAGTTTGTACCGTGCCCTAAGTGCTATGTGACTTGTTTATGATAGCAGGCTGAGTAAGAGGCACATTAAAAGGCAGTATTGTTGAACACAGCATGGTTCGTACGTACCTACTCTGAAGTTATGGGCCGAATGCTCTCGACGCGAATCACTACGAGTGCGACATCAACACTTAGAACAAAAATACAGAAATCACCGTTTTGAGAAGAGCGTAAACACAAAACTCACATTACATCACAATGTCAAAACGTATGCAATAATTTTCTATCAAGTGTAGTTTTTGCACGCATATTGGAGTGTCTACGATTTCAACATTTGTTTTGCTTGTATATGGTTTATACGTGTACCAACTTTGTATCTCTTATAGTAAGAATGTGCTGTTTGTTAGCATTTTAAGGACGGGAAAATTCCGCATGACCTTCCCAATTTTGGCCAAAATTGACCCCAACGCCTTACTTTGGTAGATACCATAAAATAGGATAGTTTATAAAACATTGATGCCAAGTGCTTTACCACTCCAAAAGCCAGCTTGATACGTCTCCAAAGATTATGGTTGAATAAGTTTAAGAAATGCTCTGTAGATGTATATATTTTCAGTATCCTTAATGTCAATATTTGAAACTATGTAACTTTTGTAGGCAATTCTATACTCATAAAACGTTCTATATATTTATGAATGGACCGATTACAATTATCCATTAGAACTAAACAGCTTTGTAACTTATGAGATATATACTATTCTTGCGGGTGAAACTCATAAGGTAATGACAAATTTTACTTAATAATATTGTCGATACAATTCTGAGCCCTCATCTATAATTGGGGTATAAAACAGTGTAAACATTTTATGACGAACTGACTAGAGATAAGAAATACGTTATACTCTTGAATTTCCACACACAAAAATCAAGCCTAAGTGCATCATTACAAAGATCTGAGTAACGAATAAACCACAGCATATTTGTTGAAAATCAAAAAATTCCAGTCTTCGATAATCAGATACGTTGGTGTTTTAAAATTTGTTTTCAATCGTTTGAAAGATTATCCAAAACCTCATCTTAACGCTTTTATCAACAATTTTCAGGTTGACGATGGATCATGTTATGCGACTATAATCTTGATTGAACATGAGAAGCCAGAAAAATACAATTTTACTGAAAACAAAAACAAAAAATGGTAAATCGATTCTGGTAAACGAAACTCCATGTTGAACAAAAACCACTGAACACAAGTTTTCTCAAGGATAAAATAAGTTATTACGTTCATATTTGAAATGAGACGGTATCAATCATCAAGTAAATTTTTATTAGAATAGCCCGTGCAAGTTATTTTTTTTCACGTTGAACTCAATGATCCACTCTAAGAGTTTAATTAAGAAGTGAGTTGTAATAGTTAACGGTTTTACTAACTCTCCAAACATGTACTCATTATAAACGGGTCCTACTATTGTTGTTATTTTCTAACCCATGAAAAATAATGTTACTGATGAATTTCCATTCGAAGTTCGGGTAAACAACCGAAACACTTAGTAAAGAATGCCTCCGTACACCCTAGAAATGAGTCATTTTTTAAATACCAAGGCAGGCTAATTCGGACATCTAGGTTCCAGCTAATATATAACAATATTTCTCTGGTTGAGAATCTTGAACACGAGAGCCATTTGTTTTAGAATAGGGTGAGAACAAAGTCTCCACAAATGAACTGTAGTTCATGTGAATTAGTACAGGATCAATCAAGACTCTTCTCCCACGCAATAGCAACTACCGGTAGTTTAGAATCATAAAAATCATAGGATCAGCATTTTTCCGGTCGCGGTCATGGACGTCTCACAATACAGGGAAGTCTAATGGAATTGGTCCAGGTTAGTGAGGGTTAATACAAACATGAGGGAAAACGATAACTGAATACAAATCTGTTCCAAATCATTATATGACCGAAGAGGGAAAAAACTATTCTTGAACAACTTTCAAAAACAGAACTCTTAAACAATTTTCAAGAATTGTTATCGTTATTGTTCGTGTATTGTATTGTTATGGTATTGTGTGTACTTCAGATACCATCCAGTATGACTCAGAAACTCGTCATTAGATGAAGTCCTATTTGTTGGAAGTTATCAAGCTATTAATCCATTTTTTGAGCTCGGTTTTCTAGTGTCTTTGGGCTGTACGAACACATTTTCGACTTTATAAAAATTATTTCCTGTACGTTTTATGACATTTTGGCCTGGTTCGTTTAATTGGAAAATTGTTTGACTTGAAATACGTTATTTAAGACCTACCTGTAAACACATTCTTAAAATTAGCAACCGATTTTTCTGGTGTCGTGAGGTTCAGCTACAATATTCGTGAAAAGCCAAGTGGGTGTACGGATACATTTTTTACTGACTGTAGATTGCCATTTGAGGTGATGTATATACAAATTCGATCATTGTCAAAAATATCGGGTTTTAGTCAAAAATAGTTGTAATTGTAAATATAACTTCTAGTAGCGCGGTTTACATCAGGGGAGATCAATAGGCTTCTTGGAATTTTTTTCATGTTCAACCGTAATCGTTCTTCTTTTATTTATTTTTTTTCTGTGAGGTACTTACCTACTAACAACCACTGATCATTGATTTAAAAAAATTGTGTTGTGGATTTTCTTGAATTTATTACAATTTAGTTTTTTATTATTAGTTTAACTGTCAATTAGAAAGGAGTATTGAAAATTTAACTTTCCATTTTATAGATTTCGCATCAAGTTCGGAGAAAGTAGGAAAATTTACAAGTTATGTGCACTACCTAAATTGGTATAGTCTTTTCGTATTGAAGATATAGTTTCATCCATTTGGATTCTAATCAATCAGAAATAAATTACTCCACTATACCCGTTCATCGGTAGTTTATATCTCTAAAATCTTCTTCTATGTTGCATGATAACTGGGTCGATGATTTAACAGCGAAAATTAGGAGTGTAACTTGTTTTTATTTTTCTCGATGAAGATTGTGCATCGCTTGTCGTTGTGATCCCTTCCTAGTTCATCAAGATAGGTTGGCCAAATTTGGGAAGCGTCCAAGGGGTTCACAACAAAATGAATGACATGATTTATTATTAATCCAGGAACTTAAGGCGGCAAATGAAACGCTAAAAGCTCTGCAGTTGCAGCTCGAGAAAGCATTGTTAAATCAGATTGACACTAACCCTCCAAATAGCACGGTGAAGGCCATTTTGGAAACTAAGGACGCTCGAATTTCGACCTTGGAAGACGCTGTTCGACTCCTAGAAGAAGAACTCGATAAACAAGGGCAAAAAGAGAGCATTGTTTCTCCTTTGCTAGATCTTGGTAGCGGACATCTAATGAAACATCAAGTAAGTGAGGGTGCGAATACCTCTCACATGTCTTGATCTGATTCGAACGAGGTACCTTCCATTACGTCAAGCGGTTTGACTGCTTTCTGATTCCCACCCATTTGAACGCCTTCTTTCCCTTCCAGAAAAAAAAAAAATACAATTCGTTTTTGGTTCGGTTTTATATCCGTGCGTTATGGCCAGACTGGAATTATTCGTAGTCCGGCACATTTCACTGGTCTGCAAATCTGGTGTGTCTAATCATGTGAATTGAAGTACAGGGTTCCTCATTGAAAAAAATCGTTCACTACTTGTTTTCCTTAAGAGGCCGACAACTAACTTTTGAAAGGTAGGTAAATTTTGTTCATTCATTTTTTTCTTACACGAAAAGTCGAATAAGTAGCACCATTTTGTTGAAAAGATAATATAAAAACACGATAATTCTTACCACAGTTCATAAAAATAGATTTATTCCTACATAAAATAACAGAATTTTAGGTAGCTTTAAAATGCATTATATTTACATGAAGTTTCCATAACGAAGAAACATATTTTTCTTTTCGGCAATTTAGCAACACTTGGAAACACTAGCACAACACAATAACTGTTAAAATGTTAAACATCTCAGCTACTTCAGTTCATACCAGGAGCTTAGGCCGCTACTTTCCGTGCAAATCACCCACGTAAGCCTTTCATTGTTGATAATGTAACGGAAAACCGCTACAGATAATTACATAAAGGTACATTTAAACCGTACCGTTTAGGTGACCCGGTTGGCTATTCGGCTATTACTCCTCAAATCAACGCTGCTTTCCTGTGATTCGCATACGTGCCGCTGGCTTCGCGCCCTATTTAGAAATGATTGGTTCTGTCACACAAACTCAAACGTTAACTACAAATTTACTTATTTTTTTCCATTATATTCAGCTTATAACATTGTAATACACGTACATTCCGATATTCATTCGAATACCATTTGTTCGACGGGCACTAACCTACTATTCACTCGTTCAAGGAAAGGGGAAGGGAGTTAAATTATTGATTGCGTGATGCAAAAAATATGGTTTTTGGGTAGATAGTATGTGCCCTACTCCTGATAGATGGACTTTGATTTTTTGTTCACATAAATCAGAAACATGACATTGATAGTATGCGATACAGGAAAATAATACATTGGGACTCTAATGTAATGATCATTTAACTGACAAAAACTGTTGGTTGTATATGCACTTCTTGGCTTTCTTCTTCTTCTTCTTCTTGGCCGATCTTTCGAGCTTCATTATTTGATTGGATGAGACTTCATTTCTAGAATTTCTTACTTAGATGGGACCTACCTATCTCTCCTAGCTCGTCAAAGAAACTCACCGACGCATTTACTTTGGTTGTAGCAACATGCTCGTTTATAAACAATTAGGTTCCCCCATTAATCGTTGGGATAAGCAGCGACGGGCTGTTTCGTATGATCCTGATAGCTCATCGTAAGAATTGATCAGCAATCTAATGACAATGAATACACGTTACATCTGTTGAGTTGTCGTATAGTGTGCATGGTTGCTAGGGGTGGAAGGGCACAGGATGAGAGGAGGCTACTACTGCTGATCTCTATAGTTACATCTTGTCCTCGTTTATAGCTGCCCGCGCCTCTCGGAAAGCTGAAACTTGTCATTCTTGAGTCGGACCTAGTTTGACCAGGCGTGATAATTATTTTGTCCTCTCCTTGCTCAGTAGGGTTTGTGGCCTGCCTCAAAAGCTCATAATGTTCAATAATTTGAATTTATCATGGTTAAATGGTTGAATCTTGGCAACCAACAACGTTACAGGTTCTGGAAGTCTACGCATACTAAAACGATCGACATGTACGAGATTTAATAGCAGATACCTTGTGAATTTAAATGTGAAACTATTGGCTAATTCTTACTTACCCCTCGACCTCCCTATACTAAAATGGCAACACGAATGAATGATACAACTCTTATCATTCAATAAATTTCGGCTTTTTACCACTAGAGTACATGCAAAATCTAAGGCGACTAAAATTGTCACAATCTCGTCGATTATTCATAGCGTCTAATTTTGTGGATCCTATTGTAAAATCCTGGGTTCTACGTGCATTCTCAATCCATAATTTGAAATTTCAAGATGATTCACCATTGTTAGTCAAATTCTGAGGAACCAATAATACTGAAAGGAGTTCTATATTCGATCTACAAAGTGGCAGTGATTTGAAAATATCTTGCAACTAATGAATGGATTGCCAAACGATGTACATAAATGTGTATGGTTAAATCACTGAATAAGGGGAGTGGTTACCAATACAGCAATAAAGCATGCAATTCGCTTTTAGATTAGTTGAAAACCCAAGTAAATCGACGAAAACATCTTGAGAGATTTAGATATCAAGAATATGGGAGTGCAGCAGTTCTTTTGTCATAAAATCTCAATTCAAATATAAACTCTTTCAACTCCTTGAAATTTCGGTCTCAATGTCGTAAACTTCAAAAACATAAACTTCAGTGATATTATAACTTTTGAAGTTCAAAATGAGTGATGAGAAGTAGACCATTCGTCGCCTGAAGGAACTTAACTTGGTGCCGGGGTAACTGAATGAACGGGTTCAACAAAGTTTTCCAATCCGTCGGCATTGTCTATTACTCAGGAGAGTTACTCTATCAATCACTCAGGCCTACAAAATGGGCCTAGTCGAAAAACAAAGAACCGCTGCTGAAACATCAAGAAACAACTCTCACAAACCGACATTTCACGCCAAGCTGAAGACCTGCTTACCTAGAAGCTCCTACCTGGAGCTTATTCCTGCTTGGAGAGGGCATATCGTTTATGACGAAATGGTGATGGCTACAGAAAATGGACAGAATTACATTCTACTATAATGGAAACAAAAGTGTGAGCAGTCCTATAAAGAAAGCTGATTTACTTGCAACCTAATGGTTGAAGATTAAAAACTGATAACTTGAAAAAGATTGAAATTTGACATCTTTCGAATGGTTTCCAAACCCACCTTCTGCAGTTGTGCCGTACAGACAGATATGGAAAATGTATTGAAATCGTAAACTCCGTGAAAGATCCCTGCGATTCACTGTTGGTCGTGGATTATAAACCAATGGACCATCTTTATATGGACACGCTCTTGTCGGTTTGAATTTTATTTGAGTGATTACAGGAATATTGGCTGCGTAATTTGAATTTGGACGTAACGAATTTGAACTATTTGTAAGCAGTTATAGGGCTAGACTATTCATTTCATCACCCTTGAAATTATTTTCATTTTTGCTTTCTGTCAAGACTAGATGTTGATCCTCTTTTCCGTCCGCACCGCCTACTATGTTTCAAAAGAGGTTTTAAAAAAAGCCATGGTGGAGCATATTCAAATTGTATCAAAATTCCATATTTTTACAGTTAGTTTTTCATAATTCCACATCTTCCAGGGTTACAAGCTCATTTTAAACCTCATTCATCTTCTTTACTTGAGTCAGATGTACATTTCTCCTCGACTTTTAAAAATTTGTTGTACTTCTGGTTATTTAAATCGTGTAGGTACGTTTTCGCACCGGTTGTTTGAAATAACGGACGGTAGGAAATGTCCCGGTCCAGATAAATAACATATCTTCTTTTATATGTTACGGCGTCAGACGTACTGATTACTCTCATAGCAGTAGATTTGGCTTCTATGAACAAAGTCATTGGTAATTCTGGTTGATGAAATGTTCGGTGTGTCACTTTTCTTTCTGAGCCAGCATACATTCTCAGAAGAAGGGATCACTATATATGAAATGTTTGTTTCCTGATTACTAATAAAAAAAAATTCGATTCGTTTCACAACTGATATAGTATCCTTGAAGTCAGTAAATGAGTTAGAATACATGTTGCTCCTATTTCTGATTAGACTCTGAAACCCCAAAAATATAGGATATGTACAAGGCAAACATGTTCATTTAAGTTTCAAGATGGTTGGTTGCTTTGTTTTTGAAATTTTAATTTGAAATTACCAATAAGGAATTTGCTCCTTTATTTTCTTTCTTCTTTCTGAAATTAAATGTTTATTACATATGATAACTAACGGCACAACAAATTCCTATCAAATGCACCATTAATTTGTTTTAAATTAACGAAAATTAAGTAGGAGATCGACTAAACACTCGCTTCAACCGACACCACCACTCACTGAGCGTGACGTCACGCTTCGCCTTTCTCTCCCGTTCCGTTACACAAAAGCATCTTTTGTTTTGCTGACATCCTTCACTCTCAGCTGATTTTAAATTTGTTCAAATCGCGAAAAACCTCTTCGCCTACTACCGATAAACACCGGGGAGACGAACGCATTATTAGGTATGACCCCGACTCTTATTTTTCTACCAGTTAGTTCAAGAAACGTGAGCGTTAAATTATTTCAATTTTTCAAGCTCATGTTCTTGTCATTGACATAGTCAGTTTGTTAAAATACGTCCGTGTGTTCATTTAGCTGTTGACTCCCCCAATACTATTGAATATTAGCGTTCATTTTATGAGGTAAACTGATGTCGCCCTTCAAAATCAACATTGACACCTGTAATTTAAGCCGTGGGTCCTGAAAATTTTCGGTTTTTCGTCGTTTATCTGTTCGATAACAAATTGGATGAAGACTAAGTATAATTTGAAGCAAGGCAGATGTACAATAATCTTGTTAGATCAGTTTATTTTCTCTCTCAATATTAATTGATTTGCCTGTATCTGTTCCTATTTTTTCTCTTTTTTGCAATTTCTTTATTGTTATCTGCTGCCGATTTTCATACCAATCGTGACTTTTGAGTTTCTTGACGATCTTCAACTGCTTTTCTCCACAATGACGGTAGAATTCCTCTCGTTACTCGTGATTGTCATTACTACTTTTTAATTCACCTTATACATTAACAGTTTTAAAATTGTAATTGGCATATTTGCTTCAACTATGTTGTTGCGACCTTTCTATTATTTCCATCAGCCTAAGGGAACTAATAAACTTAGATGTTACGTCCTATTCGTGTGGATTTTTTTCAGTGTCATACTTATCCATCGTTTAGCATAAAGGTAATCATACTAACTAACCCTCCTGAGAGTTAGTTTAGTCACGGAATGACCAAGCGATTTCGTTCTAGATTGCTTAGTGTCAAAGTCGATAAAATAGTTTGAGGGAGTTAATTAATGTTTATAATGATGTTGTTATCGAAAAATGTCTGCAGAAAATCTTTCTTGGAACCCCAGAAGCCCAGGCCTGAATTTGAAAAACAAATTTGAACTTAGTTAAAAACTGGTGACCACCGGCAACTGGCCTCGGGTAGACAGAACTGGCCTGGATGTGTTTTAACCATTTTTTAATTTCTTAATTTCCTTTCATAACAAAGGGAAAAGAATCAACCGAAGGATGATTACAAAAAAAGACGTATTTTACTTCGTCACAATGTTTGATCCATGCCAAATTCTGACAATACTTGAAATTCAAAATTGACTGTATACAGAAATAAAGATCTTAATCAGTCTTCAGTTCGTAATGTATCTAATGTTGTATGTAACAGTAGTTAGGAATATTATTGTACACGCGAGAATGGAAGTTGCCAAATTCGTACAATGCATCGAGTGAACGTGAATAATTTGTGTATTTCACGAGCCATCAATATTTGATTCGTCCGTTGCTATGCAAATTGTTCAGATTACGGAATAATAGTTGACTATTGAGATCATTGGCATAGGCTCAATACCACAGGAGCAGTGAATTGCAGTCACATGATCGTTCGATATAAGAGAGTGAAGCGAAAATCAGGGTAAAAGGCCCCTTCGAAATACAATGTAATATAAAATTCATCCCCACAAGCCAAAGTTTCAATATTTTCCTTTTTTTATCTTTCCCTCTCACCACCTAAATATATTTAACAATTATGAATGATGAAATAACGAAAGTTTTACTGAGCTAACTCATTCCAAAACTCATTTCTCCATACTATAGGATGGGGTACGAAATAGCAAGCAGTTCACCTATTAGAGACTTCCAGTATCATAATACAACATATAATCGTTTCTTCTTTTGTTTTAGTGGAATTTTGGAATTCAGTATACAGTATAAAACAAGATGGTATGACGCATCGCAACCTCGCATTGGTAAATGAATGCATAACAAATTGAAATGTTTTAAACAACCTCAAAAGTTTCTTAGTCTCAAGAAATAATGAAATTAAGCTCGTGAAGAAGATTCAAGGGACAACAATGTCACGACTATGTTCCCATAAGCATCAATGCCGATTTTCGGGTGCATTGCAGGTCTCTAGCGCTACTTCTCTATCATGTACTGTAATGACACCACCGTAAGGAATTGATTTGAGATTAACAAATCCTTCTTTCCCAGCTACCCTCCAAATTTGAGCGAGATCGGGTAAATGGAACCTGGGAAAATTATGCTTCGTGGAGCGATGGATTTCATCGGAACCATCTTCACCAAAGTCGTCTTTCTCTTTTATCAAATCGTATGAAAACTGTAGAAACCACTATTGTTACAAGATGTAACACACATCGACGGTCAAACAAAACACGAAGGTTGTGGTTAAGTAAACCTTAAACAAACGTAGAATCACAGTGGAAATTTTGGTTTAGAAGAAAAAATGTGTTTTCATCTCCCGAAAAAGAAATCAAAGTTTCCACTATAAGTAGATAGCTCGAAAGCAAAATATCATTTGGAATTTCAGAATGGTGAAATCGTCTTAATCTCTTGTGTCGTTCTTTCGCTGCGTTCTGATGCAATTTGGACTGTTCCACTCCACCACCAATGAAATATTCAACATAATTAATCATTTTGATTTTTCCATCATAAGAGTGGAAATGAACAATGGCTGAATGGGACAACTGTAAGAAACTTCAGACTCGAACAACGGTGGTTTTTTTTCGTAAACTCAGCATCAACGAACTTCCCGCCAAATTGATTGAATTCTTTCTTAATTTAATCGCTAATGAGATATTATGAATTATATTCATATTATTATGAATGTGATATCCTCGGTCCTCTTTCGTTACTCTACCTGACGTTACTCTTGATTGTTTTAATTACTCATAGCAACAACAACAAGTAGGTTTCAATGGGATATTTGTGTTTCAATGAAAGAATTTTATGAGGTTCGTCTGATTTCGACACTTTCCAATTTTCTTTCTTTCTCCCTATCATTAATGGTAATTTCATTTAATAGAAACAATTCAAAATCGTCGTATGATCACTATTTCAAGATTTGTTGACCTAGTTTGCATGGAATTCACCTGAATCACAACATTAATGTCAACAGTTCTCACACTTTTTGAAAAGAAATCTCGGCCAGAAGAAATCAACAACAAATTTTCTCACATTCTTCTTCTAACCACTATGTGATTTTTCGTTCTTGGAAGTTCATGAGATGGGTGTATTTAGTGTGATTTGTCTCATAATTATTTGAAAATTGTGATGGTTTGATTTTAGGCAACGTCTTAGGGATCATTACTATTATTCTGTGTAATATCGCTTTGCCTTCTATTCTTGGTCATAGATGTTATCTTTTGGCTTGAAGGTTCCTCATGCACATCCGCGAATCGATATAATCTTTCATGAGAATGGCGCGAATTCGAACTATCCATGTTTCCCTTCATTTAGCAATTTAGTTCTTGCTGGTTCTTTATTTCGTGTTTGTCCATCGTGCTGCCAGTAAATATTGAGCAGAGTCTACTGAAGCAAAAATATTTATATATTAAGTATTAATTCTACTAATTATTTTCCATCTCCATTCCTTCTATCAATTTATTTTATCAAGTTCTTCAACGAACTGAAAGGTACCACATCTACCGCAAAATCCAATGGGTTGTCCCTGATTCACTTCCAACTTCATTAGTGATGATATTGGTTGGTGAGAAAAATGACTACGACGGCTCTATTTCAACGGACCGAAGTTCCTCGGAGTATGGCGATTCTCAAACTTCAATTGCATATAATAAGTCACCAATCATCACCAATTCGTTCTCATCCAAGAAGAATTTGATGAACACGATCCAAATTCTCAACACAAGTACTAACATCATCTTTGATGACACTTGAACGCTCTAAATGGTTTTAGATGTAACTTTAACGATTCATTTATTTGATTTATTTTTTGTTCATTATATATTATTATTATGGTTGGCTAAGATTACTGTAACTACTATTATTATTACTAACTGTAATATAGACTTAACTACAGTCAAGAGGAATAGTTGGTCAAACTTACAAACTCCAACTCGCAAAATTGAGACAAACGTTCACAAGTATAACAAGAACGATAATACTCAACTCTGACTCCATACACCATACCTCCTTTTCTTCCAAATTGATATCTCGTTTACTGACTTCCCACCACGAGCTGAATTACTGTAGGAGCACTGTTAGTATGAGTTGAAAGAACGAATCATATTTAAGAGGCCATTAGAGCACGACACAATAAATGAACGCTTCAATAAAGCTGATTTCCGGAGAAAACATCTGAAACTAGAAACCCAAATTAGGCAGCCCGAGGCAAAAAAGCTATTAGCTGATCTGAGGTTTGCAAGCTCGGCGGTTGTTCGTGACTATTATTACAGGGTCGCAACCTCGCAGTTTGCAAAATAGAGTAGCAATGGAATGAAAATAATGGAGTTAGCACCTGAACAAGATGATTGCTTAAAAATATACATTAAGTTTTAACAGTAGAAAGAGAAATAGAACAAAAACAGTGATTCAGCATTCAACGATGTCTATTGTGCTTTGTTATTTACCATTTGATACGTCAACCAAAGAGAACTGATGAAATGAGTAAAATAACGAGAAAAAACACGAGGTCATTCAGTCATCATTACAACAGGCCACTAGTCTATTCCAGGGGTCTCCAAACTATTTGCCCCAAGTTCCGTAACATAATGTGGAGGTGGCGGGGCGGCCCACAATGGGGTCCGGGTAGTTAGTCCCCCAGCTAAAGGGAGGTCCAGGAAAATGTTGAAAATTTGACACTTGAAAACAGTGTTTTTAAGCAGTACTAGACGAGTTTGACAAATTCAAAATTAGGTCTGACATAGGAACAAAAAATTAGTTTTTAGTGGTGTTATTTTTTGAAATTCCATAATTACTTTTTCGTTGTTCAATAAAAATAATAACCACTGAATTTTCAGGAATGGAAAATTTTGTAAGTCAGACACTTCGTCGCAATAGATCCTAGCGGTCTCAGTGACCAGGGGCTCATCCCATCCCTTATCGGAAAAAGTCAGACACTTGAAAGCAGGGTTTTTAAGCACTCCTAGATGAATTTGACAAATCCAAGATTAGGCTTAATATTGGTTGGACGAGTCCAACCTTCGCGCCTGGCGGAAGGGAGTGCGGGGAGCTTTCGCTGCGTCGCATGGCTGACTTTTCATTCAGTTCTAGCGGTAGCCTAATTTTTTCCATTGGTGTACACGGCCAGTGGGCCGGACCAAACCCTTTCGCGGGCCGTATCTGGCCTGGGGGCCGTAGTTTGGAGACCCCTGGTCTATTCCATCACCTCCTAGTTATAATCTTCAGAAACTATAAGGTGATGTTCACTATTCACACCCCTAATAACAACAGTTTTCATTTACCCTCATGTTCACAATTTTTTTTTTTTTATTTCTTCACATTCTCCTACAAAGACTTGGGTAATTCATACAATAGATTGAAATGAAATTTGCTTATTTCCAATAAAAAATATCTCTTTTTTCAATATTCAGATTATCGAGCATTTACCCTCAAGTTCTACTGTGATAGTAATAACGAATGGAAATATCGTCTATAAGGTTTTTAAATCACTTTGATGATTTAAAAAACAACAGCGGCTCTCATTTGTTTTTTCTCGATAATTTAATTTTTAAATCTTGCTATGTTGCAACTTGAAACTTTTGCGGGTCGAAAATAGTTTCCTCAGCCAATTACAAATCTACATTATTAATGTATAATAAAATAATAAATCAAAATTTCTGTATCAGATACACAGAAAGTTACTCAACGCGCTGGTGTTATGGGAAGCATTCTGTGAATGTTACAATAGATTTAGGGGCTAGATATGCAAAACCCGCACGACCTACAGGTCTGGCTGGTGAGGAAGACCTTGTGCGCCGTCTCCGGAAGGGTCTTCAAATGATTTGAGTTTCGATACTGGCTGATTTTCCTATTCCAATTACGAATTTAGGAATGGCTCGCAGTACGAGGCACATAGTATCACTACGGACAGAAAACGACAGAAAATTACGTTACAATAAAATGTCAAGGATGATTTTGATTGCTTACAATCATAGAATTGCTCGACAATCTAGATACCGTAGTTGTAGCCCTACCAAAACGACAGAAGCGTTGCTAGGGCTACTAGCGCACACACTGTCATGCCAAAATTATCTTCACGTGTCATGCATTCAATAATAGTTACTCCCTTCTCCTCCCCCCCCCCCCCCCAATTAGATGGGTGAGATAGAGTAGTATAGTGTCCGGCCGTAATGAATGGAATCAGAATGAATGGTAAGAAGGTACGTGTATCCCAGTATCAAGTCATTCGATGAGATGTACTCATAACGGTTTATCAAGAATTTCAATGGCCAGCAGAGATGAGAAACGTTCGAAATTGTCAGACAATTATGTAGTAAGAAATTATCAGATGCAAATATTTTTCATTGAAATTTGTGTTACGCTCAATTAAAGAGATCGCTACATTAAAGGATGGAAATAAACAGTACATCTTATTTCAAAAAGAACATTGTGTTACCTGATGGTATCGATTGCAACTATCTACTTTGAAATACTATGTGTACCTCAACCTTTCTCTCTGGTGGCGATTGGAAGGCAACGGCAAAGTTTGTCGTCTTTGTTTTCCCTATGTAGTTGACACACAAAAGACAAATTTCACTAGTTAATACCGGAGGCGAACGATTCGTTTCGACTACCTAACATGTTTCATTCCGAAGAAAACTTGTTCAAAGAAAGAATTGCTTTGGTAAAAATACTAATAACAATAATAACAATACTAACGTTACAGGAATTTTTCTTCTATGCTCATCAGTGACATTCTCTGAATGGCATAACAAAAAACTAGAGAAGCTTTAGTGTTTGGGGTCTAAAATTCCTGCACTGTGAGTTCTAATACAAATCCAGCAACCATTGTCTAATTTCAAATCCAAGAACCCTCCACAATCAGGCTAGAAGTTCGTGTACAGTTGGAGGCATAATTTCCCATTTTATCAGTGAACTAAACAGCCTGTAATTTTTATGAATTATCGTACTCTTTCTGAAGTATTACTGGTACTGGCCATGGATTTCTGAGGGCTTAAAAACATAATAAAATATTATTTGATTATTTCTTCATTTTTCTTAACAATCTAATGAATCAGGTCCTATTCAGTGCTTGATTGGACTATTTATGCATGAACTGCAGATTGGAATACAATGGTCAATGGCGAAAATGTTGCCGTTCACCAATCTTTCAATTCATCCTAATGATTCATCAGGGAACTGCCTAGGAACCTTGGCTTAACTATTGTTGTGAGAGATTTGAAGGGGGTAATTACCGATCATTCCAAATGCTTCTCACGCTACGAAGCTCTACCTTTTTTTCGTGATTCGGAGTTGTTCGATTCTGCCAAGTTTTGTAACATATTTGAGGAGTTTGAAAATTCATTAAGTTAGTGGTTGAATGCATGGGGTTTAGTGTTTCCAGTATCCTTTTCTGATTTATGTGGTTATTCTTTTTTAAATATAGAGTATAATGGAGAGTGTAATTCCGATAGATTCTTCTTTAAATCATTATGTTTAGATAAAAATGTGACCCGGAATATTGAAACTTCAGATCAAAGTACTCATGGGTATATGTGTACATACATATATAAGTTTACGCGCGTGTGTATGAAAATAAATTCCAAAAATAAGAGAGGAAAAAAATCTAATATTTCGAAGAAATTCGGTCGTAGATATAGAAGAAAAAATAAGAAAAATGTTTTTTGTGTGTCCCTTATTGATTGACCCCTCATTGGCATGGGTGTAAGTTTTTTTAATCTGGTGGCGGCAACCCTGGGTGGCGAGGCCACAATACCTCCCCAATATTTTTCGCTTGGCTGTAGGTTACTCTAGGTTTTTCAGGAAAGACGTCTAGAGTGAAGTTTGCAAAGGATTCTATTGGGTTTTTGGGCTCCAAAGAAAAATTTCGAGACCAATGAAATCTAATTTGTTGATACTAGCTGTCTTTGTTGGTAGGCCCCATATGCTGGGACAACTCCATCCTCCAAAAGTGTCCCTCTCCACTATCTTGTTGTTAAGTGTTGAAAGATAGTCTTTCTATTCCTCTCGATCTCTGCAAATTCTATGGAATGGAATGGGAATTGAACATCATTGTGCGGATACAATTATCTGTTTGTCGGTTTCACATGTGCAGCTAAGCGTTATCTCCACATCGAGAAAGCTACACGACATCAAGAGTATGACCAGGTGAATGTCACTGAAAACTGAGAGTTGAGTTCCTCTAGAAATTACTGCAGTTCCTATTCCCCGTGAGTCCATATCACGAAAATGTCGTCTAAGAAATGCTTCCACGGTATTCGTGACTTCTATCTGCTTGACAGAAAATGATTCACCAAATTATCCATAAACATATTTGAGTACGACGGTGCCATGCGAGTCTGAATTGCAGTTCACCTTTTTTGAAGGTACATTGGGTTTCCGAATACGAACACGTTCATTGTAAGAGCACACTCTACCAACTTTACCACAAAGTTTGTGGATGCTTTATATGATTCTTCTTGGAGAAAACATGTTAGCGCATGTAACACCTCCTCGTGTGGGATTTCTTCGTTGAGTGAGTTTACATCAATAGTAACCAGAATAACATTTGCAAGAACTATTGTTTCCCGAAGTACACTGAGAAAGTTATGAGTGTCATTGACGAGTGAAGATTTGTTCTGCACAATTGGCTGCAGATTTGAATTAATGTAAGCCGGTATTCTCTTTGCGACACAACCAAAACTTCCCACTATTGAACGTCCTGGCGGAGGTTGGTTGGGGAGAGATCAAGGGTCTTGGATTATATTATTATATTATATATAGGTACAATGTGGGTCATTTGGAACTACTATTTTTATGTCTTTAGAATTTAGCCCATCTGTTCTTCCACTTCTTTTAATGTACCTTTTTATGGCAGCCCACTGTTTGCAATGAAAACATCATTTATCTTACCAAACCTTGAAAGTTTTAAATATTCTTGGTATTTTTGTGGACATCTGTATAATTTTATCAGCTGTTTGGCCCTACAAATGGAAACAGCGAATTAATTTTTATCATAGAACAAAATGGTCGAAACCGATCGTATTAGTCATAAATCTATAAGCGAATAGAATGAATTACCCCTGCTTCTCTTGGGGTAGTGTGAGCTTTTATTTTAAATGTTGTCCATATTACTTGTATTCATTTGCTTTTCATTTTACTCTTGTGACATACTGACCGTAATAAATGAATGGCAAATCCAATGCGAACACATGGTTATTTGCAAATAGCTCAACGGCGATAATTCTATAAAAGTGAATTTCATATTTTCTCACAAAAGTTCCAAACAATATTATTTGCTAGTTTGAATACTAGTCGTTTAACAGACAAGGTTCCACGTCATTATTTTAAAATCTTACAATCTGTATATACTGTACACTCTTATTTAGTATTTTTGTTCCCTCACAATTTACCAATGGAAGTGTGGAAGCCTTGATATTGATCCGGTTATCCCAATTGACACTCACATGGTTACTTCCAGCACAAAACACCTGTCATTACCGCTCACATCTCTTTTCCGCCACTCGTCATTATCACTAAACTTCATTTCTTGAACGTAGTTATCCTGACCAACCTACCTCCACCCTATACCCCCTCATTCCGAAATTAATTTACTTATCAGATTGGAAGGAAGCGCCCTGTCGTGGAAGGTACCTCGCTCATTCGCTGTCGGCTATTAGAGACCGCTAGGAATGTGTCAACCGTTTGTTTGAGTGTTGTTGAATGAAGAAACTCTCACGTAATTTTTTCTCAGTGGCACGGAACGACGCTCGCATTATTTGTGTTTAGTCGTGACAGTATCTTTAGACATTTCGCACCAGCATCTTCCTGTTCTCTCAAAACTAATGAGCACAAACTTTAAAAAATCCCACTCCTGTTGTACGACAACCAATTTAGGCGGCTCGTCGATTCTCGTCGCATTGCTCATAAATTTTATACAGAATCGCAATAAATAGAAGCTACTTGGTTCCGGAATAAAGTACCTCTCATTAATTTAATCTAAACAAAACGAGAGAGTGGTTTTACGGACAATCAATCAAAACAACCAACAACTATTTTAAGCGCTGAATGAGCCGAACTGCAGCTGCCTCCACAGATTAAACCGCTTAGGTATCCCACTCATGGCTCCAAATTTCGTATTGTCATTTCCTATTCAAAGCATTGCAAAGACCGACCGTAACGTACTACGATCCTGATCATCATTGAAACATTTACAAAACATTTTTTAGTATTTTAAAATCATTGCCCTACAAAGTATTAGAAAAAAATAAGTGTTATAAATAAATTATGCAGGTATTTTTAATTTTGCTCCATTAATCCGGAAACATTCATTTTCATAAATATCCAACAGTTGTCAGGAACAATTGACTGTCTCACGAAGGCAATAAAATTGTCAGTAAGACCCATTTATAGTGTAACAATGTAGTGTTGGACCTCTAGAAAAGTATGAATTTGATTTTGAAATCATTCTTCAATAATTTTACTATTTCTAATCTATTTACAATGTTACTTGGTTACTCAGATTATAAATTCTTCTTTGGACTGTAAACTATTTCGTCCTATAGATTTAGGGATTTGATGGATTTGTTTTTTTTTTAACTCATTCACTTTTTATAATATTTTGCTGGGATAGGGTGAGTTGATTGATCAAAAATTGATGTTATGTGTATTTCATGAACAGCCTTGAATTTGGAAATTTGGAAAGTTAACTGTACTGACATAAACTATCCGATTTGCCTTGGACGACCTTTCTCTGTCTGTACCGATGCAATGCGATCGAGATCTCCCTTAGACTGCCTGAAACAGTTGTGTTTTAATTAGTGTTTTGTGTTCTAGGGAATAATATTAGGTTATCAGTACTGTTCGACTGAAACCTTTCCTCTCGCACCGTTCCATTCTTCTTTCGCTGCCTCTCTTTCTTTTCTTCTCATTCATCACCTATCGTGTTCGACAACGATTATTTCAAGTTCCTTCAATGAAATGCATGATAATTTTACGGATTTAGAAGTCTTATACATGGCACCATCAGGGTTAAGCCCCTGTGTGTTTCAGATTAAAAATTAAAATGTTTTAATTGAAATGGATAAAAACCGCACTCGCATATGGGTTTTTCGTATAAATTTCCTAAAGTTTCGGTAGATAAAACTAGACCATTACACCGATTTCATCCGGACAAAACTTCCGTGACCGTTGTGACGTCACTACTTTCGGAAACATAAAAAGCAGGTGACGAGGGTTACAACTAATAACCATTTTATCTCTAATTATGTTATGTTGCCTCTAATTTGCCATAATCGAGTCTCCTTCCATTTGAAAGAGGTGAAAGTACGTTATTAATAATTTGTATTACCCTGCGGATATGATTAAGGTAACTAAGTAGCTTTTCATGATAATATATTGTCAATTCAGCTCGTGATCTCGAAATCAACCTCTCGAACTTCCTATAAAACGAGTGGCCCTAGCTGAAAATCGTCTTCCGCTGACAGATTGAAACGCGAGGGAGATAGTTCCCACCTTGCTTCAGACAGTTTTTCTTTTCGCTTTGTCTTTTGGACTTTTCGTGCTTGACCCACCATATTGTACAATGATGAAAACCCTCCATAAAATCTGGTTTTATACACTCCCATTTCACATCAGCTCACCGAAAATCGTGAATACATTTTTTCAAGCACCTAGATATTTTGTAAAATCAAGTATTTTATGGTAGTTATAGTTAGAGACTCCAACTCCACCTTCCTCTCTCCCGTCATCTACTACTTTCTGAATGAACGAAAATTGTAAATTTGAATGAGTGGTCATTGGTCGGTTTTTCGAAGTAAGTTCGATGATGAAGCGAATTTGAAATTACTTTTAATAGTACCAATCAATTTCACATCAATACGTCAATCATAGTTCTGTCACATAAAAGAAAAGATGGCTTAGAAAGAAATTCTAAAAATAACAGTCACAATATAACGCTCGACGCGACTTAAATTCTCCAATAATGTAATTACTCTATAATATTTCCCCACTCCAATTTCCAAAATAATTGTGACTTTTGCCACATAGTGCTAAAATAGTTTTTCACATTAAATCTCGATCTGTTATGTAAACATTGACCAGATAGACTCGAAAGACTCAAACGGCAGCTACGGTACACTGATAAGTCCGAGAGCATGACATTTGTTTGTTGATGGTGAATATGGAGAATGAAAGAATTTATTTCTTAACTTCCGATAGTGAAATTTTGTAACTGCTCAATAACATAATTATTGAGTTTCAACTATTAAAGAACATCAAGAACTCAGTAGGAGCCTAGTTACGTATGCAACGAACTATATATGTGACTCTTGGACAACTTCTAAGAAATTGCCCGTGAACATTTATTTTTCAATGTTACCTTGGACTCATTATAGTCATTTGTTGAAATATTTTTATTTGAATTCAAACAATTGCCTAATCATATATTCCCCTAGAAGAGATAATGAGAACTTTGCCCGATTCGATACTTCCCGACCTTGACCCATCTTTAAGGTGTTAACAGTTTGCCAGATCAAAGCAGTTATTTCAACGACTTGGTTGATGAAATGGCTGTTCACTTGTTTCCGTTTTGTTATTGTCGACTCTCTTTTAGTTCTCCGAGGTATAATGGGGTATAAGATAGAGATACAAAGTTTCTGACGTAATCTTCACGTTTGATGCTTCCAACTGTTAAACACTGTATACCTGACCCTCGATTTCGGAGGAGAGGAAGTTCATAAAATGCTTCAAATTCATCATCAGACTTGGTATTTACGTTGAAGTGCAATAATTTCCTGTCACCATGTAGTATATAGGCTGTATGAAAATACCAATGAACAAAGTGAAAATGCTTAAAAGTTGACAACTATACAGGGTGTCACCAAAAAGGGTAATCCTTGAGGAGTCATAGGAAATGCTGAGCGAAAAGTTCAAATAAACATGGGTTTGCAAATCAAGTCTTACTAGCGAAAACCTAAAAAATAAAACTTTTTTCTTACGTTCTATAATTTCTATGAAAAGGCTCCTCGTATAAAAAGATGTCTCGGAGGCAACCTTTAGTTCCTCAAATTTGAATTTGAATCCGCCATCGGCTTGCTCAACTTTCATGTTTCAAAAAAGGAATGGGTTTCCTTGTTGATTTTATAGGGAATTTGATGCTGAACAAAAAACACTACACTCTCGCCTAACGGTCGGTTTTTCGTAATTAGTCCAAGGCTAAAGCATATTCGTGCTAAATGTTCCTATAAATATGGGTACTGACTTTCACAGTCTTGGAAAACATTTACAGCTGATTTAAGATATATTATCAAACACAAAAAAAAAGTTTGAGTTGAAAAGAATAAACTTAGGTACCTATGTATGAAAAAAAAAAAAAAAAAAAAACAGGTTTTGACGTAGCATATTACAGAGACTTACTCTTTCAAAAATCATATCTCGGCAAATGAACTGCGATATAAACAAGCAGATGGCGACATTCAATTGGCGGGGTTGTTATTGAAAATCAATTCGTTATCATGAACAATAATAGGATGTTCTTGGGCAATGAAGAAGTGCCGAGTGAATCTGATTAGGACCCTATACCTGCCCACTGAAGACCATTCTACCATTCAGATCCCTTTATCAACTTGAGCGTCCAACCTAATTTCAATGAGCCAGAATCGCTATTTATGTCTTTTGCACGCAACGCTGGTTAGCAATGACAGCGTCGGCTATTCCCACAGAAAAAGATTTCTTGGCTCGAAAGTGCCCAACCAATACTCGTAAACCCATAACACATATTCCGCCTTTTTGCTCATATAAAATTAGTGCGTTCAACTACTGAAAATATTCATATTTTTCTTTCCCATTCAGCTCCGTGTTCTTCTTCATTTAGGATTCATTTCAATGGGGAATTTTTCCACCAAAAGCACTTGAAAGACAAGCTTTACGCAACGAGCGAGTATGAAGTCAGTTTATAGTTTAACCTAATTACAATTTTCATGTGTTTCAAGTTCACATGATGTCTTGGTGCTTCGATTTTTTAAACTAAATTTTCAGGGCAGATCAATATGCGGTATAAGAGTGCCCGTTCCACTGCATCGAACCCATTTTCTAGCGGTGAATTTCTATCAACACAAGTTGGCTTAGAAAAACAACGACGCAAAGCCATTCCTGTATAGTTAATATTTCTTCATCGTGAACAATCATGAAAGAATTATTCGAAAAGGTAATGATTAATAGGTTCTAATCCGTGGATTTTTTATGGAATTCCAGATTCGTAAAAAAGTTTTGGACTTTTCGAAAACCATTCCTTTCAAGTGATATTTTTTACATACAGTAATGTTTACCATTTCCACTTCCTTAAAATATCAGAAACATGTGGGAAACATCGTGAGTGCAATTGTTTTCAAATCAAGCTGTTAAAATCTAGTTTCATTTAAATGTAAACTGAATTGTGGCGGGAGAGAGTTGGTTTCGACTGCCTGTTTATAGATTGAGTAGTTTTATTCTTCGACTTTAGAGATTCTGAACGATATTCCATTGAACAAGCCCGGAGCACCCGGTTCCAATAACCATTCGATGTTATTCTTGGATTTCAATGACAATTATTACTGTTATTGCCACTATCAATATGGATAAGTTAAACTGAACATAATACAGGGCTCATTTCTTTCGCCTTCCAAGTCGTAGAAATTGATTCAGGGTTTTTTTTAAATACCAAAAGTATTAGAAAATTATGTAGCATTTGTAAAATGATTAAACCTTTCACATACTCAATCAAACCTGTCGCATTTTGAATTAAACTTTTTTCAAACTGAATTCGATTTGGGAACACGGCGATTCAGTTTGCGGAAGGCATTATTCAGTTTGCAACAATTTTAATCATGATTGTGAAGAGTTTCATTCAGCTGGCGAAAGGGTAAATTCTGTTTGCTAATACCGTGCAACGGCGTATGATGAATTGTGCAGTACCTTATTGTTATTATTATTCTTAGTCTTGTAAGTAATTAATAATAGTTTCATTTTTGCTAACCATGACCTGACTACAAATGAACTACTTAAGTGATTCATTTGTGTAGGATGACATTCTCTCATCACTTTACCACCTTTACATCTTCATTGAGTCATTTTTTCACCAGCATTCACCAATAAATTACTATTTTTCAGTTGAAGCATGTATTGCATGAAACCAATTGCACTTTTACCTTCTGAATGCAAAGTTTTTTTTGTATAACTCCTCTTTTTAAAAGATAATTAAAATTTATGGGAAACAAGAATAGTAATGTTCTCAAAACGGTGAATTGACTTTAAAACAATATGTTCAATGGTTTTTTTTTACAGCTAATATTGTTAATCTTTAGATGGTGTCTATCCTGGTGTACAAACTTGTGTACACTCTTCAGCATTTATGAAACAACTTCATCAAAGATCCTTTAGAAAATGGTCAGAAAACGTTAAGCCAGCTCCTTTTTGGCTTCTTTGTGAGGCAACCAAAATTCGATGCTCTGAATTCATTGCTTAAACTTCATGAAACTTTTGCCATTCAAAATAAGTTTGTAGACAAACAGTAGACCGGGAAGTAATTAACTTTAAAAATAAGAATTACTTACTTGCTACTGGTGGTATTAGAAATAGACAAAAATATAGAGCTAGATACGGCTAGTAATAGAATGGACGTGTATGTATATTTACTTCAGTTGAAGAAGAAGAGGCTCCTGAACGATCAATTATATAAAGAACGCAGTATGTTGTCAATGATATTGGTCACTAAAAAAAAACCAAATAAAATGACTGGCGAGGAAGAGGAGTGAGGTATATTACATACTCACATACACCAACACTATACTAGTCCGTCTTTACACAACAAAAGCTGATTTGTATCTAAATACCGAAAATATACTACATTTATGTTGACCCAAACTTGAAAACCCACCAATGGTACAACTGAACTGAACTACGCTTCACTTGTTCGCAAAATTTATTTTAAATTATACCATATTTAATATGGTATAACAAAACTAATCAAAATCTCGATTTCAAAAGGAACTCATGAAAAAAAGTTCAGCCTCGTTCACATTCACATTCGTGTTGAGGTTATTATTCTCCCAGTCAAATGTCGAGCCTTTAAAGAGAGCGAACAGATGGACGTGCATAGAGCTGACCGAGTGGGCTCATTCGATTCATTGAAGTGATTATGTAAATAATAAACGTATAAACGATGTTAAGTTTTCGATATTAGTATTTTTTAAATATTCCAGCCATTTGGTTTTACCTTTTGAGATATATCGAAAGTGATGCCGAGGACTCCATACCAACTTGACCCCAAGTGATTTCCTGACGGCACGGGGGACCTACGGATTTTCGTTTCATTAGGGCATCGGGTTACACACATCTTGAAACGTAAAACAGCCAATTTTGAGAGAGGCGAATTTTGAGAACTTGTTTTCTTCGTCGATTGCAGTGGTCCTTTTGAAAGTAATGAACCAATTGAAGCTTTTCAATTTTTGTATTCTACATGTATTCGAACAATTTTTGCTCCATGGTAATAAACTATCCTGATTATATTTAAAATTTGCTAAATTTTTCAGCGAGTTGTGGAGCGAATTTTTCTTATTTTGTGCGAGCTGGGATTAACAGTCTCCTATAATGTTTAGGCTGATTAACCGTGAAAATTACTAGATTGACCGATGCATCACTGCACATTTGTCTGCCGTACATCCCCCCCCTCAGAGGCAGGAAAATTAACAGCCGAACCACTCAATTAGAAAGAAGGACCCCAAAAGTTCGTTTACGAGATCTCGGCCATCATGGACATTCAATCCGATTATCTTCTAGGAACAACTCTTATTACAAAACCCCGAATACTACACAACATGGTTGCTGACGCTTGGCCCATCCGAGTAACCAGCTGTTAAAGAGCGGTACAGGAGCAAGATGGAATTCTCATCACTAGGGGAATGCAGATACCACAGCCTCTGTAGCGCCTTCCATTTACCTACCTCACTGATCGTTGGGTTCAGTGTTCAAGATCGTCCCTTTCGCGATGATCAAACCAATATGAGACGGGCTTAAAGAAAAATGTGTTTTGTTATCACTTTTACAAAATCCGTTCCTCCTCCAAAAAACTCCAATAAAAAAAAACAAATTAAAACATAAAATTTTAACCTTAGGCCTTTGGGGTTTTCAGAAAAAAATTTTAAATGTGTTAAAATGTTGAGTTAAGTTCAGTATCATTAAACGTTAGCTTCTCTCTGTCCTTTTTGACTGATCCAATTTTGAATCTTATTGGCTGTTTTTCCTTCTATGGCCAAAATACAAATACTCCGACTGTTCTCCAAATTTGGACTGAATCCTACTCGCCCTAAATAGGATTTTTTAGAAAATCTGATTCCCGTATGTGGATACACTACCAATGATGTTATAACAAAAACTCCATTTGAGCAAAACTAAGTACAGAATCACTACAATTTATTATGGAAAACATGAAAATTTGCATAACATCATCTTGTAGGACGCGACTTTTCAAGTATTTAATTACTAAAAAGGAAGGATAACTGGTTATCAAAAAGGAAGGGTATTCGGTGCTTTGAGCGTCAGAATACTTTGATATCCAGATTCTACATTTCAACTCTTAATTCCATCGCGAAGGAAGCCTGACACCACGGCGCTAGAAATGCCAAGACAGTCAAGAGGCAATAACAACCATCATAACCATTCTTGATACCAAATTCAGATATTTCAGTTTAATGGGTAATCAGCAGCCTTCCTCTAATTGAACAATATTTTAGACGTATCAGATGGACGAATTATAAAAACACACACCTAAAGAATATAACCTTTGTTGGGGATATATTATTTTAAGACGAAGGATATAATGATAAGGATAGAATGTGAACACTGTTTGAAGGTGTATCTTAATTTATGGATGTGAATTTTATTTTCAACTTTTCAAGGGGAAAACGCAAAAACAAGTATTCAGTATTTTTTATTATTCGTCGATCTATGGTAACCTCAGTTCTGTTAGACCTCGTCCTGTGGTTCATATTTGCCCAAAACGTTGTTGTTCTGTTGCGCGTCAAGGATTAGATATCAACCCGTCCATTATGATTCACCCTGCATTCGGGATAGATACAGAATCAAACGTCACAAGTACGAAGCGGAGATGAGTTTTTACCTCTTGCCTTACCGTACGGTGCCAACGGTTGCTAACAATACTTCGGCGTTTCGTAACAAAGATTGGCAAAACTCAGATAATTCACTCATCTAACAGGAGCCCCCCTTTCATTGCCGAAAACTGTTATCTCGCAATGCTTTTCTCTCTCCCTCCTCCACAACGACTCTCACCGTGCCAAATTGAGCTGCCCTAGTCCTCACAACCTTGGCTCAATTGATCCGTGGGTACCTACTTGCCACTTCCATACTTGTTCTCCTACGAATGGTTACTTCTCTTATCAATCAACTGCTCTTTCAAACAGTTGAGTAAATCAGAAAGGCACCTAGAAACTTACGATAATTATACTTAACTAATATTAATGAATAATTGTTCCCCAAGTACTATTTCAATGAATTACTGAACGCATCAAGGCCAGAGAATAGATGTAAAAGACTTTAGAATACTTTCCGGAATTACGTTCAGTTTATTGAATGTGTTTCCAAAAGACGTTTTTGCAAATCAGCCACGCATTCTGAAATTATATCTAGAATTATCCGCTTTGATATATCTATATACACGGTGTCCCACGAGTTGTCCCCCTCCCCCTCCTAAAATCGACCAAATGGACAAAAAAAAATTTTTTTTTAATCTTCATAATTTTCTCCTAGGATCCCAAATATCATGTTTCCGCAATCCGCGTAACTTCATAACCATGCGCAAGTGACACTAACTTTTTTATTTCAAATGGGAACCCTAATTTTTTTATTGGAGATTCGGATACAACCCACAATTTTATCAAAATTTGACCCCTCAACCAATTTTTTTTTATTGCCCGCAACCAGTTCAGCGAGTACGTAAAGTTGCTCTACCCCAAAATTGTCCAATAGTGGATGATGGTGAACTTCAAAGTGGCACATGAATTTTCGTGTTTTTTTTTATTTTTTTTTTTTTTATTTTTTTTTTTTTAACGCTGATTCACGTGATGCTATCCGTTTTTTGATTTGATTCAATTCTTGCAGAATAATGTCCGAAATTTGTTTGTTTCGCGTGAAAAACCATGATGATTTTTCACTTGAAGAAGGTTACAATCTCCTCTTTTCACATTTTCCAACCGGACCTCGAAAATTAATCCCCGTAATAATCTGAAAACAGACGCCTAAAATTTAAAAAACGGACGCGAAATAAACAAACTTCTGTGACCCTGGAGAAGGGTGTGATCGGCACATATTTTCACTCAATAGCAAATTGAATAAGTTGCCGAGTAATGAAGTGAGTGGCTGTAGGGAGAGAACGGTGAGGTAGAATCAGTGGGCGACGTCATGTTCATCTGTTGCATCGTCATAAAAAAAAAACTTGAAATTTATCTTGTAGAATATGTAATCGGAAAAGTTATGGTAATAGATGTGGAGTGCGATGGCTATATGCCATACAGTACTTATCGATATAAGTATGATACTGAATTGTGACTTACCACTCAGCCGACTTGTAATCTCACGGAATCTAATAATGAATAGCGGTAGTTTATTTGAGAGGCTCTTGGCATTCAATGATACATAATTCATATTATTTAGTCAACGCTGTTCAGCGACGACTAAGTCACGAGTCAAGATTTAATCAAAAAGCGTTTGCGTTTAGTTGGAAATAATACTAATATGATGACCACGTTGGCTTTGCACTTTGTTTCAATCACTTATGCATTGAAGGGATTTCGTTTGACTGATCGCAATTTATTTCCAAATATTTATAGTTTATATGGCAATCCACCATAAATCACCATCCTCAGCAAAATGTTCAAGTTATCCTCATAATGCTGTTATCTTCATTCCAATAAATTGAGTATTAACTATCTAAATTTGTTATTGGATATTGCAGAATATGAATCACAAGATACTATACATTCAGTTTTGAAAATTTAAAAAACTCAAAGCCCAACCACACGCCAAAATAGGAGATCTGCATTCAGAACAGTGCACAACGATTCACTCTAAAGGATCACATCATTGTGTAATTAACAGACTAATAATAATTGTGTCGAAATGGACTGGTCACAATACAGAATGGTATTTCACTTACTTTATCTTATTTCATTTATTTCACATTTGATATACTCTGGAAGCCATAGACTTTGCTTACTTATTTCATCTTCATGCGTATTTTTTCTCGACGCTGCCAACTTCCACGCTCTAGCAGGCGTTTTTGTTTTTCAATAAATGGGTATTGTACCGTGGGATCAGAAAAAGGGTGGATAAGCAAACAATTATTCAAAAAATAAAATATTTGCCACTGCCTGCCCTCAAAGTAGAATTAGAAATGAACTTCATGGTGTATTTAATAATGTTATTATAATTATTGTGCTTTAAGACCCCGTTTATTAAGACCAGTTGGTGATTAATGTGGTTATCTTACTAATTTTCAAGAAAATAAAGAGGGACTAAAGCTTTAAATAATATGCAAATTCCTTAAGGATGTACATAGAAAGTTCATTATGCAACTGTTCAATGGAAGGTGAGCAAACATTGTACACCCTCAGTCTAGTCTCTGGTTACAATATTCATTCTATTGATTTGTTTGGTTTATCATCATTACATTGTCAACCATGATAGTAACTGCTTTATTGAACCAATCAATTTCACACATCCATTGAAAAAGTTTACTTTGCATGTTGAAACTTGGCACGATGGCATGGGGTGTGAGATGACAGTTATTGCATGATGTCGGACCTCAAACCCTAAATATACATGCAAACCTTTCAGTGTATAATTTAAACTATAAAATTGATGAATAGTTATTCAAAGCACGTGATTTTTCAGTACGGAGAAAAATCCCTTTTCGTTTCTTACTCAATTATAATGCTTACATCAATAACAGACATTTACTTATCGTGACTGTGAAACCATACAAACTCATCCTTAAAACAAAGGCGCGCTTCTATACTATTGTTTCTATTCGTTTTCATACCTTTTCCTTCCATAAAAGGCTTGGATTTAGTTTTCACATCAACAAAAGTCATCTTATCAGCTAAACATTATTCCCCAAAGCCTGGTTACTCATTTCCGCAATTTTTCATTTTCATACGGGTGACAAACACAGTTTTTGTTACCAGAAAATATAGTAATTTGCAATTATTACTACTTGCAATGCTTCAACATCAAAAGGTCCACAGTTTTGACAGCAAACATTAACTTTTGTTAGATCTATAAAACATACGACCTAATACTATCGCGAGAAACTCTCACGTTGACAATCCTTCATTTTGATTCGTCAAAGTTTTAGTTGGGATATTCGAAATAGCTATTTTCTGGTTAAAAAAAAAAAAAAAAAAAAAAAAAAAATCTTGGTGTTATAATGAAACACCCGAAATCACTGGTTTCTCAGTTGGTGAGAGAAAATTGAAAAGTAAACATATGTTAGCAGTCTGGAGACTTGACATTAATAATAGAATAGGTAAATGAGAAGCTTATGTGGACATTTCAAGAAAGGAAGTACGAAATTAATCTTCCATATCGTAGAAATCAAAATTAGCACATTGATAAATCGAAGCTTTCACTGTGACGTTAAGTAAATATTTGTGATTTTAATTTGATATGACAATATTTATAGTAACAATTTAAGTTTTTTTTGCTATAATGCATCGTTTAGGTTATCTTGATGTGCACTATGATATTATCAGAATTATACTGTGTGAATTTAGTAAAATAACATCAGTTATTTTAATAATTTTGTTGATAAAGATATTCAGACCGCTTACGAGATCGTAGTGTATCCACAGCATTAGTTTGATAGCTTGTAAAAAATGTTAGTTTCTTAGATGGGCAAAACACATTTAGATGAGAATATAATGCAAAAAATTGGAAGACTGATTGGCCGTATGTGTCTGGGGTGAGTAGCTGGAGGAGTTTCGTGCAGAGATAACGCGAAGGGACCAAGAAATCCTGGCCATGTCAGCAAAGATGAAGACGTTGGAAGAGCAACACCAAGACTACCAGAGGCATATAGCCGTGCTGAAGGAGTCCCTCTGCGCCAAGGAAGAGCACTACAACATGCTTCAGGCAGACGTTAGTAAACTTCATCATTCCCCTCAAGAGGTTTACATTCCAATTCATTCTATCTATTCGACAAATTATAATGCCCCCTCTCCAATTTCACCCACCCCGACATACCTTTTTAATTTTATTCCTCATCAATACATCATCCATCACCTAACCCAATAACACCAAGCCCTCACAAGACGAGTGGGTTTCTGTTGGGATGAATCATTTCATATCATACATTTCTGCTCACAGCCATTTCACAAGCGTTGAGTTACATACAACGAACCCCATAATTACGATTCGCAGATATATCACCATATAAACCAATTTCCATATTTTTGGGAGCTCATGTTAATTTCATCCACTGAGTTATTGTATTATGCATCTTTTATTTACGTACCTCAAACTAGTTGATTTTAAAGTTTAGGTCATCATCACTAACAAGCCATTCCCCAACAAACATAAGAAGAAACACTACTTATAAAGTAAATGGTAAATGGCAGGTTATATCCCATTAATCGAGAGAAATGAAGAGCTATAATAGTAGGTACAAAGAGTTGAGTGCAACCCGATGAAATAGACACGGTCATCTATTCTTTTATTTCGATGAAATTTAAAGTTACATACATTTTTCTAGTTCGTGAAAATAGGAAATATTTTCAACCGTTTTCTCCATTGAAATGGGTTTCCGTACAGAAAGCTATTATTCCTTGAAGATATATCCAGGGATTGAGAAGATTAGGGCGTTGGTAAACCATTTGAATAAGTTCATTTATTTTGAAAATCAAACACAGCCTCATTTCATTGCGGTATCAGTAAATTTTTTTTTTTTTTTAATTCTAATGTTCATACTTTCTCGTACAATTACTATTCATTTATTCAATTGCTGCAATGAGGAGTTATTTAATTTTGTAATAACATGGTTTGTCACACATAATTCACTAACTCCACCATAGTTTCTCGTATTTCTGTCTTACCCAAATATCATGTTAACCAGTGCACTATCCGATTTAAAAAGGATCATGAAGAGCTCACGAAAGCTTGTGGAGGGTTTCGCCAACCCTCTCTGCATTGACCGCAGTAAAAATAAATCTACTTCATCGAATGGTTTCAGTTTCTTGTTGAATGGACAGTGAAATCCTCGAACGCATGGCTGTAGAGTTACCTTACCTTAACCCACTCGCCTTCATTGGCTCAACACATTACATCGTACACCCATTCTTATGTTGTATAAGTATTATTACAATTTCATTCATATTATGTTCATTCCAGCATTCCATAGTTTTCTTTGACCCTGTACAGATCCTACTGGTTTCAGCGTGACACTCTTTTTCATCCTTGTCATCAGAACATATTCAACAAAAGTGATCTTGACAATACACCATCGACCTTGATCACATTTCGCAATAGAGATCTAATGTGGCTTCCACATAGATATCACAAACGATGTGCTAGTGTTTATTTTATGATTTATTTTTTCGTCACTTGAAACATCTTAGCATTGGTTAGTGTGTTGATGACTAGCCAAGAGGAAGATTGATTATAGAAATGAAACATTTTTGAATAAGGTTGAATACATAAGGTTATGCGAAACGAAAGATCCATTTATTTCAAATTATCAAGCATTAGTAATTGTTTATAATAGCAGAGCAATATGGCTAAACTTCCGGATAGTGATCATTTTGGTGTTAATAATATCAGTATCCTCGAAAACGAAAACCTTAAAAAAACAGAAGTTAATTAGTAATATATTTAGAATTTGAGAGAGCCTAATCTAGTGATTTGATAATAATGAAGTGAAACGTAAATGAAAGTAGAACGGGTTGGAAAAAAAACTGTGAGACTACATTGTACGGGAACTACAAGTCTGACGGTATGCGATTAATGAAAGAAAGAATGGAAATGAATAATCCAAGTGATAGGGTTCCTCAGTTAATTTCCGATGGCGTGCACAGATTAAGAAAATGTAAATGCACGGAATCGAAAGCCTTGACCTATTTTGAATGTCAGGATAACATCTTATGGAAATCTACAGTTGACGATGGTACACGGAAATTATTAGAAACGTAGATTCGAGCAAGTTATAGGAAGATGATCACTCTTATATTGAATGTGGTTAAGGAATTATCGGTATACTTATTGTGTGCAACAGTTGACACTCATTTGTTGATGTACTTATTTCATACACGGCCCTCATACTTCAATGCTCGAAGGAGATTACGCTTTTTGCCACTACTATGGTCGTTGTTGTGGACCTTTTCCGAATGGAGCACCTTTTAAGCGATCCACATAACCATGTAGTCCCTAATATCAGATTGTGATTAGAACCTACAATTTACTACGATACGAATCTGTACCCTCGCCAGAATACTCCCATCCCCACTGGAGATCGTAGCCTCTGATGGATTCGACCGAGGCATATGTGACGTGGACGGTCTATAATTCTCTTGGTTGTTGAAGGAAGGCTAGGCCATTCAGTCCCTCCATCCCTGTAACAGGTGTAGTTTGGCAGCGTAATGGCCTTTAGGGCACTCTCCATGTCACCCGTTCCTTCTCCATTTTTTTCTGGGCTACTCCTCTACCGGCCTTCGTCTTCTTCATGACTGGTAGAAAGAGTTTGCTTGATTCTTGATCTCTACCAATCAATTCGTGTAGGTTTTGTTGATATGGTCTTTTTTTGGTTACTTTTGCCGAGAAAATTGTAGATGGTAATTGTGTGCAGGATATAGGTGTGTGATGGTATGACGGGAAATTGCTTCTAATATTTACACACGGATACAAAGACATCGATTTAGAAAGTCGCGTACTCAGAATAGAGCATAATATGCATACATCATGTATGTAATATCAACTTTGTGTCATCTAACGTTGTCGTGTCTTCATCGCATTACTTAGCTTCTTAAGCAATTCACTAGAGACTAAACAGCTCTTGCGCTAGGATATTGCCTATTCTCTTCTGGTCTTATCCACAAGCATAATGTGGCATCCACTTGAAAAAAACCAGCAGAAAAAAATCATAAAACCAATGGAATGGTGAGGGGCATTGCGAAGATGTTACATAGTGATTCAACTCAAGACTCAGTCATCACCGGTGATTTGTAATAAGGAATGTTGAACGGCTCTGAGTCCGAAAATGAATGGGCTAGATTCTAGGACACGAGATTAAGTTTACCTTTCAGTGAATGAATAAACTGCAGAAGAAGAAGAGAAACTGAAGACTTGTTTAACCTCCAAGTTTAACTGCCAAGAGCAGGAGCTACCTCGCCTTGAAGTGTACTGGCAGCTTGTTAGTTTTAATGGGATGACTCATGATGCTCTTTTTCGAGTTTTAATTTTTTTTTTTTTTTTTTTCTCGTGGTCTTCATTCATTTAGCGAACATGCTGAAGATTCCAAGATCTTGTCCATAATTTGAGAAAAATCCATGGACCAAAGAGATTCCAATGACTTCCCTGCAGTTGTCATAATCATCGATGATATCAATAACTGCTGCTTGGAGGTTCTAAAACTGAGAGCAGTACCTAAGTATACATCTTTAATTCTTACTGCATTCTGATGTGAAGGTCACCTCAGAGATCGAAACAGTCCATGATCAGAAATAGGATGCATTGCATAGATTGTATAGTAGGTATATAGCCCTTTCTAGAGTAACCCTATCTGTCCGCAATATATTTTAGTGGTCTCAGTGACCGGGGGTTTCTCACAAACGTCATCGAGCTTCAACCAAATAGCGGAAATTCCTTAATACAACTAATGATGAGTGCAGCTGTAAATCCAAAATGTGAACAGCACATTTGAATCATTTCGTAAGCATCATAGTAAATGGTAACAATGAAAAGGTGAACGGGACAAAGGGAGAGAAAAAGAAAGCGTTGGGATCGAGCAGAAGTGCATTCATTGAGGTCGGTCCAGAAGAAGAAAAAGTGTCACGTACCAGCTCTCAACACGTCCACTTTTGCCTTCAAGGATCGGTGGCGTGAAGTGAAGAGGACAGTCTCTGACCCTCGCTACTTACTGTTGTGCCCAAGTATCATCATTGTACTCGTTTAAAATTATTTGTGACGTACCTAACATATAAATCTTTCAAGTACAAATTTTAATGTTACGCCATAGGTACGGCGAATGTAATTTACTAGTGAGCTGTGACAACAGATTTCACTCTATTTCATTCCCATTTAATTTACAATTGTTTGAAACGAGAACGAAATCAAACGGGATGTAAAATTAACAATACTTACAAATATTATTTACCAATGGCGTATATATTACTTCAATCAGTGAATAATATTATTACAAATATCAGCAGTATTTTCTTGATTATATTGATGGCTGTCGTTACTGACCAATCATCTAGAGGACATCATTATTGACAGTTAATCAAACCTTCAATTATATGCCTTTTTGAATAAGGCAACCTCAACTTCATCCGTTCTAAGAACTTTATAAATTGAAAAATATTCTCGAATAATTTTTGAAAAGAAAACTGAAAACTGTCGGATTCCTCAGCTGAGTTTTCCTCTATTAAACAAACAACGATGACCTCGGAGAAGTGCTGGGTTGTTTTTGAAGCAGGATAAATTCTAATTGAGAGACATCAGCTATGGATACTGATCGAATCGGCTTTCCTCACTTCGTGAAATTAAACATCTATAACGGCTGAAGAGAGCGACGGCTCCAGTTACCCTGAATAGTTCACCATATGCAACTATCAGCGAATGTCTCCCTCAAAAATCCGTCTTAGAGGAATTCCTAATCACCGCTTCAAAAACACAAAAATGAACTTTCGGCGCTATCATAGTTAGCAGGATAGACACACTCTCACAATTGTGAAGGGAGTTGTCACATATTGCACTTGAACATATGCTGAAAGAAAAAAGTTCATGAAAGATATTAACGTCTAACTAATATAGTTCGAACGGTGCATTTTGATTATGAGACTCTGTAATTTACTAACATCAAAAGAGCTGTTTATCTAGTATTCATCACTGGTTAATCACGTAGCTCAAAATAAATACATATTGTAATATTAGTGTAACTAATAGCTGTTAGTTTTCTGTATCGTAAAGAGGGTAAATTGCTTAGAGGATCGGTTGTGAGTGAGTCACTTGTTGGGTGGAGGTGACTTGTTGAATTTGATGCCGGTTGGTGTCACTTCAAAATCGCCCTATAAGCGGAGGCCTTCATTTGAACGATTCCCAACAAGTGAGACAATGCTGCAAGTATCTGGTGTCGATCGCTACTTCCTCAATGTATCGTTACCCTCCCGCAAAACCGACAACAAACAAGGCTAATGTTCAACTTTTCTACTCAAACAAATGTGATGGCCGACGTCACAATTTTTGGAGTTGATTTTAAAATTTAAAAAAAAACTCACAATTAGGGGAATTTGATAGGTGATTTTCCTGAAAATGGAGCACTAAATTACCCTCAAGTCCCCATCAACATCCGTCACTACAAGGGTCGACAATGGCGGAGCAGCTGACTTCAGCTGAGCTGTCAAATGCTGAGATCCGGGATTCGACGAAGAGAATATTTTAATGAATCTAAGATCTTCCTCATTTCGAATTAGTTAATGAACCTCCATGTTCAAACAGAGCTCATAACGCCCAGGATTTTCTACTTGCAGAAGTGGATAATCTCACATCAATTTAATCGGATCACCATCTCAGTCATGCCACTACCTCGCACCACCTGAGCCAAAACTGTTGGAAACTAAACTATAACTGATCATTATGTGCTCACCAAGCATATCCTGAAATGAATATGTTCGATCATGTCCAAAGATGGGATATTGTGGTGAACCATGAAATATTTATTTATTCGAGCATTTTGGTTTTTGAGCAAATTTTTGGCTGAAAAGAGGGCGAATCTGAAATTATTTATTGTTTAAGGAAAACCCCGTGTTCCTTTGGTGGTAACGCAACTTCACTCTTTCAAGGGGGCTGAATATTTATTTTTTCATAATAATAACCACTTTTATTTGACAGAATTTTTCCCCGTTAAGCGAACTTGTCAATTAAAACCTCTGGTCGGTGAAGTATTGAAAATATTTTCCATTCACGGCATTTAATTTGCAATATGTTGATTTCAACATTTTCCTTACAGTATCAGCTGATTAAGACACAGTTAGGCGAACACATTGCAATCATCGCGGATCAAAGGTTGATATTAAGTACATGCTTGAGTATCATGCAATAGTGGATCCATAACAAACACAATCACGCTTCAAGCATAGTAACGAGTTGAAATGTTACTGCGACTGCCGCTTGAACTGTATAAAATAACACGTAAACATTATGACCTGACCCTATCTACAATTTACATAAAATCGTTTAATTTAATGTAAAATCATTATTTTTAAATTTCTTTCTATTGGCTGAAAATTGATTGTAAGTATTAGCTCCGTTTACTTAGGACTCAAACTGAAAACAAATAAATACCAATCAGTAGAATGTCTACACGTGTACATCTCTCACTAAGTTTGTCTCTTTACAACTGATAAAAAGCAACCCGAGCCCTAGATACAACAAGTAAAATGTCTTTTCGACGTTCGGTTTTTATACCCAATACAAACAACAAATTAGTTCTTAATAGAAATTTTAAAAAATTAAGGAGTGAAAACTGTCAAAAGTATTCAGCAATGCGTGTGTGTGTCACAGAAATCTCAATTGAGATAAGTATCTAAAATATGATAATTTTCCCTTTAGATCTTATAGTTCCTTCTTCAGTATGAAGCGGCTTCCTCCTGCCAAATCACTATTCCAGGCAGCGAGTCGAACAAATAGCACCCGAGAAATACGGTTGTGGCTCGAGATCGGGGTATGGGGAAAAACGAGGTTTGCCCGATATGAACTTGATGGGTTCTTTATGATGTCCCGTTATCCTGATCCGTTGATCCCCCTTTCGAAATTCCGACGACGAAAAAATGGAAAATCGATTGAATGAGGCCTATGCAGCATCCACAAAATCATGTACACATGTAAAGTCACACACGTACACATACAGACAGATGGACACCGGACATATGGAGTCTTACACATTTGGAATTCAGGGTGCTCTTGAAGAGGTTTTTCGTGATCATCCCTTAATTGAGCATGAAAAGACCTGCTTAAAAATCCGATTCAGACCTCCTGAATTCAAATCCATGTAAAAATAGTTATTCATAGGTCGGACTCGTGCGGTTATTGTATATACTGGGTGGCATGAGATCCGATGGCGTCATTGTTCACCTTTATGTATAAAGTGTTCAAGAGGTGCATTAATGTGCATGAAGTTGGACTTGAATAAACTTCTGGTGCCTCTAGGAATACTATAATATCGTCCGAACCAGTAACTACTCATTCATTTGCTAATAGAAATGCCGATTTCACCAACGAATAGATGGCAAGCTATGAAGCGTGAAGTCTCGCACAAATACATGGTAGACAAACGAAGGACGGTATTGATTCCATTGGAGGAATATCTATGCAATCAAGATCGCTTTGGAAAATATTTGCTATGGCTTCCTGCATAGAGCCTGCCAGCTATGCTGATATTCCTCGAATCTCTAACGTGTAATTCAGTGTAACTTTAGTACTAATTCCCTTTGATATGGAGGCACATATCAAATCTATACAATTATTATCGACAATTTTACGTCGGTGTATAGAAATGCTCTCTAACGTGAGCTAAAATAAATGTAGTCAGTTAATTTTTAGAGCAACCGAAGGCAGCAGACAATCCAGGATTAGGTCGGATGGAGATTGTGTGAGGGATGCACAAGCGGTATAGCATTTTCCTGATCAAAGCAGAATTGTTCGGTGATAGCACCAATAGGCTTTGTGGTAATACGAAACTTTCGGCGGAGGAACTAGCAACTAATATCATAAAATGTATAATTATCTGCTTGATAAAGTTACCGACCTTTCCATTCAAAAGTGAAATCATCACTTGGGCTAAAGCATCATTAGTGACCACTTGAAAATAGAACGTTTTATAATTCGCTTTATTTATCAATCAAACAAGATACATTACGTAGTCTGCAATTTCTAATGATAAGCTAGTGAACTTCGGTAATGTGGTGCAATCAGAAAAAATAGTTATCTGCTACAAATAACCAGTAGCACTGCCGTTCTTCTACGGGACATTTCGGCCTTGGGCTTTTGAATTTATTTTAAATACATTATTTCGTTTTTTAATTTCAGACTTCGGAAAGATCATAGAAGCAAAATTAGATCAGTCTCTAACAATGAAAATTTTCATTTACCTTAACTAATGTCCATCTAATTAACATTAAAAATTACATCAACAATCTGCATTGGTCACTAGCTAATCACTTCTTATGTTTGGAGGTTACACAAAACTTTCCAGGCAGTATGTTTTGCTCCTGTGTTTACCAAGGTAGCGGAAATATCTTTTCAGGGTCGTGCATTGGTCAGACCGTTTTGCTAAAACAGCAGGACCTGGCTCATAAATAGAATAAAAACTGCGATCAGCTGGTTCTTTGGCATTGCTTTTCAGCGTTTGTTTGTTACGTAGACCAGAAGGGAATATGAGTTTAAGTCATTTTCCTCTCACTCCATTGATCTAATTAAATTAAGATTCGTAGAAAACTAGCTCCTGGCCCAATCGAATTTGGACATTTTCAACAGCTTGACTAGTTTTTGCATTTCGTCTATGATCGCAGATTTTTAAAGTAACATTGCTTGTGGTGAAACTAGTAGAAGATCGTCTGGTGGCAAGCAAAAGAAATGGTTCCAAAAATTTACACAATTGTATAATTACATAGTTTTTTTCCTGTGACAAAAGATGCCAATCTCATTGTAATGGATACTACTGAATTAATCGCAATGAAATTCATCTGGAATCCCTTTAAAGGTTGTCTGTAGTAACCTCCCAATCTGTACACGATGGGAAAAAATCATTGTGAGCAAACTGTGTATACATTTCACGTTTGTGCTTCTTAACACAGCGCCATTAATGGAATGGAATCGGACCATCCAGGTGCTAACCGAGGCAAATTTGTCAGTATCGGACAAAACTCAACCAATATTGCAGTACTGGAAATGCATCTCCAGCACAATAAATTTTTAATATCAATAGGCCTTTTTTTAGAGGAAGAAACCGTTTAATAACCACCTTGTTACTACCTGCATGGTTTGGGTTGGGCTATATTGCTCGTCAATACCCATAAGCAACATAGGTCATGAGTTGATTGGGAAGGATTCCATTTGAACCCCCTCCCCCAACATTACTTGAAGGGTGTAATTGCAAGAACCCTTTTAACTTCAAATACCTGTTTCGTTTATCACGGAAAACTTCAGCTATACCCAACAGTGAGAGAGAGCTGGTTACTGCCACATCACCTGGTGATGTGCCAAATCGTAGTGCCTTGATCAAGAACGTTACCTTCATTCCGTCTCTGGCCATCTCATGCTAGATCAAGGACAAATCAGTAGTAAATGAACTCTGTAATCAACCACCTTGGAGCCAACTGGTCTAACGAATTGTAATGAAGATAATTTCGTGTAACTTCAGAAGTTCAGGAGAGAGCCGGAGACCCACATCACCACCAAAAGTAACTTGAAATATTGATATTCAGGAGACACATCGTTTTAAAAAGGTTAGACTGCTCATCTTCAACCTGTTTCTCCTGACTGGAAGACCCAATGTTGGCCTGTGCTCCGACAAGAAGGGAGAAATCAATGTAAGTCAGAGCTCCTTTCAGATCTTCTACCTACAGTAGATCAAATTTGGGAATTTAAAGAATCGAGAGGAATAGATTTAGCAAAGAAGTACAACGGAATAGTAGATGGAGTATTCTTCATTTTGTTCCATAATTCTCTTGGTGAGTACATTATAAAAATATCCGTGTTAATTGAAGTCTAAACCACGAAGCGAGAAAAGACGGGTTATGAAAAAAATAAGGTAATAGGTCATTGGGTTACTCATCGTGACCATATTAATTAGGTGCACACTAAAAAAGTTCTAACTAATACCATTTTTGAGAAAAAGTTCCAACTTTTCACAAACTATTTGTTTATGATATTAGTTCATTTTATCATCATAATATGTATATAAACAGGTATACCTGTTTATTTATTTTTTTAATTTCCTTAACTCGTTCCTGTACTATTTGATCTTATAGCTGTTTGCCTGTGCGCTTGTTTTTCTATCAGATTAAATCAAAGCCACTCACAAGTCCCCCAAAGCCTTTAAACCACTCTAACGATGTAAACAGGAGATTTTCCCTTAGTTGAGTCATGTAGGAAGTTTCAACATTGAAATACCATTTTCAGTTGAATGCGACAAATCCTGATTCCATTTCATCAAGCCCAGGATCAACTCATATTTATTTTTAAAGGTCCCACTAGGATATATTATTTTCTCAGACTTTTTCCATATCCGTTGATTGATAATTAAATCTGCGGCCTTTGAAGAGCCGTCTTCCTAATCTTTTCAGTCTCCTTTTTGTCGAACCAGTTTTTTGTAAAAGCTGTTGGGGTTTAAATGAAGAAGATTTACGTTCAAACTTCAGTTTTTCTCTCTTTTATTTTTAATATTTTTTTTGTTTCAAATATGGAGTACTTATAACATCTTTGTGTGATGACAACAGTTCGGTATCGGTCGATACTATTGAATGTTAACACAAGTTTATAGTAGCCCAAGTCGTTTTACTCAAATTTTAGGCTCTTCTTGCACTCTCTTTATCGATATACGTTTCGGTTGAAAAAAGCTAGCTTCCGTTTTACATTTGCATTCTATTCACTGACCTTTGACAATTGCCAACCGAAATACACAGTTTGAACGTTGGATTTCTAAATTCGGAGTACGGCCCACTTGCGCAATCACGGTCTAAACTTTGACTTTCACATTGGCTTTCTGGAACCCTGCTTTTACTTTCCCATCAGTACCTCCAACAATTTTCAACCTTTAACCCGTTAACTGGTTGGTATGAAAACAGGGCACTGATAAGAGTTTGGTGTAGGTGAAATCGATTATCAAATTGTTTTTCAGTTCAAAAATCAGTTTTGGCTCGTTTTGTTGACATCTGTTATATTCTGGATCTACTTCGTGGAATCCCGTCCGTTGGGTTCCACTGTTGGACCCGACAAAGTTCTCCAGTCTCTTTGAATAACCTCAGTTCATCCCTCCTCTACAATCCCACCTCAACGCATTAATGAAACACTTTTTGGGGTGAATCTCTTTTAAAGAGAGCCTCGTACAGAATGTGATTTTTCATTTCGATGCCTGTCGCTGGAAATCTATCACTCTCTCAATTTCCTTGAAACTGGAGTTCGTTTGCAACTCCAACTTTGTTTATAACTTGTATGTGGAGGTATACATAAGGGAAATCTCTCAGGGTGGGGGGTTTGAGCCTCGAGCATGGAAGCCTGTTGGCTACCTGGTGAGGGGTGTAAGGACGTTGATTAGTCGCTTTGCTTTGAATAGAGCTCATTGGGATTTGTGCCCCAAAGAGATCAAATCTGGATTGGGAGAGTACAGGGCACGATTATGTGGGATGCCGTCTCATAAGTCTACACAGGGTTGAAGTTTTCATGACCCCGACCGCTTTCCGTTGTGGATGAAATCATAGGGATGGAAAGTCTGTTTATAAGGCCGACCATTGTTTTTAATTTCCTACGGTTTTTTCTAAGTGGGAGTAGTGTTGATCTTAGGTTAGGCTGGCGTAAGTAACTGAGTATGTGCCTTTTAATATTGGACCATCTTCCTGTGGTTTTTTGGTTGAATCGTGAGAGATGGTCCTTTGAAGGTAATTTTTGGCAAACCGACAGCTGGCTTGGGCCCTATGAATGGAGTTTGGGAGACCCTTCTTGCAAGCCTCTTCGTCACCAGTTATACCTCTATGCCCCGGCATCCACTCCAGGCGAGCCCAGATGTGTTTGGCTAGATTGTTGATTGTTTGCATGCAGCATCATACCACTCGCATGAGATGGTTGGAGCCGTCTCCCTTGCTCTCCCATTGCCTCTTGAATCATCCGAAAGTCTGGGATATCCTGTGGGTGTCGAACTAGACCATTCCATCACCTCCCATGTTACAGCCGTCAGTGCTTTTAGCGATGCTTGGCTCTCAGAGAGGATACGGTCGTTCACTCTTTTATGTCCCCTCATAAGGCTCTCCATAGTTCCTTCCTCGGTTGCCATAATTTCTGCTTGGAAGTATTGTATACTCAATGATTTGCTATCGAGTCTATTGAATTAAATCTACTCCTATTGGCTCAAAAACCTACTTGGTCTTGATGTACCAACTTCTTTCCATATCGCTGATTCTGGTGGAGATCAAACGGCTTTCGACATATGGGTCAGCAACAACTGTCTGTAGTTAGGTCCCTCCCTTATGAAAATCTTCTTTCCATAGCTTCGGCAAATATTGGGTAATCAATTTTCTCCCTAGTGGTTTGACACTTCTTATTTTGCTGATATATTACTATTAGTATCTGTTATTTCATCTGTAGTATACTGATTGGTATCAAATAGATCCAGTGTTCTTCCGTCCATGATGAAGTGCTCCTCATGGTAGTCATATGCGTCTTGGAAAAGCTCTTTCCATCTATTCATTTATCGATGTGTTGACCATTTAAATCGCTGCTGTGGGAAATATTTAAAATTGCCATTTTGGTCATTTCAAGTTTATAACACATGATAAAAGATAAAACTCGAGTAACTTATATCATAACTTACTATTCCCAATTTATCGATCGTTTTTCCGTGCGGCTTTCTTAATTGTAAATACAGGCGACATTTTTATTCAAAATATAGGTTCGTACCGATTGTCTTGGTTATGGTGGCAATTATTTATTTCAATAGTAGGGCTTAAACTAAATCAACCACACTGTCAAAACCTCTGAAAAAACTTGCCACTTGGACAGGACATGCTCACAAAATTTGGTTACGTATCAACCACCCGACTACATGCTGTGCACCATTCATTGTTACTCATATGATCTGGGCTCGCCTTCAAAAAAGGACAAAAACGACTGCAAATTCAGCACGATACACAAGATTTAATCGAGAAGATACAACTCATAAGAACACTCATTCTAATAAAAGTTAAATTTATTAACATTATAAAAACTGTTTCACAGTTAATGACTTGTAATTCATTAAATCATTCTCATATTTCTTTCTAATTCCATCACTGGCATGTGCATGATACGGTGGCCTTAATGTGAGTCCTGAAACATCCCGCTTGTTATCACTAAGTGTAGCAAAAAGCGAGGAGTTCTTCAGATAAATGACAAAGAGCAAGCACAAAGCAGGTAAAAGGCAAAGGTAGATATAGTGCAAGAGAGCATGTTCCGATTTTAAACTCACCCAAACGAAAGCCTTAAAGAATATGAGCATGTTCAAACCGAGTGGCTAGAGGTTCGCTGTCTGAATGGCAAACCGTTCATGTTAATTTGCGACAAGGTTCATTACTCCTATAAATATGCTATTGCTCGCGCCGCAAATGCATGCTCAGTTGTACAATGTCAAACATTTCCTCCGGTATTCATTTTTGAAATCCCGAGTTCCATGGGCATTTCTATTCATGAAGCACCTCACTCTTGACATACATCAGTTCATGATACAATTTCCAAGACCGGAGATACAAATTGTCAAGATATCAACTTCAGATAACATTGTTATAAATCAAACGGAGTCATTACGAAGGAAGTGAAACGGAAAGTCTCCTTGTTCGTAGAAGTGGGTTATATAACACTGTTTGAGTATGTATGGCTCACAAATGTGGAAGAAATAAAAATTAAAAAAGTCAGTTATAGATCGTACAGTAGTAAACGTTCTCGGATGAGCGTATGTACTTTTCTTTGAGGTAAACTGAGTACAACCTCGTGAATATAATTCAAAAATTAAATGAGACTTACAAGCAATACCCTACGAAATAAAGTATAGATTTTCAAAGAGATAAGAAGTTTGTTTAAGACTCTACTTGGAACAAAGCTTCAAACCGCTCGCAATTAAACGATCAGATGCCTGGTAATACTTGAATCTTGAATTTTTTGGGTAAATAAGTCTATTTCTAACTATAATGAAGAAAATTGCAGTTGGATAAATAGAGCGTAGAAGTTTTGTAAGCGCTTTCATTCGACCAAGAACGAACAAAAGTTTCGAAGAAGATAGGAATGGGGAAACACTGATGATACCATCATTTATAGTGTTTCAGCGTGTATGGAGTTGAAACCTAAATCTTCGGCTAAGCAAAATAGTTAATGCAAAACCTCCTAGTGTTATTACCTTTCATATGATTCGTGTATAAACATTTAAAAAATAATGCCATTTATTGTGATGCGGAATCAACCAACTTCTCGTTTTGGCCAACATATTGGGAACCTATTCAATTCTTGAACGTACAATGTTTCAACGAATGTAATAATTGATTTGTGATCTTGTAATGTCATAAGGTTGATCAGAAATGAGAGAACTCTCTGTTTTCTGTTCGTCAAAATTGAGCAATGCAAAATAGATTTATACGAGATGATGTGGATAATAACTCAAATATTTGATAATGAGTGATGAATAATTACCTTGGAGGAGCGAATCTAGCAAGAAATGAACAGCATACCTTTCTATTAAAAATAACAAGTGAAACACCCAACAACTTGAGGGAGAGTAGCTGGGTAAATTATGTAATAACTCTTCCATAGTAGTATGAAACCAAATTGAATAAACATGTTGGTGATACTGATGCACACGATGTATTAACACTTTCATGTTATGTAATTTAGTAACTGTAGTAGTTCTATGTGATAGCAGCACTTGAAAACACTTGTGACCCTGTGCATTTCCCTTCTTCACTTTTAGTGTTCTACATTCATTTCAGTTCCAATACAATTGACTCTCACACAGGATCTTCCATAGCTACTTTTCACACAGCTTTAGTTCTTCCCTCAATACCATTATATTATGTATTCACAAACATAGCCCTTTAACACCTTCCTTAGTGATGGGGGCTAATCGGGAATCACTGATTTTATCCGTTATCATTGATATTAATTGTTTCTCTAACGGCGCCCTGCGTTCCCTTTCTCTTTTTTTTGCCATCGGTCGCAGGTGGAGGAACTCCGGCAGCGTCTGGAGGAAAAAAATCGGCATATTGAGAAGAAGACGCAAATCGCCCTACAAGCTCAGCAGGAAAAAAACCGGATGGCTAATGAACTTAATGAAATGCGAGATCATATGGATATTAAAGATAGAAAAATTAACGTTCTTCAACGAAAGGTAAGTGCAACTAGTTTATAAAGTTTACAAGTTCACAGTGAAACAGGATGATGGCAACTTCGGGGGAAGGAATTGTTAACCACTTATTTCTACGATGAATAACTAGTGAGTATTTTTGGACTGCATATTTTATACGGGCATCATACCGCATAGTCGCGACATCATTTGTAGCAATAGGAACGTAGGTATATTTGCACTATCCAACCATTCGTCCTTTAACGACCTAAACTTTTTTTTAAATACATGATCTCTGCAATTACATACAACACAATATGTTTTTTTTTTTTTTTTTAATTATAAAGGTGAGGGAGAGTGAAAATTGGTCTTTTGATATTATCCGACACAAAAGAAAAAACCTTAATTTACATTAGTTAGAAGATTTTTTATATCATTTTCCTTTCAAAAAGTTCCTCCTCTTGGGTTTCATTAAGATGGCAGAAAGCTGTATATAGGCTCTGAACACTTAACTGGATACTGTCGAAAACAGAGAGAAACAACACCTGGTATATAATTAATGAAAACTTCTCCATTTACAACATAAGAGTTTCTACACTCGGCCTGCTCAGCTCATTTTTTAAATGTTAGTAAGATATGAATACGAAAGTAATAGCCTAATAAGGATTATTATGTGTTTAGGTTTTGCCACTGGGTAAGAAATGAGGTGATAGAACTAATTATTGTTCATTTTCTTTTCAGATTGAGAATTTAGAAGATTTATTGAAGGAAAAAGATAACCAAGTTGACATGGCACGTGCGAGATTATCAGCTCTGCAAGCTCATCACTGTACGAGTGAAGGAGCATTATCGAGTTTGGAAGAGGCTATAGGGGACAAAGAACGACAGATGAATCAATTGAGAGAGCAAAGGGATAGGGCCGAACAAGAGAGGCAGGAAGAACGAGAACTTCATGAAAGGGACATAGCCGAATATAAGTTGAAGCTACATACTCTCGAAAGTGAAGTCGAAAAATTAGCAACTAGGATGGATCGAGCTCAACTTGAAAAAGATAGGCTAGAAGCCAAGTTGGAAAGTTCACAATTAGAACTTGGCAAGTCTAAAGCGGAACTTGACAAGGCGGCCAGCGAAGTAGGCAGAAGTGGCCAGGACTGGGAAAACGCAAAGCAGCGTATCACCAGGTTGGAGTTGGAAAACGAAAGGCTTAAACATGAACTAGAGAGATCTCAGACAACATTTGGCCGTAGCACTTTAACCACATCTCAGGAGCTTGATAGAATACAGGAGAAAGCTGATAAAGCAGCAACTGAGCTGAGGAGAGCGCAAGCTGAGCTTCGTGTGACACAGGCAGACAACGATAGAGTGCGTGCTGAAGCATCTGGAGCTCAGGAAAAAGTGGAAAAACTCCAAGGAGAGGTGTACAGGCTGAAGGCCAAATTGGAGAACGCCCAAGGGGAGCAGGAGAGCGTTCGAGAAGAGTACGAACGAGCGCAGTCAACTGTCTCGAGAATGCACGCAGAAAGGGATAAAGCCGTGATGGACCTCGAAAAGGCAAGGGAAGAATTAGAAAGGACCCAAGCAACTCTTGGAAAAGCCCAGCTTCAGCAAGAAAAACTTCAAAACTCACTGGACAAAGCTCAGAGGGAAGTTGATACGTTACAAGAAAAACTTGACAAGGCAACTGGTGAAATTAGAAGGGTAAGTACCTGTTCATTTCAAGGCAATCGACGTAATTCCAAAATTTCCGAATTATTTTCATTGCACCAAGATCACACGATATTTACTATAGAGCACTATTTTTAATTTTTAATTCGTAACACGGGAACCCATTATTCAAAACATCAGCTCAGGAGGTATCACCTTGGTAAATTGCATAGGTACAATAGAAATGATAAGTTATAGATGAGCATCCGAGATTATATAAGAATTCTTGGCCCACTAACGGTACAAGAATTATAGTTTCTAGCCAATGGCATTACCCCTTTCTGCTTGGAAAAATATGCGTGAATGATTTACACTTTTTTAGTTAACGTGCTTTGATCCTTAGTGGTGTTCTAAAATATTACTAATTGACATGTTCATCTTTAGAAATTATGAGCACCGTGTACATCATTTTGGTTCTTACTGAGTGTTTCAATGAACTTTCCAGTGGAATGTCCACGACTAGCTCTGAAAATACTTCCTCAGTGAATACATTTCCCTGACATATTGGCTTAAAGGTCATTTGAAATCTCGAGGTTTAGATGTTGAGTTAGGAAAGGCCTTTATTCAGGAATACCGGGTTCAAAGTAGAATCCTTTGCTAGAATCACACTCAGTCGTATCGATCGTTCACTGAGAGAGCGAGTTGAGCTGACAGGGTTAGGGTGGGCTCCATTACGTCCAAAGCAGGGGTAAACGAATAAGCAATGAGCGCTTTGACATAATAAAGCCCACATTGTCAATCCGTCTTAAGGGGATAGAAAACCCTTTTGGCCGTAACGGATAATTGTGCGTTCACAGTAATGTTCAGATTCAATGTTGCGTGTTTTGATTATTGTCAGTGAATTAATAAATATAAAAAAAATTGAAATGGAATGAATAAAATAATGAAGCTTAAGTAACAATGATTGCTGGAGTATCGCACATCAACTGTTCTACCCCGATATCACCAACAATTGAATTGAAATATTTTGAGTTGCCCCGAAGCGATCTATCCTTTTTACCGTGTTCCAAATCGAGTTCCTGTTACAACAAAATGTTCTTTCGTGTTTTTATGTTGTTCTTGTTTATGCAAAAGGTGATGACTGTAACAATTTCAGCACTTGTCTTAGATTGAACACAAATTAGAATGATATAGGTATGGAATAAGATTGAATTAATAGCGCAATGAACTAACCTAGGTTTTTGAAAACATTAAAATACGCTTATTGTTATTATTATATGGGGATGCAGCAAAACATGCTTGCCCATTCATAGAACTGCAATACTTCAACGAAAATTAATTTAAATAATGATTCAAGTCGTTCGTAGTGGAAAAGATCCAAGTAGTAGACCACGACATTTCACAGCATCTCCTGGGGTTACTAAGTTGTTCACCTGCAGTATTTTGAATGGTTTCTTAAAATCTTATAACTTGAGGTAAATTTTGATGGAATGAGTGAAATTTCTGTTTTGGCTCAATGATTTTTCAACAATTTCGCATGGTACCATGTATAAACTGAATCACATCTTCGTCTACTTCAAATATCTTGAACCTTGAATATTGACATATTTTACAAAAAGAAGCTACTTATTTAACAGGTCAATTTTCTACTACAATTGCTTTGTAGGGAGGAAATTAAAAAGTGTCGGTGGGTTGAAAAGACTAACAATTAACAATTAAATTCAATGAGTCCACTAATTGAAGTCAAAATCTAAATGATTTACAGAAAACATTGTCATCCAAGTAAGTAGTTCAATAAAACTAGTGAGTCTGACAATGCTCGTCCACCTTTCCAAACGCATTCAAAGCTGTATCACTAAAAACTCATTGAGTAATGGGTTCCCAAATACATAACTTTATGCTCCTGATTTACAAATTTATCTCATTGCTCCAGAAGTTAGTGTTAGTACCCGCAGTTTATGTTATCAAGTAAACGGGTATAGTTTAGAGCAGCAACCAGAATACCTTCACATATTAGTGTACATATATATTTTTTGATCTTTTTCTTCTATTTCAACCATTGAATTATTTACTGTTTAATGTCGCTTGGCGTATTTCTCTAGAGCTTAAAGCAAAGTTGATTGCCGCCTTATTTTGATAACGAATTTAGAACTGATAGGAAAACTGGAAATATTTGGAGAGGTATATGTTCAGTTATAAGTTTTTTTAGACGATAAATTGAGTGTTTAGAAGGCAAAGTAGAATAATAGTAGTTGATAATGACTCCCAATTCATATAATTATTGTAGTATCACTCAAGGTCCAACGTGTTTTCATTAAATTTTGACCTAATACCAGTCGATTGCTGAAAGTTTCAATATTAATGCTCGCAAGGACTAGTATTTGTGACTTATGGTTCACGGATAGTATCGTTCATTTGCACTTTTACGAATTCTCGAAACAGGGCTAACCAAAAAAAGTCCCCCCCCCTAAAATCTTAATATCTGTTGTACAAAAAATTGTTTTTTATCTGCATATTTTTGCCTAGGATCTCAAAGTTGTGCACATTACGCAAATGTGAGCAACGCACATCAACTTTTTTTTTTTACATGAGGACCAACATTGTTTAATTTTATGTAACATTTTTTCGGATTTTATGCTAGATTTCATGAAAATTTGGCCCCTCAATTGATTTTATTAAAGAGCGCAACCCATTCAGCAAGCATGCGTACTTGCCAAGCCAAAAAATCAAATAGTGGATCAAATTTTCACGAGAACGAGCGTTGAATCCGTATCTGCAAAAAAATGGGGGTTCTCGTTTGAAAAAAAAAAAGTTAGTGAGCTATGTTGCACATATTTGAGATTCTTATAAAAAAAATATTTAGATTTAAAAAACCTTTTTACGTTCAAAATATCGTTTTGTAAAACAGTACTTACCTATTTCTTTATTGTAACTAGTTGAGAGAAAGTATTTACTTAATCGATTCAAAAAATCAATAAACCGCATCGAATATTTATCAATAAGCAATTGAAAAATTAAAAAACAAATGGCCATAGTATTTAGTATTTTTATTGTTTTATTTTTAGTTTACTATTTCCAATAATTTAATTTCCTTTATACTCGACCAAGGAAAATTCGTTTAACCTTAAATAAAACATTTGCGTTCACATTTCAAGATACGAAGATTTCAAAAATTAAATTTCAAGTAATTCCTCAAATGTGTCAAGTTTAAGCAAACTATTGACCTTAAGTAAACGAAATGCATGGTGGCCATCTTAAAATTCCTTACCCTTCATCTAGATATAATGTGTACTATCTAAAAAGCGGCAAGTGCTCTCATGTCATGAGTATGAGCAGATAATAAGATTCGTCCTCCAATGTTGGAAGCGCAGGGAAATTTGAAAAAGGTCGAGGAGTTCTTGGTTGCCTTGATGCCGCTAGACATCCTGCAAGACCACTTAGTTTTTATTTTATCTCATTAATTTTCAGATGGCGGCTACCTGAGTCTGGCCAATATACTCAAATTCTGATCCAATATACCCGGATTTCAGGTGCTCTTACTCAGAGACTTGTAAAATGTAGAAGTTTCATTTGATTCCCCTTTTTCCACTTCTTTCTACGAACGTTCGTTGAATAGTCGAGTCGATTGTACATGTATAAATATACGGTGGACAGCTACGCCTCAGATGATGTAGTATTGATGAATTTGTGTAGGCATCTATGATTTATCTGGAGGGTAGCATATAATACTCCTGAGAAACTATCCTGCTGCTGGCTTGAAAATTTGTAAATCGGTATAAATAAATTTCAACGAAAAGTCCTTTAGTGTGTTACTGATGAAAATGGGTACATTCCAAAATCCGTATGTATGTTTCACATTACGTAAATTATGACGGAGATTATTACTGATTCTGTCCACTGAAATATGAATGCATAGATCGTTTTCTTCAACTCATTATTTTCTCTATTGAATTTGATCTCACTCGTTACGAAAGTACCAGCTTGGTTAGTGGTAATATAAGAACAATCGTCATGTGCAAATCGTTACACAAAGGTTTACTATTCCTGAATTTGGTAGCCCTCCTAGATGGATCATCGGACTACCAAAAGTGTATTGTACAGCCAGAGACAATATTTACTTCGTGCTCTCAGAAAATAAATCCAAGGATAGAACATCTGAAATTCAACGAGTTTATATTTAAAAACTGACAAAAAGAAGGCTTCCGATTGTTCACGCAAAATGTTACTCAAACGAATTGCAGTTTAGGAAACAGTTTTTCGCTTAGATGAACACAGCGATTGGTGAGCGAACGGATGATCGTACGGCAACTGGATTGGTCGATTCGGGGAACTAATTTCTATCTGTCTCGAAAAAAAACTACCCTTTAGGGTTGATTGATCATTGGCACATCTCAGATCGATGTAGCATTTTTCTAGCCAAATTTCATAAGTTTTAGCCCAGTATTGTCGGAAAACAGCTCTACTCCAACGGATTTTTGTATATTTTTGAAATCGCCGTACCTTCAAATGTAAACCAACAACTTTTAAGGGAGTTGAAACATTTTTTCTTGGCCGATTACAAAGGTTCATTATTAAAAATACTAAACCAAAAATTGGGATTTTTAAAATTTATTTTTAGTTTTTTTTTTTCTCGAAAACGGGGAAGAGAAATGTATTTTGTTGTAGGAAACTTGTTAAAGATGAAACTTTGTTAAACGTAGCAGCTAGCAGAGAAAAATTAAAAGACGGTTATACCTACTTAGATATGGTATCCTTTTCAATCACCCAATTAAATCGACATCAGCACTGCAACCCCAGTTCGATTGTCTAAATATGTTATAAAGACGAAATCAAAATGAAACACAAGAAAAAATTAACGAAAAAAAAACGGAAAATAAATTGGGCCGTTAAAATGAAAACGTTCAAGTTATTTATGGAAACTACCTATGTAATGACAATTACGGTATTTGATCGCAGTTTTGAATAATTTAATCGTAAGAGAAGGGGAAAACTCTGCAAATTATTACAAATTATTTTTGTATTTTATAGACCTTACACAGAAACAGATTTTAGAGGTTTTCCCCTACTATCCTTCAGAAAAACTTGGGTTTCCCCACTTTGAACCCTCATTTTGCATTCTATAGAGTAACCGGGACATAATGACGTTAGAAAATCATTAAAAATTATTTTCCTTCGTATTTTTTTTCATTTTCAAAAAGTGTCCCGATTGAAGGGTATGGGTTCCGGAATAGGGACACTCCGAATTTTTCTTCAAAAACACATTTATATCATCCCTTTCACCAACAGGGACAAGGTTTTTCTTTTTGAAAAAGTGTATAATTTTAACAAGAATAGTATATAATGTAATGTGAGATAAACGTTTACGAAAAAAAGTTTAGGAACTCGGAATTGACCTGCCTAATTGATTTGTCACTGTCCAGCCGCTGCAGTGCACGCTCAATTTTCTCTTTTGGTTGCAGAGTCAGACGGCATGATTATTCTAGAAAAGATGACATGGAAAATAATTAGTTGCTTTAAGAAAATATTTGGTGACAAGGAAAATGATAAGATCGTGAATATTTGAATGTCCCTATTAAGGCTCACTTGTATCGTGAGATGCCTAGTAACCCAATAATAATGCAGAAACTTACCAAAAATAAGTTGTATCCAAGTTGTAGCAGAAGTTTTTGAGGGTAGCAAAAACAACGATATAACTGTTGAGCGTTACCTGGCAACAAAAGGCGGCAAACGCTTCGTCATCCTGTCCTTCTTTGAGGATCACTGGAAGACATACCGATGGAACAATTCCACTCAAAAAGCATAATGTTACCCAAATGGAATCCTAACCGTCGCTACTTGAATCTCGTTCTACCACTAGGTAACGTCCCTACTCAGGATCCAGTCCCTATTGCGGGTATTCTACGGTACCTTTAAGAAAACTAAACCTAACATCTGGCGGAATGTGTAGATACCTCTTCAGGAGTCCTACTATTCCCATGGGTCCTTTCAAGTTTGATAGCCAATGATTTTGAATCTCCAAACAACTTATCCTAGCGATCCCACTGATAATCAAGTCAAAAATAAACGCCTCGCAGAAAACACGCGTAGCAGAATGGACCACTCCCTCACAATAGGAGATTTCCGTAAGGCCTTAACAACTTTTGGTGTTTAGTTGGCGATCTTTATTTTCTCCCTGAGTTTATACATGATCTTGAGAAGTTGATTTGTTTTTTTCTTTTTGCAAAGGTATCTACAACTTTTACCTAATTTCTTTGCTGGTTATATAATTATTTGTTACTACTTATCCAAAACTTGATGTATTTGTCTGCATTGCTATTCTGAAAAAGCAGTCTGTATAGGCTCTGTAGTATGTTTAATTATATGAACTCCACTGTAATAGGTAGGTGGATACCTACCTACTTACATGTAGTCGACCCAGGACGTGTCCGATTCACTTGCTCTCTTACAAAAAGGTAGGTATTGAAGAGAATCATTTGCAACGATGCCTATTTCAGATGCAAGTGGAGAAAGAAAAACAATCTTACGATTTCGAGAATATTCAATCCCAACTCGATAAAGCTCTTGGACAGTCGACGAGATTGCAAAAAGAAAAAGACACTTGCCAAGTTGAAGCTGATAGACTACGTGACAAGTGTGAGAAAGCACAGGTATGGATTTAGTTTTCAAATGCCATCTTATGCAGCATAGTTTTACGATTTCAGCTTGCTTGTTGCTTACTCCGCCTTGCATTTCCAGATTATTTTATCCCGCTTGCAAAAAGAAAAAGAAACATTCCAAGAGGACTGCGAAAAATTACAAGAGCGACTGGAGTTCCAGCAAAATCATCTTGTCAAAGCGCAAAGAGATCGAGAAAACATGGCCACTGAACTAGAAGTTGTCAAGGACAGGTGGGAAAAGACGCAGCAAAATCAACAGAAAATACAGGTAATGGTAGTAGAAGTTATAGGACGCTTGCTCGATAATACGATTCCGCTTTATTAGTTATACGCCTTTCAGTAGCGCTCAGGCAAAATCTTGCTTATCCCGTAGACATGAAGGCTCTTGAATTAGCGTAATTTTTTGTTCTAGCTCGAAAAGGACGATTTACTAACAGAAATCGAGATATTGAAAGAAAAGCTGGAAAAGAATCAAATTATTTTACAAAAAGCTTTGGAGGATAAAGATACTTCTAATAAAGAGTTTGAGAGAATGTTGGAGAAATATGACAGGTAATAGTCGACAAAATAGACTTTTCTAGTAGAGTTCGTAGTTGGAGTTTACTTACATTTGATTTTTAATCCTAGGTCGCAAGGAGAGGTATATAGGCTCCAAAACCGCCTTGAGACAGCTGAGACTGAAAAAGACCGTCTTGAATTGGAATATGAAAAGGTTCAAATTATGGCAACGAAATCAAGAGAAGAACTGCGGAAGATTCAAGATGAAGCGCAAAGAGTACAAGAAATGTACGATCGTGCTATGCTGCAGCTTGGAAGGACCAAGGAAAGTGAGGACAAATCCAAGGAAGAGTTGGAGCGAATGGCAGTAGATTTAGAGATGATGAGAGACCGTTATGATAAGACACAAATAGAATTTAGACGAGTGCAATCAGAGCGTGATAAACTTCAAGCTGATATGGATCGACATATGTTTGAATTAGAAAGAGTTCATTCTCAACTGACCAAACAACAAGCAGCCTACGAAAAGAGTCAAGAGGATGTTACCCGTGCAACATTAGAGCTGGAGAAACTTTATGACAAACAAGACAAGCTTCAAACAGAACTAAGAAAGGCTCAATTAGAATCCGAGCGCTATCACAGTGAAGCAGAATCACTGAAGGAGGAAGTCGAGAGGTATGCAGCCAGGGCCGGAAAATATCAAGACACCCAAGAACGAAGTAAAGAGGAATTGGAAAGATTTAGAGAAACAGCCGAACATTTGAGAGGTAAATATCAACATGAGCTTGAAAAAGCAGAAAAACTAACCCAGACCAATGAGCGACTAGAAAGTAGAATTCATGAGGTACAACTAGAATTGGACATTAGTAGAGCAGAAATAAGTAAGATGACTGAAGCCCAGAGTAAACACCAGGCTGAGATTGAGCGGTTACACATTGAATGTGAGAAGGTGAGAGACAGACAAGAAAAATTGCAGATAGAAAATGATAGATTACGTTCTGATGTTTCAACCAAAGGAAGTATGGATATTGAAGCTGGTATGTTACGTGAGAGACTAACAAAGGTTGAAATGGCAAGAGATCGAGCTGAGTCAGAGACAAACAAATTGCTTCGCGAGCTTGAGAGACTTCAAATGGATAATGAACGGTTACGTTCTGATTCCGGAGGTAGAACGGCAACAGCGGCTGAAATAGACCGACTTAATGATCGTCTTGAAAAAATGACACAGGCACGGGAATCGAGTGAATTGGAGATTAAGAGGTTGAATAGAGAACTGGAAAAATCGCAGATGCATTTGGCCAAGTATCAGGAAAATAATGAAGTAGCACAAATCGAATTTGAGAGAATGTCCGCTGAATGTTCAAGAATGCACGAAAAACTAGAAATGGCTAAAGCAGAAATGCTGAAAATGGCGGAAGACAAAATGCGTGTTGAAAGTGAACTTACTCAAGCTAGGAGGGCTTTGGAAAAACAACAAAGTAGTGTTCATGAAGTAGACTACAGGGTTAAAGAAGACATAGCCCGATCGCAACAAGAAAGAGACCAAGCAGTCAGAGATATGGAAAAGATGGCCACAATGTTGGATAAGAGAGAAAAACAATGTGAAAAACTAGAAAAACAATATGAAAAACTTGAAAATGATTTCAAGCAACTAAGTAATGAAAGAGATCAACTCGTTCTCCAACTCGAAAAATCTCAAGACATGTTAGTCACGTTCCAGAAAGAACTTCAACAGTCTGAACAGAGACTTGAAATCGAAAGAGATGAAGTAAGCAAACTGAAAGCCGAACAACGGCGTGTCGCTGCTAAAGAAACTGGCGCTCGTGAAGGTTTAGATAGAGATATTAATCGTATGCAGCAATTGCTGCAAAATAAGGATCAAGAAGTACTTAATATACAGCACACGTTGGCAGCAAAAGAAAAAGAATTGCAGCAATTCCAACAAAACATGCAATCTCAAGCACAACAATTTATGCAGGAAAAAGGAAAATTCGAAAATGAATGCGTAATGTGGCAGAAAGCCATTGAGCAAGAAAAAAGGAGAGCGGACGAGCTACAAAAGCAAGTTCAATCCTTGCATTCTCAACAAACTTCAGCAAAAGATGATGTTACTAAAACAATGCAAGCACTTGAGAAGCAGCTTATTGCAACTCAGAATGAATATAAAGAAACTAGGGAAAATATGCAGAGAAGAATACAAATGTTGGAGCAAGAAATCCAGGCAGGTGGACCAGCTGCGAAGGACGTCCAAAGACTTTTGGCTGAGCTGGACAGATGTCAAGCAGAACTGAAGAATGGAACAATAGAACGTGAACGACTTCAAGCTCAATTAGAAATGTTAGTTCAGGAGCTTGAACGGAATCAAGTAAGTTTCAACCATCAATTTCTAAATATTTGCTCGTATAATGAAATTTGGAGTAAGAGAGGTAATATTTCTTGTCATTCTGTCGTTTCAAATTGATTATCAATATTCCCGGTGGTCGAACAGTTTGAATATGAGTTAATGTATAATCGTTCGGTTGTTAGAGCAGACCTCACTTCACTCATTAAAACGTAAATGCAAATGACGTTTTGGGATAAGAAAGATTTTGTTTGATGAATATAAGTTTGAATGTAAATGTTGTAAATGTAAATTTCACCTAAAGACTTCCTTATCCTGAACACCGTAATGTCTGTGTTACCTACATTTAAGAACATTAGATACCTCTCCGCACGGACTACCTCATTTGACGTGGTTGTACTCCAATGAAACATGAGATTCCACAATTAGAGTTGTTTTGCTTACTAATTTTGGTATCTGCAATATTTCAAGTTCTTTGTTACACGAGAATACAATACTCGTTGTACATAGAATATCTTGTGTAATTTAATATGTATTGGTTCCTATTACCTACTTTTCATTCGTATTCCTTCAACAATATGAAACGATGTTAATCAGAGCAGATCTTTCAACTCGGGCTTAGGAAATAACTAGTAACGTCTCTCTCCCTTTTCCATTATGATTGCTTATGACCTCCTTATGTTACACTTTGGAGCAGGTAAGTAGTTTGACTTCCACCTTGTTTGATTTCAAATCTGATTATGATTTTCTTGAACTTAGTTGGAGCTTAGAGAAGCAAATAAAAGGCTACAAAGCTCAGGAAATCAAGGAGCTGCGAACGAGGCCAGCCGAAAAGAAATTGACCAATTGCGAAAGGCTCTTGACGAAGCGAGGCACCAAGCAGATGATTTCAGAAAGAAAATGGATGAGCAGAAAAAAGTTATTGAGAGTCGAACGAAGGATCTCGATGACAAGGAGAGAGGTCTGATAGATCTTGAAATGAAACTTAAGAAACGAAAAGAACAAGGAGATGCAGGAAAGGTATATACTATGTTATAATTTGGATATTCATTACCTACCTATCTGTCAGTGTAATTATGCCACCTATCAGAGCTCCTCTCCGAAACCAGTGTGGTTTATTGAATCAATTTAATGATAAAGGATTTTTTTGCTATAAATCAATTTAAGTAGGTACCTAGTTGTAGTCAATGGAGTCAAAATAGTCGAAGAGGACTTGTGATTATCGTCAAGGTGTAAAAAACATGGTGGGAATAGTGCTATCGTACGTTTTATGACTCATTCACTGTTATTCAGCGGCAGGATGGGTTTTCTAAAATTTCTCAGATGGGGAGTCATTTTCGTGTTGGTGTTAGAAGAATACCTAAATTCACCTGCCTACCAAAATTCACTATTCATTTTTCTTTCGTTTCCAATCCACATATTGCTAATTGTAGTTCAGTTTTTTTATAGCAGAGACAGAGGGACATTTTGAATGTTCTGTAGAAACATTAGAAATAAAGACGTATAATGATGAGTCTAATCAAACTCAATGTTTATCATTTTTCTAATAAAATAATAACGAGGAAATCGAACTTATGACGAGAAAACTAACTTGAGGTATAGTTTCGGTATTTTAATACGTATACCTCTTCAGGGTGGAGGTGTTGATGACGCTCAGTACCAAGCATTGATGAAAGAAGTTGAGCAGTACAAGGAAAGTGCCAAGCACTCCCAAGAAGAAGCTGAACGGCTATTACAAGTAATGCAAATGACTCAAGAGGAACAGAATCAGAAGGATAAAGTCATCAAAGAGCTTCAAGAGTAAGTATCCATTCATTCAACCATATTCCTTATCCCGTGTTAATCACATCAATAACGAGGGACTAACAAGTACCTACCTACTCGTAGTTTACACTGAGTGTAAGTCTTATAAGTACCATTTTCATATGCGCGCATTCATGAGGTCGTCCTCTCACAGCAGCCTTGGTTAAAATTGAGAAATTCAATTACCTTCGACATCCACAATGATATATTTTAAAAAGGCCTCATCACTAGGTAAGGAAGAAGCAAGTTGAACGAGTCAGACAACAACGAAAATTAGTTGACTCAATCGTGTTTAGCGAGTTGAGCTATGAGGCCAATTTAATAAAATTTCTTCGACAATGGATTATTCTCCTTGAACTGCGTTAGTAGAGCATATTCTAGAAATTAAACCAAAATGTGTCTTCAAAACAGAATGTTTGACAATTTGACTGTTGGCTTGAAATATAAGTTGGTAGGTACCTAAAATTTTACCGAAAAGTAAAATTAAATCTGAAATCTCAGCCAACGTTTTTTTCAATCTCATTAGTAAATGGCGCGGCAGTATTCAGTAAAATTAATGGCATGCTTACCTTTTCAGCGCATTGAAAAATGCACAAGCCAAACTTAAATCTCTACAAACTGCCAATGCACAAAGGGAACAAGCACGAAAAGCTGAAGAGGTAACTAAATATGTTGTATATAATTTCTTATATTCCATGTGCTTAACGAAATTCTGGCGTTTCTATGATAGAACCGAATTCATGTACATAGATAGCTTTCTTGACTGATGTTATGTAGTCGTCAATCATGCTCTATGGTAATTAACGATATTTTATTTTTGTTGCAGGCTGGGCCAGCTGGCTTCTTAAAAAGTTTTTTTTAATAACTCTAATTTTTAATTTTTGATATTTCAATGTTCATACGTTTCTGTGTATTTGTAAATAATTACTATTAGGTATCGAGGACAATTTAAAAAGTTATAAGATACCTTATATCAGTATTAAAAAATGAATTTCGATGGTTCAACATACAATTTTGTTTCGCTTGGTCTTATATCAGCCAGTCGTTGTACACTTTGTTTATCGCTAAAAACTAGGCGTTATTATTGTTACTTGTTAATTTATTCAATTTCTTTCGTTAGTTCAGTGTAGTACCCACTCCCGTTAGATGAGTGAGATAATATCAACGAGAATATCCTTCAAACGGCCTTTAGAGATGAAGTCTGTTATAAGGTACGTTACGAAACTATTACTTAAGAAATAGTCTTTCTTGTCGCTTTTGTAATAAGGAGCCTTGTTTGTAGCGCAATCATAAGCGCTCTTACATAGTTATAAGTTAAGAAAGGCAACATGCTCATGTGAAGGTCACTAACAGATTCAAAAACGCTTCTCATTGTTATAAAAAGGTTTACTATTTCCGTAACAGATACCTTCGCAGATCAGTGGACTGTAGATAATTACATTATTAAAATTCTAGATCCCTGTCACATCCCCGGTAAATGGACGATTTCTTAGTCAAATTGCGTAAACTATGGTCCAGTTTCGCAGAATAGCATCAGTCCATTTACGGGGGTCGTTCAGATTCTTTGTACTATTCGCATTTCTAAAACCTATATATGTGAAAACAAAATAAGCTATTTTATATTCATGAATTGAAGCTTGAGAGACAGCGTTATGGATAGTCTATCTTAACGTTCAGGTTAAGATGATTACAATTACCGTGACCATACACTGCCAGAAGAAGGAACTGATTGTTTTTTTTTGTTTTTTTTTTTTTTTTTTTTTAGAATCGAATTTTAATTTAAAAATATTGAAATGAAGTTTTACAAAAGACACAGACATTAATGAGGAAATTACGTTTTAAAAGAACGTCCTACCTTTTATTCTCGGATGAAATTGTATACACATACATACAGGGACTTTTTGCTACAAACCTAAAAAAAATAATCTGATTGCCTCAATTGACCTGCACCTGTGGGTGTTCACACTTCTCCAGTGTTCAAGTCGAAATACAAGTGTGTAGAAATTTCTCTCCAATTGAGACTTTCAAAAAACCAACGAAAAAAAGTTTTGTCCTGTTTTTGAAAGTTTGGAACGGCGACAGCGGACGATTCTTTATCCATTATCCGATGTTGGTTTCAGGTACATACTAAAATAAAGACTGCCACAATTCATCACTATTCATAATACTGCCATCCAGAGTTACGATGATACAGTTCTACCAAAATAAAGTAAGCCACCTTACCAAGTAATATTGTCATTCAAACAGTTCAGAATATGCTTAACTCATGAAATACTACGGATAAAATTCTGATCCTAAATCATTTCAGTTGGCATCGATCGATTAAATCGATTTAGATATCAGAAAAATTAAGACTACTTACTTTCTCAGCCATTAAGTACAATGCAATGTGCAATGCATGAAACAGTAGGAACTCATGAATCAAGGTTCTAGTTAATTCAAATTCAAGAACTGGCTATAGGGTCATTCTCAAAATTCTTGCCATTGGAACTCCAACTTTTCAGAAAAGTGAAAGTCGGAATTAGGTTGTGAACAAACATAATCTCTAACATGCATAAAGGAAACACGAAAGGGAACGAATTAATCAAGTTTCCTCCAAACTCTTTCCGACGATGATTCTACTAACTGTGCCATCAACAAGGTCGACATAATCAATCAATCATGCGATGTTGTCAATTTGTTCAAAGTACGAACCGACAGACATAATTTCGGTCAATATTGACGATAAACCTCAATGCTCACAAGCAAATTGCTGTATACAATTTTTGCTTCTTCCAAAGGACAAATACACTTGAATTTGACTATCTTATTACAAAACTCATACTTGGCAATTCGACCATGGCATCATAAAATCGATGTCTTAATATATCTTGTATAGTAGGTTTTCTGTTCAACTCCGTAACATCCATCTACTTAGAAGCAACAGAAATCAATCGGGATCAAATAATTCAATTTTGAACATTTTTCCCTCCACAGTACCTTATTTGTGATTAGTACCTAACGTGACACAAAAATCAATCGGGGTCTAATCCAACTCTGTTTTGCGGGGTTAGGTTTTTTCTGGATTAACGCCACAGGTTTGAGTGCAATTCGTGTTGAGGAAATAGGAATTTTCAGTAAAATAAGTAATGGCTTTTGTCACAGGCTCTTGGACTATCCATTATTTAACCTCGCTTCGTGGAAGTTAGTCAGCATTGCTGAAGTATACCGGAGTCGCCAACTTTCTTAAATCCGTTCGGATGTGTTAGCCTAACTGAAAAAATCTCTTCAAGAGCTACGATACAGCTCAGTATCAGGGAATGAACATCAGGGTCTTTCATACTTTGATGACATGATGACTTTATTTCAAGTTTGGTATCTTGCCTTCACATCATGAATGAAGTCTTTGCACATTCTAAGAGTGACAAATCGAGGGTGTGAAAGCCACATGTCGTATGACAATTTCTCTCAACTTTTCAAAAAACCTTTCAAAAAACAACTTTTCAGAAAAACGCAAAAAAATCTTCTTCGAAACCATAGTGGCGGTGAACGAACATCTATTTCTATTATATCGAGTCGAGTTAATGACAAAACATTAGTCTTAAACGACCCAGACACGAATATTTCATCGATTATAAAATGTCTCTAAAATAACTAATCTAATTTATTAAGAACGAACTAATTTACTAAAAAAATATATGAATGTATTTCCATAATCTACGACTTATGAACATGTGTCATAATAGAATTTTATAAATAAGGAGTTCTAATAGAGTGATCTAATGGACAACTAATTCTATCTAAAATGTGATGTCACAACAATCTCCACGACTGATTTTGGAAAAATCCCATTTGAATCGATATAACACAAAATCCTTGAAATGAGTCGGTATGCGCTTCTGCCATTGTAGTCTTGCTTGAGATTTGAGCCTCCGATTATTTGGCTGCAATTCGATGGCTGGATTGGTAGATGATGGAAGCACTAGATTATCCGAATGTGGCAGGGACTCCTTGAGTGGCATTTTGAAGAGCTGGAGATTGTGGAATCATTGGATGTTGAAATTGTCAGTAGGTCTAAAATTAACGGTTTTGGGTTTTGGTACCTAGGTGGATGGCAATTTATCTATGTGACGTTTCAGAAGCCCTCCAGATTCATCTAGAGCTACCAAGTAATGTCTTGTCCCCTTCTTCTTCTTAATTTCCCCAAACTGCCACACATTCTTGTTATCGTTGAACATACGACTTAGCACTCTCTTCTCCTCCTGAAAAGAGCGGGCAGGTGTGTCTGTATGTTCTGAAGATTTAGGTCGATGAGGGAATATGGCGTCCATTCGGATCCTCAGATTGCGCTGTAGGTAAAGTTCGGCAGGTGATTGTCCACAAGCCACGGAAGTTGCCTGGTATCAAAATACTGTTTTGAACTTCTCTTAGATGGAAGTTTCATTGGTAGAGGCCGTTTTGAGGCGATTCTTTAGGGTTTGCACTGATCGCACGGCTAATCCATTTGTGGCAGGATGTGCAAGGAATTTTTGGAAAATGCCTCTTTCTCTGCAGCAGGCGTGATCGCGTGGGTTCGGATCCCATCTTTGTCGCCCAAATAAAAATGTCTCTAAATAAACTATAATCTAATTAATAATTCATCTAATCTTCGACGCAGGAACATATGTCATATTAGGATATTATAAATAAGGAATTATAGTAGTGTGATCTCATGGACATCCGATTTTATCTAAAATGTGAAGTCACAACAGATTACAAAAAGAAAAAAAGTAACCTTCGGTGATGCGACATGTGGCTTTGACACTCTCGAAATGTTGATAGGTATTGAGGATATTTCTACCTAAATACCTAACAAGAATGTGGAAGGCTTTGAACTCGTCTAATGAATGGTTCCGTGAAGAAAAGAAATCGCTCATGAAAATGTCGGATTTTGAATGTGAGCTCAACAACATATGTGTGGAATCTAACGAAAAAAAAAATACGGTAAAATTGTTTAGGGTAGTGGGAGGTGAACCTCTCATTTGTAAAATCTCTGCTAACCAATTGAGATCTACAATTATCAGTTCGCTTCAACAACTCAAACAGGGGTAAATACTTACGATAATGACTTGTAAAGATTAGTAAATTCAGTTCGATGTCCAATTTAAAAATGATCTTCAATTTAAAACTATTGCCAATATTTAAGGTCATTCATTTTAATAAGTAAAATAAACGGTAATACGTAGTAAAGAAATCAAATTAAATAGTAAAATGAATCGTTAAAACTGAGCTCATGTAGGTTGCCATTAATAGATGTTGAACCTTGCAATCTATACAAATGAATAGGCAACCATGTTGTGGAAAGAGTAGATTATCATCGAAGACATCAAACGTGTCATAAAAGTAAGAAAACGTATTCTTGATTTGAAATAGCAAGGCTTTAGAAATGTCTAATGATTATTAGAAAAATGTCCAGTATTTTAAATTGAAACCTTTATATTCTAGTCAACTGTACATAGGCCTTGGTTGACGGATGATTATAATAATGATGTATTTAATGAGGGATTTCGATATTGGATGTTTTTCGGATCGATAAATAGAAAAGGGGAATAACAGAAAAATCACATTTCAGTAAAGAAACATAGTACTCAGACAACATTTGCCTTAAAATGGTATCAGCTTACAAAGAGTAACGTCAGTTACTAAGTACGAGACATTATTCGCTGTTGGTCTTTCATTCAATTTGTGTGTACCATTTGTAGATAGATGCCCTAGCAAGTGATGTTGTCAACCAATCTTTCTGAAATTTCAATAATACCCTTCATTTGCCCCATGCAAAACCTAGTTATAACATAATTTCAGTCTCTATTTTTAAACAAAAATCTTGAAAATATAGGTGTACTCTTTATTGTTTAATTATTATTGCATTTCCTGAAACTGATTCATAAACGATTCCTTCAATCATTTGTGGTTGGGACTCGTGACCTAAAACTAAGGTATTGTAGTGTTGCTTCAATGCATTCAATTCTCACTTTGCTTTAAACTGTAATTTTTTTTTCTCTGTTCACAGATCAAATTGAACATGTTGAGGAACATCTATAGAAATTATTTCAGCGTTTACCTTCTAACACAAATTTCATCTTTCAATATGGTTCAATCTTTCTTGTAAATATAGCCATCACTATTTCTTCTCATTATTCTAAAAATTATGATGGCTCCATCGTGTGTTTATTTCATTTTAAATTAATTTCCCATCCTTTCACGTGGACTACTGTCTTGCAGGGACAAATGTTTATTAAAACTTCAATTTGGAGTATTGTGTTCAAGAAAATATTAGGGCTTAAATTCACATCAATAAATATGCTTGGTGCTGAATAAAGCAATACGTACTTTTATTGTTATATTTGATATCTAATTGTCGTATAAGTGAATACAAATCAGAAGACCTCTGATATTATTTACCTAGTGTTGACAATAAAACAGTTTGACATCACCCAAGATATATTTACACTAACTGTTATTCAGAATGAGTTATTTTAAACAGACATATCTATTATTGTTAAGGATTGCGTGAATATACAACATCGTATCAGGCATGGCATATAACTGTTCTGGTAATTTGGTATGATTGAGCTTTGTAGAGTATAACACTTTGAAGATTAATGAGATTTCACAGTGTTGTAGATAAATGTGCTTCTCACTGTCACCTTGTATACAAATATGTTTAACAAAAAGAAGTGGAACCACATGTAGAAATTAATGAAATTCAAGGAACTGACTGCATGCAGATGGGTTGTGCACCAACGCGCAATATAATATGCAAATCCCTCCCCTATTTGTCATTCAAAGCATTAAAATGGAGAGTGAAACTAATTAACATAAGAAGCACTAAAGGTACCAACACCAATTAATGGAGGAGCTTTCATTAAAACCATTAGACAGCCCCAGTCTTTTGTTTAATTTCAGTGTTGTAAATTTGTGATGATTATTAGAATATATTAAGAGTCATATTCAATGAGATTGAAATACCTTGGCACTTTGGCAGCATACTTACGTGTGAGTTTTAGTTCATAATTATTTGGGTTAATAGATTTCGCTTTTGCTGTACCTAAATTGTAGTAGAAATTGTACGACATTAGAGGTGGAGGCATCATCTATAATAAGTTTAAATCAGTTGTGCCTGCATATCGGAATTATTATCATGATTAATAAAGCTGTTTTTGGTACTTACATGTAAATGATGAGTTTCTCTTATTCTCAATATTATCAGGGAAAACAAATACTGGAAACTGACATAGCGGTTAGTCCATACAAACACGGAGGCCTTATAGCGACGGTGAGGTATCACATTAATTCTTTGGGTAGGAGGAAGGTAATTGATATATTAATACAACCGTTTATGAGAGACAAGTAGATATTTCAATTATTGAGGGCAGTTGGGATTTGACCTTTGTACAATAGATGACTTATAGAACTCAAGACTCTAAAACATCATCCCAATTTGACTTCATAAATCACAGTTTTATTACTTGATTTTCAAACAGGATTTTTACCCTCAAAATCACCAATAGGAACCTTGAAAGAACTGAATTCACGGTCAAATAGGAGTAGGTTTGATAAATACATTTCAATCCGAATGCTGTCCCATGAATGTTAAATTTGACTGAGAATATTATTGATTTCCTAGAACAAGGAGCAATTATTTCATTGTACATAAATCTTCAAATATCTAGTTTATGTAAATATTTAATGAATATTCGTGCCTCAAAATCCATGGTCCCCAAGATTGATATGGTATCTAAGTACCATTATGTCTTATCCTGCGATCTGTCTGCATTTAAAATTTCTCACTGCCGTTCACTGCCAGCACTTCAAGTTGCTTGTTTGTTATTGTCATGCGCATTTTTATATTATATTTGTAGGACTCAAGGGAATAACAGATACCGTACTAAGAGCGTATAGCCCTATAAATATTAATTCCCCCTCCTTTCTGCTCTTTGTGCGCAAATAACCTATTCAGTACTTCGTATCAAATTGTAAGATCTACTGAAATTTGCAAACCAAGATTTTTATCATTTTACGTAACGGGTACTTGAAAACTTGTGTTGGCTACCAGAGTCTTCCACCAAATCGTGTTATTCTGTTGATTCGTAAATGAGTAAGTACGAGTAGATATTGATGGTAGAAAATATTAAGTGGTAATAACCTTCGTATCGGAACAGTAGATCGCTTTGGAATTGGGTGAAAACTCAGTAACAATAATTTAACTTGAATATATTCAAGCAGCGAAAATTAGTGATTTACATAGCTAACTAGGTACTATTTTGATTGCAGAATTCTTTAAATCCCTCCAAACAAAGTTCAATGAAATGTTACCCATATTGCTACTGCAATGTTTCGGCCGCCACAGTTGCTGCTGATTAGAAGGGCTGCAACACTTCAAAATGACACCAACTTAATATTTCGAGAATTTAACCATTCTTTAAAATAATGATACACGTTGAATGCAATTCGTTGCCTTTTGTAATTCGTACCTTTGTGCTAATGACACACTATGCAACACTGTAGTTGTTCGAGACTCCCGCAGTTTTCCCAACCAAACTCACAACACAGGCAGTAGCGCTTCCATTTGTCTCTTTTAAAGTGGTCAAGGGATCGCAGTCCAAGGATTAGGTGTTGGTTACATCTTGAGATGAAATAGTGGCGCTTAGGTACATGTTATAAATAGATTGCTCTATCTAAAAATCCTTAACCTCCCAAATCCATTATTGAGGAAAACCGAAAAATATATCTCCAATCATCTTTTTGGAGGAATAATCCGGGTTTACTTCCTAATTTACTTTCATTCTATGCGTTACCCCTACCATGGAGTTATCGATTATTAAAACTCTATTCATACACTATAACCCACGCACATTTTCTTTCCTTAAGCACCTTTGTCATTCGTTTGTAAAAATGAGATTCACGAATTCCATTCTACCATAATCCAAAACTATTGGAATTATAATGAAAAAAGGTATAAGTGATAATCATAGCAATCTTTTTTTCTGTAGTTCACTCTATCAATCTTCACTACTGATGGTGCCTCCAGCCTGTAACCACCAGGCAGACAGTACCTTATTTTCTCATTTTTCCCGAGTTTCATGAATGAGAATTTTTTTTAAGAGTACGCATATCACCTATACAATTATTAATGCTAAGTATTTTATTGATGTAATTGATTTATTCTGATTGCATTGCCTTTTTGTCTCAAAGTTATCAAAAAGAAGCTTAAAAGCTCATTATATGGTCATAAATGTTGTTGGAAAATTTAATTTTAGCTTTGTATTGAATCATTGAGAACGTCAGCGTTTGAGATTGTATTTTCATGACCTGCTTCATGTAGAATTATATAAGTGGAGCAAAGTCAGCTTTCAGCAAGACGAATGATCTCAAATGAATACTGTCGGGAAATCAAATATTCTCAACAGAATAAACAATATATTATTCATGGTGGTCACGCTCGAAGAAATTGGAACAATTAAAACAGAAGTTGCTTTACAAATCATTGTTTCAATAAGTTCCTTCTCAAGACTCACTGTGATTTACGTGGTATTGTGTGGTTTATATCGCTTTAGTACTTGTGCAATATATTATTCATATCAACTATAATCATTAAAATATATTTGACGAATGTCTCATCACGTGAAAATTCATATAAATATTGAGTATCATATTCTATCGTTCATTCCAAAAAAGAAAAACATCAGGTTCCACTCCCAAGTGAGTTCAGACTTCGTGATTATGCTTAGGTACCAATTTATTTGCGAGTATATCTTTCATACTGGTGCGTCAAACTATGTAGCCTCAAGGATCAGCATACTTTTGGTGTAGCTTTTGCTGTTCGTGGTTCATAGTTAAGTGTTACTATATGTGTACTCGATGGTCGCTCTACGATTTCGCATTCAGTGTTTGAAAACGACCGTTCAACGTAGAAAATGATCATTAAATTAGTGTTAGTGTTGTTGATAGAGCATAACTTTAGGTGTAGTTCTAGATTTTACCTCTCTTTTCCTAGAAACATGTCTTACCTGTTACCTACTTATTCCTGTCCACTCAACAAACGTGTCTACGTTAGAAGTACCCACAATGAGATGTCCAATTCGGAAGTCTATGGAACACTTGTTCGTGAAGAACAAAAGCCGACAGATATTAATCTATGTGTTTGTAACACCCACAGCGTCCTCTATTGGAAATCACGCTTCCCAATCCATGAATGTACGTTAAAAGACAATGGGTAAGTTGTGCAATGAATGGGAAATTGGACTCCTTGACAAACTTAAGGTCGATTTACATTGCCCGAGGAATTGAGAAAAAGTTATATACTATGCTACCTCTTAATGCTAATCTGACCGATTATCCGAGTTTACATTGACATTGTCAAATCGACGTGGATGCTATTGATGTACCTCCTACCCTTCAGAGAAGTGTAAATAAATCAATTGCCTAAGTAAAAGAAGAATTAATAAAAGTGTTGAGTGCATACAGACGCATGTGAGTCAGTCTCCTGAAGGTGATCATCGTTTCTGTCGTTGGACAGTGTGAGCAATATAATTAGACAACAATCTTCTTACAGTACAAAATGACGGTTCTGTTTTTGTGTCTTATTATTCTTTAAACAGGAGCGTCGCTCTTGAATGTGATCGAAAAAGAAATTCATTCCAGAAGTATACATTACATTCTGCATTCTGTGATTCATTAAATAAGGCTTACTTATGTAAAAAAAAATATATAAAAATAATAATTTAAAAAATGGAAAAATAACAATAAAAAGTTGAAGGAATAAAGAAATTTATGGGAAAATAACAAAATAGTACATATTTAATTGATAAACAACATGTGTATTGCTATATTTACCACATAAAATATATTGAGTGTTCTATCATCTTTCAATTTACTAAAGCTCTTTCACCTCATTTGAACTCGATGAAACCGCCATCCGTCATTCCAAGTGAGACCATTCTTGAGCGTTTCTATCCAAAAGCTTCGTTGAAATTTGTTTACCCTCCTAATAAAAAATTGTAAGCAGGATTCCAGTAGCGTTAGTTGACATTTAATTCCCTAAATTTAAAGTGAAATATAGGAATAAAATATGATGCCCATGGATTCATATAGCGTCAAACAACAGATGTTGAATTGACATCAATTCAATGTTGGCCTATTAAAAATAGTAATGGACTAGTTGTATTGATATATTTAAAAATCTAATGATATAACCATGCCACTAGTTTTACCAGTGCAAAATGCTCTGTTTGTTATTTTCTTCATGTTTTCTTTTTTTGACGCATTGCATTCACCGGTTACTTGAGTCAAAAGTACTCAATTTAGTATTGAAACAACTGTATGGAAGTTCGTTGAATGTGTTATAAATGTTATTAAGGGATACAATCATTGCATACTCGTGTATTTTTAACTGTTAAACATTGTTGAATAATATATATATATCATAAATAAATATATATAAATAGGCGTTATAAAAAACTGTGAATAGAATTTGAAACTATAAATATGTATAATTTATGTTGATTGTAATCCGAAGTGTATGTACGTAGTGTGTTGAACATAATGTATCTTGTAACGTCTGACTTTTTTGAAAGCTTGCAGTCAGAACGGTGTCCCATGATGCGAAAATGCTTAGAACTGTACATTATCGAGATGGACTTATGGTTTGTGTGTACCTATCCCCATAGATGCAAACGCACAGGTTAATCAGTCCTGCAAGTTCCTCTTTGTTTTGGATACCTCACGTTCCTTTCATTTCTAATAAAGTAATCAACTCAAGAAAAGTTGGGTAGCTGGATAGGTAGCAGAGTCACACAGCACATGATTTTCATACTTGCAGTCTATCAACTCTAATGGACTTCTTGTTCAAAGGTGGTTTCAATCCACATTTGTATCAACGTGTACATCTTCATTTGGTGTTCATAGCAATTCAATTTATTCAGACTGCTTACTCTCTTCCACTTTGTTAATCAGAGACGTGTTATGCTTCATCCATTAAAATTCTACCTCCTTCCCCTTCGTTATTTTTAAGAAACCACTGTGAAATCATCTTTATTATTCAAGATACACCTACTAGTATACATTAGTCTGGCTTTGATATTTATTCCTGTTTCACAAATTATTGTTTGATAATGTTTACACTATCCAGCTTCCTAGCAAATTTGTGTTAAAGAACGGTAGGTGTAAATCAAAAATTCTCAACATCAAACAGCATAAACACAGCCTTTTTACACTTACATTTCAAATGTTATAAAAATACGCCTATACTGTCATAATCTGTCAGATCATATCATGAACGTGTAATATCTTGTTGAGATTCGATTATTTTCGAATGGAATTTCGCTGTTCCATGAGAACACCAGTGATTTTATTTTCATAGAGATGCCAGAAATCAGCTGTTAACGCTTATGGAAATGGAAATTCTATTTGGATATTGATTCTTAAGACAGTATCAAGTCATTCACTATGCAATTTGTATTGTATACTTTCCCCTAAGCCAAAATTCAACTGTCGGTAAATGACTGTTGTATTGAAACCATTTGAATTGAACCTTTGCCTATTTCAAAATATATATAAATTAAAAAAATAATAATAAGTTGTTGTTATTTACCATCTGTGAGAAATTCGTTTCTTTCCCTTTTCCCAGGATAACAAAGTATATGACGAGGAGCGTAGGAATTGAGTGTCAGCTAGAGTAAAACAGAAAAATTGAATCCATTGAGTTAGGGCTTACCTGTTGTTCCTACTTCCACAATAGGAACCTGAAATCTACTCATGGTTGAGAAAAACTAAATTAATTCAGAATCGAATTTGGAGGAAATAATCTCCATGTTACAGAGCGGTTCATTGATGAACCAAAGTTGTGATCTATCGATTATAATCCATATATATTTTAGATAGAAGCGAAGTCAATTACTTATGTCTATAATTACCAACGAGGTAGTGTTTTGAAAATAATTCAGGTTTTATCTACGAATTTCCGTAGAAAAACATTCTTACATAAAGTTTCATTATTTCTGTATTGGATGACCCTTCTTCATAAACAAAAGCTGATATCTAAATACCTACAAGGGATGCTATATACTGCATGTCGATCTCGAATGGAACAACGCAATTCACTGTAAGTCGACAGTGAATGAGACAACAAACAGATGAACGTAAAGGAGTCTAATTGGGCTCATTCGATTCATTGACGCGATGTATATCAATAAAGAACAATAAAACGAGTTTAGAATAGGAAGAATTGACCCATTCAAATTCAAATAAATTACATCACAAAGGAATACAAAATAAAGAATCAAAAACATTATTGTTGGGATATGGTCCCTGAAACAGGAACAGAAAAAGGTAATTTACCTCATCGTTCTCATATTGTGCCCCGTTTCAAGAGAAATTTAGCGAGTGCATGAGGGCAATTCCACGAAATGTTCCCTTTTCTTGTCCCAAGCCATTTCGAGGTGTTCTGATCATAGATACAAATCTATTTTTTAGTTGTCCCAAACAGATTTCATTTTTGTTGATTGAATCCCATTTGGCTCATCAAAATAGCCCTAGGTCATTTTGATCAAGATTTAAATTTAGAAGCCAATTTGTCATTCATCTGGCTGTCCCCAAGAGGCATTCGTCAGGTTTTAAAATATCCCTTGAAAGTGTGATCACAGTTGGAATTGATTTGCTACTTTTTTCGTATCTGCGCATCTATAGTAAACAAAAACTGGTGCCCCAAATTCTAACTCAAATTAGGTTAGCTGAGGCACCATTGAGAAGGGCTGTCCCCACGGTTTTGACTCATTCATCTGGCGCCTTGTGTTTCGTTGTGCAACTTCCCTGCTGCAAGAGTTGAGGGAATTTTTGTGCAGAAATTGGAACCTCTGGTTTCCCTCTTCCACGTGAGAGATCCATTTTTCTTCAGCTGCCATTCTGGAGGCCTCCAACCTCGAAGACTTGTGCATAAATGGGTGAGTGTTTTTATTCGGCGTCATTCATCTGGTCTCACTCATTAAGACACTTGCCATTTTTAATTTTCAATCTATTTTGATTAAGATGCAGTTTTGCACCTAGTTGTCAGTGGTAGCTTAAAAATAATGATAACAGGTCTATCTTCTCTGGAAATGCCATTTTAGTGTCAAATGTCATTCATCTGGCAGTCATTCATCTGGACTTCCACTACAAACTGGAGCCAGATGAATGCAAGAGCCCAGATGAATGAATCAAGAGGTAAAAACTTTCATATTGTGTGAGTTATTATTATGTGAGATATTATATTTTTTGAAGCTGGGGACATTTTGTGATGGTATCCTGTGAATGTCTACGGCTTTGTTGTTTTAGGTGAACAATTTGGATTACCCAGAAGACCACGCCACCGCTTTGGCACCAGAGCCTGTCCTGAATGTTCAACTAGTAATGGATGACTACGTTCTCATAAATTTTCTGGCAAAGAAAAGATGTATTAATTACATTGGTAAAATTATCACAAAACATTTTCCGGGACATCTACATGTTTCTTTTCTGAGAAACAGGGGAGACCACTTCGTTTTCCCTCAAATAAACGATGTCTCGAGCATTGTTCCCTCTGACGTTATTTCGATTTTATCAAAGCCTAAAATACTCAGCAGAGAACAATTCGTGATTCACGAAGATTTAAGTCCTTTCAAAATTCGTTAAGCCAGTCCGAGTCTTAAGGACTGATTAGAGACCGATCAATTGTTCCATTACTTTTACTACTTAGTAGATAATATTTTTTCATACGTTACCTGAATTTCAGTCATCCTGTAGATTTCTTTTTTTTTTTTTCATTGATGTAGGTAGTTAATACTTACGCTTAGCTGGAGTTATTTCTTCCTTACCTACTTAGTGAAATAAAATTAAGCGGCAATTTTGAATTTATTTATGTTTTTATTTGAGAATTATACTAAGATTTGTTTTTATTTGTGTTATAAAATATTTCGAAAACGTTCAAGTTGCTTTTCTTCCTTCCAACAGTGAAATCCATATTCTAAGTCATTCATCTGGGTGCTCTAAAACTTTGATTGGCCATTACCCTACAACCAGTGGATGTCCCATTTAAGGCTTTGCTAGGTACCTTACCCTCAAGAGAAAATCACAACAAAAATTGAAATAGGAGACATTTTCTCTCTATTTTTTTCGCTTCGGAAAAAGGGTAACATTTCGTGGAATCGCTCATGTGTCATTTTGTTGGTCTGGGCAAAATCGATCGTTTACGCATGTACAACATAAAACTGGAATAACGAACCACAAAGCCTCAGGGAAAAGATTTTTCGGTAACCCAAAGGCAAAACCGCCCTGGGAAAGGAGCTGAGGGAAACGTAAAATATTCACCCTGCTGTCTGTCTGTCGTCAGCCATTTTATAGTATTTTCCCATTTGATAGTATCCACCCATATTCCTAGTGTCAAAGACAACAATGCGATTGGGGTGAAAAAGAATGATAGTACAGCAACCGAATTGGTATCATCTTGTTCAGGAAACTAATTTCTCTCTAAATCAAACAAAAAACTACCCTTTTCTATCAAAAGTTCTTGATATTTCGAGTTTTTAATATTTCTATCTATAAATACCTTGAATTTGATTTTCTTATTTCTTTTTTCGACTTTTCTTTATTATTACATAAAAACACATTAAAAAAAACTAAATGTTGGTAAACGGTCAGAAGAGTTGAGAGAAAGAGTCCATACCGGTCATGGTATCGCTTTTTACATTCGAAGCGGCTACAACTCCTAACTCGGATACCCAAGCATTACATATTGAGGGTAAAAACTGTTACTGGTAAACAGAGATGTAAATAGTGTGATTTGCTTCTCTGCTTCCAATACTGAAACGACGGTGAAACAACGAAATTCCTCATGATTAAGGAGAATCCCAACCTTAATTTTCTGAACATCCCTATTAATTGAACTTCTTCTTCAGCCTTTTGGCACTGACATCTTACCACCGTTCAGACCAATTCCTTTGAAGGGCCTCGAATACCGAATCACTTGGGTACAAATAACAACGTGAATTCTGACTAGAATATATTCATTGAGAATAATATTGATAATGAACAATCAACGGGTGACAACAACAATAGCAAAATATTATTTACACACAACAACAATGGAAATTTAGAATAGTACCACGAATTAATAAAATAATTGTCGACTATTTGAGCCTGGTTGTATGATGCACTTTGCGGCAAGCTGATTCGTGAGTCTCGATCCGATTTGGGAGAAATTTTCTCTTACAGACGGGACAGGGAACAAGCTTTTCCTTGTACTGTTCGTATTGTTCTTCGTTGTTCACAGACGATCCTGCAAAAACCATCATCAACCAAATGGGTAAGATCATCAATCACTGGCCACCCTCCCGGTGGTGACCACCCCATTTTAATCTTAGTTTTTTGAAATCCATAGTATAATAGTAATACATAACAAGTAATTTTTTCACGTCAAGGGTGGCAACCGTGTATGAAAAATCACATTAATATTCAGTTTTATCAACTTTAGGCAACGAAACCTCAATTTATTTGCAAACCCGAAGGAGTTGCAACGTTTATTTTTATACCAACGATAAACAAACGTTGGATTGTCATGGATTTCAAAAATACTATAAGCATCCTATAACTGAAACGAGACTGGAGAAGTGACGGCAGTTAAAAGTATACCTACATTCCATGGGTACAAATTCGTTAAGTGGAACTTTCTTTATTTTCCTGATAACCTAACAGTCACCTTTCAAAAACCTGACACTCACCCAATCGTTCGTTCTCTAACTGGCCATCAAGATCAGTCCATTTTACATCACAAGATTCAATGTGGATTTGTAACAGTTCTTCATCGGTCCCAAATGTTTTGCCACATTTTCGACAAAAAAGCAACGTTTGGTCATAAGCCATTTTGAGGTTTACAGGTCCAAGTACCTGAAATTATTAGAAAAATAATAACAGAAATGAGGAAAACATGAAAACGTGCTGTCGTAAGAAGTCAAAATGCATTGAAAATGCACTAGGTACCTACTATAGATTAACATTTTTATTACCTTACCTCTTCAGTTATAAAACATTAATTATTATAATTTTTCTCTTTTCAATGAATTCTCCTATCTCCTTAAGACATTGCAGTCATGAAAAAAGGAGAAAATGTATACATACATGTATCCTACAAACTAAAATTTTGAGCTTTCTCCATTGAAATAGAACGCCCATGATTCTAAAATTTCAGAACCTGTTTTAGGCATTAATCTCCTCAGAGGTTATTTTGATTATTTCTCAGATGGTTATCTGCATATTTCATCGGACTTGGAGCTTATCCAATGATTAGATAAAATTTGGCAAACCTTTAATTCTCACAGAATCTATCAGTTACCGGTCAGTTGGAAAGAGGGTGGTCGTCAGATATATCTGCGACCCTGGCAAATAAGTGGTTAAGTCGACTTTAGCCCAAAGTGAATTAACTGTGAGTAGAGAAGAGAAATCTTTTCTCCTTCCTCGTACATTAGTGGCAAAGTGAGGGCTTGACTTAAAACGGAGTTATTGCAATGTGCGAATCTCATGATTTAAAAACCTTAGTTGATTATTTCATGTTGACTGACTAATAGCGGACATTTCAATTTGAGAACAAGTGTAGTCAAGCATCCGTGTATAGTTTTGTCTTGGCGAAGTGTCTAACTGAAGGTAACCAGTTACGCATTCAAAACTGAAGATGGTTAAATCAGCTTAACTACTGACTGCTACACGTGGAACACTCGTGGTCATGATGGGATATGTTATAAGACTGGAAGTGAATAATAAACTTAGTGAAATAAACTTAGTGTGTGCAAAAGAACTATACACGGGTGATATATGATCAACTTCAACATCTCATTCCTAATTAACGGTAAATACTAATATTCCATTCCTAATAAACCCAACCGAATCGGAGTTGTAATTGCGAAAGGCGGAAAACAGTGATTCCTTCCAAATTTCAACCTACAAGAAAATCCTGGTTTCAGGTAAAGATTCAAATGTTATTGACGGTCCTCTGTTAAATAGGCAAATCTAAGGTAACCACTTTTTTACTGGGATGGCAGATATGACTAGTGTATGATTTCACATCTTCCCAGTCATCACATTCGATTGGCAATGATTAATAACAATTGGAAATTCGTATGAATGAAAGTCAAAATGTATATACCAAATTGTGTATCTGAATATGCGTTGAGACAAGTAATCGCTACACTCAAACCAATTTTATACAGGAACTTTTGTCTACACTTGACGGCAAATAGCTCAACTCATTTTCTCAAAACTGATCGTGTGGCCATAGAGTTGAATACCGAACTGTCAAAAGATACTCGTAAGTATAAAATGTAATGTTTATGATTAAATAGCCCTTTAGATTGAGTTTTATGACGATCATATCATTAGTTGCTGATGTCATGAGCGAACATCGAATACATTTGTTGAAATGAACGTAAACATGAACTGATTTTATAAACGATTATGAACATGACTCCCACACTTTTCATTCGATTTCTTCTCAAGAATTGTATAGTTAATGCTTTAGATGATCCCTAATAAACTGCTTCGTTCCTGACTCACTTGTAGCTTCTGCACATGCGGAAGCACAATATAAATCAAACATTTCCTCATTCCCTTAGTGACAAATATTTACGCATTATTCTACAACTCAACGCACTAGTGACCGTTTGATTAAAATGTGTGAGTATTAATTAATTTTTTCAACCCTAATAATCGTATATCGTGGAAACCAACTAAAACCGACGGTTGCAACCGTCCCCGGTCCCCCGGGTCCCCGTGCCTTCGAAGTTGATGTGAAGTATTGATGCGGGTCGAACGATTCTGTTGTGAATGAATCATTTCTCTGAATAATGAACGTCTTATCGATGGACTTGATATCGATAAGAAGGAAGTCGTTGTAGGTGGCCTCTGACCTCTAGAACCTCCAACTGACCAACCCCGAGTAGGTACGGATCGATCAAGCTGCTTAATATATGCAGGCCTCTAACTCTCTCGTTTAAAATGAACAAAAGCCTCGAAATGGTTCTTTCTTCTTTACCAACCGAATTCTACCCAAGACTTATCGGAAGGCTAGCTATTCCTACCTAGTTGTATTCAAGGTTTTCTTCCCTAATGATTACCAGTAGGGCTAGGAACCTACTCGTGGATTCATGGCATCTGAACTCCCCACAGACGACCTCACAAATGACAAGAGCTGTGAGCTCTAATTCCAAATCCATGGAATCGAAACTATTTATTGAACCATCTCCTGTTTTGGCGGCAAATTAGTACCTAATAAGGGTCGCGATTCGATTTTTACTTTCGAATTCATTTGAAAAAGTTGTTAACGAAAGAAAATACTAACTTCAACGAACCTGCCCACAATATACATATATATTAGTTGGTTGTTTATTTATGTTATCATTATTTTAATTTATTTATGTATTATTATTTATTTGTATTTTTTGTGAATCTATCTTATTAGGTGTATTAGGGGAACAAAAAACAGCTTCAGTAACCGAGAGCTAGAAGAAAAAAATCTAGAGAAACCAAACTATAGGATTCAGGTTTGAATCATTTCAAATCATTAATGTACTATCAGTCATTTCTATATTTCCCCCCTCTTTGACTTTAGATAGATAAAATCCTCCCAATTACACCAACAGCGGAACTTGACTCGAATATAATTTACGAGGAGGTCGAGCATGCGGCTATCCCATTAATGAAAGCAAAGAATTCAGCATCGGGTTTTTTATTCTGGAACAAAGCGATAGATTCCCGCGTTGTAACGCTCGATTATTTTGATTCCGGTCTGAAAACCAAGTATACTATAATGGTACATAGAACTTTCAAAGAATAATCACCAGTTTCATTGAAACAAAGGGATGTTGGTGATGATGAAGGTTGGGGTGCAGGCACCCACACCCTAATAGTCACAAATCGTAATCTCCTTTTCACAATCGATTCCAGCTCGGCTTGTTCGGGAGCAGTTGAAAACTATTAAAACCCGCCTCGACCCTTGACCTGATTTCGTATGGTCAATTCACCGCTGGTCATTGCTTACCATTAGGTAAAATATGAAAGCCCTTTACCGTCAATTATAGGCTGAATAGAAAAAATTGGGTTTCATTCCTTGAACTAGATCAAAATAATTCCTCCTGGCTTGTTATTCCAATGAGTAGTTACCGAGGAGAGCCGAAACTTATGCGCCAATTAAAAGTATAGACTTGGTTTTTATTGTGCTTGCGTTACAAGTGTTTTCGTGAGTGCCAGTTTTCGATTTTTCCAAATTCATACGGCGATTCGTAGGGCTCATTTGAAATTTATGAATTGAAAAAGGGGGTTTAACAGTGATACAGTATGATAAATTCCTTCGATTTGTACCATACCAACGTGAAATTTAGGATAGATTATATCAAGTCGTATTCGACTTACCACATCCACCTTTCCTCGGCAGATCCTTTCGTGAGCTTCAAGTAAATTTGAAATCACCTGTTTGCCACATTTAGTGCAGGGGCTTGATACCTGTTGACATAAGAATAGACGACGAATGACACAAAACTTGCAAACAAAACCAAATTTCACCAATAGACAAGAGATCTGGAACACAACTTGAATGTTGCCTGATAGTGAGAAGTACGAAGTACGAGATAATGAGAAGTATGCAGAGTTCAAGTTGGTTCATGGTTCACGATTCAAAGTTTCCACGTGATTCATTAATAAGAGTCTCGTTGATCTAAGAGTCAGAGTAACAAACATGTAACTGACTGCTAGCACCAATCAAATATAAATCAAACAAAATGTAAAATGATGAATATCACATCAACTACCACCGATCTCACTTTTCCCAAAACGTGCAACAAGCCTTTGCCTTCACCTCCCTCTTAAGGTTGCGCAACCATGCCCAAGTGAAACTAACTTTCTTATTTCAAATGGGAACCCCAATTTTTTATTGCAGATTCGGATTCTAACCAAAATTTTATGAAAACTTGATCCCTCAACTAATTTTCTTGATTGTATGCAACGGATTCTTTGTGCACGCAAAGTTGCGCAACCCTAAAATTGTCAAATAGTGGATGATGGTGGTGAACTCTAAAGTTTGGCCGATTTAGGGGGGGGGGGGGGGGGGGGGGGTACAACTCGTGGGACACCTTGTATTTTTAATTTAAAACTCATTTAATTTTGCTCAATTAAAAATTCCCTTCCTTCATTAAACAAGACATATCAAATGATAATTAATTTAATTAATTAGAAGCCGTGTCGATGAGTTCAAGTAAGCGTAATCCAATGAGAATAAATAAAAATGTAGACTTCAAGTTCCAAATCTTTATTTTTATTTCAACTGTACAGGGTGTTACACGTAAGCGGCCTGCACCAGCCACGTACCGATTTTAGAGCCTATTTCTCATTGAACACAGGGATCCAGGAGCGATTGAATAAGTTGACATTTTCAAGATTTGAAATGTTTTCCTCTTCAAGTTAATTTTTCATCAAAAAACTTTTATGTTTTATCAGGGAGATAGAAAATGTATAATAAAATGTGATGTTACTTCTTCAATTAAGAAAGTTACTATCATTTTAGTGAGTTAAAGTTGAAAACCAGAAAAAATATTATAACCGGCATAACTTGCAAGCTAAGCGGGCTCTAGAATCGGTACCTCTCCGGTGTCAGACGCTTTGGTGTGTATATTTGGGCACCTCAGTACCATTTTCTCTTGTACATAAGCACTAAATAAGTAATCCGATGATTTCAGTGTTGGTTTCTATTCTGTATTCCATTCGGGAGCAGTTCATCGGATAGAGTGAATTTGTAACGACGGTCCACCTACGGATTGACGTACATAACCAGGCTAGAGGAATCATTTCAATTATTCAAAGTTTACTGGATCAGCGAAAGTAGGCTACCTATAACTGTGGAGTCGATAAAACAATGACGGAGGAGAACGAACGTAGACAGTTGACTTATTGATTGAATCATTCTTTTCTTTCGGTTTCAGTATACCGTCTAGTGGTAAATAACATTATTTTCAAAAAGGTTCTGAATGCAATCTAAATTTCATTGTTTTCGTTGAATAATAGTCGAGAACAAAACGCATCTCGGAGTATTTTTCACGTTCCACTTCTTGGTACTATTCCTGGGCTCAGTGTGGATAAAAAATGATATATTTGTATTGGTTCATTCTTAAGTACAGTTCATTTTAGCCATCTAGTGTCTCGTTAGTTGGCCCGTCAACACGAATAATGATCAGAGTGGCCGCTGTTCAGGGCAGATCTTACTAACCAGTAAACGGAATATGTTATCTTGCCCCACGTACGAATTCTGCTTATCGCAGTTGAAGTGAAGTATAAAATTATAAATGATAAATGTCATCAAAATACAGAACACGCTGGTGTTGGCGCCCCTTAACCCTTGTCGCGGCCGGTGAGTGTTCCGTACTAAGAATCTTATTATAGCTAATAATATTGTAATGTTGAAACCGCTGCATTTGCAGTTAGATCGTGGTCCCAATGTAAATTCTCAGTTGAGTTTGGAACTTGGACCAGGCTTCCATAAACTAATTAATTCACGTTGAACGTAAATATATAATTTGCTTACAATATTTCAACCTTCTGAAATATACGGAAGAGCAGTCAGAAGTAAAAAATTATGAAGAATTTGTTCACAATACCTCTGATGGTCAGGGAAATAACTTAGAGGCAGTTGTGATGGAATCTGCAATATTAGCAAAGAGTGTGACGTTTCGCTCCAAATGTTTCTAATATTAGATATTAGATCAGATACTATACCTACTGCTGTACTCACTTCGACACTGCGTCAGAAATTCTTGATAAATCACGTTCCATTCTCATGAACCCAGACTAACTGTAAGATGTGTTGGGTACAACTCGTTTAAACTCAACGTTGGGCAAAATTTATTTATCATCTACTTATGTTACCAACCACTTCCAAGTTGTGAAGTCCTAATAAGCCGAAATTTGAGGAAGATGAGCGTACTTCTATGGAACGAGAGCTGGCAGTCACCTGCCGCGATAAGGGTCAAAAATCTCCCGAGTCGTGACATTACCTGCTTTGGAAAGATCCGATAAAACCACCACTGCGCGACAAGGCATTTTCCATTATTCTTGCACTTCAGTATGTACGAGGCACGAGCAGTATGACGTTACATCCGTTCATTATCGGGCAAAGTTCAGAGGTCAGATCGAAAAACGAGTGATGAATTATTATGGTGGCAGGAATGGTCACTTACACATCCAAGGACACACGATCGATAGATCGAACGCTTGTAGGAGCTCAAAGTATTCCGTCCTGTCCAAATAATGTCATGTCTCAAAATATGAGCTTTGTCGAAGGCTTTTATCGGTTTCTGCAGCCGACTTGAACATTTTAAAAATAGACAGGGGCACGATTAGACTCTTCAGCTGAGACCGTTAGACAGGATATTTACGGAACCATCAACGTCAGGAAGAAGTTTAACAATGACGTGGTTTACCAAAAGTAGCAACAATGTGTGTTCCGGGAAATGCGGGAGTAATTGTCCTGTTAGGCTTTGGAAGCTTTGGCCTGTCAAATCGTATTTTACATGTCTGACGCAAACCTAGAATTTTTCCCACCTGAAGCAGTCCAAAGACGCTGGCTTTAGTCGATTTTGATAAAGTCGATCGAACAACGAAAATTCATCTTTTATTACAATGTTATGCCAACAAAACTGCACCAGGACTCGGCGTTCGCGGCATTTTTGGAGGAACCTATTATTTTCTTGAATGTAATGTTCTCATCTTGTATGATGCCTGTATTTCATGCAAGACAGCATTGATACATTTAAAAGTTGTTCTGATAAAAATGGTTATTTCAGAGGATTTTCGAATCAACTAAATTCTAAATCAAAACCTTTTAGTTTATTATTTTCAATAATAAACCTTTGGAATAATCAACCAAGAAAAAAAACGTTAAGCCCAACAAATTTTACTGTTTTACATTTCAAGGTTTTGTAGAATCCTTCAATCTAATTTTTTTTTTTTTTAATCAGTCCGTGCGGCTTTTTTCCGAAACTACTGGAACAAACTTGATAACTTGGTTCAAAAACCACATCTGGATGTAGTTGGGATAGTTGGGACTGAATTCTCGGCATCACCTTCTGTCAATTCGAAAGGTAGAAATCAAAGGGGTGAAATAACCAACAAATCTGAATATTTAGAACGTTCGAATCAACATTTATGTTTTTATGTTCGTTATTGATGGACCCCTTCAAGGAATCGAATGAGCTCTTTCGGACCGCTTTACTTTCAACCGTTCACTCACCCTAAGGGCTTGAAAAAAACAAAAATGTGAATGTGTAGAACATTGTAAAAATCACCTGGTAAATTAAAACGATCGGATCAGCTTATACCATTTCAATGAGTTTTGAAGAGTTAATTTTGAAATGCAGAATTTTAATAATTTAGCTTATATATTAGAGTTATATACTAGACAGGTGAAGCGCAGGTACTTAGATGTCATATTTTATTTCCTTAAATTCTAGTTGTTCTATTTGTGGATTTCTACGTGGAGTGTGCATAGAGTGTACCTACTGCACCATCTTAGGTGTTTTGATAACTTTTGTTTAGTACAAAAGGACTAGTAAAGTTTGGTTTTCGATGAGTTGTACTTAAGACGAAGTCAATAACAAGGCTAGTGGCTGATTTCTTTTCTAAATGGTGAACCGTCGTCCTGAAATGTGAATGGGTATCTTTTTATGACATCTAGAATACAATTACAGTGTAAGGAGGTGCGAGGCGGTGAGTTTAGAAAAGTAGAGCAGACTACGTATAATAAACATAGATGAGTGATAATTGCAGATATAATCTAATACAGAAATAATAGAAATTTGCAGTTTTGTGATGTGGGTATTTTAGACTGAATCCAAGTATCTTAAATTTTTTGTACGTATAGGTCATAAATCATTAAAACTACAAATAATTATTAAACAGTAAGAATCTACTCTAACCCAACAAAATCCAATGAATTATTCAAATTCAATCAAGTATAAAAGGCGAATGCCAAAATTTAAAAACTGTACTTACCTTACAAACGTTTAATTTGACAGGAAGATTTTTTGGCGTTGGCACAATAGAAGGAGAATCTGTGATTTCTAATTGAATTTTAGATTGGTCTTTGGCTTTCCCGCTTTTGAATTTGAGGGGCACGGGCTTGGTAACTGTCTTTCTTGGGATACTCTCATCCATCGTTTTACTTCTTGTCGACGCCGTCCTCGGGTGCGAATGGAACCTTTCAGGTTCATCGTTTTTCGTACACGTTTTGCAAGGGCTCGGAACTTGACCTGTGACCTGGAACAAAGCATTAGTACATTAGTACATTCATGGGTAAGAGTATGGTGAGAATAGTTGAATATATCATCATTTTATTGAACGTGCACGTCCGTTATAACCCAACATGAATTCGAGCGACGAAACCTCCCCTCCCTCACCCTTTAAAAAAATAATAGAATGTGAACAGTTTTGACATTGTATAATTTAACAAAGAAAGATTCACGGAGAAGTGTAAAATATCACGGTTGGAAGGTTAGGCACATAACGTTCTGAAGAGAATGCTTTCACAGAAAGACCATTTAGAATTACAATATTTCAAGAAAAATAGTAAAATGATGGAACGAACAAAGAATTAGGAAAACCGAATGGGAATAGGATCGGTAATCCAGTTTGTTTGCTCTTCCAATACATCTCCTCACACAAAAAAACCGTTATCAAAGTAAATCCCCAATTTTGTTGCACAATTAAAGCAATTACTATATTGAAAGTTAACGAATAAAGAAATGAAAATATTGAGTTTTATTGAGAATTGGGCAGCGCTTAACAAGATAAGCAATTCCTCCCTCCGCTACTGTTCCGACCACAAATTCTAAATTTCTGAGGTTTTTTCACAACTAGATTTAAATACAGATCAAAGATAACAAGAATCACGAACGTCAGTTAAAAATGGAAGCCAGTTTGACGGACTGTAGCATACACGGAATTCGTCACACATTTTCTTTCGTCACGAAAGAAAACATGAATTTGTAACATTTTTCGCGTGCATTTGAAAAAAGATGCCTCAAAAATGGTTAAAAACGGTACAAATTTCTGAAAAAAAACAGCCCCTGAGGCCTAATCCTTCAAAGAACCATTGAAACTCTTCCATTTCATCATCTCCATAGGTATACACAAAATCAATATAACAAAAACGCTATTGTACAACTTGTACTATAATAAGTGCAGAACATTTACATTTACATCCTTAATTTTATGATCACTGGTAAAATGTAGGAGAACTAAGCCTATGAATGAACCCAAATAATAAGGGTTGCGTATTAATAGGTTAGTTAAAGAAGTAATTTGTTTCCGTCTAATTATATACGTATTCGGATAGATATTGGAGTATTTAGGTAACTTAACATATCATGAAGGTTAGTGAGCCGTTTCAGTTAAAACGCTACTGTGTTAATCTCATGTTTCTAAGTAATATCGATATGAATCATAAGTACGCGAGTAAATAGGCACATACATTCTAACTATTTCATCTACTGTTTGTCACTCTGTTAGGTACTCTCCCCATATTTTAAAGCAGTAAGTCGACATCGAGCAATTAAGCATCGTATCTGAAGGCCACATTATTTTGGATTACGAAATAGCTGCGTGAATTTTGTTGCCTAACTAATGTAGATTTTTTAATTGATGTTCCACAGATTTGATAAAAACCAAAAACAGAGATGAAACAAGGTAGAGTTATGTGAGCGGAAATCAAACTAATAGGATTGAACAAGACTACTTCGGTACAAAAGGAAAAAAAATTAAATTTAAGATTCCGCTTCCTTTTTGCATTTCACAGCTTTAATCTCATCAATTTTTAATCCTGTCACTTCCTGTCTGTGTACTTACAATCCTTATCCCAGGCAAAACTATCCTTAGTTACAGTTCTATTTTGCCTCTTTTTCCGGGATTGTGCAGATTAGTCCTTAGACTGTTGCCTACCGGTTCCGTAAACGCTGAACCAATAGACGTGCAACTGTCAGAATCACTCATTTTCAGGGACAAATGGCCTTAATTCGCTCAATACCGGTTGACGAAAAATTACCTCTTTTGGATTGCACTAAGGTACGATTCACTTTGCCAATTGCACATGCGCAAACATTGAGTGACTGTGTGTTTTTCACAATTCAATGGACAGAATCCAGAAATAAATGAAGGAGCAGTTTGAATATGAAAACAAGGCAATTTCTCATCACTAAATTGCATAAGAACTGAATTAAGTGATGCTCAACCGAAAGCACCGAAAGTGGTAAAACAACAAAAGCCACTTCGGGTGACATTTTCATGGTTAGTTTGGGATAGTTCTACAAAAAGTTTTGTTTAAACATTCAAAAAAGTTTTTCACTTCCGAAAACGATCATCTGGGTAATTTTTCGCTGTAAACATGGTTAAGATGCATTCAAGTTCTTCTTATATCAACTAAGAGTAAAGAAATATAGCAGTTAAGGCTTTAGTAGTTCCAGAGCATTCGGCAAAACTGTACGGGCAACAAGTTGATAGAATCGACACATTATTGTTTATTTAACTAAACTAATATTCAATTGTGTCCATTTCCCCTCCAGCTGGATAGCATTCATCAGGGTCTCGTGAGATGCCTGAGTGTGAACTACGCACATCATCAGCCTAGAGAAGCTTCACGTTATGACTGATGTTGTTTCTTTTCATTTTGCTTAACGATCGAATTGCCAGTCCCGAACTGATGCCAGAACTCTACCCACCTCTCCAAGCTTTTTACTCCCAAAATCAGTGAGTCCATTTCTATCCCCTCCAATGTAGCCCAACTTCAGACGTACCATCCTTCAATCCGTCAGCTCGAATTCCTCGTTCTAAAATTCTAATCAACGTCCTCGTTTGACTACAAGAGATTAATTATTTAATTACATGACTAGGTACCGCCCTTTCCATAAGTAAATAAGGTTCCAGTTATGCAGCTTGATCGTATGCGCAAATTTTCCTAAATTCAGTACATTTATGTTATATTGTGATGACATTTTAGGACTTAAGGGCAACAATAAAGTTAAATATATATTTCAAAGCAAATAAAATTTTGCAAAGCAACATTTCTTAGCTTTTTTTTACAGTTTTTGTCGATTTTTAGCTAACTTTTAAGAAATTTAATTTAATTTTTCAGTACAATTTTTTCCATAAATTTCGAAATGCCCTTGTTCATGCCTGATTAACTTTTGCTGAAAACAATGAAAATTTGTCGATTTTTAGTAGCTTTATGCCCTTTTTAGTCATTTTTCTTAATACATTTTATTAAAATTTACTTTGCTCAAAAAGTTCTGTCCAACAAACTCATTGCTTTTTTTTGAATGCCTGACTTTTTGGAAGAACGAAGTTTTTATCTCCATCCTATCGACAATTGTCGTCTCTAGACTTTGTCAGAGAAAAGAAATCTACCATCCGGGAATGATTTTAGATTGCGTCAAAACGGATTTCGATGAAGGAAACTCTACTCAACAGTTGATATCAAATCATGAAATGATGAAAGAGTTTAGTTCGACACGTTTAACTTGATATTGACACGACTGGCACGAATATCCTACTAAATCGGTCGGATGAAAGAAATGATGAAATGGAGGAATAAAGGTCGACCGCCCCAAGTTCGAGGAAATGACACGCTAGGAGCGCGATCGGTGACTGATGGGAGAATGATGGCTCGGAAGGAAGATAGGTAACGAGTATCGGGCATCTGAACGCATAATACAGGGTAGTTCGACGACCTAAGGTTGACAATGACCTCGACAATACATTGACAAAAACCGATTGAACTTGAAGTTGTGTATTGCGGCGGTCGAGGCTGATCGATTACTCGCCTGTCGTGATCACGCTTTTACTGACCGCACGCACAACACCACAACATCGGGAACGTTAATGGCTTTGACGTGTGTGCCAATCGAAAGCGCATTTTATTGACTGGAAGACTCAATTTTTGTAAAAGTTATAAACAATCATGTATTACGAAGGTTTGATCTGCCAATATTGTGGTTCCGCGATCCATAGTTGATCTATTTCCATCGAATTCCCCCCCTCCACCCTTTTCGAGAACGTAGTTTACCATTTCTTTCTAGTACTTGTGTTTGAATGCCATTTTAAAAGCAAATGATTTTACGAAAAAAAATTGCGACACTTGAGCTTATTTGTTTCAGAAGTTGAGCTTGCGAAAAATAAATTAAAAATAAGAAAATTTCCTCTGAAAAAAAATCATGAAAAATCCGTTTTAAAACAAAAGAAAACGATCACTTGATTGAAACAAGTTTCCAGTCGTTGAAGTCTGACGCAAGAAATTTTATTGTTTTTCTATTCATATTCAAGTGGTAATACTGCGTTTTGATGCAACTCTATTGTACCAATATTTTTATTAAAATAAATTAAAAAATAGAAAAAGGCTTAGGCACGATTTTAAATAAATTCGTACTTGAAATAAATTTCACCTTATATTAGTATTAAAAAAAAATACTAACAACTCAAAACTTTACATCTAAAACTTAATCATTTTCCCATCAATCACCTTAGCTTACCCCAACATCCCAACAATCTGAATTCAAGTTGCACAGGTATTTATGAAGCTAGGTACCTCATGTACCAAACAGTCAAGAAACGAGGCACCAGTTGAGTCGTAGTATTTTATGACGATACAAAATTATGAAAATCACGAATGTTCAAACTAATGTTCTCATAAATTTGAAAAAATCGCTACAATATTAAGATGAATACTTACATCTTAACATTAATATTAAGGTCGTAAATACCTAAGACCACAAAAATGTAGTAGATAATAGAGGAAATAGCACACCTATAACATATGAAATAGGTGTTGACTCAAGTATATCATGTAATAATGTCGGTATCATGTACTTGGGAACGTGTAAATATGCATAAAGTTGGAAATCGACCAGGGTTTTATCCAATTACCTTCCCAATTTGACCAGGATATGAAATAAATCGATTGATACCGATCGATATATCCCCTAATTACGTAATCTAAAAGGATAATGAAGTGCCCGGACGATGATAGGACACGTGCAGGCTTACGATTCACCACAATCTTAAGATGCATTTCGTATAATTAACGTTTACCGAATGGATCAAGTTATAGGTTTATAATTCCCTTGATGATATCTTTGATCTTTCTAGTTTTGAGATGAAAATTGATCTGACTAAAGTATTGACCGGCTTCTAACGCATAAATGATGAAATGGAAATTGATTTCAAAACGTCCATAGCGTTATTCAGTTCATGCTGGTGTCGTGACGTTTATCACTTGAGACCACCTACAACCTTTAGCGAATGTATTTTCTAACCTCACAAATGCCACCTTCAAGAGAAAGTCCATCCCGCCCGGCTGGGTATTAGCATAAAATACTTCCTAGAGAAATGTTGAGCGGGGGGGAGAAATAGCGTTCCGTTTTGACTCGTTTGCGTGCTTCAGCACCCGAGGAATCGGCAAGAAACGCGTTGGAAATTTGGCATTTAGATTTTAACCCCTCCAACGGTGATATTTAAGTTTCGCATGATAATCAAATGTGGTATTTAATCGCAATCAATAAGGGCCACAACCTTTGAATTAGAAATAATTCCTTGATTCCACCATAGCGCCTATACCCATTAGTTACAAGCACTGACCTTTCTGTTCGTGCTACCGTTCAAATCACATAAACGGCCGGCATATTCTTCGTATATCTTGTGAAAAAACCTCGTAACATAGTAGATAAACTACCTTGTTTTATTAGTTTTAGGAGTTAAACATAGCTTAAAATCAACATCACCACAAAATTTGTCTAGTTAAGTTGTAGAAAAAAATAATAACACGATTTCCGCCGTAGAAAACCCATTTCCTAAACAATTGAATTGAAATTTGTGATGGACATGAATAGTTCCCTCTTCCCGTTTCTTGAAACTGGTACGTCCGATCATAATCCTACAGGTTTTTTTTGCTTCTTGGTATCCTCTGGGTGTTTCAGGTTTGTCACTTCAGCACTCAAAAGGGGAAACTATTCCATTCCATCACTTAATTCAAATAGAAGAAGAACGTGGTTACTATCCACGGTCTCGGTAATGGGCCCTGCACTCTTCCAGCACACTCTGGGAGCGTTGACCATTTTGCCTGTGGGTCTGTGCGAGGAAACGACCTCAGGGTATTTAATAATAGAGGAGAGGAGTGGTGTTTATCCATGATCTGCTACCAACCATATACCAAAGATGTGATGGCTAAAGGATAGTTTTATTCCTTCAAACTGCTCGTCTTGAGCATAACCTGAAGCTTTTGCACCCTGAAGTTGAACGTTGCAGGGGTTGTAGCCTTAGCCATTGGAAGAAACAACTAGTTCATTCCATCACCCCTTACTATAAATGTTTTATATCAAACATGACAGCGATAAATGAATTGAAAGAAACCATCTGGAACATTGCTCATGCTCTATTGGGGCTCAAGGCAAAGAAAGAACCCACTTATCGAAATAATAAACCTTTTAAGTAATAATTTCCTGCTTTAACGGTTAAAACCTACGATCACGATAATGTAGATAATAATGTATCAAATACTCATGCAGTCATGTATTATTGCTTTCTCAATACTCTTTCTGTAAATTGTCAAACTTGATGTTCACTCAGCTTCAGCACTGTTTTCGTAAAATAATTCTTTCGTGTTATGCAATAACCGTGCAAGTTGCCCTGGCGGCTATCTGCAGTTAGCTTCAAATTCGGATTCTGGAGATGTTCCTGTGTCATTTACAGTTGATGATTTCCCTAAAGTGATCCCATATGCAGTCAACTGATCAAACCGTGTTTTTGCACAACTGAATCATTCCGACGTTGTGATGGAATTAGACCTACTTGTCCGCAGGTTGTCAAACAACTGCAAGGCAACTACTATGTGGTTATGACCAACGGTGAAGAGTGTTAAGTAATAAACGTCCGGGAAATGGTTTAATTCAACTAGTTATAGCTTTTCCAAGTCAGATTCGGAAATTTCAATTTTCCATTTCAATTTCAGACTTTTCCATTTCAATTTCAGAATGTGATCAATATCCGGGTGGGAGCGGTTTCTGAAATTGAAATTAAAAATTCTGAAATTGAAATGGAAAATTCTGAATTTTTTTTGGAAATTTCCGAATCTGACTTGGGAAAGCTATATCCACATAAACCCTCGAAACGAGAGCTAAATTCATGGAAAAATGTGGAAATTTCGGCTGTTTCAAGAATTTCACGTTAGCGCATGCGCAAGGCGTTTTTCATCAATTTAGATGAACCAGTTCTTTCTCACCTCTCGTGATAATTTTTTAATTTTATTAATACATTTTGTGTGCTACCTACTTATTTCCTTCTCTTTATCCCACTTTTTTACGCTCCCACCCGAATATTGATCACATTCTGACATTGAAATGGAAAATTCTGAAATTGAAATGGAAAATTCTGAAATTGAAATGGGAAAGTCTGAAAATAAAACGGACAATTCTGAAATTGCTTTGGAAATTTCTGAAATTGGTTTGGAAAAGCTATATATATATATATATAAGCTCCTTCGATGGCTTCCTAGAAATAAATTTAATATAATCGTTTTGTACTTTTCTTTCATAACTTCTCTCGTATAGTATTCACCACAATTCTACAACAATTTGGGGGAAAGTCAGAGGGAGCTTACCACAGTCCAAACCGCACAATCACGAAAATTCAATAACAATCTCCGGAGATGTTATTTAATTCGCCTAGATACATTAAAATTTATGCTCAGATACGGAACTGAATTCGCCCAGATAGCTCCAGAAAATATAATAATTTGTTATCTTTCGGAAGAAATTTAAAAAAGTTTCCAAGCTTTGTTGAGCCGCTAGCGAAACCACATCAAGACACGTTAGAGAAGTGCTAAACCTTTTTTCTGACTGACTATCCAATACCCCTCTGGGGAGATGAGAAAGTTTTCAGACCTATTACGAAACATTTGAATTTTCACTTTGGTGGGAATCTCAAAGCTTGTACGTAGTGAGTGAACAGTGGGTGATCTTACAGTGCAGAGTTAGTTGTTTGGCTTTGCGTGTAGTTTCCAACCCATTTCAATTTTCAAAGTATCAGTCATTATAGAGGTATTAAGAAACCTAATTCTATCGATTCCTGGAAAGGATGGTCCAATTCTCACACTTGAAATGTGGTCAAATGAAATTAGCTCATAAGTCATGAAATTAACAAAGAAAAAATAGCACGAATCCTTAAAATTTGTCATAATTTCCGAAAATCATCTAGATAAGGTGTTTATCGTAAATTCGAAACGTTCCGAGTACATTTGTACGAGTGATGCTCAAAGTCGATTATGGTGGTGAGGGAAGCATCAAAAACTAGAATAGTGGTATGGGCCATTAAACATAATTTCATTACTGGAGCCGTTTAGCAAAGTAGCTATTTTTTATGCTTGAGGACTCTTGTTGTGAAGAACATATCCTCCATAAGTCTTCGCTGCAACGCTTTTCTTTGGAAAGGATGGATTCAAATGAAACAATAATAATTGCCTGCAACGGTGAAATTGTGGGAGTCCCAAAGGATTTCCACAAAGAACATGATTATATTCCCAAAGTTACTGGTGAGGCTTAGGAAAAAATCACATTCCGATAGTGGTACTGGACGCTCAAAAGTTATAGTAATACAAAGAGTGTACATTCCATTAGGTGCAAAAACTGGACATTTAAAGTCCATAATTTCACCTCTTCGCCAAGAATCTCCATCGCCGTGACTTTAGCGGGTCGTTTGGCGTCTATTGGTCCCGGGACGACTCTACGAGCTTTCTTCATCAGGATATCTTCCGCTTTCTTCTTGGCAGCTCTACGGGGCTTCGTGAGCAGAGTTTCCACCTCTTCGAGAGTCGACAGTTTGATCTCTGTCATGTCGATGTTGAGACTCCACGAAGGGTCCATGATCTGCGGGCGGGAGAGTTTGGCCGTCGTGGGGCGCATCGCCCGAGCTCGCAGCCCCTTCTCGCTCATCACCGGTCTCGGATCGGCGGACGACTGAAGCGTCGGAGGCCGCGAGGCGGTTGAAGGTGGCCACTACTGCCGGGCTACTTACTACCGCCTTCCGCCCATTTGTTCCGTTCACGTCAAGTCGCTCGATCTTTACCGATCTCTTCCGCGCCCGAAGGTCAACGAACCTCATTGGTACTGAAAATCAAACTTTGAAAGCGCTCATACTCCACTGCCATCTCTCCCCATTTCTCAGCTCATATTTGTAGAAGAAGAACCAGAAGAAAAAGCGTTTATTAGCCGATAATTCACTTGACATTACTACAAGATCAATAAACTGATCAATTACATATTATTAGAATTGATTATTGAATTGATACCGTGATACAATAACTGTGATACTATAATAATTGGTAATAAAATAATTGACACAATAATCTAATTGATACCGTGATATAAAGATGAAAACGAAATGTTGACTTTTGTTAAAAAATAGATTATAAAACTGTATTGGGAACAGACTTCTGTGTCGTCGAAGTCTGAAATCTGTGCGATCTGCTTATGATAAGAAAACAGACTTGCGTATTTCTTTATAAAACAACAGCTCGCAGTTGAACTAAACTGATTCTTATTTTTGCTTCAAGTATGAAACTAACAAGTGAAGCTTTTTTTAATTATTTCATTTTTAATGAATTTAGAAAATTGATAAATCCTAAGGCCAACTTCAGTAGATTGTGTGCTAAAAGAGTGTGATTGCGCGGTGCACCTCGGGTTAGACTGAAAAAGTCGTATTTTGAATTTGCTAGCATCCACAAGTGAACTTTAATGAGTGGTGGCGCAGAATTTTACCATGAAAATGGGATCTGCTTGATGAGACGATTCACTCTCTTTAAATTACATTTTTCAACATTATGAAAACCGCAGTTTTCATTGAAACAAAAAACTTTCAACCTAACATTGGTATATGAATGTTTTTAGCGCTAATTTGAGTGATACTATCGATGATACTAATTTTTCGATTCAAACCAAATTTACGGAAATTAAAGCCAAAACGAGATGAAAAATCAAAGAGGTGCAACCCCTTCATTTCCCCTGCATGGAACGTTAAAATCGGGACTAATGACATTCATCATAATTTATTACTTATTTTCAGAAATAATACTTCCGCGCCCAATGAGCACTTTGAGCCTTCCTAGTGGAATTTGCGCCTAGTGAATAAAATCTTGCCATGAAGTTCTGTTTAGAAACGTTGACACTGAACGCTGCAATCAGAGGTTTAATATTTCTGTATTACATTAACACCTCCAAGTGAATCGCCGTTTTACGTGGATATACTATACGTAGCCATTGGTACATCAACTAAACTAGCTTCTCTATACCTTGTCCACTCTTAAAGAGCGTCATTTATATTTCAGCGCATTGGACCGATTAGGGACGAATTTAGCCTCAAGGCACTGATCTCCATTCCTTTGATTGACTTCTAGATGTCCAAAGACAGTTGAATGTTTGTCTTAATTATAACTCAGTGAACCTTTACTTGTCCCTTTGGTCGAAACAGAAGCTGATATCAATACTTTCAGTTCACGAGGCTCTGCGCGGGAGACGAAGGATCATAACATATCCTTATATCATCATCATATCATCATCCTATATCATCACATATCCTTTAACTTATAACGTTGGAAAGCCATCGATTTACCCCAAATTATCATGGTAACATTCAAATTTCACTTTTCTAGGTTGGTTAGGACAGATGATAGCCCTTGAGCTCACTCAGCAGCCCTCAGATTGAGAGAACGAATGAACGTAATGCGATCCTGGTGGGCTCATTCGATTCTTTGAAAGCACATCGATCGATAACGAACATAAACACAATACTTAGTGTTATTTTTGAAGTTTTCCGATATTCTGATTTAAGGAATTTTCCCCCTTCGATTTCACTTTTTAGAATTGACTGCAATCAATGCCGACAACGTAGTCCCAACTAGATCCAAATGTAGTTTTTGTCCACGTTTCATTAACTTCCATTCAGCGGTTTCAGAAAAAAGCTCCAGTTGCCTTAAGGTGGACAGACGGATATTTGTGATTCGATTTTTGGATTCTACACTTCTTGAAACGTAAAATAGCAAATTTTGAGGGGAGAAGGGGGATGGGGCTTAACATTTATTTTACTAGGAAAAAAAAGTTTGTGTCATTCGCGAAATGTTCAACTGCCGAGCGCATAAGTATTTTGCATGAAATATGTATAACATTACGAAGAATTGTGTTGGCCCTGGTTTTGTTCTATGCATGTAGAGGAAATAAAGGGGTTGGACCTCTCTGGTTATTAATATAATTTCGACAGTAATTCAGGTCTAAAAAAACGAAGTTAGGGTCCAGTTAAGGGGAGGGTTTTCCCTAATTCCACGGAAAATGTCATAAACAATTTTTCATATGGAAAACATATTTGAAATAAAAGGGGTGTAACGTTTAGCTGGGCACCCGCCGAATTTATACTTTAATTTGGGTTAGTCAAGAATTTTTTAGACAAATAAGGGTTGGCATCGTAATTATTTGTGCTTAATGCATTTATTTTTTCAGTTGACAGCTTTAACTTGAGTGGGGCAACAGGAAATAGACAAGTTAAGATTTGTATTAGACTCTTTCTTCCCCTTTGTGATAACCCCTAGAGACCTCAGTGTTTCCCCAGATTTTCATGGGGAGGAGCCACCACTGCTTCTGGGTTCTCTGGTTTCAAGATCAACAGACTGGTGTAGGGACTCTGTTGCTTGTGGGTTGGGAATCAGTTGAGCCATTGGTTCATTGATGTCTAAGTTCTGGTTGGCAATAGGAGGTTCCAGTGGTACGTGTAGAACAAGCACGAACAAATTGGGTAAAGCATTTCTCAAATCACCAAGTTACAATAATGACAATTTGCGGAGATGGTATTCTTTCCTTTTAAAATTCCCTCCTTGAAACAGCCACCCTCCCTATTTCCTAACTTCCTCCCTCTTGCCCTCACCTTGGCTCAAAAACTTACTAACACTTGCACGCTACATCTAGCTTCACCTTGCTAAAGGGATGAGAAGTCTCCAGCTTAGTTACTGATCACGGGTTATAGCAAAATCTTCAACACTGAACTACATAACGATATGTTGATTTTCCTGTCTCCATCTAAATATGTACGAGTACATATCAAAAAGCATTAAAATTCTGGAATCATTTCAGAATGCTTCAAAACGGATTTTGAACATGAAAGTTTTGAAAGCTTGTATTTTAAAATTCTGGAGCCATTGCAATAGCTTCAATATTTGTAAAACTTCACTAAATGTCCTTGAAGCTAAGTATACACAGATTATGGCCCCAAACTCATTAGTTAACGAAGGGTTAGTAGTACCCAAAGCCCGCAATAATTTGATGTTGGTGATGTTGACAAACGACGAAATGTCATTATTAAACATTAAAATGCCACTTTCGTCCCTAATTAGCAGAGTAAAAGTAAAACTGGCTATGCCGTTGGTATGTTAATACATCATCGATGTACCTACACACCACTTCTGCAAACAACTACCATATGGTGTTTGAAGCAGCAAAACAGATCGATGAAACCCTCATCTTAAGGGGATTTTATACAAATGTTGAACATTTATAGGGGTATCCACAGCCATCAAACATGAATAATCATAAATTGTTATTGTATTATATAGTTTGACAGAACAAATGAAAAAATTACAACAATACTTTTTAAAATCTCTAAAAGGACAACAATAATATTTACATAACATCGAAGACAGTACTTATTTATAACCAACTCAACAAAACGTAATAAGCGTGATACCCAAAAAAGTTTTAAATCAATTAGGGTGAACACTGCTACAGTTGAAAGACACAACATTCATCACATTGTCACTACCTACCAAACAATAAGCACATTCAACGTGTATCAGTAAGTTTAATTCCTTCAACTTTCATAAATAGATGTACAAGTACCTATACCCAGCTTTTTGGACTCAATCGTGCAAAATTTGATCGTTCAACTGTTTTATTTTATCCATTTATTTAATTTCTTCTTTTGAAATTATCATTTGCAGGATCTATTTCCACAACAGTAACCTTCCTCAGTAGGTTTTCCAGAGGTCGTCCATGGCTCCAATTCCTATCGAGGCAGTTTAATTCCACGAGTAAGTTCATTTTATTATTATATGTTATTAATACTACACACGCTGCCCCAAAGCAAATCAGTCCTACTTAAGGATTCAATAATTCAACTAATGTCCGTCAAAAAGTTGCTTTTGGAGGTTTTTTTTTTAACGCTTCTTGTTCAAGTATGTTCCACCTTCATGTCCCACTAAAACTGAAAAAAAAAACCTATGGATACTGGATAAATGAAATAGGGTAGCTGCTCATACTTTTAGAAAGTGTGTGAAATTTTCAATCTTCCCTGTATAATTTGTAAACTTTTAAATGAAGGAGAAAATTGTGTTGGAATACATAAATCAAGCGTTTTTTTTTTTTTTTTTTTTTTTTTTTTTTTTTTTTTTTTTTTTTTTGCAAGTATACGTTATTTTAAAGATTTCAAAGTAGAATTCCAAATTTGATGCATTCTTATGAAAATTTTGGTATTGATTTCTAGCATTGGTCAAGGAACAATCTGTAAGAAATTGTATGCACTTCTGTTTCCAACCAAAGGGAGTAACCATAGAACTTAGTTCAGTTTTAGAGTGAAATGGTAGGACAATAACAACTTGAGAAATTGGAAACACTTGTCAAAACTATGTGTTGAAATAAAACTATATGATGCACTTTTTGGGGATTAATTGAACAATCGAATGTACTGCTGATAGGTTTTGTCACATTACAGAGTGGGGCTTTTAATTTTTTATAGTGACTTCTGAAAGTAGGTTCAGAACTTAAACTCAATCAGTGAAGGAAAACTAAGCTACTCACCTTGGGATCAATATCAAGATATAATTTCTCTTTTAACTCTGAGCTGAGTCCTTCCATCGAGCTCCCTTCCAATAAAAATAACTTCATACCACCGTTCAAGATCCATCATGAAATAAGTCAGATGCCACTATTTTTCAGAGGTGAGTAAAAAATCGTTGATTTAAAATAGGAAGCATTCATTTTCATTTTTCTGACATTTGTCCATAAACCTCTTTTCCAGCCAGAAGACACAAATATTTTTCTTGATATTTCAATTTCTGAGAAGATTACTTGGATGATGTCAAGAAGATTTCATTTTGCTCAGAGTGATGTTACGATAACTCCAATGTTCCCAGACTAGGGACTCAAATTATGTATTAGGAGGAATAATATTCAAAAATATAGCACTATTCAGTAATTATCAATTTTATCTAGCAGATCTGAAAACAGTTCATGGCATAACTGAGCCACATTGCAGAACCTAACATGTTACAACAGCACACGATATTCAACATATAATTCAAGCCAGCTATTTTCGTCATTCAATCGCATCTACTATAGAAATTGACCTCTCCTCATGGAAGCACTATTCAACACTCAGTTGTATCATGAGAGCAAATGTTTCTAGTTGTGTCATGTTGACATGATTCTTTTTATTAGCGTTCCTTGTGTTTTCATTGGAAAACTACTTAACCATTTGATTTTGCACAAAAGCTAGAAAGGCTCATTATCAAAAAGTGAAAAGATTAAGATACTGCAAGATGGATCTTAAACGACTATTTTCTAATCATCCGTTTTATACAATCAAACTCCAAAATATTACGTAGCCCCAATTACTGGAAGAGACTCACAAAGAGTATACATATCTTTTTTATTTTGTTGCAATCACGCATATTCCTTCAATGCATACATTTTATATCAATATGTGACAAATTAAAATCCCATAGTAGTCTAGTCGTCCATGAATAGTCAAATATTTCCGAAGTTGTTCATAAACTACCTTTCACTTTAACTTCGGAACTGTTGGAAAAACCATACAAGATTTACCTACTTCAAGGTAATGACTACTGATACACAAGTCCTCACAAAGTAATGCGACCTTACAAATGACAACGAAACAATTTTTTTAGTGCATACCTTCATACAATGTTGGGCTTTGTCTGTATATCACTAGTAATATAAACGCATAGATAAAGACAGTAATAGTGTATAGGTACATCTGTTCATTGTGATAAATAGAGAATCGTCCACACATATATGAACAAATGTGCTTAATTTAACCTTACATTCCCAAGATTCGGATTATTGTTAGTGACTCCATGTGAACATACAGTTTTCAACTGGAAAATAGGGATCCCTTGAGGATTTACCAGGACTAACTTCATTTAGTAATATATTCAAGTTATGGACGCTGGATAAATGGTACATTGAACAACGCTAAACACATCAATAAATGTGCTTGAACCGGGAAGACTAACAACATTAAAGAAATACCAATAATAAAAACAAGACATAGATTTCACTGGTTCATAAAGTTCAGTATCATCCGTTGAATGATTGAGAAAGAGTATATAACTTTTTAATTGAACTTTAATTTTTATATTGGTTCAATTAACAATCAAAAATATCTTTCAGGGGTTTCCCAACATAAGTTTGAAATTTGAAAACTGTTTCATAAAATTAATCAAGAATGAGGAACTTTATTCAAGTACATCATCACATTAAAGGTGCACACAGGATTAAACACACTGGAATGGTTGTGTGACACTGCCACCAGGCATACCTCAAGTTGAGTCTGAAAGTGAAGGAGGGGGTGGCACAATGTACAGGCAAGCACGTATGGTTGAATATAAGTGTTGGAGGGATCTCTGGAACAAGGTGTTGTCGATAACATTTTTATCAATTACTACCTTTATTACATCCTCTAAACCTTTATTCCAAACGCCTTGAAGGTAATAGACGTAAGAAGCCTTCACATAATAAGTACATATAATTTAAATAATGGTGAAATGTACTTAATGTAATAGTTATCTACTTAATAGTAATATCAGTCATTTTCTGTATCATGAGAAACTATTACTAAGTTATGGAAAATACCAATGCTTGACTGAAGTAAAATGAAAGCTTTAATATTGAATAAAGGCAGCACACTCAAATGCAGATGGTATAATAAATTCCAATAGAGCGTATATTCGATAGTAATAACTAAATATTACTAATAGCGTGGGCCTTATAGGTGTATGGTTAGCACGATTCACTGCTGTCACAAATTGAATTTATCACGACTTTCAGCAAATTCTACCAGTCAAGAGGAAGATTTGTAGAAGCTCTCACAAAATTTCAACTGCAATGAATGACGAATCAACCCGAGGATAATGCGAGTTACGAACAATTAATAAATTAGTGTTAAGATAATAATTACATATACAAAAAAACCTACAAGTGTGCAATAAACAGGTTGATCACTGCGCTCTCTTATAACTTTATAACCATCCATTTCTTCTAATTCACGCGCAATAGGAAAAATGAGCTTTACTTACAATATTTAATCCTCAAAATTGGCACACAAGCAATCCTAACCATTAAATATCAAGATAAAATGGATCTTTGCATTTTTAAAATATGAAAAAAATAATTAAGGACGCAGCATATAATATAGAGATTCGTCCTAGATACCTCTTTGAAGTATTGACTCCAAGCTTAGAGATTAAGAAGAATTGATTTATAAAAAACACACCACATCAACAAGAAGAGGCAATTATGCACTTAATCATTAAATTTTACAGTCAGATAGTTGAGAAATTGGAAGTCATCACCAAACACATAATGTCTCAAATATATGGGCGTTGTTTGAGAGTAATCCACATTAACCCTAAAAGCTTATTATTAATTATAAAATGAGTTATTGCAACTTCCCACTCCATCCAGCACTGGTTGTCATTTCACACAAATTTGTAACTTACTCCAATTTCAAGCATTTTTTTCCAATAGCCACATTAGGCAATCTAAAAATGAAATTGTCATTTTGATTATTCATTAACTAAATTAGCGTTGACGACATTATCTTAAAAATGACTATAATAAATTATGATCATAATATTATTATTTGTTTTAATGATGAAGGATGAAAGTTAGTTATTCCCATCACATGCAAGTGTTATAGTTTCACACCTCTCAATGGATCAACCATCTCAAAACTGTTCTCCGACCTCCACTGCATACAATTCTCAACCATTTCATAAAAATCAGAAATTTCACATACAGAGAGGTTATGAAGAGGCGGCAAAAAAAGGAATAGTGATGATGCAGGCTTGATCAAAAAGTAATCCTGTAGGGATTTGTTAGGATGATGCAGGAATACATCAGGAAGATGGGGAGGTTTTAATTACCAGATATGAACCTTCAATCCAGAGCAGAAACAATTTAATATGGAACTAGACTGCAAACCTGCAACATTGCAGAGAACTTATATCCCTGGACCATTCAATGTAAGCCTAACTGGGACGTTCTTCATTTGGCTCAAGAGACATTAAAAAATATACAGAAACTTGAAAGGTTTTATTGTTTTTTTTTTTTTTTTGTTCAATTGTTTTCTATTATTTTTACTTGGCTTCTTTACAATAGCTGACTGATGATAAATTTATCTTTTTATTGGATTATTGAAAAGAGCATTTTTACATTAGCCTTATGCATTTTTACTTAGTAAATATTTTAGGAAGCTCCTTTTCTGTAGTCTACAGAGTAGCTTAATGATAGCTACGTAAATAATTTTTGGCTCACAGAATATTAATATGACTGTATACAACTGTAAACGATTTGCAACTTACAAATAAAATCCAGCAAAAATCAAAAAAAAATTTACTTTAGATTACCTAGACAAAAGAAAAATAGAGAAATAAGATAATAATAGCCTGAAAGTGATCTTCAGGGTCACAACTTGAAATTTTGGGACCTCTTTTGTACTTTCTACATAACATGAATCAAATTGTACCATTGGATGTGATTTCAAGATATTTCATTAGAGGAAGGAAGCGTGAAGCCTTACTTCATCAAGTAAAACGGCATAACTGACTAGAAGAAGTTTAAAAAAACCTGGCCCAGTGAATAGTGAACAGCTATGTACAATTTAAGAAACTTCCTTTACAGCTGAGAAATACTATTCGAATGTACATTCAACATTTCCAGATTAATTTGTACATGTTGGATTGAGGTACCACAAGTTCTCACATTGGTAGACCAAAAGAATGGAGTCATTACGATTTGATGAGAGCACTATTTCATGTACGCTACTAGTGCTTCGTAACTACCATGGATTGGAGACCATGATGCGTAAGGGCTTAGAGTAGCGAAGTTACAGAGCTTCATATGAATCATTTCTTGAAGACAAGAAAGCTTCCAAATCTCTGTTTTCAGCATATGATTTTTTCCTCTTACTTTTTTTCTTATCTGTTTTGGCTGCATCAGATTTACTAGATTTCTTCTTGGACTTCTTCTTCTTATCAGAATCCTAGGTGGAAGGTAATAGAAGATTAGATATTTGAAAGTAAACACAAAATTATGGTTAGGTACAAGACGTCATAAGGTTAGCATGGAATGTGTTTTTCCTTTTTGTAAGCAATTTCAGTATTTTACCTAGTAATTACTCTAGGTACCTATCACTAGTACTCTAACTTAACTACTACTGCATTTTAGCTGCACAGCTTTCATGTTTATGCATGAAGTCGACAAATACTACTCTCCTAAATTACCAACTAATTATTGTCATAAATAAAGCTTCTCCCTCCTTTAGTGGGAGTCTATTACTTCTAAAAAAATCGAAACTAAATTTATCCCCCAGAAGAGTTATTAGAAATGGAACCACTGTAATGTATCATGCAAATGGAATCTTTTATTTGAGAAAGCAAAAACTCCTCACCATCAACGTCAGTCAAACCAAGACAATTTTTAATTGATGTGAACTACTTAGCAAGTTGTAACATGCAGTACTTATTTAAATTTTATCTATAACTTTTGCACCCACATTTGGGATTGAAGCTAAGAAAGTTAAGAAAGTACCAAACTAAATAGGTACGTAGTTATCCACTTTTACAGTTGGAACTACATTACCTAATGTACCAGTTTAATAAGTTAACTTACTTTGTCATCTTCACTCCTTTTGTTTCTAAAGTCTAGATTTTTATTGATGACATGAATTGGCACAGACTAAGTGATTTTAGGGGCAGTCAATTGAACTAAGTTTCCTTTTCATACCCCTCCTTCAACTGATTAATCCTGTCCATCTCATGAAGAAATATTATATTAAATAGGTACTAAGGTAAAACCTAAGTTTATCACGAAAACAACGAACCAACTGGTGAGCACGTTAGCTAAATCGATTGATTAGATAACGTATCATGAACCATGATTAGAAAGTAGGCAGAGGAGTGGGATATCAGAAAATGCAACCTTCAATTATTGGTTTATTATTTTCAACAACAAGCCTTTGTAATTGTATAGCAAACATTTTTTATAAGATCCCTTCAAACTTCGTCACTTTGCGTTTAAGCTGATTTAGAAACTCTCATTTTAAGGGAGAAAATGTTTGAAAAAATGAGTGTAAAATTCAATCGATTAAATCTCAATTTCTTTTCATTTCCTCATTATAACGACTGGTAATCAAGAAAGTTTGCTTTGTGGGCTAAAAAATAATGAAAAATTTGTGAAATAATTTGCAGTGTTTTTTACTAAAATGAGAGAGGTTTCTTTTAAAAAGCATTCTTCCAACATGTATCATCAAATTCCATTGAAGTACCATTTCTGCAGGGAAAAAATGTGTGCAAGTTCCTCTTTGAATTGGTGCTGATGGTTCTGGTTTGTCTAGAACATTGGTTGTATTAATGATGTTCAGAAATACCGAGTGTCTAGCACTTAATGTAAGAAAAAAATGGGGTAAAACTCGGCCAAGAATGGAGCAAAACGCTACCAACTGCACTTTTCTATCTTAACCTTTTCCCAAGTTTGTCAAGGTTTTTTATTTTATTTTATTTTTTTCTAAGAATACCTCGTTTTTCAGCATAAAAACAAGTTACTACACTTAAAAACTGATTTTTTCAACTTTTGACCACTTTTTCGGATTCAGCGTCAAATTTCCTACATGCCTAGTGCATTTTCATAATCATAAATTAATACCTAAAGAACCTAATTACAATTCAAACGTTCAACATTTAAAAAAAAAAAAATAAGTTTCTGAAAATACTTGAACATTAACTCCATTTCCTAAAAAGGAAGGCTTAAAAGGAGCAAAATTTCAAATAGTAAAATTAGGAAAAAGATTAAATCCGAGATATTTTCCGAAATGTCAAATGGTTTATAAACGGTACAAAACATCTACTTTGCAATTCCGGGGAGAAATTCCAGTTTGCAGGGAATAAAACGTTGGGCACCTCATGTAGGTACTTACAGGACCTGCTTCTTTACAGAGCTACTTCATGATGGGAGTGCATAAATGTTCAGTATAAATGTTAGCACTGTTTATAAGCCATTTCGCACTTCAGAAACAATTTACTGGATTCAATAATTCTCCCATTTTATGCTGTTTGAATTTTGCTACTTTTATTCTTGGGATACCTCCTTTGCTTTCATCAGTGTCCAACACTTTTACGCCTTTGAAATGAACTTTCTCCTAGAAATCGTTTTGGAATCGCAAAGATGATGTTTTGTAATACACTTAGGAAAGCTTTGACACTTGAAACAAAAATGTCCCGGATTTTTCATTTCCTAATTTATACCATTTAAACATTGCCCCCATTTAAGCCTGGGGATCCTCGTTAACTGTTTTAGAGCATTCCCAACGTTTTTTACTCCTTCAAACTGAAACTTCTCCATGAAATTGATAAAGAATAGCTAAGTTGACAATACCATTGGAAAGCTGACTAAACGTTCAAATCTTCCTAAAATTTGACAGGTTTTGGCCCTTTTTTTTCAAGTTGAGAAAATTTCCAAAAGTTTGAAGATAGATAAGGAAATTTAATGCTGAATCCGAGAACGTAGTCAAAAGTTGAAAAAAAGCGTTTTCAAATCTAGTAATTTGTTTTTATGGGAAAAACGAGGTATTCTTGAAAACACCTTCAAAAAATCATATCTTGGCAATGGTTTGAGAGAGAAGAATTCGGTTGGCGGTGTTTTGCTCCATTTTTGGTGTGGTTTTACTACGACAAAACAAAATTAATTACACATCAAATGCGAGACACCCTGTATATTAGGTTGGTGATTTTGTATTTGGGTAGCTCTTCCTCTATTAAACTTTTTCGAATTTCTTATCAGAGTGTACGATCATTGACAAAGCAAGGGTGCGCCCATAGTTGAGTAATTATGGAAAAACGTTGTCCAGAAACAAAAGGTTTCATTTACTGAACGTTTCATACCTTACTAACAGCAACATAAGGTGAATCTGTGCATCCACTGTCTTCACCTCCTTCTGGGCTCCCTCTTCCTTCTGATATTGACACGCCACTCATCCACTGATTAAGCTCTCCAATATCTTCTTTTGCCTGAAGAATACAACTTCACTGTTCAGAACATTTATTGAAATGTGAGTCAGCAGGTTGTCAATTGTATAGCTACCTGTACAATAAGAGCTGGGCAGTACAACGTGAACCATTGATATTCTATAATATTTTTTTCATAATCAGTTAGGAATGATCCTGCAAGCCACAAAGAAAGAATTCTTCCCTGCTTGTGGATCATTACCGTTAAATATTCCTGTTACCTGGGGCAGCAATCATGCATCCATAGTTTGCCCCATTCAATCCTCTCCAAACATTTACAGATAACTGTTACTTATAGCCATAAAAGTAATGAACTGAATAGCAAATCTATTTGGGTTTTGGTTTCACTGGTACAGTGGGTTGTGTTGAAGTTCCTACTCGATAAAATCGAGCTAATGTACGATCAAAACGTTAATTTATTCGGTAAATAAAAAGCACGAAAAATTAATTATCCTGTGAACACTAGCCTACGTCAAGTACCCTCTCATTCAATGGAAGAACCCAACCCAAAAAATGCTTGGGCAATAAACAAAACATGTTAATCAGGGTATGGTTCAGTATGAAGCGTGGTTGAAAAGTATGTAAATAACAACGTAACTTAAAATTAAATTATTACTTTATAATATTATTATTACTTTAGGGCCTTTGGACGAATTACTTCGATTAGGAAGAACATCATCAGGATCAACGTCATCCTGATACCCAGCCACAAGAGGATTGTCGCCAATTTCCCCATCGCTGTAACATTCCATTGGGATTAAACTCAATATAACATTCAGATGAAATAAATTTACACAAAATTTTACAGGTGAACTGATCAAGTATCTATTGTGCGCATTTACCTTTCAGAATCGACTGGTACGTTCTCTGGTACTCTCATTGGAAGGGCTATAGAAGAGTCGTCCAAAAAAGTTTTATCAATATAGCCACCATCTGGTATGAATTCTTCCACACTGGTGACAACTTGCGCAGCTATCTCTTCAGTAGCACAGTTAACAGGGGACTTTTTAATGGGACTTTGAGTATGACTCATTTCGTTGAGAGATGCTGAACGATCAATAGGTGTTCCTTGTCCTAATATAATGGAAGGTGGCGGTTTGTTCAGATTTTGACAGCTTTGACTTTGATTAAGGCTCACACCAGTATTTTCTGCCACTTGTCTCCTTCTTTTGCTCAAGTTGTCAAGGAACCTAATTAAAAAATAATTATTTTCAGTATTTAAAGTGTGTTATTGATTGATCAAACAAATAACATGGCACAATACACCAATGAACTAGTCATTCTTGATACTTGGAGTCACACAAATGTAGTATGCCAATGAAAATGTTATGCTCGGGAAATTTGCTTGGTATAGATGGATTCAACCACATGTATTTTTCCTTACTTACTTACTTACAACCTTCTTCATGATCCACTTACAACCCCTCACATTAAGTAATACAATTTTATATTATATTAAGTAATACAATTTTAAGTATCATACAATAAGTAAGTACAACCCTGATATATTTTTATTGAAAGTACAAATTGATTTACAAAGATCAGCATAACTAACAAGATAGTCAGGAAGATGAGGGTTTTTCTTGTTTTAGGGGGCCAAAAGAAAGAACGTAAGGACATATAAATCCATCGTTAGTTAAAGGGCAATAAATCGAATAGAAATTAAAATTAATAAAAAATCACACTCACAAATCGTAGTCAGAATCAGGACTTCGTTGATAAAGATCAAGCTCTTCAATAGTTATTTGCATTTCATTGGCGTTTCTATCCAATTGCTTTAACAAGGTCTCTCTTTGAAGTTGGAGGAAAGGTAAACAGAAAAATTTATGTATGTATTTCAAACCAAAACCATTTGACATGGATGCTTCTGTGTAGCGGATCTGAGCTTTTCCATGGGGCCTAAAACAATGGTTAACAATTATTAAAATTACTACACCCAATACTTATAGGTACGTTTGTTTCCATCATTAATAAACTCAATAATTACTCGTGAGAACCATGCAAAAACAAGAGCACATTCATCCTAATAATTATTATGTGTGTCATCCACAAAGTAAGGTTACAAGGGCTCCCAGGTAAACTTCTATCTTCAGCCCCCTTACTCACCGGACTTGACGCCATCACATTTCCACCTATTCACCAAATTGAAAGAGTTTTTGGTTGGGAAAATATTTTCCAACGACCTCCAAGTCCAGGAAGCTGTAGAGAAGTGGCTAACGACGTTGGTGGGAGATGTATACGACACTGGTATCAAAAAACTCGTCCCCACTTACAGAAATGCATCGAACTTCACATTGACTACGTTGAAAAACAGTTAAGTCAATTTGTGGCGAATCATGTAAACTCCATTCAAATATACGCATTTTTGAATTTTTTAAAAATGTTGTAACCTTACTTCGTGGATAACCCTCTTATGACGACTACAGTCTCAAGTTAATAGATACTTTCAATAGATATGAATTGAGTGAGTCGAAATACAACTAGATTTGAATCATCACAATAACATTCATGGAAAATTCAAGCTTATATTTATATGAAACGAAGAGCTTTTACAGTCAGCGGACCTTTGAATAGAATCTATATAGTACTGAACAGCATCGGCCATTATTGTGCGATGATGAGACATGTCACAGTGGTTTCCTAACACAAGCACAGGGATATCATCAGGTACTTTGGCAATCTCTTTCTGGACATATCCCCATGTCCTGGAAACAACATAAAAACTAATTAATACATAGATCTGGTGCACACTAGTAGGCGAATGACATTTGCTTCATCATCAGATAGAATTTGGATCCTCTCTTTAGGGGACAATTGATGGCGCTGAAAGCAGAGGCAGTCGAATGTAAGTGCCACTGAATGTTTGCTTTGCAAACTATTTACAGGTTACATTATGGTAAAGTATTAAACAATGAGGACCTACTCATTGTTAAGAATACTGTAAAAATGTTACTGGAAGAAATTAAGAATATTTTTTAAATGTATTCATTTTATTTTATCTTTTTTAAAGTTTGGATGTTTATTGTTACCAGTTTTTCGTGACATCCAAAATCAGAATAACACCATTGGTTCCTTTATAAACATCGATGAACTCAGCATCAAGGGCTGGTGTCACTTCATCAGAGAGCTTCAAGCCTTCCGGATTAGGACGTTTCTTCCCCTTGTCCACAACATCCCAAACTTCAACTTTGACTACATCATCCGCATTTTTGTAATTCCATTGGACGCTTGCAACCTGTTGTGAAGACATCACTGGTGCAATGTTAAATTGGCATTGGATATAATTTTTCAATAACTTCCAACCATTTTCAAAACGTCTAAATGTTAGGGGAGAATCGTAAAATCATAACACTAATCGTACCTTTACTGTATTGAAATTTAATATAAATTGAATTTGGATGGGGGTAGATGAAAGAATTACGCATGACTGCGATTAGAACTGATAATATATTGAAAACATGAAAAATCATGAATTATGAAAGTGAAGTCATGAAATGAACAGTGTCTGAGTGGTACCTAACAGCACCAAGAATATTGCTAATGCTACCATCCTAACTGTAACCTTTACTGACCTGAATTTCTTCAGTAGGTTGATAATCAGCAATAAATTTCTTCCCTTGAAGACGATGAAACAAACAGCTTTTACCCGTACTTCTATCTCCTTTTATTATTATTTTCACTGAAAAAAAAAATTAAATATCGTCAAGAAGCCATTTCACAGGTCGGGATTAATGTTATCAAACATTAAATAGTCTGTTATGACCAACGCACCACAATATTTGTTACCAAATGGTGAAATGACTATGGCTCAGAAATTAGTCCATCTGCGTTTCACTGACAAAGTTCATCTTGACATCACCGTTTTTACATCGCCTTACTTCCAGAATAGCAAAGCCTACCGCTCACCAACCTAACAATTTCAAATGTCCTGCGCGTTTTATGCTAACAAAAACTGCGTGAAATAGTAAGGTAAGATTAATTAAGTTATGTTTATGATTAAGTTGATAATGTTTTAGATCCATAACTCCTCTATTTTTTATAAACTAACCTTCGAAAAGATTCTGCAAGAGTTATCCTACCTAATAAATCATAATGTTCTTCCACCCACAATTTCGGAAAATTTAGACGATTTTTCAAGACGTAAGACTGCTTTTTTGGGATGTGTGGGAAGTCCATGAGAGTCCAAATAGTAATGCTGCAGTGATCAGTATTTTCCATTTAGGTATAAATAAATGGTAGTCATTCTTGAACATATACACTGCTTTATACGAAGAGAAAAAATGAACTTTTTATATAATTAGTAATTTCTTCCTACGTTGCTTATAATTCTTCATGCATATCAAAGATTTAACAAATCAATATATAGTTTATACCACGCTTCCCACCAAAAATATTTTCAACTGGAATATTCTTCATTTGAAACGTCTATTTCAGCGTTCTTCGTGCTATAACATTATGGTATGGAATACTAATTGCAGAATTAACACGTTTACATTACCACAACATGCAGCCATTAATATTATTACTTACTATTATACTGTATGCCTCTAGCAAACTTTCTTTGGAGGTTTTGTGACATAGCCTGGTGGCTGGAAGTATTTGAAGGAGATCCATTTTCTATCTTGTTTCCGGTGAGCCTTTTCAGTGCAGAAAACATTATCTAATGAAAGATAAGAAATACAACGATTAAAACCATATATTTCTCCCAATTGATGACTAAAGTAATAAGATGAGATTTTTATTATGTGATACGTAAATGTTCAGTCACAAAAGACAATAAAGGTAATACATAAAGTTTATGTTAATACTCGTGTCAGTGAATACACGTGAATCAGCGATAAAAAAAAAAACAATGAAAACGTGATTCACGTGATGCTCTCCGTTTCTAGATTCGACTCAATTTGGGTGAAAAATCATCATTTATGCCGACTCTCAGATTAAGATGATTTTTCACTTGATCTCTGAAGAAGGTTTCAATCTCCTATTTTCACATTTTTCAACCGGACCTCAAAAACTAATCCCTGTAACAGGCACCTAAAATTAAAAAACGGACGCGAAATAAACAAATTTCGATCATTATACCGCAAAAACTGAGTCAAATCAAAAAACGGATAGCATCACGTGAAAAAACAATGAAAATTCATGTGCCACACTTTGGAGTTCATCATCATCCACTATTTGACACTTTTGTGGTTGTGCCACTACGCTTGCTTGCTGAACCGGTTGCCCGCAATAAAAAAATTAGTTGAGGGGTCAAATTTTCATTAAATGTTGGGTAGAATCCGAATCTGAAATAAAAAATTCGGGTTCCCAGTTAAAATAACAAAGTCAGTGCGCGTTTTGGCCATTTGCGCGCATGCACCACGTGCAAAAGGTAGGGTTGTTCCGATATCGAGGATCTTCCGATATTCGATATCGATAACGATATTAACCATCAATATCGATACACCGATAATATCGCAACAAAATATCGATATCAGCAATATCGAATGATATTACGCAATTTTTATGATTTCTCACAATTTCAAGACAAAACTCTTTGTATTCACATGATTACTTTACTACAATCTTAAACTGATTTTATAATGTAGAAAATTGTGTAAATTGCTATAAATTTAAAGCAATTTTCATTCCTTGCTGTACAATTTTTTCTTAGGTTAGCTGATATAAGTCACCCAAAACAATCACAAAGTGAATTTCCAGTAGGTACCAACAAAGAAATAATCATTTGTGCAATATGATTCTGGTAAATTTTTTAAAACCGAATATTGCAAATTTGCTGTTGGAATAGGTATAACTGAAACACAAACATTTTCACCCAAAGATAATATTTAATAAAATAATAAGTAATGAACAAAACATTTTGAAAAAAAAAAATTTTTACACAAAGATTTATTTGAACCATTCTTGTTCACCTAAACTACCCAGGAATATAAGTTTATTCAGGTACTTCCCAGAGAGACGGTTTCTATCCTGGGTAATGGTTCCTCCTGCCTTTGAGAAAAGCCGCTCACATGGCACAGAAGTAGCCATATTCAGTAAGCACTGGCGTGCTACCTTATACAGTCCGGGGAACACTGCCTTCATATCTTCCCATTCATGCAAAGGGTTTGTCTTCAGAGGACTTATCGGGTTCGCCAGATACAATGTCACTTCTGAAGAGTCACTGCTGTCATCATGTTTCTTCCTCCTCTTCCCATACACCAATTCTTTATGGGTCTTCCAGAAGTCGAAAGGTTCAGGATCTGTTTTTTCTATTGGTTCTTCTTCTGACTCAGATGATGCTTCCTCCATGCACAGCTTTTTCAACTTGGCAATTGCCTTTGCACATCCAGTTGGATTTTTAAAATGAATATTTTTAAAACGAGGGTCAAGGATGGTGGACATGGCAATTTTGGAATTCAGTTCAGCGTTTCCAAATCTTTTTTGCATAGCTGTTAACAGTACCTTTCGCACAGTCTCAATGACAGCATCATTAGATTTGAAATTTTCCAGATGGGTTGTTAAAGTGTTTACCATCGGAATGATCTTACTCATCGTGACATATTTCTCACCTGACATGTCTGTTGTTGCGAATTCAAAGGGTCTTAGGATGGCTGCCAGATTTCTGAGTAAGTCGATTTCGACTGCATTTGGCATCTCGGGGCTTGTGGGTTCTTCAATCAACAGCTGGCTCACTATTTTTAGCAGATCGAGGAATCGTTCAACCATATAGTAAGTTGAGTTCCAGCGGGTTTTCACATCCAGAATCATTTTTTTCATTTTACCTTCTGGTACGTTGCTGTCCATTTGCGCTTTCCTTAATTTGTCACTCATAATGACTCTGTTCTTGATAAATGTAGCAACTCCTCGCACCTTTTTAACCACTGGCTCAATCAGTTCGTGGGAAATAGCTGCTTCCGTCACTAAATTGAGAGTGTGCGCAAAGCAGGGAACATGTTGCTGTTCAAAAGACCGCTTGACTGCAGCAACCATGTTCGGTCCATTGTCGGTTGTTATACTAACAATTTTATTTTTCACAATACTCCATTCATCAAAAACTTGCAACATCGTTTGCTCAAGCAGGCCTGAGGTGTGGTTTGAGGTTAGTTGAACAATGCTCAAATCTACAGAAATAATGTCACTTCCTTCTAAAAAGTGACATGTAATCCCAAAGAAAGACTTCTCAGACATTGTTTCAGTCCACACATCCATAGAAAAAGATAAATGTGGTGCATTAGCAATTCGTTGACTCACATTGTGAGACATGGATTGGTACTTTAAATCTAGCTGTTTTTTAATGTACTTTGCTGATGGCACTTTGAAAGACGGAGCTAGCTCTTTCATAAGCCGCTTGAATCCTGCTCCTTCTAACATGTAAAACGGTCGGTTGTCCGTACAAATTAAGTACAATAAACAATCAACGATCTTAGAGTGTCGCGAACCTCCCTCTGTGTACAATTGGCTTCTACTAAACGCCTCCGTAATTGGTGAAATCAAACCTAGTTTTTCCTGAGAACTGTCTCTTAATGAAGGCCTAGCTGTAAGCTCGGCAACACTTTCACTGGATGTACCTGGCAGGCTTACTGCTCCAGTCGATGAACCAGGTTGATAAATTTTAGTTATTGGATCTTTGAGAGGAATACTAACATTGGTTTTCTTTCGACCACAATATTCCGAGTATATTTTGGGATGGTTTTTCTGAAGATGTGATGATAGGTTAGTTGTGTTGCCACTATATTTCACCTCTCTTAAACACTGCTTGCAAGAAGCGCTTTTCCCATCCTTCTTCACGAAATAGTTCCATAGCTTACTTATAGGGGGAGCCATATTTCTTGAACACAATGAATATTCACATTAAATTACGAAAAATCACACAAGACGTCACAAGCACTTCTTTTACAACACAAAAACAAAGACACGTAACGAAGTGACCAGTGTTGTTCGTGAGCTATCTGAGTTGCTACCAACCTAAACGTTGGGTGAGGTATATCCCTAAAACTTACATGCATACATAGGCGGAATAAAATTTTAGTTTTTTATTTCAAAAAGTGTATTTGGATCAAACTAATACCATTACCATTTTGCTTTTCAAAACCCGTATTTTTATAAAAATAACTAACTCAAAAAAAACGCAATATCGAAATCCGATATTCACCAAAATGTTTCGATATCGCGATAATATCGAAATCCTTATATCGATATAATATCGGAAATATCGAAAGAGAAATATCGATATTTATTGATATCGATAATATCGGAACATCCCTAGCAAAAGGGTGATATTTGAATTCCTTGCCAAAAAAATAAGGGGGGTTTACTACAACAAGTTTTTTTATAGCTCCACAAATAACGGAAATACAAAGGGTGGTTCGTTCATCAAGTGACAACCTGTATAATTCCACCGCTCACTCAATAATCTTTTGGTTATGAGCAACAGCATTTTGAACTAGGTACAATGTGCAGCTCAAAAATAAAAGAAGAAAAAAACTGAAAAATGCCTAAGACCTAATATTGAATCAAAATCCTTCAGAGCAATAATTGTGAAACCTGGAAAATTAAATTATTTTCTTGGTCGGTTCCAAAGGTCTATTATGGTAAATACTAAGCTAACATTGATTAAGATCAATCCACACATGTAGAACAGGAACCCTACTTGCACATGAAGATCAGAACCCTACTTGCCCCCAACAGTGTCATTTACAACTTATTAGAGTGGCGGAGAGAAAAAATACTTCCCATCTCTAGGAAACATCTTTCATAAGCAACGATCTTGCGATATAGTTACATATTGACTGAAAGCAACACAGCCAAGGGAAGGCTTGATGTTATTCAGAGACGTGAGCATATTGAGCTTCCAGATCCAGGACTAAGTTCTATGTACTCACCTAAGCCCATACTAAGCTGTATATTCCTTGTATGTATAACTATATTCTGAGGAATGAGTTGGAGCGAAAAACAAATGAATGAGGTAGTTCATCAAGTGAGATTGGAAACGGAACATACTTGTCGAGTGCTAGATAATTCTTCCTAATAAGGGAGTAAGTAACCCAAATGTTGGGATAGAACTACAGTGGTACATTGGTACAGTGTATATTGGCACAACAGATACTCTCCGTGGACAGTTATAACCTTCCTCTCAAATCTCAATTCCTAACTGTGTAGGGTAACACTACCTCCTTGAAAGTAATCTTGAGACAAGAAAGTGTTCTTCCAATGTGAAAGAAAGTTATCACTTAGTAAGTCAGGTACCGAATACATTAATAGCAATATTAAATCATTAAAGTTACTTGTATTTAAGCCGATGATATTTAAAATGAAGCACGTCAAGATGAATGAGGAGGATGTCACGATAACAGTTCAATTCAATATGTTCGAGGAACTTGTTCACACCATTTCATAATGTTGCGGTATAGATACTCAACCAACTTGTACAGCTACTATTTTGATCAGTGAAGACTGTGCCAGTAGTACATGACAACCATATGGAGTCCAAGAAGTATAAACATACAACAAATATTTACAACATATCTAATCTCAAAACAAGAGTGATAAGGATAAGAAGTCCCATTCTTCTTATTCCTTTATCTCACTCACTGTTCAAAATTTCTCCATGGAAGATGAACAGGAAAGGAAACTTGTTATATTTAACAAGAGTTACGAAAAATGCTAAGCATACTGATTTTAGCTCGCTATTAATAACAAAGGGTAATGCTGATTTTTATATTATATTCAATAAGTGTTAATTTTGGATCAATGCAGTTTTTTTTACTGCTCTATGCTTACAATAAAATATTGTTTTAGCACATGTGTTTCTCATGACTAGTAGAGGCAGACTGAGCAATGAACGATTTTTTTGTCAAAAAACACAAAAAGGAAAAAGTTTAAGGGCAAGACATAGTTTTATAATGTACCTATTTGTTCGTTTGCAATATTCTAATTTGATTCCTGTATTTCACATTGGAATATCCTTAAAGCGTCAAGATTCCAAACATTAAAAATAGATCGCCAAAATGTAAAAAGTATTGTCATTATCCAAAAAAAAAAAAAAAAAAAAACGAGAGAGTTATACACTGAACGTCTGACCTGACACTTTAGGCATGGAAGATGAGCTCTCTTCTTCCATGTTTTAGGTTTATGAATAAACCGCATTAAAATTGATAAAAACTAACCAACTTCTTGATAACATACAATAACAGAAATAAAGGTTATCAATTGGTTGCCAAAAAGACAATCTTATCAGTTCCAGTATTTCATTATTGTTAAAGTATATACCCCTTCACTGTTGTTCTCCATTTAATTATGTTTCGAATTTTTGTTTGAATGTGCGATGTTGATAATTTGTTTTATATTCAATTAATGGTGCTATTATGACGTTAGCATATACTAATAACTTGGGAGAAATAATACATCTGAATGTGGGAGGGACGAGGTTTGTATACAAATAAAACACCAATAGTTACAATATTCTACTGTCAATAATATCAAGTTGTTGAATTGATTGTGTTCCATCTGATGCAGATTTTCCACATCGAGACAAACGTTGCTGTGGATTCCAGATACATTTTTTAGTGCCCTGCTGAGTGGAAGAATATCTAGCTTGAAAGATGAAACTGGAGCTATTTTCATAGATAGGGATCCGAAACTTTTCTCCATTATTTTGAATTATTTAAGAACCAAGGAGGTGGACCTTTCAAATAGCGACTTGTGCTTCCTTCGGCATGAAGCAGAATATTATGGAATAACTCCACTTGCCAAAAGACTTGCCCTTTGTGAAGACCTAGATTTATCATCCTGCGGAGATGTTCTCTTCTATGGCCTGTTGTCACCTCCCAGTAAGTCAATTAATTTATTCAAAACATGAACGGAGTATCTCCATTATATACCTAATTATGGCTTACGCAAGTGTTTTCTTAAATTTCGCTACGTAGTGCGAAGAGGTGCTTCAAGCATTGAATATAAGAACGATAGTTTACTTTAATTAGTAACGAATTTTGCTTGGAAATAGTGGAAAAACCGTTAAAAGACGAGGGATGAGAAGAATCCCGAGAAAAAATCAAATATTCTTAATAATGAACCATCTGGTTACCAGAAACGACTCAAAGAAACTGTGAAGGACCAGCCTGAAGGACCTAGCTTCTGCACGCTCAAGTGGAGTTACTAGATTTATACACGGTTATAACATTAACGATTTAATGCTACCTAAAATTCAAATGAAAAATCTCAGTTTCAGTGTATGGTATATCTGAAATGGACTCAACGTGGCAGATTCTATCACTCCTGTTTCTTTGGTTCTCTTTTGTTACGGATAAATACTCTAAGAGTTGAGCATTTATCAAACTTACAATTGCTGGGAAAGTTATACATTTCTAACTGATTTTATTTCGATAGGCGCTCCATTGCCAGATGTAAGAGCTTCCACGTCAACTAATGGTAGTAATAAAGATACCAACAGTAATTATCATAGATCTCAGTCTCAAAATGGAGCAGTGCCTAGAACCAGCGATGTCGCGAGCAGCAATAATGTTCACGTTCCAGGTGATTACTTTATTTATAAATAAGTAAAATGTAAAAATTCATTACGAGGGGCTGTTACTTTTAAGAGTGGAGGGGCAGACTATTGCCTTATATAACAAATTTATTGGTAAGGGGAAGTGTGTAGGTTCCTGTTCACATGATTCAAAGACAATAACATAACCATTCATTTTACCCCTGATGTTGAGGAAAATAATAAAATCTATCCAGGAATAAGACAACTAAGTAACCTGAACATGCCTAGGGTGTGTTAAAATATTCCAAACAGAATTCTGTTCATATTAAACTTATCAACTTCACCAAACTTGAATGTCTGACGAGTTAATGCCTTAACATGAACACTAAAATAAGCTGAATGTTCGCAATGACCTTATTAAATGGACCTTATTATACTACATGGTACGTTTGATGATTCTAAGAGTGCTGCACTAGGCAAAAGGTACTTGGGGAGAAGCTTGTATCACATATAGCTGAACTTAAATACAAAGCGCTTGCTAGATCTATTTAATCACTATAAAAAAATGATATTTTAAATTAAGGGCAAATGTGACACTTGGCAGGAAATATTGCAGACAAACATTGGGACACTTTATTTGATTTCGTACTTACGGTATAATTTATATCTACGTATTCTTAAGGCAAGGAGGCTGTGTTTTTCTACATCGTGCATCATCTTCGGTTGACACAACTCGCCAGAAATAAATTTGTCTGATATTTCTTCCTCTAATTCTTTTATAATTAAAATACATTATTAATGAAAAAGTATGTAGTTCAGTAGTACCACAAGTACTTCCATTATATATGGGTACGTGTTTTAAAATGCTTGATTACCATGATTATTCACGTTCTAATTACTTTTATTTGTTATAATTTTACGATTTCAGGCCCATCCAGTGGAGCTACACCTCACATTCATAGATCTCATTCTAGAAATTCATCGTGGGATATGCGAGTAGGATCAAAAAGTACTTTGGATTTAAGAAGCTTGTCAAGACCAGGGCATTCTAGAACAGCTTCTTTAGATTTAAGACATGGAATTGATTCTAGTAAAACAAATAACGATTTGGCCCAGATCTTTGGGATAAACCAAGGTAAATCATTGTGTAGTAAAGTAGTATCATATTTGTGTAATATTAGTGATCAAATTGTTTAATTTAACGTGACATATCACTCTCCAATTTTGCCAAAATCTCTCGATATATCTTCCTAATTATCGATTTTTAAAGTGGAGAAAAAATAATGAAGTGAATAACCCTTGCAGCTTTCCTAACAACTTCCTCAACGTTAAGGACGTCTTAAGAACTTAGCTGAGGATGACGAATATTTTGCATAGAATCCAAACTTCAAATAAAAGAGCCCTTCTCCTTAAATCAGATCTATCTGTATTATACGCAGTTTGTAGTACATTATCTAAACTTGGCACCTCCTTCCTCTATATTATGTAATTGCATTCAAAATAAAATACTTTGGCCATGCAGTTTAGCTTAGCCTAGCCTCATAAATCGATTTCGAGATTTTGGTTTTTTTTAAATAGATTAATCCGTAAAAATTATCCCTTTGGGTTGATTGATCAAGTTCTCGAGATTATGGCAACAAAATCGATTTTTGAGCTAAATGTAAAATTTGGTCCAATTGTTTTGGAGAAAAGCGTTGGACTGTGGACGGACGGATTTTTTTTTTTTTTTTTTTTTTTAATTCGATTTTTGAAATGTATATATCTTGAAATAGATACCAACAACTATTGAGGGAGTCAACTTCTTTTTTATGATCGGTTACAAAGGTTCATTATTGAAAACATTAAAATCAAAATCTGTTTTTTGTAATCACAGGTGCCAATTTCACTGATCCACTGCGAGTACAAATCATTAAGGCTCATCATCACTGGATTGTTGTGGCGTATGCTCATTTCATCGTTTGCTTCAGGTAACAATGAAGATGACCATAGTTCGAAAACTTGGTATTTTAACGTTTTAAATTAGATAGAATCCAATCCCTTGACAATAACATTACTCTTACAGTGGGTAGTTGCTCACTGTGTTTAATTTTCACTTGATTTCTCCTCCCCAGCTTCCAATCTTGTTCTTAGGACAACAATTTTAAAAACATTTGTCAAATATCTAAAAGTAACTTCAAGTTTATATATTTTAGGAGAATATTACACAAAAAACGTTTATCAACAATGAAATAGGTCATTTGAAAATTAATGCTCAAATTTATGCTGAGAATAATACTCAAATTGCATTAAAATTTGTAGAAAAGTTTTACTAATTCTAAAATACCAAAATTTGTCAATAGAAGAATGAATTTAAAACAAGTTTTTTCGTGAAAAAGTTTATAGTTAATTTTTGTTTGTTCCACACTAAATGCTCAGGTTTTAACTTGATTTAACATAAATGTAGTACGACAATTTTGGAAAATTTGGTCATAATATCTGGAAATGACTGGATTTTTTTAAATTTATATACATGGATGGATTGTGAAGGGTTCTTAGGATTTAATTGAGTCTGGCATTTAAAATCATTTTTTTGTTATAAAAGTCAACAAGATACCTCTAAGTATATTGTCAAGTACCTCTTTGTTTTGATGGGTACAACATATGAATGGAAATTCGTTTGGAAAATTTTTGAACCAATCACTGGATCAGCACTTTTCCGTCCACATAGATATGTAGAAGTGAGGAAATAGTGCTTGATGGATTTTACGTTTGTGCGATCGTATATCGAAATATTGGTTTGCTAGCAGTGAGACTCATAGGGTACCTGTGCACGTTTCCTGAACATTCATCGAAATCGATTGAACATTTTAGCCATTAAGTTTGTTAAAAGAATTTCACTTCTGCACACACTGACTGAAACATACAAAATTAAATTTGTTCGAATTGATCTAAAACGCAAAATTTCTGTGGAAATTTTGTTTTTGGAGAATTTTTATTTCATCTTCTGAAAGTGATCACAAAGCTTTTGCTAACTATAAGTAGACTCAGAAGACTCATTGAAATCCTGATTTCGATGTGCACAGCTCACTATTATTTAGAAATCTATTTTTTAAAACCATATCAATCTGGTCCCAAATGTTTCAGCTTACTCTTTTTTGCTTTAATACTCCTAACAACTTACTTGTTCATAGTTTGAAAGATTCTACGGGATGGCAGCATGTTTTTACTTCTCCTCATATAGAAAGTTGTATTGAACGCGTAGCAGTTAATGCCAAAATGGTTCAAGGAGGATCTGGCGAGTCATCTAAAATGGTTGCCATATCATATGGTAGTCAGGTACGACTTTGGAGTATAAAAGACCATGGCACTAGAGCGAATATAGGTTTGTATAATAACTATTCGTTCAATTTGTCAGTATTTTTAATCACAAGTATCAGGTTAATTGAGTAAATAATGTTTCAGGAACATTCAATTTAGGCGTGAGAGTGGAATACCTGTTTTTTATTGGCAGTCAATTAGTTGCATTATCCCCTACTGGTAAAATTGGAGTGTGGCATTCCATGACACAGCACTGGCAAATTCAAGATGTCATTCCAATATCGTCTTTTGATACAGCAGGATCCTTTTTACTTTTGGGATGTAACAATGGATCAATTTACTATATAGGTAATTTTAAACCTTTCACAAACCAGACCTTGTTCAATAGGTATGTTATTGTCAGTCCATTGACTTTATGTGTTGTTGCAAATGATCTTGTCAAGTCAATCAGCTAATTAACATAACATGCTGAAGAAGCTTGGTAAATGGCAATAAAGATCTACATGTTCAAATAGGGAAGGAGCATGATGTATTTCAGAGCTCATTAAAGTTTTTCTTAACCTTAGGTAATCACGTATATTTAAATGTTAAAAAGGTATGTTGCAGGTTGGGGTACCACTGTATGGAATACAGACGGTTATCCTGTATAAGTGCATGCATTATTTATTTAGGAATTTCCACAGTTGTATGAGCATAATGAATCATTTTCTCATTTTTGCTGTGCTTCTCAGAGACCATGATACATTTGAAAAATATTTGTAATTAACTTTCAATATAATTAATTAAATTTCAGATATGCAGAAGTTTCCATTAAGGATGAAAGATAATGATCTCCTAGTGACTGAACTTTATAGAGACCCTTCACACGACCCTATCACTGCAATATCAGTTTACCTTACTCCTAAAACTAGTAAGTATTGTGTTATTATCCTATGTGACCTTGAAAAATAAATCCTATCCATTACTGTGTAAATTTGTACAATTGGTACTGTTTTTGTGTTAATTTTCAAAAATCTTCTGTATAAATGGTGTCTTTTCTCTATTTACATGTGAAATTCTTTCTGAATTAAGAAAGGTACAAATATATATCTGAAATTCTTATAGCCCATTAGACTGGCAGAATATTATTCAGAACGAGCTTCTGCATCACCCTCAGTGCACAAAATTGTAGTTGACTGACGAAAACATTGATTTGCTGTCACTTCTTTCAATTGTTCATATTTTTATAAATACTGAAAAATAATGCATTGTATTTCCTCACTGACTCTGAATACTTTTCTACGTCCATAAATTAGCAGTCACTAATTTTGTGACTACAGACGTGATTTTGTGTATTTGCAGGTTTATGTGGAAATTGGATTGAAATCGCCTATGGCACTAGTTCTGGAACTGTGAGGGTAATTGTTCAACACCCAGAAACTGTTGGTCATAGTCCTCAACTGTTCCAAACATTCACTGTTCACCAAAGTTCTGTTACAAAGGTATTTTTCATTATTGTGCCCATATTCACAATGTAAGAATTCCTTCCCTGTGTCACTGTTCCATCTTGTGTAAATCTCTTCATATTCTGTAAATATTCGCCATTTCACTGTTGAGTTGTAAGATTGCCAATAATGAAGAGGAATATAGTTTCTCACCTTCCCGTACTTGATTTAATTACTATGTTTAGCTTTCAAATCTTCAACCAAATTTGGTTTGCCCGTCAATTGAATTCCTAAATTTGTTATTATTGGTGTTTCAGTCATTCCGTTTTTTTTACATTGCAATTACTTCACTGCCCATTTTTTAAATATAGTTTTCATCCTTATGGTATTCAACTGAGAAAAACAATTTTTAAATCGAATTTGATGTTTTAAATGGATATAATGCTCAACGATGAATGTTAATGAACTGTGACTGTAACATGTATGAAAAAATAAGGCCATTCAGAAGTGTAGACTGATTGATTGAATGAGCATGGTTTCATTGGTGCATAAAACTGATTCACCCAACTGGGACTTTTCTTTTATTCAAATCTGACTAACTTATTCCTAGAATGTAATTTTCATTAATCAAATGATGCCTATATTTCAGGTGACACTTTCAGAAAAGTTTCTTGTCTCAGTTTGCTCTGAATATAATCACGTCAGAACATGGAGTGTCACTAGGTTTAGAGGAATGATTTCTACCCAACCTGGTTCAACACCTGTGGCTTCGTTTAAAATCTTATCTCTTGAAGAGATGGAGAGTAATGCTGGTTATTCAGTTGGAAATGATTTTGGTAAGTTTGAATAGATGGCACTTAGCTGTTAGTACAGCTTCCACCTATTTTTGAAGGGAAAAACATTTAGAAGTTGTTGCAGTTCATCAACATCTCTTTCCTTGATTTCAGTACCGACTTTGCTAACATTAACAGATTCATTATTGTATAATCTCATTGTTTTTGCTTCCATTTAAATTATGTTGCCTTTTTACTTCTATTTGCTTACAATTGAGATTTTTCGATTGCCCTTTTTTGTTTTCCTCGTTTCGAATTAGAGTCTTTAATTTATTTGCTTCAAATTTGCAGGCCCTTTTGGAGAACAAGATGACGAACAAGTTTTTGTACAAAAGGTAGTTCCAGAAACATCGGAGCTTTTCATTCGCCTAGCATCAAATGGAAAAAGGTTAGTGCTCATACTTAGTTACATGTGCTTTTAGCACTATTTTTTCATTTTTTTTTCCAATTTTTTCATCAGAACCCGTTTTATGGAATTCTGAAACAATCCTGGATTGTGGCGCTTCTCATGTTTTTATGGCATTCTGTAGAGATGGACCAAACTTTCAAGATCGATTCTTCAACTAATTTTTAATGGAAAGTGCCTCCTAGAATTTTTTTACTGAAATAAAGGGTTGAGGAATTTCTCATGGTATTCCTGGATTTTATTAATATCTTCCTAGGTGGCCAGGATGCACAATGTTTTTGTTTTGTTTACCTATCATACTAGTGTAGGAGATGTTATGTTGTGAGTTTCTCAATAAGTCAATTTTTTCCGAGGCTGTTGAGCTTACTTTGAGGATTGGTGTTCCTTTGATTTTCCTGTTATTTCCCATGATTTACAGCGCACTAAAAAACAGTGTTTCTATTAGTAGTAACTTTAGTTCATATTTTATGTATGATCCTAATTTTGTGGCCTAATATCGTCGTTGTAAAATTATTATTTTTACAGAGTTTGTGTGATACGAGCTGTGGATGGTACTACAATCACTTCATTTTGTGTTCATGAATGTGAAGGGTCTAGCCGTATGGGATCTCGACCTCGAAGATTTTTATTTACGGGACACAGCAATGGAACTCTTCAAATGTGGGACTTAACCACAGCACTTGATTTATCAAAAAAGGGAGAACCAGGTAGGTTACACAATGATACAGTATTTATATTCAACTGGACGTACAATATCAATATAAGTTATATAATTATATTACTTAATTTATATGATTTATCAATAAAATAAATATTTAGTTCGAGACTTATAACTTTTTTTACACTTTTGCGATTTTTAATATCTCAGTGGTTTTCGACCTGTTTAGCTAAACTACTTTTCTTACTCTTATTACAGTTCAACAAACAAGTGGTGGACCAACTTCTAAAGAACTTTTGCGAATACTCGACCAGTGTGATCTTTGTCACAGCCACTGCTCAACCCCTTGCATATCCCCATCTCCATCACTTGCAGGTCCTGCATTGAGAATCAAACCATCCAATGTGGCATTCCTTAGTCAAATGGATTCTAGTAATAACTCAAATTAATTATTATCAAGGGGAGTCAGTCTGAAACGTTTTTTCCCGTTTTATTTAAATTGGTTCTCGCATAGTATTATAAATTTAATTCTGACAATGTTCGTGTCAAAACATTACAGGTAAAATAAGTTTTTCATGGAATTCTATTTGGTCGGTGTTCATGCACTAAAGCATTTACCATTTCAAATTTGAGAATGCATCTACCTGCTATTTGAGTCTTATTCTCTATTATTTTGGATATAGTGTTTGGGAATATCTCTGCCTTGAATTGTGGAGGAACTTCCTGATTTATGCAGCTTATTACACTGTTAACTCTTAGCCTTTCAATTCCTTGCAAGGTGGATTGAATTAGCTGCAAAATTATTGGTGATTTGTCCTAATAATTCAACTCATGTTACCACCATCCAACTATAATTCTTAGTGCTCTCCTACTTTGGTTTGCTACCAATACTTTCAGCTATTAGTCCCATCTATTTATTGTAAACACTTATGATTGATTGAATGGTAACGGAAGGTTAACAGGCTAGGATTAAGGCAGAGCTGTTGATCAGGTTTTGTGGATCTCTCTGGAAATAAATTATGGACTCGCCTGCCAGCAGAGTATTCTAGCAGTTCTAAGGTTTCCAACTGCATTCAACCAGTTTCGATGTGACAAGTTCATCAAGCTTGTTGGAATGGTGTGTGGTAGAAAAGTTGTACATTGCTTTGTGCTCCCACAGCATCTCATACAAGTTAGATTTTTTCAAACCATGAAACAGGCAATGTCATCAGCGTTTCTCAGACTGTGGAACTATCTACCCTTTCTAACCGCTTGCAGGTTTCTTGATCTTCTTGTCAATAAAGATGAAGTATACCTGATGTCTTTCGCCTTTGAGACTATTTTGTTTCATTTTCTTCTAACTTAGTCGCTTCATGTCTGTAATGGGCCAATTCGCGGTTTTCATGTGTTTTGAATGAGTTAAAGTAGAGAGAAGAATTGAGTGTATGACTCTCTTGGTTGGTAGCTTTGAATTTCTGCGTTTCCTCATCCTAACTCAGGGCACTGTGGCTACAGAAACCAACACTATCTGAAACTCCTGGGTAACATAGCTGTAAGGTGCCCATGAAGTCCTTCAATTGGAAGGTCTGCAATTTCGCTCTTAGTAATTGCTGAAAGGAGGTTTCTTGCATCAGCCTGGGCTATGTATAATTTCCATTATCCTAAATCATTCCTAGTCCTAGTCTTCAATAAATGAAATAATATACTGTATATATTGCAATTGGGACGAATTGCTAACAATTCCAAAACGTGTGTCATACGTGAGGATTCACATCGTGTTGTCACCAAAGTGGGATATACCAGATGGCTGGCCATCCATTCCTCCAGAGTCATTTTATACTAGTTTCCTCCTGTTTTAATTTATATTCGGAAAAACAGGTTCTTTTTCCAAATTTTTACTCCTTTCATCGACGCCATTGATGTAATATTTGGCCTGTAGATGGAGAAAATGAAAGCCAGTAATGCCAATTTTTGGCACTGGGGAAAACTAGGCGAGTTTCACCATTTGTATCCCAAACTCCGTCAAGATATTGATTTCTTTCTTATTCTCGAATGACTATATCAACTTATGATCCCATCGTTCAGGCAATAAAACAAAACTTCTCACATCAACGATTTTTCAACGCCCAATTTGTTGAAGAACGACTAATGTTCATGCTCAGGTAAGTTCAATAGGTGTACGCTTCTAGTAATGATTCATATTATACTAGTATAATAACGTCAATAATAATTCATAATAAACATGAAAAAAACTTCCTGTCTCTCTTAACAGGAAACCTCTGCCTATAACTGCAAAATAATTAAGTATCTGTACCTCTATGTGCATTAATACTGGGAAAAATACCATCAAGAACACAGATAATGTAAAATAAGGAACTCAGTTTTTCAGAAAATTGTAATATTCGTCTATTATTCATTTTGTTGAAGCTCTCTTATCAGAATGCTTTGAAATCCATTTTGTAGTATACGTTTTTGAACATTATTCAATTGAAAAGCATTGAAATCATAATTTCAAATAAACCATAAAGGCAATATCAACGAAAATTGATATAATCTCAGTAAAAGCAGGTTAACCTTGTGAGGTAATGGGATGGTATAGTTGCCCCTTCCATTGAGCTGAATGCAGTAATGCCCGCCACTCTCAGTTAGTGCGCTGCCTCCTATATATTATTATTATTATTATTATTATATCTATGGTGTATACGAAATTCCGTAAGCCAATTTGACCACCATGGATAGTACCTTAGTATATCTTATTTGAAAGTTGATTTGATTACCTAAACAGTGACGTTGCAAGCTGATAGATAATAAATGTTTAATTTAAAATACTGTAACAAAGATCCTATGACTCAACAATTTTTATTGTTCTTATTTTGAGTTATTACTACAACGGAGAAAGTGAAGCCACAAAACAATTGAATTGTCTTTCAATTTATCATAATATTAAGTTTATAATTCTTTCACATCCTTTTGCAGTGGCCACGTTTTTACGTTGTTCTTATGAATCTTGGTTTCACTATGGTCATTGCAGACTGAATCGATTTACAAAATTATAATTATAGATTTAAGCTTACCAATATCATTCAGTTCAGCAGCAACAGCCTTCCACCCTCTATCCTAAAAATGACGGTTGTGGTGATTTTTATGTTCCTTGTCCCACAGTGCTGGACGATTTTGAACTGAGTTAATTAAATATTCCTTCATTTCAAGATTGTTGGCAGTTGAAAACAAACAAAGTGGTCCTGCCTGCAGTGAGATGATGTATGCAGAGAAGGGAGAAGTAGATAACAGAGTGGTATGGGGTAGTAGAGGGGGTTCATGACCTTGAATGGGCCAATCACGGAGAAGCCTCACCATTCACTGCAGTACGCCTCTCAAAAAGACAAACTATATTGTCTTCCAAAGTGGTTGGACGAGACCCTCTGGAGGGCCACATGTACACCTTTACCTCAACCTCTTCACTATGCGTCTACCCTTAGGAAAGGATTTAAGCGAGTAGTTTTTATTACTCGGGATTTTAGAAGTTTGGGGCTATTGCCCAGATTGTCACAAGCTTTTAATAGGAGGAGTAAGCTCCCTGGAACACGGTTCCAGGAAGTATCATCTGGGTGTAGTCATCCTGGTTGACTATAAGTAGCTCTTGTTGCTATCACATCCAATATTATTTGGTTTTAGAACATGTTTCAATGATGTGCTGGGTTAACTTTCATAGTACCATAAATGGACAGTTTTAGGTGAGGCCAGTCTGAAAGGATTAGACAGAAGGAACTGTCATTATCCCTAAGTTGTTTTTGACTTCATTGCGTAAATACTTTCATTAATAATTTAAGACTTTACATTTTTAATCTCTTTCCCTTTCTAACTATCTCAAACATCCCTTTTTCAGTGATTCTATACGTGCATCTAATCTTTCAATAGATGGGACAAACATTATTGTATTCTCATTTTTCAAGCATGTGTGTTGTATTCTGGAAAACATCGTTTTTGGATTAACTCCCCTTAAATACAATGGAAAATCAACTATTACGTTTTCATAATTTTTCCAAACAAAAAGCTGATATTCCAAAGCTCCACGTCAGTTGAAAGTTTGTACTTTTGGCATAGGAGTATATTTTTTTATTATAATTCTGTTGAAGTTATATTTTGAACCAAATAAAAATAATCGTTGAAAGCAGCTGTTTTGCAGTATGTGACTTCTCAGCAAATTATTTGTAAATTTGATAGGCTTTTTGGAGCTGTTCATTTACCATGTGATAATTATTTACCCCAACTGTTGAATCAAATCACATATAATTCTCCCTTTCTGTATAAAATCACAATGTCTGTAAAATTGAAAATTGAAAGTACAATCATGCACAACTACGATGCTGTACATGGATATAATTTTAGTCTAACCATTTTCCAACATTACATACCTTCACAACTATTTTCCAAACTGAGGCAAAAGAAGAAAGGTTCTTAAAAATATGTTAAGATCTGTTGTCTCGGGAGTGTGCAACTTATAAACCATTGACATTTTATCTTGTTCCCGTTGCTCCTCTCTCGCTCCCCCTATAAATATCACTTGGTATAGGCACAGTTTCGACTCAAAATATCACGTTACAGCTGTTGTAGTGTTTTTCCTTTGCACACTTGTTCACTTTTTGTTTCTTTTTAATTTTTAACGTTATTTATAAACAAGAAATTGTAGGTTTAATATTTTGAAGAACCTCAGATCTTGTATTTATTTGTTGAAAATGTTCCTAAATTTTTTACTTGGTCTTTTTTGATGTTGACACTCTGTGTCCATTTTTATTATTTATATAGCTCCATCACAGTTATATTCCACTGGTTTTCACCTTCATGTAAACAATGATACCTGCCAATATATCAGTATAAGCATCGCTTTCAACGTATTTTAGTAAATTGAATGTACAGTTTTTTATTGCAGTGGTTGGCTGTTCATTGCAATTAGTTCAACGAAGCGAATTTATTTGTATGATGTTGAAATATATACAAATTGTATTTGAAAAAAATGTATTATATGTATAATGTTTATCATAAAATCAACATATTTCTAGTTGAAACATTTCGACTGTTTGGTTTTTTCAATCTGTAAAAATTTTTCCGTCTATTCTAAAGAAATGTGAAGTTGATACATTTTCATTTGCAAGCTTTCTTGCTCTGTAACAGAAGTAAAGTAAATACAAGATGTTGTGAGACACAATAATAGTTTCCCTATTCAGAACAATTGAAACTTTACTTACGACATTTTTTAATGGAATTAGCGTTGTAACCATATTTTCAAGTTTTGCTGAATTTGAGTCTACAGTAACCAATATTTCCTAATCACACCAATACAAAGTAGTATTTTCAAAGAATGAAAACTTGTCATTCTTAAAAAATGATGGGAAAGGAAAATCATGTACGAGGTGTTAACCACGAGCTTGCTTTTGTAACAGCAAACAGGTCTCCTTCGGGTCAAGTTGCTTTTTCCATAGTTCTTGGGTCCCAAATGAACCAATAATGTCCTACATTGTGCTGTAGCGTTTTTGTCAAGGCAAAGCTAATATCTTAATCAATATTTTGACTATAGTTCAATTCAATGTGGGAGCCTGGTGTGTTCAGGAGGACTGATAACTAAAAAACGTGGTCTGATAATGTGTATGTCCCATCTCCTCATTGACTTGAGTTGAAAGTCAGGAGTGTAGTCTCACTCTACAGTGCCATACATACTATTCTCTCGTTATTTATTGCAAGAATGATTCACTTTCCATGTCAACATTTTTTCAATTTATCACCTATTTTGTTGATCATAATCCTGTTCATTCTTGGTATTAAGGCGCATTTTAGTATGTCACATTGAAGCTATGTCTTACAGGCGAAGCTTTTCAATAAAGGTACTAGTTGTTTTCATCCATTGAGGTTAATCATCAAAGCATAAGGAAAAAACGTTCCAGTCGTGCAGCATGAGCGTATGAGCGAGTTTTCCATAAATTGAGTTGAAATTTAAGCACTTTGTGTGCCAAGAATTGTTAACTATAGATTTTCATTGACTATTGAAAACGAAATTGTTCTAGATAATATTATTCTTTTCAAAGAAAGATCTTGAATTTTCAGATTCCTAATCAGTGATATTGTCTGGAATGACATACACTTATATATTTTTATAATAGACTTGTTGCAGAATACTTCAAAACGCATTTTGACAAAGACAATTTGTATTTTCATTCTGCCAAGAAGATTCGCTTCAAAAATGAACAAATCGGTTGCAAATCATCCTAAGACTGGATCCGTGGGAAAATCATTGGTAGTTTGCGTGTATGAGTGTGCGTGACACATGCTGCTACAATTGACTGGGTTTCCAAACTCTTTTCTCATTTGATCTTAATTTGAGTCTTGTGCAAAAACTGGAAGACTATTTTCTAAGCTGCTCACTCCTCCACTCACATCCCTCTTCTGTGTTTGTTTTTCCTATAGTTTAGTAATTGGTCTAGTTGATCATGAAACCTGTGGAATGCCAAATTTGCTGTTGGGAAGTGGAATGGATGAGGTGATTACATATCCTTTTGAACCTTGCTCAAATTATAATTCTCAACTGATTTTCATATTTATATTTTTTCTAAATAATCATTCGATCTAGTTTTATATCGCATTTCAGAAGTTTCAAATTTTGATGTAGAAGGAGGTAAAGCCGTAGTTATGCAACAAACCTTGGGAGTTTCCAATTTTTGACAGTTGGAGGTTGATGGGGAAGGCAAGTTCGATAAATAATTGTAAATTCATTTTCCCATAAGTTTTCGTTTGTTAAATAAAAAATTGGCCTAGGGTGGGAAAATCAGGTATTTCGTTGTGATGGTGAGGAGGAGTGGTGTATGAGAAAATTATGTGTATTACTCATGATTCATCTTTTGGGTATTCACAGTCTATGTGACAGATGCATATGAAAGCCAAATCTCTTTTGGAGAATAGTATATTGACTCAAGTTCTTTTGGATTTGAAATCAGATAATAAAGAGTTATATTATTACAATGTGATTGATTATAAAGTAAGTACATCCTATCAATTAGTAAAATCAAAACATTTCCATGCAATTCCCATCAGCTACTCCTTAGGTGGGAATAATTTATATCTTATTGATATATATCTATATCAAAAACTTTCTAGGCTCCAATGAGGACCTAAAATATAATTAAATGTCCATATTTTCATGGTTTAGTTGAACTTATGTTTAGCTTCCATGTCCATTGAACTTATGTTTAGCAAGAGGCATGAAGCCTCGCATCATAAAGCCTCCTCAATACATCATCAATCATTATAGGTTGATTTATTCATTTAAAGAATTCTATTATTACGTGCATTCCGTTTTTCAAGAGCATTTTTTACCCATTATTAAGTGCATACCTTTATTGTTTTGTGCGTTCTAGTTGCTTCCTTTTCCCATACCATCCTAATTATAATTTTTCGAATTTAGGATTATTGAGTATTGGACGAAATACAAAATACGTTTATTCTTATTTTGTGATTTACATTCGTAACTTTGTACATATGGGTTTTTAGTCGACATTGGGTAAATTCGTGGTAAAGTAGGAACTCCATTCAAGTCGTTAACATGGAATCAACTAATAGTAGCATCGATATGTTCTTCCTTGAATGCTGTATGATACGCAATTGGATTGTTGTCAAAATCCTGCATGTAACAGGGCGGGCTGTTCACTGGGCTCATTTCGTTTCGGCTGTCTGGAGAATCAGTCGAACTTGGATAATGAGGTGGGCTCATACAAGACTGATTGCACGAGTCGCTCGTAGGTCCTGCAAGAATAGTCATCACCTTATCAATTAGCAAACTCATTTCAGAATTAACTAAATGTTTCCCAAAATTGTTTTTGTTCATTCAAGTTGATTATGTTCTTGGACTAAGATATTGTTTGCACTGATTTGAGACGGAAAAAGTACAGCTCCACAAAACTCAGTACATGTTAGAAATGTAGAAGGAAGTCTTTCCCCTGGTGTTTCTATTGTTTCAAGTTAAAAGTAGTAGGCGGCTGAAGTATGATTTAAGAAGCAAGAAAAACTCATTTTTGGCAAATCGATTACGAAAATACGAGGAATTGTATAGGAATCAGGGGGGCTACCATGTTTAATCTATGCAGTGCTAAAATTTGTCATAGCAAATACTGATTTGGTTATGGAGAAGTGAACATGAAGGAGACAGTTGAGCCATCAAGACCATGCAATGAGACAACTACAACCAACAGGTAATCATTGAACACAATAACAAACGCTTGTTGCGAACGCAGTTCTCTATTCTGACGGTTCGAAATTATTTCCCTAACTGCCACTACTAGAACGCTAGGACGTCGTCCGTGCATGAGCTTTTCTAAATTATCTCATTTGCCTACACTATCTACCTCGTTGACTTTACCTTAATTACCTACTTCTTGCATTCAAAGTATGCTTACAATACCTAATACTTAACCATGTATATTTTCCTTACCACCAAGCAACATGTCCTGTAGTAAGTTGTCAATTTTAGCCACTCCAAAGAGTTTAGCAAATTGAAGTTGCTCAATAACTTGACGGGTGATTGATTGAAGAGCTGGTAGCGTCAGCAAAAGGTCACCAAACCTTCCTCGATAGTCATATTGTCGATCACTAATGTAGTCTTCCAGGTTGATTTGTATTTGATACCTTAGTCTCTTGACTTTGTTACGATCTTGAAGTCCTTTGGCATCTAAATAACACATGGTGGAATGAATCGTGTAAGAATCAATTATTATTACATTCTTCATGTTTAGTTGTAGTGGGAAATAACTTATTAAATTATTCAAAATTTATCATTTATATTTACTGGTTGCTATAAGGTATGCAATTAAGGTTCGTATTATAATTATTCCTTTGTTTTCTAATGCCTACCTACACGCCTAAAAGCATGTCTCTTGGTGTTGAACCTCTCCATTTTGATAAACTTGTGGAGTCAAAGCTTGCCTATTCCTGTATATTAATTCCACCGGGAGACGGACGTTAGACACGCGGGCGGCGATTGATGTTACGTTAGACACACGGGCTCGTCAAAATTGAGTAGTTATTCGGCTATTCATTGTTCTGAAATATGATTTACACGCGTGTTTTTCCCTCCCCGAACAAAGCCACCAATGTTCTCCACACTTCGAAATTCTTTGAAACACAAATTTGTACCTCTTGTGACAAAATACATCGTTTCCTTTAAGCGATCTTCCTGCGACACAAACTAATCCTCCATCTTGGTTCATTGTTTGGGCTCATCTGGCGAGATTGTCAAGAAATGGCTCAGGTGCAAGATATCAATGTTTTGAGCCTGTGTGTCCAAGGTCATAATTCCCCATCAGGCCCCTTTCAATTTTTCTTCAATCCATGTGTCTAAGATAACTCGTGTGTCTAACGCACCCCATTGCCCTCTGCTCACTTTCTCTCGCCATGTGTCTAACGTCGTCCCCCATTCCACCATCCACTTCATTCAAAGACCCTTATCATCCATATTCCATTAGTCAGCCTAATTTGATACGCTTAAAGAATGGACTCCAACCAACATCAAATACCCACATCCCAAAACACACTCACTCACTCTTTATCATACTTACTCCCTATTGACTGATGAGAGTAAAACTAGTTGCCTATTATTCAGCTGTGCTGGCACACAACAGACCATTAACCTAGGCTCTAATTAGATTCAATTGGGATTGTGGAGTTGTGAGTTTGGTGAAGGGCGTTAGGGGTTGGCTGTCCAGGAGCACGCTCTGTCTGTGCCCTGAATGGAAGGAGAATACAGCGTTTGATTCGATCTGGGTCCAAGGAATGAAACAATGAGAGAGCGCCCGAAATACAGTGCCCAAAGTTTCAACAAGCTCACCTAGTTGTCTGCTCATTCCGCTAGAGGTGGAATCACCAAAACACACTTTTATTCTGTATCAGTTAATTTCCCCCAACCCTTGTGACTGAACTGTGTTAGCTGTAAATACGCAATGAATACAGTAAGTGCTATAAAACGTGAGTTTGCTAAATTGTCGGTGGAGCAAAGAGTGATTATTCACGATGCAAGGCACCCAATGCCACTATTGACAGGGCTGCAATAAACCTCAAGGCAAGCAAAAATTGTTCCACTATTCGCAAGTTCAACCCTCATTACTCCGAAAAGGTTGATTGGCTCTGCAAATGTGAAGTAAGTAATACAATTTTCTGCTTCCCTTGTCTTTTTTGCTGCATTCATTTGAATGGAGCTTGGGTTAAAGTTGGAATTGGGCTTTCACCTCCACAATTGTTCTTGCTGGGTAGATATGAATTTCAGCTGTTGCAAAACACGGTTTTCTGAAGTTCGATACTCATTTCTACATTTTCATTTTCTTTTTTTACGTATTTACGTACCTACTAGTGAACTTCTTTTAACACGCTCCACTCGGATGGCTGCTGTAGTGGTTATTTCTGTTTTTGCCCCACACGGTCTCTTTTAGAGAAGTTCGCATTGAATGTGCTAAAGGTAGGATTGAGTAGGTAATTTTTTTCACGATTTGAAGCCAAGAAAGTGGACAACATTGATCTCCTTTGCATATTGGTAGTTGAAATTTGTATTAGGGGGGAAAAAGCTCATTTTGTCTCACATTCATTTCTTGGTTGTCTGTTAAGGTCTTAGTGCACCCCCTGGGTTTCAGGGCAGGAGCCACCACTGCCTCAATGCATTAATGTTTTTCAAGAAGCATCAAGCAGATTTCAAAAAAGCCAACTTTGGCTACTGTTGCTCCACTAGAAACCGTGAACTTCTTTGTGTATTTACTTTAGTTCCATGAACGAAGCACAATTTACCTTGTAAATTATTTTTACTTTGCAAAGACAAATACTACTTTTGATGACCCCTACTAGCCAATTAAGTACTGCAATAAAAAAATTTCTAGTTTCTGAAGAACTTTACTCTGTGGAAGAATTTTTCTATCCTCTCCATGAATGTCCTTACTTGAAAAAGACCAAAAGCTAAAAGTTGTATGTACGTCTGCAATATTAGTTTTAAGGTATCATTTTGATAGGGTGAATGCAATTTATTATTTGTGACTTTGGGATGAGTGCTGTACTACTGGCACATGGCCTGGAGGCTCTGACTGGCCTGGTAGTGGCCCTCCTAGACGTTATTTCTTAATTGGAGTGGTCTATCCACACATTAGGGCTACCTGTTCAAAAATGGACGGCCCTAGGAGCCACCATGGTGGGTGGGTCGGGGCGCTCAGTCCCTGACTGCCCACATCGGGAGCTCTTTGATTCCCTCACTCCCCCAACACATGTTTGAACCTCCTTCCTTACCATACAGACATATGTAATGGTATTATGATGAACTACCTATGACCGTTTATTTTATTCTGTGACGTTTGCTGTATTTGTTACAAAATGATGTTCATGGCAATAAATATTTATTAGTATTATAGATAAGTTGGTAGGTACGTACTTGGATCGAAAAATACGATAGCTTTCAGACATGCAAATTCTGTATCGTCCATTTGTGCTTCACTTAACGGACGAACTAGTTCATCCATTATCCTGGTCCCGATCCTTGCAATTTCAGTTTCACCAGGTATTGCAGTGGATTCTAGAACAAAATCAAGCAAATATTTTCAACGCTGTAAGTGGACTACCTGGTTGGTTGATTAGGAACAACCCTCATTATTAGTAAAATTAGAAAGTTTGAAAGATGCATTTTTCGTCCCCTCAAATTGTTACCTATTTAACGGACAAATTTATTTTCATGTAGAACCACGAATTTAGGTGGGGATGTGAAATGACGGTTGAAGGTCTGTATTGATTAGACATGGCCCTTCCATGTTGATTTAATTGGGTGCCAAACCACTTCTTTGGGTCACGGTCTTTGGTATGGTGTACTTCCAGTTCTTGACCGTTCATCTGACTCAGTTCTTGTACCCTGGGGATTTCCCTGGGATTCAAAAACTTGCTTGAACTATCGCTATAATTTAGTTCTGGAGTGTGTCCTGAATTCTCACTCCAATAAGTAAAGGGGCTGGGACGAGCGGGTGGTTGAGATTAAAGTCTACCTTAATTTTCTAGCCAAGTCTAGCAAAGTTGGAGGTGATCTGCTGATCAAGATGACTTAATTTCCTTTTGTTATAAGCAAGTTTTGTAAAACTTGTTGTTGATACGGTGTCAACTTATAAAAATTTAACTATAAACGTAAATTTATATATTCCCATAAGCAACTATCCTCTGTTGTCAATGACCAACTGCTAAGGTCTACAATGTTCTGAGGAAGTCAACATTGAAGCCCAAAAGACTGTTCATTGGAACGGTATGATTGTTTCTTAATATTCTTTGAAATAAGCTGTTCATTGGCATTAGATTAGTCGCGAGTTCCAGGCTATACAAGCTTGTGTTTAAGTGAATGTTCAAGCCATGGTTCAAGAAGGTCGAAAGTTTCTTATTTAGGAAATGCTTAAAATGGTTGAATCCGTCATTTAAATTTTTTAGATTTTAGGAATTCCATAGGATTAATGTGAGTGGTGTTTTATGCCACGACATGATGGAAGTCCCAACTGCTGACTACACTGTGTATAAGGCTGCTCACAGAAAATAAGCCTATAATCTCACATACCTAGCGCATCCATACTGCAAGGGTTTAGTTATTTTGTACCTTTATAAATGTTATTTATATTGATTCATAAGTGTATGCTCCAACTATTTACCTTCTACATGCCGAGGAATAATACAGTTGTTCCCTAGCAGAAGGACGTCTCTCAGGTGAATAGATCGTTTCGTTACACCAAGAATCAGATGTTCTCCTGCATGAGCTCTCAAGAGAGCTACCTGTAAAAAATTATTATTCTAAGAATTCCAAGCCATGTATTATGAGATACTTGTGGGTAGATGCAAGTGGTTTCCTAGAAAACTTCATCACTGCAATAGAAATTGGATAATTGAATCACCTTTGTAACTTGCCAAAATTACAAACCTTTCTGTTTTATTTTTAGCGTAATCAGACTATCATTCAGGGCGAAAAAATCCTATTTTGGCTACTGTGGTTCCCATATGACATGAATAGTTAATGTATGGGAAGTGCTAATAAATAGACAGGCAGTAAAGAAGAGCTTGATACCTAAGAAGTGCCTGTTCATCCAAGTCCTGGGTGAGCGCTCCTCTCTCAATGGTAGATCCGTACTACCAGTGGAATAAGGCGTTAGGGAATGAGAAATGCCATAAATTTGGCGAACCTTGAGCTCATTTGTACTGTTTTATTTACTCTCCTCTAGAATTTCCTCAGGGCTCACCCAGGTTAAAATCACGTAATAGGTATGTGTATCTGCTGTAAAAATATCAAATTCTTCACTCTGCCAAATGCAGCAAAGATCGACTTAAAAGTCTCGTATGCGTTCAAAATTGTATCCAGTCCAATACAACTATAGCTTGACAACAAAAGTAATGGACAACGAGATCTATAGTGGAAAATTCGAAAGCTGCAATTAAGGCCAAAAAAACATTGATGGAACTTAAAGGAATTGTTCTTCTGCCAATGTTGTTCTCCAACGCTGATTTAGCTCTAGGGGAACTTTCAAGTAGTCTACCATTTCAGGGAGGAGAAAAGGGGAAACTGATTTGCTGACAAGAACAATATATACATCTAGTTACACATCCACCAGAAAAATGAGCTGTCAGCGTCCATTATTTTTGCTGACAAGCTGTAACTAAATACCATGTACTCAGTCTACTTCTGGACGCAGCTTTTAATCACATGATAGCATTCAACGAGACCACCCAAGATTCATTAGTTGTTTTCTTGCCCTAGTTGTAAATAAGGAAGTGAGTTCATGTTGTGGTTAGTCGTGGAGAGGGTAAGGAAGAAGTGGACTCCCTGAGCTTATGGCGCTGCCTCATGAGCACTGATTTACATGGGCAATGAGTGAGGGTTGTACAGTGGAAAAAACATACGAAATCTCATGAAAGTTTGTCATTTTACCCAGAGAACCTAAGAGTTAATGGCGCCTGTACAGCATTCGTTTGACGTCAGCTAAGGGATTTACAAAGTACAAGGGATAGCTGTGTCTCTGAATGCGTTCTAAGTAAGTTGGTTTGGTGCCTTCCTGTTATTGTTTGGTTCCATAACACTCAACCGAATAGCCGGAGATTAACTAACCTGATCGTCCTGAATTAGTTCAGCAAACACTGGAATGCATTTAGCCCATTCTACCAAATTCAGGAGTTGTCTCTTCATTGAATCACAGACATCTGTAGTCGTGGCCGTTCGTTTAGCTGACAAGTCACATTCATGATGAGGCTGTGAAAAATTACAATGAGTCACTATTTGTATTCATTCGAACTTTATTTTGTATGTGTATAACAATTTGTTTTGCTGGGGTTGTCCAGTTATTTTATTTTTGTAGAAACATAACATAATTCTCCTGTAGGTACATTCTAACAACTATATTTGAAAGAGAAATTCTCGCAACTGGAAATCGCAAATCAGCATACCTGCCAATGACGCCCTAATTGTTGTTTTAACTACTAAGTTATGATGGCTGTTGAAATTCTCAAAATAAGAAAAATGTTACAGTTTGAAACTCTCCTACATTAAGTCTACTAACAAAAAACTAATTTTCGTGCTTGGATTAAACGACAGTTTTTACATTTGAAAACTAATCTTTCGGCAATGATGAAATTGATAATCCTACGGACTATTGGGTGATAATCATGAGCAATGGAACAACCCCGTTCAGATGTGTGAGCCCTGGAATGAATTTCCCTCTGGCTCACTAATAATACTGTAATTTTATTGATGAACATGGGAGATCTTTTATTGTTTGCATTTATAAAGGAAAGTTCCCAATTATGGAAAGATAGAAGGAAAATATAGAAAATGAATAATAGGAGTTCAGCTGGACTTTGTTGTGATAATGAGGAGTCATCAGTTTTATTATCCTAATCTGGGCAACGATGGGTAAACCAGTTATTGTTATACATTGGTAATTATTACTTACATCTAGATATCCTCCAGCTTGTTGGGATTGTTGTTCAGCATTCACTAGAGTTGTTACTGACAATCCGTTATGGCAGATTTCGTCGTAACTAGCTCTTCTACTGCTGATTTTATCCCTTTCGTTTTGAACAGCTGACAACATACGTAAATTTTCTGTCATTTTAATAGATGGTACACTTCAACACAATTTCAAATAAACAAATAAAAGTACTTAGGAAATCATAAATCGAGCTAATAGTACGCATTATTGTTGACGTCTCAGACCGAATATGTTATGTAGAAACATAAATATACTTCATCTACTTTTCATTTATTAATCATGAAAAACAAGGAAAAATCTATGATATGCGCTCATAACGCCGTCCATCTAGTCAACGAGCGCATCGTAGTTAGCAGGATATGACAGCACGTAAGAAAAGAGCTTTCGGGAAGCTAAGTTGTTCCGACCCAGTAACAGAGAAACGTGTAGCCAGGGACGTAACCAGCCCGTATTTCACCCGGGGCAAGAAATAAATTTGGCGCCCCCCCCCCCCCCCCCATAAACCCGATATCTCATGACTAATACCATCTTGATATACCAATGAACCAAAATTTAAATATAATTAATTTGATTTATTCACAATGTGTAAACTCTTTTACTAAAAGGAGAAAGGTTTGGTAAGTAAGTGCTCAATGTAAAATACCGCATAATTTTTATTAAATTTAACCGACTAATAGATGATAAATACATTTTTGTACGAAATGGAAGCCCTAAACAATCTTTAAAATGAAAATTGTCGGGCTTTTTTTGCTGCGAATGTTTTAATGATACCATCAAAAGATAGTGCTGAAGCTATTTTGTGCTCTATTGATATGATGGTCAAGTTGCTTAATCTTTGTTGTCCTGTCAAGTTCCTGATGTAGTTTTTAGTTATCCTCAGTTTTCTAAAACTTCTTTCATACGATGCTACACACACGGGTATTGTAAGAAAAAGTCTCAAAGGCATATTGGGATAGGCGTCATGGAGGCCGTTTTGGCAAATATAAACCAAAAGTTCGAATGGAGTAGACTCGCCTCGTCAACTGCCCTGCATACGGCCGCTCAAGGCTAGTTCTCGCCTCGCGAAGTATACGTTTTCTATATCCTTTGTCCTTTCTTGTAGGCCTATTGCATTCCTTATTTATATTATTTTTCCTTTTAGTAAATATTTCAAATTTACTCCAAATGGTCATAATATTTAAAAGAACTTGGTAAGCTGTCACTTTTTTGCCTATTTGGCGCCCGGGGCAGCCGCCCCCCCCCCCCCCCCCCCCAGTTACGTCCCTGCGTGTAACTATATGTCAACAATCTATGGAAAACATAAATTTACAAACGCGAATTGTTGGATCATTGGTCGTATTATAAGTGGCAACAACGGAGTATTGGTAAATCAATAAAGTGTGTGAGGACAAAAATATAATTCAGGAACCAATGCCTTTTAAATTGTGCCAAAACAATTTTTCTGAAGCTACTACTTAGACTTTTCTTAAGAGGTACCTATAAAAAAGCGATGGCTTTATAAACCTCAAATTACCCCAAGGTAACCCCAGAGCCTGAATGTTAACAAGTGGTAGGTATTACCTGTGTCTCTTGGAATAAGTCAAACCTTACCTGCCGATTTACATATTTTGTCACAATTATAATGTTTTGTATGGCTTGTTTACAATTCGCAAGGTTATAAATCGAATTCCGGGTTGGATTTGATTCACTCAAGCATGGACATCATTGAAACATTCTGATTAAAAATTAAAAAGTAAAATTACAACTACTATAATTTTCTTGTTCTAAAAACCTACCTACATAGATATACATTTAGTTCAAGGAAAAAATCATTAGGCCCTTAGAAAACCTTGAAAAAACTTAACCACTGGTTAGGCGATCTATTATTTGAGAATATTACTGTCAGGCTCTTTCGCCTTGAATAATAGATGTTTAACAGATGTTTTAACATCGAGAGAAACCTACCTAAACAAAACCCTACAAGTTGAAGTTCTTACCTTCTTTTTTCATTCCAGCTTTGAAACACTTTCTTAGCCTGCAATATCTGCATTGATTCCGTTTGTCTTTGTCAACAACACAGTGTCTGGTGAATCTGTGAAGAAAACATATCGGTAAGGTAGGTACCATGTATTAACAACGTTTAATATGACAGCACATATTCAAGTAGATGTAAGCGGTCTCACAACAATAAACACGGAGTACCTAATGTGGAAGATAAAAATGAAGTATGTAATATCTAGCGTATGGATGATGACCGGCGTTTATAGCAGAACAAAAGGGAATAACATTCTTTGACCTAGGGACTTATTCCCCCACAGTTTTCTTGCTTTCAACAAGGTCTTTCTCAGTGATCTTGCTCGTGTTGAAATCGTAGCCCAGATGTTAGTAGGTATTTTCCATTCAACTCGCTTTTCGGTCAACGATTTTCGCTAAACGTAATATCATATCACAGGTTGTTTCCTTCATGTGTGATGAACAAATAAAACTCTTCAAAATATTTCACAGATGTGTATTGATCGTATTGAAATTGGCAAATGTCATGTCGTATTATGATCATTTTTTATGTTAATGTGGTGCTACGCGATATGTTCATCTAGGATCACAACATTAGTCAAACGAAAAACATTGAGCAAACGTTCAGTGGTTTAAATATGTGTAAAACCTGGACCAGAAAAATGGTGGACTTTTATGGGATGACCGAGGTACGACATTTGAGCTCTGAAGGGTTAGCAATAACTGCAAGCTTCATTATTTTCTACACCGTACTTATTTATGATTTGGGTGGAGTGTTGAAGTATCCTTTCCATTTCCTTTGAGCAGCTAAAGAGGCCAGTTTTGATGCGGATGCATTGAAGCTTACGAAAAAAACATCAACGGTCCAACCTGTCGAACCCCTGAGAAATTCGTCGGAATTGAAAAGCAATCTTGTGTAGTTTTGAATCCTCACACGGACAGACAGATATACAGTTCTTGGATCACCCTTTCTGTCTCTAATATTGGCGAGCTTAAGACCCAATACTTGGACTTATACGTATGGTGAGAAGGACATTAATATACTTACAATACTGTGCTGCACTCCTGGGACTTTTAGTTTTTAGTCAAAGCAGCAAAACAATTCAAAAGGAGTTTGAATAAAGTGTGCAAATTGACGCATACGAATTTCACATGCAGGAATTAGTTTTTAGGTACTCACTCACCTACAATTATAAACATGGTTCTTCCTTACAGATCGTCTGAAGAAACCCTTGCAACCGTCACATGACGACGCACCGTAATGTTTGCCAGTAGCACGGTCTCCACAGATCGAGCACAGAGGTGATACAATGTGTCCTGGTATTGAACTACCGAATCCCAGAGTGTTGTGCCCAAGCTCGTCACCAACTAAAAAAAAAAAAGTAATAGGATTAACCAGTCGTATGTTAATTAAAATGCATTTATTGATTAACATCCTTGCCTCCAGGTTCCTTTGTTTCCAAAGTTGAGGCAATCGGAGGCTATTTTCTCGCATATCCTTCCGAGAGGGCTCATATATATGTAGCAGCCATCCAAGCAGCCATAATTAAAAATATATACATTTGTATATATACATATACAAAAATAAAAATAAAATAAATAAATGCAAATTCTAAAAAAAAACATATTTTTCTACACCTTTCATCCACTACATACCTGCAGGTGAACTGCATGATGTTTTAACCTTGATCAGCCCCATTCCTCAGTTAACCTCGCTTCTCCTCTCCTTCGGATTAACTAATTAAATTCTCCTGTATAGACTGTTCATAAAGGAAACTGAAAGGAAAAATGTCTGCATTCTTCAATGTTAGGGACATACATAACGAGCTTCCTAGTTACAAACCAAGAGTAGACAATTTTCTGCAATTTTTTCAACTTCTTTAGTAGTTTTGGTTCCCATACCGATTTTGATTACGTCGCTCCGAAACACCATCCCGCCTTGGATCACAATGAGAGTTAGCCATTGGTTTGAAAAATGTTTGTTAACTAATTTTAAAGTTTACATACTTTTAATTACTATGTAATGTTAGTCGACTGTTTCTTATCTGAAGAAAAAGTAAATTTCGCACAGAAAACGTTTGCACCATCACCGCTTCGCTACGATTACGGGTTTGATTTTTAGGATTTTTCAAAATGTTGCATCACACAGGGTCAAATTGTTCCGTCCAGGCGAGAGGGTTGCGATGACTTTTGCCAAAACCGTTTTTATTCATTAAAAAAAAAGAACTTCTTATACTAGAATAGTGCGATTGGTGTACATGTTTCTAACAATTTCATTTGCTCAAGTTTCTTCGCGATCGATCCACACGTTCGGAAATTATCACTAGGGCAGTGCACAGTCCTGTCTATATCAGACGAAAATCGAAAAATAAACGTGTAAAATCCCTTCCCCTAAAAAATCGCATTTTGCTTTTGCGCGGACCCTCCTGACCCATTTTTTCAGGAACTACTGCACCGATTGTGCCAAAAGTTTTACACAATATTCTCTCAACTGTAAACGACGAAAGAAAACGACGTGCCCTTCACAGTTCTGATGTAAGTAACACATAGAAGTTGTTAATTTGGAGTGATCGCGAAATGCCGCTGTGCTACAAAATCGCAATGCTTGAAGGGTTCGGAAAAAAACGTCCCGGTCTGGTCAGCCCTTGGTGAACAATCAGTGAACATTTCAGAAGTGTTCATTCAAGTCAGGGGTCTCCAAACTAGGTATTTGCCCCAAGGGCCGTATCATAATGTGGAGGTGGTCGAGCGGGCCAACAGGGGGGTCTGGGGGGCTAGTCCCTCAGCTGAAGGGGGCTCTCCCCGTAAAATTTTGAAAGTCAGACAATTGAAAACATGGTTTTTAAGCACTCCTGGACGAATTAGACAAATTCAAAATTAGGCCTAATATAGGAACCAAAACTTAGTTTTTAGTGATTAAATACATTTTTTCTAATTGTCACATGGCTAACTTATCTTTCTGTTCTAGGGGTAGCCTAATTTTTTCCATTGACGTCCGCGGGCGGCGGGCCGGACCAAATACTTCATTGGGCCGAATTCGGCCCGAGGGCTGTAGTTTGGAGACCCCTGATCTAAGTAGTTCAGGAGATGCGAGATTTCGAAAGTGACTGATTTTTCCAGGTATGCCATATTGATTTTTAAAGGACCTTAGCTAATGTATCAGTTCTCATGATCATGAAATTTGCCAGTATAGTTTACGAATTTTGAATTAGGGAAAGACTTCGGTATTAAATCGTGGGGATTGTGCGTTTTGAGAGAATCGCGTGGAGCGTGCTTACAAGCTGTTACTGGCCCGACGACGATGAAAGAAATAGGGCAAGCTCTAAAAGCGAATCCCTTGAAAATTTCGTTAAAAATAGCCGAATAGTTTTTCGGACAACGAATTTATGCATTTGATATAGGGCGGTTGAAATCATTCCTTAACTCTCTCCGATTTTGAACGAATTGAGACCGTTAGACTAATACAGACGTAAATGTACGTACAGGAGGTTCGTCCATGTCCTCACGATTCTATTATTCCGAATATCCCCTTGAGGTGCCAGCAAAATTTAACTTTTATGTTTAGAATCATTATTTATCATATTATCTTATTTATTTTATCTAAAGATATAGGGTGAGAGGTGGCCACGTCCTTTTCCATGGAAATAGATGTATCACGAACGTAGAAAAACCACTACATTTATTTTTAAATTTCTCGATATAAAAATTCAATGGTTTTACACTTGTTCAATTTACCATTAACAGGGTTGATTGAAATGGTTTTTGAGACATTCCTCAAACTTTCGTCCAGAGGTTTGTGAAACCCTTCGGACTGCAGGGGGTGGTAGATGGACGATTAAAAAGAAATAAGTCCTCCATTTTTCAGTTTCCGATTCTATCCATCTTGAAATGTGAATCAACATATTTTTAAAAATGCGGGGAAGTGAAGGGTTTTTGTTTTGTATAAAGGTTTATTATTGAAAATATTAAACCAAAACTGATAACAATCTATTGTCTCACACTTCCTTTTTTCCTGGATAAAATTTTTATTTTTATAAAACATTCGGATACTCGCTTCTCGATTTTTCTGGTCGCGTAAATCGTCTGATTTTCAAACAAGGTTAAGTAACGATCGGATTGGGCTAAAATTGTGATTTTGGCGAACCTCAAGCACGTAGATTGGTTTTCCGAGATTTTCATCGCTTAGTGATGTGGTATATAAGTTTGCTGATTTGACCCTATATTTTCATGTTGGGAAAATATGTTAATATAAAGTGTATTTATAGGAAGTCCCTCTTAACCTAGGCTAGAACCAGAGTAGAACCAGAACCTGCTAGAACTGATGCAGAGGTCGTAGGAAAACCAAAAGATGCGAGAAAAAAAGGCATACAAATCCGTCTTAGAACATTCAAAGACAGAACCGTGAAATGAACGTTAAATGTATGTGTGTGTGTCGACGCAACTCAGGCTATAATGCTCTACGGACTTTCATGATTCTTATTTTCTTCGATCCCAATTTTAGCCTGGTTGTGCAACACACCTCGGAAATTTTCCTTTTGCTGACAGGAGGGGGGACTGAGGCGTAATAGCCAATCCTTTCAATCGCAGCTCAAGCGAGAACTCTCGATCGATTCATGTCATTCTTTTTTGTTCTATTAAGATTTTGCTTTAGTATTTAAACGCATTTCTGCATATTCAATATTCATTATGAAAAGGGATGAATGGAGCGAGTAATGGTGTTGAATAATTTTTTCTTCACTATCTTCTTCTGATTTTATTAATTAAAAAAATTTGTTTTTGTTCGACTCAATTTTATTCTAGTTTTGTAACAAGCTTCGGAAATTTTGAATTTTATGTTAGAGGGGGAATATATAAGACAACACACACACACAGGAATTCGGTTTCAAAAAAATATCCTTGAGAGTTTATATGTATGTAAGACAATATAAAAACCAGACCTGTGATACCAATATGTTTTAAAGGAGAAATTGGTTAATTGTCTGGCAAATCATGAATCATCATTCCACGGTTCTAATCGGCTCCTAGTGCAAGGCCTTTTACATTGAACATCTTTAAAGTCCCATCTGTGTAGCGTTGCTAGTCAAGCGACAAATCTGCTTATAACTATAATTTATTGATGTTTTTATTCCAACCAATTTAGTCCCAAATTAGCTTCCTCTATTTCTTCACTTTTGATGATATTAACGTGGAGAATTAATAGTGAAGGAAAATGCGTAAAGCAACTAAAAGAAAAATATTAACACACACACACACACACAAACTTTACATAACAAAATATTGGTGGATTGATTACGAATTCAAAGTAATTTTCCAACGCCATATCCCCTTTCAATACATCGTTGATCAACAGAAAAAAATCCTATATATAGTCTATGAATCTCTTTTTATCACATACTCCTATTTACCATACCTCAATACATGCAAATTTGCGTTTAATTGTTTTTCTGTTGTATTTGTGCGAGCTAAATATCAAAATTTAATTTTGATGTTTTCACCCCCATCAAAATCATCGACTTAATCAAGGAAATATAAATATCAATCGACCAGGACGATGCTCCGAACTTTGTGGTGCAAACCACAGATTTATGTCAAGTGTTGTAGAAAGAGTATCAACTAATCAATTCATAAACTGATTAAATTCAATATCATTAAGTGGCTGAAAGAAAGCATTGGTCTCTTAAACCAAATTATAGTAATTATCAAATACTCTTAATGAAGAAATTAGTTGAAATAAAACATTAATTTGTCAAATTAAAAATATTAAAATTAATATTTGTTAATACCTGAGTTTTGAATTGTTGATTTTATCATATGAATAAAGATGATACTTATAATATAGAAAATATTGTAGTTAATTGTAATACTGAAAATATACATTAAGAAAAATGAAATAGTAGAAAGCGATAACAATAAGTTCATGAAGTCAGTCAGTTGAAACATGACACGTAAATTTAGTTGATTAATAAGATCATCAATGACTCGGTTAAACCCAAAAACAACCTACAGATGATACTTCGCGTTAATGTAATAGTCTTGGTATAATTCTTTACGAAATCTGCTAACATTTCCAATTTGAATTATTGGCATTCGAACCGTTTGGAGTGTTATTCTGCATTAACTTGTTTTTAGCGAACTTCAAATCAAAAATCCAAAGACAATATTAATGTGTCTTAATTGTCCATAGATAGTATGGAAATATATTCTGGGACCCCAAAAATCGATCCTTGGATATATGGGGGAAAATGAAGAACGAATAAAGTTAAAATCGGCAAAATACTTATTGAATTTAGAGTTTGTCGCAGTTGGTGAGAATTATTTACAAGTTGTTTTAAATGTTAACTTCGAACAATATATTTAGCTAGTAAGTCTAGGAAGCAAGTGAATAGAATTGTTCATGATTATTTCGAGGAAAACATCTTGCTGGTACCTAAAGAACATAATGAATTTGTAGTATGCTACAACTCGTGGAAGCGAGTGAAATCTAACAATACTGTAAACAGGCAGGAATAGTATGTATGAGAATTTAGCTTGAATTCTACAGAATTTAATATAAATAAAACCCATCATACATTTTCATCTATAAGAGCAAACTATAAAACTATGTTAATGATGATGATGATTGAGATTAAAATTATAAGAACAGTTCATTTTCCTGTTTGTTATTGAGTGAAATGATTTCAATATTTGTACTTGAATGTTGGCACCCAGTCAATTGGGTTAAAATGTGCATTTCATTTTATTTACACGTACCATATTAATTAAAGCTATTGAAATTAGTTATAACCTAACTTAGCTTGTTGATTTATTTTTTTTTTTTAAAATCTCTGCTGAGTTTATGGCCGTAATTTTTCCAACTGTTGAATGAAATAAAAAACGGTGAATTATCTTGAACCTTTCTACCTAGAAGAGTATCATTTTCTTAGAAAGGTAACATTTTTTGTCCGTCATGAGTGACCTTAGTAAACGCGGTACACGGTTTTTCTCTTATTTCGTATTTTGATAGTACCGTTGACCCTGAAGTGCACGTGTTTATCAAACTGCATTCATGTATCGGTGTAAATAGAAAACTTTGACTTGAGAAGACAAGAAATATAACATACCACGATATTTGAGAAAGATGATTGTTCAACGAACTCACCGAATTTTTCATCGCTGTACAAGGTTGAGGAATAGCGCTCCGAGGTATCTGTGAGTTGTTCGACGGCCTCGCTCATTCTGCGTTTCCCCGTTTTTAGACTTTTGCTGATTTTGTTACTTCATGATTTGTGAGCCAGCGAACCTGTTTACTGACACCTATCGAATCGGACTGACACGGATTCACCAAGCCGAATGACGATTTAAAACGTTATATGACGATCGCTGCACCGCCCGCCGCACTCACTATCTCATAGGCCGGACTGTTGGTAAATAAGTCGCTGAAACCGTCGCTACGTTCTTCGATAGTAGATCATGCACCGTACTATCAGTTGATGATTATTGTTTACTTGAATACCGAAGGGGGATCACTAAATAAAAGTTTTTTGAAGTCAGTCGGTTTCTGTGCCGAAAACGGTTTGTCAACTGTCACATGATGTTTGTAATCATTGTAATTTTGGTTATGACGATACAGGAGGAAGGCTATGAACGCGGGAGAACGAATTAATCTATTTACGAGATGTACAATACAGAACAGAATGCATGAGAATTAAATTTACAGGAGAAATTCGTGAACCACATCATGCACACTAACCAGGCAACACTATGAAATGCTGTGTTGTGGGATTTCCACATAATCGTTGTTGTAATCAATAAAATTGTCTAAGCGTTTTGAGTTGAATAACATAACATGAGGGAGATTTTGGACCATAACCCTGATCCAATTTAAAAGCATTGCGTGTTAATTTGCTGGTAAACAATTTTTAAATAGTTTTCAGATTGATAAACTGCTATTAATATTAATTTGACAGTTTTTAGATATCTTATATCACATTTGGTGCCGTTTTAGCACTACATAGTGAATTCGAAGGAAACTGCAAGGCCTCCTATTTTAAGGCGTATACATATGTGTGAGTGTGTGCTAGTGTATATGACAAATTTTGTTGGTGGTGCCTAGGCTATGAATCTTACCGGTTTTCGTGACCATCATTGGCTCTCAATTTTAGCCTATTTTAAAAATTTTGAATTTACCATCTCACAAAGGGCCCGAATGCATCATAGATGGCACAATTATTTTATGAGCTATTCTTGTAGAAAATTTAGCGCTGATGTCCCATTTTCCCATACATAAAATCACTGTTCGACAACTTTTTCGTCAAGAAAACACGAATTTTCAATGAATATTTTCAATTTGACGGACAGAAAAACTCGTCATCAAAATTTTTGGTCAGACACAAAAGTTGTAGAGTATAAATCTTTTTCCGCTGGTCTCCATGAATTCCTAAATTTATCATAAAATAAGGGAGATACCGAGTTTCCAATTTCTCTATGAAGGGGAAATCCCGTTTTTACGAACTTTTGAGCGTGAAGACAATTTTCAAATTAAGATTAGCAAATGATATGAGTTGTTAGTCATTAAATTCCTATCCGATTGAACATCATGATTTTGGAGTTATACTAGAAAATAGAGAAGTTGGGATACGAGAAAAAATTATTACAATCTTGAAACAAAAACCAAAATATCCTCAACAGACTTTTTATTCTTTCAATCCCGTATGACGGGGTTTTTTATTGTATCGAATTCATAATTATAATAAATTTTTAGTCAAATTGCCATCACAGGGAAAACATGGAAAATGGAGGTATTTTTTGTACTGCTCATTGAAAATCTGTAGTTATGAGATCCTTTTCCCATTAACGTTGAATTATTCCTGCCTTAAAGTCTCTAACTTTCGTTCAAAACGAAAAAAAAAAAAACATTCTCTTACCTTGCAGTGAGTTCGTCATTTCACTTCCGGCACGAAAAATGTCCCCGTTCTAAGTAGGAACCTTGACACCGACTGACTTGAGAGACCCCCATTTCTTCTCTTTTATTTTTTCCTAAGTCCGACTCCGGCCCGATTTGAACATATTCACATATTTGACATTTATCATTGATCAGTCAAGGTCCAACAGATGTTACTTATACGCCCTGGTATTTTATAAGCTGATATGGTGATTAGTATCACCTGGTATTTTTTATATAGTGATATAGTTTTTTTTATCAATGACCCAAACGAACCTACTACTGCATGACCTGAACTTTTTAAAATAATATTTAGGAGTATCCTATTTCATTATGTAAATGGGGAGGGAAATACTGACGAATCTTTATGTTTTCTCAATTCCCATCTGATTCAGTGAATTTTTTGACGATCCAGATTTCAGTCCAGCAATGCAACAATCCGGAAGCACTTAAAATATAGGGTAGCCGATAGGCCGATAAGGGTAGGCTGCCCACTAGATAAGGTATGTGTCATGGAGGGGAGAGTACAATAGCTTGTGTTGGCAAGCACATTTAATAAGGCCTTTAGGGCTCTTCATTAGATCAACATAGATATGAGCGAACCAGATGCAAACAGTAAAGATTGACTAGGTTATTGCATTGTCTATGGTAATTCATTCCAGCCCTATCGCATTCGCGGGTGTTTCATGGAAAAGTTTTGGCTGTAGTACGAACCAAGGAAGCGACATTGTTTTGAGCAAGGATAGATGAGTGACGAAACATCCTGGGTAAAGGAGGCACTGAAATAAGAAACGATTTGAAACAGAATGAGAAGGGAACAAAATAGAGTGATTTTGGTCGAGCATTGTTCGGACCTTTCAATCTAAGTCGCTCAATAGCTCGATGCTACAGATATTTGTGATATCAACAAATTTCGTAGGTAACAATGTCTATAACACCGTTATAAGCCATACTCCCTGATTTGATGGTGGAAGAGTGATCTTCTCATCTCGCCTTGTTCGCACTTTAAAAACTGCTGGATCCTAGAGCTCTTACACGTTTAACACGTAACTATAAAAATAAAGTGTCCGCGGTGAGCCAAAATACCATCAGGTCCAGCAGGATCTAGACTGAGAATCCTAAAGTCTTGCTTGGATACTCGTTCACTGTGGTATACGTAATATTACTTAATCAGTACAAAGTGAGGGATTATGGCGCCACTAAATCCCCTGGATGATGACCAGACACAGTCAGAAGTGGCTCTCAGAAGTTCACAAACTTGAAGCCAATGTTCTTCTAATTTCGCGAAACACAAATCCAATAAATCAGTAATCTACCTATGTTATTCCAATTTTATTAGTGGAGATTGTCTCATTCTGTGCGTAGTTATTATACTAATAATGATTAGTGGTTTTACTGGAGTGTGACAGATAGTGGGTTAACAATCTTCACGTTACGGACTGGAGATAGCGCCTTATCGTGGTGACGAACTAACTCAAACAAGCATTATCTTCATTAGAATGCTGATTTATATGTATTGCGAAAGAAGAGATTCTAAAAAAAAAGTTTCTGGAAGACATTTGACATCTAAAAGATAATGAACTGTCTATGATTTGTTTCGACATCTGTATGACTTGGATAACCCCTTTTCAAACGCAGCTCAGGCATATATATACATATATGCATATATATACATATTTCTTACAACGTTTTATTTATACACCTACACAATAAGTTTGGCTGGCAATCGGAACACTTGATATTGAGTCGCCAATACCGCCGGAAGACGTGATAACAACACCTTTCTCGTGAATCGCTAATATTAGAAAAACGTATTTTTCCATTCATTCAACAACTGCGATAACATTTCAATTGTTCGTGAAGACGAGGAAGTCTTGAGAGACACTCCAGCTCTGAAGGGGTTTCGAATCCAGATATCACTATCGAAATAATGTTGACGTGCACCTGCGCTTTTCGTAATGCACAATGGTCATAAGATAGACCCACAGTTACTTCATAATTGCTAGTAGAATAATGTTGCGAGTAGAATCCCTATATGTACCTATGGAGCTGTCATTACGGCGTTAATGGTATTATACGCTCAATACTTGAAATAAATCCAAAAGTTTCCTCCACTTACTTTCTTCTTCTTTATAAGAGATGTCCACCGGGGGGGGGGGTCTATGACACAGACTGCGTCATTGAAATGCTTGGGGGTTAAAGTTGATTGAAACTGTATTTTTGTGATGACATTCAAAATATTTTACATCACTAGATAGAACGTAAATAATAATGAACCTAGTAATTAATTTAAATATGGTTTGTTTTCCTATCTGAAAATGTATATGTGACAATGACAGTGCTCGAATATTGTCCGTGATTTCAGCGACGGCGCCCATTAATGGCTTCAAACTGTTAATTTTTTTATGTATTTCGCCATACACAGCTATGTAACGAATCTCAAGAAATATACACGTTTTGTCATTGCCGACTGAGTTTGAATTTTGTCATTACCTATATAAATCTTCTTTTAGTTTTACATTTCTGTTCTGGGGAGGGGGTAAAAACTTATAGGAAGGGGCTGGTTATAATGGGAGGGGGGGACTCCTTTATGGACTCAAAATATTAATTAATAGGATGTGGAATAAAGAAATTCTGTTCAGTGTACAAGGATCATCCGCCAAAGTACTCGTAAGTTCCGTTTGGCCTCAAAGTTAAACATCGATGTCATATCTGAATCGGTCATATCTGAAAACGTTACGTGGACGGGAAGACGTCCAGAAAATGGTGAGAAGATACGAGTGTTTATAAAATAATTATCCGGTTTACCTGGCGTTGCCCGGAATGGGGCAATAAAGCAGGAGACCGGTCCTCAAATATTTCCATAACGGGCAAGAAATACTTTCCTGTTTGTAACAGCAACAATAAACTACTTACCGGTTCAGAATAAAATGTCAGTATCTTTCAAGATGTATAGTGAGCCGGGAAGAGGTTAGCCACAATATCGGAAAGTAACGCATGTATTGCAAAGACGGCTACATGTTAGTTTTGTGAAAGTAAATATCAATTATCCTCAATTCACTAAGTCCAACACAGGCACAATTAAAACCATAAGAAAAAAACAAGGGATAACGATTAATGACCCTTTTAAAATTACAATTAAAAGTTCTGAAATGTGTATAAATACCTAACCAAAATTTTAATTAAACAAAAAAATGCTGACATGAATCGGTCGACAATTCTCGCTTGGCTAGTGATTGAAAGTATTGTCCACTGCCTCCTCCATGGCCCCTACCGTCAGTGAAAGCAAAATTTCCGAAGTTTGTTGTAGATCTCGAATAAAATTTGGATTGAACAAAATAAGAATCACGAAAATCGGTTGAGAATAATATCTTGCAGTAGTGTGTACAGTATTTGTTTGAAGAAAAAAAAAAAAAAAAAAGATTTCTCGCCATAACCCTCTTCTTTTGTCTCTTTGCTGATAAAATAGGAAATTTCCGAGGTTTTTTGCACATCTAGAGTCAAATTGGGATCTTACAACAAAATAATTACGGTAATGGCTAGGTATTGTAGGTTGGGCAGAGTCGACACAACACCTGTCGTTGTCTTCATGGATTTGATCTTAGATTGGTCTAAAACTGATTTGTATTCAAATATGTATTTTCTCAAGTTTGGTGTTTAAGCTGTCCCACTCAATTCAATAATTAATAGGCTCCCTCCATTGATGAGACCTTACTTCTGAGGACGTCGTAAAAACTATTATTCAACTTGAATACGTTAGTTAGCACTTCTAAATAGACTAAATATTGGACCGGAATGTGGGATTCACATCTACATATTGAACACTAACTATCAAATCATCTAAATGGATAAAAATGAAATCATGGTACCAATATATCTACTATACATTGGAGTTTAATAATTTAAACAAACACTATTATTATGGTAGTTAAACAAACACTTTCGTAGCATAGTAAAATTTTGACAACCAATATTGGATTGTTCCATTTTTGGTAGAGATCTTCAATGTTTTTGAAAATAAAAGATAGCTACTTACGCTACTCGAAAAAGATGTAGCTTTATAAAAATGCAAGAATGTTTAAAATGGGTCGAGGTTCGGGTAAGATGTAACAAACGAAGAAATAAAAAATAAAATCTTTCCTCATCTAATATCAGTACAGTTGTTAGAGAGTCCCCCTCTCCTCTTCGTTTAAGCCACTTCAGGTTATTTTGCAGGTTGTTACACACATTCTCTACGCTGACCGTATTGAATCAGTTGACGTTCTACAACATAATGCCTCATTTTTCAGTTCAGGAAGGTTTGAGACAGTGGTGAGGTGACGGTGGTGGTGATCCTTGAATTACAGTGAAACCAGGCTATAAGGAAGATGGGTGTAAAGAAAAACTCTATGTACGCAAGCATTTTCGCGGTTCCTCCGCCTTGGAAGTTAAAAACCTGCTTGTAAGGAAGTTTTTTACCTCCTTGTAAGGAACATGGATATAATGAAGAAGCAAGTTTTACTTTAAAAGGCGAAGACTGTCATGGGGCCTGAAATTTCCCACTTGAATGACGACGATTCAGATGAGGACAATACCGACGATGAAGACCCTCCACCGGCGACCAATAAAGAAGCTCTCGCTGTATTAGCCACAGCAATACACTTGAGTCCAACGAGAGTGACTTATCACCGTTTGACATCATCCACGACCTTGAGAATTGGATCAGACGAAAAATTCCGATTTTTTTGGGCAGCCCAAGCAATAAGGTTCCGTCTGAGTTTTTTTATTTTCTTGAAGTTAGACCCGAAACCTACACAAAATGATTTGACGCTGTGCATATTCGCGTACTCCAAATTACAGTTGCATACTTTCAGAATGGCATATTTCCAAACTTGTGGAAACCTCTACATAAGCAATTTCACTCGCAGATACCTGTTTATGGGGGAAAGTTGATAGCAAAAAGAAACAACTTTGGAGACTAAAACGAAGAGTATCTCGCGGACAAATCGGGGCCATAAAATCCGAAATTGATTTGTCAAATTAAGAAATAATCAACACTGATAGATGTAGTACTCTTAAAAACTCGAAGTCGAGGAATACTGAAAAAAAGTGTTTTCTCCGTGCCGACACTCAGCATCATTCTGCTCGCTGCTCGCACTTCAACACAGCTTTCTGACAAGTTTCGTTGGGATCTTTTTGCTTATCCGTCCAACGGCCTGGATTCAGCACCTTCCAACTGCCATCGGTTTACAAAAATTAAATGAAAATCACCCTGGAAAATGCTTCAACACTGATGGATATGTCATGACAGTGAAGGGGAGAGAAGAGGAAGATCATTTCCACAACCGCTCGATGCCGAATTTCAAGGGCTACACTCCCCATTTACGTCTTATTTATTTCATGGGACCCTTCTGGAGTATTCCAAGTTATCGCTAACCTCCTCCATTCGATCTCGAGGTTAAAATGGGACTACTATTAATCTCCTATATCTTGGAAACACCATATTTTCCGTTTGCCTATTTTTTAACTTTATGCAAGCTGGTTTATTATAACTTTTTTTCGTCTATTACTTTAGTTTTATCTATTTATTTTCTTGCACTATACCCCTACTTTTAGAACAAATTTGGGTTCTTCTGTTATGAATTCCGGGCCTAGGAATTTGAGCTTTATTGGAAAAGAGCTATTCGTACATATTTAAGTTTAGTCAATTTAAATGTGAAGGTATTAATAATTTCTACAATTAGAACCGATGATGGTGTATTGTGAGAGGATATCAATATTGAAAGAGGCCATTTTGACCATCACGAAAAGTGATGTCGGAATAAGTTCGTGAATTTCTAGTAAAGTGTTCAAATCACTTGAGTTATTTGTTGAATGATTGCTGAGGAGGAGTTATTTAATTTAAATGTAGCAATAGCCTAGAAGGTAGCGATAGTGTGTGTGATTAATACAAAATTAAAACAATAAATGTGAAAGGTTATGGGAGGGGGGGGGGGATGTAAAATTACTGTCTCTCTCCAAAATCAAAAATTTGAACAATTTTGGTTCCGTGTCTGTCTATGTGTCTGTCTGTGTGTCTGTCTCTGTCAGCAAATCCTTGTTACGGGCAAAACTACACGAAGTTATAGTCCGATTTTGATGAAATTTTCAGGGATTGTGCGGGTTGGGCAGATGGTCCCCTATGTACCCTCGGATCAATGGTTAAGACACCAACAAGTCTTTTCATGAGATCAATTAGCCTCTGCGCATGCGCAGACGTGAAATCCTTGCCACATGCATAACTCCGGGAGTTCTTGACCGATTTCGATGATATTTTCAGGGATTGTTCGGACTTATTAAGTATATTTTACAGTTTGTTCAATAGTTGAACATGCCTACCTTTATTTTCTCAAGTTATGCTCCTGCATAACAATAAATTTACCCTAATTCAATATTTACTTTGCCTAATTGAACGAAGTTCTTTAGTCAATAATAATTTTCAATGATCTATACAGTCATGTTATGGATACGAGGAAGCTATGTACCACACCCACTTGGCATTTTGATTTGGTTAAGACAACAACAAGTCTTTTCCAGTTTAGCTACGACTGTTTTGACCAGTTCGAGAGGCAGAGAGTGGAGTAAAATAATAATTTGCCATTAATGACCATTATTGTTTTAGTGAACTAAGGCCAGTAAAAAATTGGGGGATTCTACTTCGATTTGGGTGATTAAAAAATTAGACGGTGATGTTTTTAAGGGAAGAAGGGAGGGATGGGTTAATTATTAACATTATTGCCGATAAGTTCTATCTGGTAACGTGATAGTGGTGATAATGGTGAATTTGGAATCCTACAGCTTAGTGTTAAATAAAATACAAATTCGAAATCGTTGAAAAAGGCTTTGTCAGTTTCGATAACTTATCCAGTATTATGGTTTGGTTATTTGTACAAAAGGTTGCAACTCTAAGTTAACTTCTAGATTTCTAAAATTCATACGCGCACTTTGGAAAACAGCTTTGCCAAGTGACGACCTTGTGAATCAGCTGATGTGATGGCACGAGTAGTAAGTGCTGATTTGCCTTTGAATTCTTGGATATGACCCATTTGTTTCCTCTATCTCATTGTTTCAATCAAAACTGTTGACGTCGTCTCTTGTAAATGTGTTTAGCTACATTCATATAGCACAAATAAGACCAATAAGCACAAACAAAAACAAACAGTACATCTGTGTTTTATGTTTACATTTAGCCTCGTTTTTACCGCCATTTGTGATCTCAGAATTTCTCCACTTCAATTTCCTCATATTATAACCGTACAGCATTGAAGAAGGAGAAGGCTTGTTTAGGAGTGGTTATACAATGTTGGTTAAGAAAATTCAGAGGAGTAAGAAACAGAAAATTACTAATTGAGAAGGTCTTTCCATGACAGTGAACTCAAATCAACTGTATGAAGAAGGAGGCTTCAGATCATTTAAGTCCACTTTAAATTCGTTTAAGTCCTGGAAGCCTGCTCGCTGCATGGGGCGTTTATCTCATTTAAAAACATCAATAATTATGACTTAGCACCGCCAATTGTCAGATCACCTAATTTCCCGAGCCACACATAGTCAACCTGTACCACAGTTAACAGTTCCCATAATCTGTTCTGCAATATGAAAGGTCTACGAAGTGATTATCAAATAATTTTTGAAGGTAAAGGGTCATGTGCAGCATATTATAAGAAAACGGTGTAAATTAACTATAAAAAAGTTGTTGAATTTTCCTATCTGTTAAAAAAGAACCTATAGGTAGTTGTGGGGTCAATCGACTTAAAGCCTTCATCGAATTAATTCTATTCTTCATTTTGATAATTTTTGTTCACACCAGTTAGCTATCACGTTAAACAATAAAACATTCATTCGATCCCAAAACTTCGTACGTGAAAATTATTTGCAAAACCTAAAAATGAACTCTGGTTCTACCTGGTCTAAAATATCTAAATTCCTAAAACGAATCAAAACCATATCTAAATTCTAAAGGGACACGTGTCTCTAAAGTAGTGAATGAAAAATTGAATGAAGTTTGAAAAACTGCTTACTGAACTTGGCAAATTGAAATTGATGTCAATAGCTTCATGAGACTTGGGGAGGCCGTTCTCCACCAAAAGTTATGAAATTTGTCTCAAAAAGCACAATCTTCCTTGGATGTGCTTGGAATTGCCGCATCATTTTCAAACAACGCCAAGGGTTTTTTCTAAATAATGTAAGCTTCATTTGTACAATGTACATTTTAGTTTTATGGCATATTAGTCGAAGTCTAATTCACTCGCAACGGAGCGAGAGATGCGTGTCCATTGATACGCCTTGCAAAAATCGGGTAGGTACATTATGAATTGACATTCTTAACAATATTATAAATAACAATTAATAGGTAGGTACTTAGTAAATTATATGTTTAACAATTATGATAATTTACATTAACGATTAAAAAGAGGATGCAGGGGTTTAATGTGTAAAGATCCCCCAAAAACGCCAATTGGTCTACCTTTCCCCGTTCTTCACTCGTCGGGTTTGTGTAACAACAATCGGGCGTCACGGATACGGTGACTTTACGACGGTAAACCACGATCGGTGCCTATAGAATGATCAGATCGTAGCGGAAGATATGAGTTAACTGTATTTCAATTATTACCGACTCGCTCCTAATCTCCACACGACACGTCAGTTGGGTTAAACAGTGGAGCAATACTAACTGACGTAACCAACCGTAAGAGAAAGGATTGCACTCAGATCGATTCAGATTTTAAAAAAACATTTTCAAAGTCTGTGTCATTAAGACAAGTTTAATATAATTTAGGAAGATTTTGACACTGAACTCTGACTTGAATGGATTGTACTACTACTTTCTGCAAGCTCTGTGTAATCATCAACTTTCCTTCCCCAAAGAAAAAAAAAATCGCTTGGAAATCTTTCGACACAAAATCAACTATGAATTATTGAAGTTCATATAAAAAACACAACCATTCCAATTTGCCAATAGCTCGGTTTGTAGGGAAAATCATCGACAAAAGACCACAAATGTCTTGTTTAACGGTCTTTCCCACTTCATTTGAAATGGAATTTTAAAATTTGGAAACTTAGAAAACAACTAAGTTTGTTTCCGAGTTCACAAAGAAAAAAAAACCTCGGAATGGAAAACTAAGTAATATTTTTCTTCATTCCTTCCCTTATTTCCTGCCCTTCAAAAGCAAAATTCTTCATTCCGCGATGGAGCACATGGTATGCACTTATCTAATATTTATTTGTTGGCTGTGACTATTTTATTTACTAATGTCTAATATTTATACCGTCTAGTTCAAAGGACAAGGCTAAAATCACCGACTCATTTGACTAAAAGTTTTTTCATAGTCCGGATCTGGAAACGTATCTTGGAGAAAAATCAGGTGATTTTCAAGCACGCTGGGCTCATAAAAATGGAAACTACATACATTCAAATTGTTTTTACTCAGTCTCTCCCTTTTTCTCACTCCGTTTTTATCTCCCAGTCACTCTCTCTATCTCCCTCCCCTCTCCCGTTTTGACTTTTGACTTTCAAAATCACTTATATTGGAGCCTGGCGAAGCTCATTTGTCTCAGGGTTGTATACTTTTTCGACGTTTCCTTACTTTCCCGAAATACTTTGCGCTAATTTCAGCTCCTCAGATCCTTTCCTATAGACCTAGACCATGAACCGCCGTTCTGCGAATTTCATTGTGTAGCATCTCAGGAAACTGGTGATTCATACTCTGGTTATTGAGTGCTATTATAAATCAGTGGTGGAGGACATACTAGCTAATAACTTCATCTAACAAATAATTCGCTAACTGTGAATAATACGCGTTGTAGCACAACATTCTTTGGGATGATGTCCTGCATAGGGCGATCACAATGGTTTAGCGTTTATAAAACATAATAAAATCATCATTTATTTTATTAATCAGCCAACGTGAATGAATAATTATGATTACTCGAGTTAAATACTGTGTTTTAGAGATTATAGAGTCTTAGAATTTCAAAGAATTCAAAGAAGTTGCGAGACATTGTAGAGCTCACCCCAAATGTTTCTGAATTACTATCAAAATGACTAAACCTGGGTACCCTAAGGACCATCCTCTCATCCTTCCATCGCCTCTGGTACTGTTCAATTCCTGTTCTATTCTGTAACCAATGGCATTCATTTTTGGTTATCCATTTATTATGAAAATGATGATCATGAATCACGAAGTCTAGTTAACGTGGTAAAGGATACTGACATATGGACATTATGAACACGGGGATATTTATAAAATTGAGTTGAACTTATAAATAAATCTCGAATGTAGCATCAGTAGAAAAATAATAATTTGTTCAAGAACTACTCAAATCGCAATGAACATATTTTGCCGAAAATTTATAATACTGGGTTATAGCAACTAGCACCTTCATATTACAGCCGCAGTAAGACTTGATATACCATCTGTGTTTTTAATAAAAGCGGTCATCTAGAAATAGTTACAGCAATAGTAAAACAATGTCTTCATTTGATTCTAACATCAATTATAGATATGATGTGAATTAGCTTTCGAAACTACCAGAAGATCTGGGTTTTTCATTATTGTTAGTACCCAGATAAGATTACGTGAGAGTTTACAAAATGCTTTTGAGATTATTGCGAAGACTCACCGAATTCGTGAGGAAAGTAGCAATAAACATCTTCCATTCTCATACTGTCTGAACAGTGAGACGTATTAGAACAGACTGGGGGACTAATCGAAACGATTCATTCTTATCTCTAAGAAATCCTCTTTGGTCATCCAAAGATTGATTAATTTCGGTGTTTTTTTTTTTTTTTTTTTTTTTTTTTTCAAATGGGCCAATAGTTATGTTTTTTTCCAATGAGCAGTGGTAACAACAACAATTAACACCACACCTATCCCACTATCCCACGGTTCAACTTAACCCATCACACTAGAAAAAAACCCTTTTTTTTGCTGGTACGAATAAGGCCTTATTTGGGCAGTTTTTTTAAATCTTTCTTTACACTAACTTTTGTAGAAATCACAGACTTCACTCTAACTTCTTCAAAAGAAACTCATCTTACAGGAACTTCATTGCAGATTCAGAATATACATATACTCAATTTTAGTCAACAATATTTTTAAACCATCAGGAAACCTCGAAAAACTGGACAAAATTGAGCAAAACTCACATTCGTCACAATTCTTACATTACTCTCTCTATTCGTTCCAAAAAGTCTTGGAGGAAAAAAACAATAGGGAGTTAAGTTTTGGAAGCTTGGAATTTTTCGAGCATAATTGAACCAATCACAACTCTCAAAAATTGACACTAAGGGAGTTACAATTTTTTAAAGTTTGGCAACTAAAAGTAAGGAATTTAATACTCTCTACGAAGAATTTGATCTCATTACTACCCCAATAAGAAAATCAACTCGAAACTTTTATCAGACCTTAACCTTGTCAGCCAAAATGCCTGACTAAAATTTCAAGGCTGTCGGAAGGCGGTTGAACGAGTCGAAGATGGGGTCACTGAATACTACTTTCATAAGTGACATACTTATGTACTTAAAAAGGTTAAATCTGTAATTTGCAACATCTTGCCAAACGTAAAAATGGGATTTTGTGATGTTTTATTTCTTGCGGATTTTACCTTATCCATTTCTGGCTCGTTACGCAAACACAAATATGAAAACTGACTTAGCGTAATATTGATGTCTCGCTGGATTATTCGCTCACGTATTAATTGTGACATTTCGTTTGTAGAAACCCGTGGTGTTTTCTCACTTCACGAGGACTATTCCCTTAGAACTATTACGTAATTTAGTTAACCCTAATAATTTATTTATTCACATTTATATCCTGCTTATTATTTTTAATGTAATGAATCGAGTCAAAAATACGTTATGTACGTTCAACGTATTTTGAATAAATCCGACGTTTCAATGATCGTGTTGAAAACAGAATGCGATGTGTCACACCGACCTGTTTGACGTTTCACTGATACCCAGCGGTCATTTTATTGACTGAGATGTATTAGGGTACACAGATTGTTCTTCTTTGGCAGTACCATAGTAAGCGCAAGTAGAACAATTACATGGTAACAATTACATGGGACATGGCGTAGCGACTCACTCAGGTCACTGGTGAAAAGGTAGGAACTGTTGAAGAAGAATAGCAGCTGAAATAGTGGTGTGTCAATGGGCGATTGACGCGGCTCATTTGTTTGTATCCGTACAGCTTTATCTAGTTGAGGCCGACTCATCACGTCCGACATACGACCCCGTTTGGTTTATTATTTTAATAATGATCGTGTCACTAATCAAGAACACATTTTTTTAATCTCTGCTCAAAAGTTGTTGGATTACTTTCCAAGATACGTGGATTTTAAAAAACGAAGAAAAAAAATGCTGCAATTATTACACAAAGGTTTATTATTAGCATGTTGTCCAATTATACTTACTTATTAAAACTCGGTGCTTCCATGAATTACAATTGTATTGCAGATAACATAAAACGAACCTTATTTATAGTTCGATAGATCGATTAGGGAGGAAACTATCCTCAAGGTTCTTCAGCTGATCAGTTTGTCCCCATAACTTGTAATTGACTTCAAGAATGGGCCCGTCTTAAATATAACTCCTTCAACTCCAGACTTCACTAGTCGTTTTGCAGGAAACGAAAGCTAAGATCGAAATACCTACAATCGTGTAATATGTGGTATATTGCCACGACGTAGTAGTTCACGAATAGGGGAACTGAAATTTAACTAGATACAATAAAAACACCTATCTACGCTTCACTTGTCTGCAAATTCATAACTAACTTATGAAAAACTCGATTGTAGATGGTGATATGGCTAGTATATTCGTACAGTACCTATTCATCTTACAACAGTTCTGTCGTCTGCTACTTTTAGCATCCACGTGTTTAAAGGCAGATCTGTAATTAGTGAGCGGACGGGCGATCGCACAGTCCTCCGAAGTAATTCTCCAAAACTGTTGGACCTTAGTTTACGAAATTTAGCCCAAAAATCCTAAATCGAACCCAAATGTGCCAGTTATCTCGGTGTCTAGATCAGCCAACCCTTAGGCAGATCAACCCTAATATGTGAGAGTAGAAATATAAATTATTTTTATGAATCGAAAGAGACCACTCGGGTTGCGGTACGATCATCCGTTCGCTCACCAATCACAGGGTTGTTTAAAATGAGAGCGGGTACCATCCAAAAATTGCTAGCTACATATCCAATAGTACATATCTAGCCATCCATGTACATAGCAATATAATAGCCACAATGCTGTCTTCCAAGCTTCAATATAGGTCGAGAACAAGTGGAAGCATTCTTTTTGCCTGTGTTTTTACTTTATCTCCTTAAATTTGGTATTCTACGTGTGTTTCCTAGTATACTTAGGAAGCATTGTCACAGGCTATGCATTCCATTTTCCATTGTCTTGCAGTGGTGTAATACGTGTTGGAGGGCCATCTAATTCAGGAATAATAAATCTTTGGGTGATAATTTGCATCGTTTTAGTATCTTTCTAAATCTCAATAAGAAACATTAAACACACTTATCCTATTAAGGACAATTTTCAGGTTTTACATGTCTCTCCACGTTCATAGTACCGCTTCTGATATGGTAAGAATCGTTTGTACACTCCTTCCTATAGAGTGATCACGCGAACCTTTCGATTGGAAACTGAAAATTACCGGGGTGAATAACGGATGAGCATCGCATTCTTAGAATATTAAAAACATCACTATGATCAGGGCTATTTTCTTTATCTAGTGGGAGTTTTACAATACTGTCTTCATAATCCACAGCAATACGTTGAAAATGAAAAGTGTAGTAATCAAAGACAAAGATGTACAGAGGTTGAGACTGAGTGATTCTAAAAAACTTCAGTATTGCAGTGCAACCGTTTCAATTCAATGCCAGTGGGTGTGCTTTCGTATCTGGACTCGTCTGCATAGGTCAGTGGCAGAGTGTACTTTTCTTGGCAGAAACTGGGCTCAGTAATGGAGTTACTTTCAGATTTTGCCATTCTCATGTTTGATGAAAAGTATGGAATTCATTTGGAGAAAATGTGGCTGCTTCACTAAAATACCTTCGTGAAAATTAGTGGTATAACAGACAAACATTTCAGGTAGGAGCTTTTCTTCCCACTGCTGTCCTAGGAGATATTCACGATTCGGTCTGCTGGTTTCGCCTATAGCTGCTCGTTCATTCCCTTGACCCCAGTGGAGAGTGGTTCCCCGTACAGAGAGACAACGTCTAACCCGTACGGCTGCATGCAACGCAGAACACTAACTAACCACTTGGTCTTATTTGTCCATATCTCCTCCGGCTCAAAGCAGTGACTCTGCCTCTTCACTTTCTTCAATTGTGATTATAAACAATAACAGTCGAGAAAATGTGGAAAATTATATTAATGACTCTTAAATGAAGGAACAGAATGTGTTGGAGATTCAAGTTTGGTACCTGCACAGAAGCTACTATTGATGAACGAGCAATGCATTTCATAGGGGTTCATGTAAGGCCCAAAGCACAGAATCCCTGGAAATAACATCTTCTTACCAAAATATGGACAATATGCATTCGGCGAATTTTTCTGTTTGTGCACGCACAATGGTTATTTCTTATCAGACAATAAGAAATAGACGGGATATTAATCGACGTTTAATCTTATACTTCCTTCCACAGTTGATCAAACATCGGAGAATTCAAATCCAAGAAGTTGATTTTTTGCAGATGAACAGAAGCTACTATTTATGGTTGTACAATCATATTCATGGGTGACTTTGTAGAACAGCCCACGTAATCAGGATGATTTCAATTCAAAGTGTATGGAATTAGTGAAAAGTGATGAGAGTTATACGCATTTTAAGCAGATACCAAAACAATTAGCAAAAGCGAATAAGTATCTTGACTCCCCCGAAACCTTACCATTTGCTTTTACTACCGTACTACCTTGAAATGATTTTAAACTATGGATGAAATTCGGTTGAACCAAACAGTAAACTTTTTGGTCGTATCGATAATGCACAAGAAAATATGTTGTGGAATGTGTGTGTGAAAATGTGTTGCCCCGCTCCTTAATGACTCTGGAGGGCTAAGGAAGCCATGCGATTGCCTTTAACAATCAATATGGTTTTAGACAGGAAGACAAGAACAGCACCCACGTTAAATGAATACCTACGTGTTGGACCATGTGAACCCTCTAGTAGGATATTTATAGTACCATATGGGCGCCTTCTTTCGGTGGTAACTTAGGTACTTCCTACTGTAGATTTGATCTTTCCGTTTCTTACTTTGCACATCTCGAAACCGTATTTTCCCATTATTTAAAAATATTCATTTCACATTTCTTAACACTATTCCTCATTTTTTTTTTCTATGGACATATCTTATTTGATACATTCGGATGATCTTCAACCGCAAAGTATCAGTGAAAGTTGAAAATGGATTCACGAAGATGAGACAGTTTGATCAGAATCGATCCAGGAGGCAAATCCACGCCAAGATCAACCAAATCGGAAATTCGATCAGCAGCGAAGAACTAAGAAAAGATTTGGTACGAGGCTTTACACTATTATTGTGTCGTACATTTCTCGCACATGATTCTCATGCTTGCAGTGGTGCTATTACCTTTTTATGATAGTTATTGCAACATCATGAAAACTTGATGTTTTTACTCAAATATTTTGTATCTGCGGGCGACCAAACAAATGACAATATCAAACAAATGAGTTACCAATTTTGCTCCTCTATATCAGTTATTCAGAGTCAGTGAGGTGGTGCAGTTGTTACCAATTTTATTCCACTCTGCGTATCTGGATTCTTAAATGTATGCTTGATTAATGCTTCCCACTGTACTGATGCTATTGGAAACATATTCCAGTTTCATGAATGAAAAACAAAAATCTGTACTTTATCTTCGAAAGTGAGGTCTCTGAAGTGAACATATTATTTACACTTTGCCTCGATTTTGTGTTGAACGCCAATCACCGCGTAGATGTCAAATTTGAAACTTTTGTGGGCATACTCATGCACAAAACGCACTTCACAGCACACTAACTTTTTTTCAATGATTGGGTACCCATTTCTGGTTCATTATTTTCAACAGTAAGCCTTTGTAATTGTATCTATAGCAAACAGTTTCTATAACCCCCTTCAAACTTTGTAACTTTACATATCATGGCATGTAAATTCAAGACTTGCAAAGTCCGTCCGCCTTTCACATGGACTCCAGTTGGAGTCTGGTTGTTCCTAAATTCCAGCCAACCCAATCGCTTCTCACGCCTAGGTGCTATAGTCCAAAACAGCCAAAAACGTTCCAAAATCGTTGTTTTTTGAGGTTTTTATAGGCCTTGGCAAATGGGGTGTCATTTCAAGTATTTTGAAAGCCAAATCGATTGAGATGAATCCCAAACCTGTTTGAGCTCATCTATCTCACACCACATAAAACTTTGTGAAATTATTTGCAGCATTACACAGTAATTGCAGAATCGAAATCTCAACAAAATATCATGAAAAACCCATCATCAGTGTTCATCCGATCACTCGAAATGTAAAACATTGAGCTTTTAAAGGTATTGAAAAGCCAAATGTGGCACATGAAGTTTCGTTGTTTTTTCATGGAGAATTAAGAACTTACATCGCTGCAATCTAATTCGCCTTGTCCGTGTATAATTCACCCTTACCATTGTTTACTACCACTTTCACCGAAGATATTAAGCTGTGAAGTATCGTTCAACATTCTCATGTGTTGGGATCTATACATTCGTGAATAACCATATAAGACACAAACGGATAACACAGTGTCCCCAAGACTTTTATACTCTTCATTTTTCGACGTAATGGCCCGCCACGTGTGGCCAGAGGTTTAGAGATGAACCTACTGAAAAATGTATGTTTGAAAACCACACACATAACTCAACCTGAAATGCCCATTTATGTTTTGAAATCGAAACTGCTTTTTACATTTACTGTTTGAACTTTTAAATAGTTATTCCTACGTTAGTTGGACTGAATTGATTTAAACCTCTGGAAACACGATATTTTTTACTTAGGATTACAATTGTTGACCATTAATTTCTACTGCATCGCTTTTCGAATATTTAAAACCGTTCTCTTCTAGTATCTCTTGGGGAACAGTTAACCTTTGCGAGAAACTAGCTAATAGAAAAATTAAAGGGAGGCCGGTGTAGCAGATGGAGGGGAGTAGATGAAACCTGCCTACAGTCGGTCGCGAGATTATATGCATGGAAAGTGATTAAGAAAATGATTAGAGATTGAGCTCTTACTGACCTGTGAGGCGGTGGTGGGAGGCATTCTCCACAATCACTGACATCCCCAGGTGGTCCATGTTGCGTCTGATGCTGAAAAATCAGTCAAAGTCCTTCCATACTCGTGGGTGTCCGCGTAGCCACTGGCTAACTACATATCCACTCACTGCGCACGCATTATCTCATTCCCCCTTATCTTATTGGTTTTCTACTCGAAGACTACTATCGGTATTGACAGCCCTTCCACAATTAGACACTGGTTTCAGAGCAATCAGTTACCATCTCCTGGCGGCCGAAATTTAAACGGGGTAAAGAAGGCTAATACAGTTCCTTCCTGAATTTAACTGTTATACTTAGTAGCATATCCTATGTTGCTTCAAGGCTTTTTTTATCAACAGAAAATTGAGTAATGGAAAATACTTGATTTACTCACGTGTTACTGCGCAAAGATATTGAGGAAAAAAGCATCCCATGGTTTCAAATTTTCGTATTACATGTTTAAAAGGTCCAGTTATACTTGATCAAACCCTCAGCAGGCAAATAACCAGAGAAATTATCAACCATCATATTCTTCTTCTAGCTGATTGTAAGTGACGCCACTGTTTGAGTGACATCATCGGTCGATACGTATTTATGAGCCGAATTTCGCCAACTTGATATGAATAATAGTTTGGGGGGAAAAAGATTTGGGAAGGGTTCTGTTGGACTTTTTAATTCTATGTTAGACATTTAATATACCTTGAAACGTATAAATATGGTTTAATCTTGGAACTTGAACTAACAAATTTTGAGAGGCTAGCAACCAAAATTGGTAAAGGGACGCTTGCTTACTTTACAATTAATCTGAAACTGGTGACTCAATTTTTCTTTTCTAATAAACCTGGATACCAGCCTGCAATATTGAGAAGCAAAGATCAGCTAAATAAACGATTTGTGTCTCCTGGTACGTAACCACCGCTGGATTTCTCCAGCCTCCATTCGAAAACTCAAAGAAACCATATTATACTCATTTTTACCTTAAACCACATTTTTCCTTAATGTCTCAATATACATTATATCCAAATGCTTAATTTTTTGGAGGGCTCTCTCTTTACACCTACCTTACATTTTTTGAAGAAGCAGGGTATTAAATTATGAAGTGTGTTGTGAGAATAGTTCAACTGCGGTTCGGGTGAACCAAAGAGACATTGGTATTTCCCATCGAGATCTTACTACATGTTTAATCTACATAAGAATTATGAAGCAATAAGAAAAATATAACTAAAGTTCAAGGCGCAAAACGTAATTCATTTTATAATTTGTAAATCACATACAAACTTGAAGTACTTCGACTCTCTAGAAGTAATAAATTGTCTGCAACCATAAAACAGCCAAATAGCCAAATGGAGTCTCTCAAAAATTACTAAAATCGGACATTGACGACTTTTGCTTTGTATTAATGATGAAGCTCGACGAAAAAAAAATTGTTGGTTTACGTTTCAAAACACATAAATTGAAAACAAACAAAAAAATCCGTCCGTCCGCCGTGCGTCGTCTGCCGTCCGAAACTTTCTTCCGAAACTGCTTGACCAAATTTTTCGAAATTTGGCTCAAAAATCCAAAATTGCTCCGGCACGTGCCAGTAATCTCGGCATCTTGATCAATCAACTCTAAACGATTATATTCAAAGATTAACCTTTCAAAAAATCGAAACAAGAAAATTTTTCGAAGTAGGAGAGGGATTTCTTATTGGATTAAGATAGAACTAATTAAGAAAATTTAGTTGCCCCCCCCCCCCCCTCTTCATTGCCTACCAGCAGGCATTTGATGGACTGTGCAGAGTGGGAGTGGCCAACGCCCTGAGGAGAAGTGGGACACCTGAGAAGCTGGTAAGGCTGGTGGAAATGACCCTGAGAGGAAGCATATCAAAGATACTGATCGGTAATAGGACTGGGGGCCCTTTTGATATCACTTCAGGAGTCAGACAAGGAGATACGCTGTCTGCAACTCTTTTCAATTTGGCGCTTCACGAGGCAGTCAAAAGCGTTGATCAGGCTAATCATAGCGTATGCTTTGCATAGTTGATGATTGATGGTCGCCGCCTCCAAGAATTTAAGGAGGCGTTTGGAAAACCTAATGAGGCAGGAAAGTCAATGACACCAAGTGTTAATGAAAAGAAGACAAAACTCCTCAAGATTTCTCACAATAGTACAGCACCGTTGTAAACAGTTCAATTTGGCACCTTCGCGTTTGATGAGGTTGTCTGCTTAACTTATCTTGGTAGCTCTATAAATAGCAAGAGTGAAATTCAAGATGAGATTATTTCCAGAATTATGGCGGGCAATAGAGCATTTTACGCCAACAAAAAGCTTTTTACCAGCCGACAAGTCTCGTGAACCACAAAGATGAAACTCCACAAGGCCCTCGTTAGCCCAGTCGTGTGCTACGGTTCTGAGGCATGGACCATGTTGGCAGGAGATGAAGAACGATTAAGGGTATTTGAGAGGAAAGTGGTTAGAAGGATTTATCGATCAATTAATGAAGGATCTGGATGGAGAATAAGAAAAAAACATTGAAATACAAGAGATATTAAAGCAAGAAGATATAGTGCGATTTATCAAAGCAGGAAGAATACGTTGGATAGGGCACGTTGAAAGAATGTCAGTGGAAGTGGGACCGAAGAGAATGATGAGGGTCAGGTTGGCCACAAGACGAAAGAGGGGTCGACCCAGAAACCGATGGACTGATGGGTTCATTCTCGATCTGACGATTATCGGTCTTGGAAGGAATCAAGCTGTTGATAGAACCCGGTGGAAGAGGGGAGAGTTCGGCAACACAAGGGCCATATCGGCATGTAGAGCTCTTCAGTAAGTAAGTAGTAGTAAGTATTAAATAGAACTTAGCTCCTTGAATCAAATGAGACGACAGGGGTTCCTGTACGAAAACCAGTCATCTACCGCCTATGGGATTTTGAGCTGGACTGGGGGGCTGGCGGTCGATCGAGTATTTTCTTCTTGAATGTAATTACAAGGTATGGAGGCGCCAGGTGTCGAGTTTAGATGATGTACCACAGACTACAGGTAGTATACGTAGGTAAGTGATTTACGAAGAAGGGCTATCTAATACAGAAATAATAAACCTCTATGTAATAATTTGTAGCGTTTTCATTTATAACTCCTAAATAGCGCCTATATACAAATTGTCATACTTTCCAGAGTAGTAAATTAAAAACATTTGTCCCCAAGAATGAGACATCATCTCCCAAAATGAGTAACAAACAATTGAAAACCAGTCTCTCCATCCCTCGTCTAGACTTTCGCCCAACGAAATCACCGAGCGCCATTGGTCCGATTGAAGTGAGATAAAGCTTATTAGTCTTACGATTAAATGATTAAGATAGTTTGTATCGACCAAGTTTCGCTCAGCCACTTTTCCTTTGATATACAGCAAAAAAAAATCCTCTAATCAGCGAGACAGTGCGCGCAACATTAGCCCGGTTTTCAATTATTTTTACATCTCTAAATTGAAAGATGTTATATTCCCTTTTGATTAAAACTGACGGATTACGAATTATAGGAGGGAACTTAAATTTTAGTCACCTTTTTGTTGTGACTTAAAGGTGACCAAAAGAGCACGCAAAACTACAATAAACTATTAACTCTTATAAGGCACAATAAAGAAAGATATATTGATATAAGATTTGACGAACATGACACGTATCTTGAGACTTAAATTTGACAGACTGAAAATGAACGGTAACTAATGACAACTGGAACGACTAAGCGGTTCTAATAACAACTGGAACGGTTGCTACACTTTTGTGAGGCCATCATTTTGCATTCTAATTGATTTGAGATGGTTGCCATAATTTAATACCTGGGTGGGCAATCTTTGCGATACAAAGATTCAAACCAGTCAAGGTTTTGGCTTCTGGAATAAGGATAATTTTCTCCCAATAAAATAATTCATGTCATCTAATTTCATGTTGGCGTTGTTTCCTCTATGTTCATTGATGAATGAGATATGCAGTTCCTCAGAAGATCATATTCGAATTCAAATAACTGATTTTTTTTAAACTGGAAGTTATTCAAAACGGAAATAAACTTAACTTAAGTTATTTTCATTTTATTGGGGACAGTCAACCAAAAGCATTGGATCGGTTTTTAAAAAATAACGCTGCAGCAACCAAATTCGACCTTGACCTTCAAAATGACCCGAAAAAACAACGTTTCGAATGTCAACTTGGTCAGGAGAGGTGTCTTCAAAATTTTGGTACGTGGATAACGTGATCTCTAAAACCTCATGCGCGTTGATGCGGGTTTTACTAAGAAGCCGTGCAGAATCTTTACCTTGAAAATATTATCCGCAGTTTGATCCGGACTAAGGGGAGTCGGAGAATGCCATTTGATCTCCAAATCCTTCTCTTGTTCTGTTCCAGTCCCTCCTCACCTTGTTGCTGTTGAAACTTGATTTCTTCTGAACAAAAATGTAAAAATATAGTACATTTGTAGGTACCCTGACTTAAGAGCATTATGAGGATTCAACGTTTGCGCACACACAAAGGTTCCTCCGCTAACAATCAATTTTTAAGAGTTATATCTACTCTCACAACTCCTAAAATGTCATTCAAATCGGTTAAAAGTTGTAGTTGTCATCAGGGATATAGGTTTCCTCCTGCGCAGGGACCTCTATTATCTGGGAATTGTTCAATTCAAAGAGAACAATTGGAACTGTTCAATTCGCAACTACCTATCCTCCTTATCAGATCGCATATCCCTAATGCCGATGGGGAAAGTCACAGATCCGGAGAATAGTTACGGATAAAATGACCAGAGAGGTTTAAAACACAAAATGCGGAGCAAAATGTTATTTTATTCTGTTTCGTTTGTAGTTGTTTTGTTGTTAGTATCAGAATTCACCTTTCAGGTGAACCCCGATTCTAAAAACAAAGCAATACATTTTTAGTACCTATTTAGCAAGATTACAGATTATAATTTTCTAACATTCATCACAGTTTCCAGTTTTTCCATGGATTCAATTGAGGATAAAAAAAAACAATATTCGTTAATTAGCTGCCTAATTATTACCCACGAAAGTACGCTGGAGGTACTTTGGTTAACGTAATAAACTTTTAAATAAAAAATTGTTAAAATGAGTGAAATCACAGTGCCAGTGATTAATTTTAAAAATCGGCTGATAATTTATAGGGAAAAAAATGGATAAATATAAAGAAAAACGCCGAAAACTATTTAGCCAAGCATTTCTGTATTTCACAACCCTTCTAGATGACTGGTGTATAATTTTAAATGAAATTCATTAAAACGCATTAACTTGTCTATCCTCTGTGTTGCAATAAGAGCTGATACTCATGTAGAATCCAAGTACATTGACAAATACCGTCCAACTTAATTTCAAAGAGATAAAATAAAACATACACCAACGCTTTTGTCGTCCATCAATAGCCTTATAACAAAATGGAAGGGATTCCTTGGAAACTAAGCCAGCTAATTCGAACACCGTAGTTCATAGATCACATCACATTCTACTCACACTTTAATTGTCAATGGTTTACTTGCCAAATGGGCTTGAAAAGAGCGATCGGAAGAACCAACCGCTATTCAGATGGTTAAGTTAGTTATAAAAGGAATGTTGCCCGTTAATGACAGTCAACATATTAGTCTTGTTTCGAATGGTTTCGAAATTGAGAAGTATTTTGATTTCACAACGTTTAGTTTCAGGGCAGATAGAACGTCATGCCGAGATTTCTGGACACAATAACCCTATTTGTGATTCTTAACCCAAGTTCCATAAACGTAGGTGCAGTCATTTGGGGAAAATACCCTGGATGGATGAGTGGATTTTTCATCATTTTTTTAGAAACTACGAATCTTGAACCGTCAACGATTAACTTTGAGGAGGGAGGATTTGTGAAAAAAAGTGTCATTTCTTGATTGATCTCAATAATTCATTGTTGAAAATACTGACCCATAACAACTCACGCGTTATCTTTGCAGACAGATCTCTTTTGTACCATGTTGACGGTGTAAATGCGAATACACGGACTGCGTCAAACTCGAGTCGGACATGCTCGCGCTATCTACTGGAGTTACTCTGGGACAGTCGGACCCAACGAAGAGTAACTCGCAGCTGCTACCGACTAGCCTCGTATTCATCATGACCTTCTAGTAGTCTATGGTCATGAGTGAGTTGCCACTCCAATAGAGGGCTTTGTTTTAAATTTCGTTGAGTGTGTATCAACTCCGATGGTATTGGCATATTGATTGGTACAACGAATTTGCCATATTAAGTAAAAACTAGTTAGTTTGCTTCAACCAAATGTTTGAATAAATTAGATACGATGGATTAGTCATCATTAAATCCATTAAGATGCGTCATACAGTGGGCAGGGGGGACCAGTCCTCCCATGTAAGTTAATAGGTACACCCTCCCCGAATCAAAAGTGTAAAAAATACTAGTAAGCACCCCTTATTTCATCTAAAACTAATCATGGACAATATTCGCGCACTGTCATTGTCATTTATACATTTTCAGATAGAAAAACAAATCATATTCAAATGAATTACTAGGTTCATTATTATTTACGTTCTATCCAGTGATCTAATATATTTTTGAATATCGTGACGTTAAACACTGTTTTAATCAACTTTACCCCCTCACAATTTTTTTAACCCCCCCCCCCCCCCCCCAAGAATTTTAATGACGTAGTCTGCATCATAGCCCCCCCCCCCCCTCCCTGTGGGCACCCCTGCAGTTGGTCATACAGTTTCCGGTAGGTGGGTAATATAGTTTCGCTCCTAGCTATGTACCTATTGTTCAGATCAATGTGAAAATTTTCCTGTCTAAACCGGATTTTCTCTGAAGTACCAGATGTTCCAAGTGTTCACTTTTATTAATTAACCTTCACTTTAATAATTATTACATTTTTCAAAAATTGCATTTCATTAAATCATCGCATTAACGCTTGTGTTTTCCTAATAAGAGCTAGTCTTATTTTTTTCACCATACAATATCTGATTGGAATTCTCGGCTTCTAGGTGGTCCTCTATAAAGCTCATGGCCTTCGAATCAACATAGAGTGTGCGAATGGGCAGAACGTGATTTTATTACAACGACGATTCCTACCGATTTTTCCCTCCGTCTGATTACGTTCAAATTAGCGATATAGGGAGGGTATATATTCAGGTAATCCCTTAAGTATCCAGTATACGGTCCTTTCGGGCTAATCCCAGTTGTAACCGGATTGGTGGATAAATACAGATTCCGCTTTCCAAACGCCGAGAGTGGTAATCAGATTTTGATGAAATGTCCAGGGGTCGTACGGGTTAGCTCCTAATCGATCCCTTATTTCATTACCTTCGGATTTTTAGCATCATCTTCGGTACGTCGATTCCCCTCTATTTATACAAATGGGGGAGGGAGGGTGATTTATCGAGGTATGATTTTTTAAAGGTTTGTTAGGGAACTTACCAAACCTTGTAAACGTATTCTCAATTAAACGTATTATTCTCAATAAAGCACGGTAGATGTGCGCCGTCCGGAGGGGGTAGCTGACTCCAGGAACGGGGGAGTCGAGAGAAGGGGCTCTGGCGGTATAAATATACAGCCACCGAGCCGGCGAGCTATTTTAGCTCAGTCGTTCTTAAAATTCAAACCTTGCCTTCTTTCTCACCATGAAAACTTTGCCGAAAGTTGACGAAACTGACGTAATTAATTTACCTCCTTGATCAGATTTCAGACCTAGACGTGTCCCGTTCCTAAAGTTATTGATTCTGATGCAGCAGATAAAAATGTCTGGGAACATTGCTCCAGCATCTTCAAATCTCCTTTCTTTACCGTGTGCAGCAGATGTCAGGGTCTGGAAACATTAATTTGCACCCCTCGAACAACGGTACAGCAGATGTAAGCATCTGGGAACACTTAGTTCGATTCACCTATCCTACCAACCTACGTAACTCGGCGCAGCGCGCCATCCTTCCAATTTATTCAAAACTACCAAGGTATTTAATGCTAGTCTTCAGAAGATAAAGTAGAAATAGTAGCGGTACCAATATCTGATCCGTACAGGATTTATTCTAGAAAACCATAGTTTCTGCCCTAAAAATCCACGTTCTTTCTCTATTATACAACTTGAGTATACTACTGGCCACATTTTGGGATTCAGCGCTGAATTACCTATACGCCCAGTGCACATTCATAATCAAACTTATTGGTGTGCATGCATTACAGGGACGTCACTGAGTCTTGTGTTTTATGGTCGCACTGATAAACGATAAGTTTATTAATTCGTTTTCGCTTAAAATGGAATGAAACGGATTTGGATTCAGTTTTTGTCCAATGTTAAGGTTGTCAGTCCCTCCTTGAATCAGTTCTAAGGCCATTGACACAGCCTTGGTTTAGACGGACTTCGTAAAAACGAACTACCGAATATCGCAATTTCAGTTCGAACATTGAGAATAGGAGAAACATCAAGTTTCTGAAAATACTTGTACTTTAACCGCATTTAAAAAACGTGATGGAAGCTGACAAATTTTAGGTAAACTCACAAACCATTTCATGGATAATTTCAAATTTAAATGCGGGAAAAACAGTGGAAAACGGGAAAACCCAGCCAGGAACCCAATTTCCCAAATCCCAATTTTATTGTGTTTTCCGTTTCAGTGATATCATTCAGATTGATGATTTCAAGGATATCAGGGAAAAATAATTATTTGCTTAGGTACCAAAAATAATGGTTCTATCTGAACGAATGGACAAACACAGCGTAACATCGCAAAAAAATTTAGTTTTCTTTAAAATCAGCGAAACGCAAATAAAGATGTGAAAATAAATCAATGAAAGGTCAAAATAAAACTTTTAAACCAGACAATTTCAAGTTGACAGTGGATGTTTTCCAAGGGCTAAGATCGTATTTTTGATGGCCTCCAATGGTTTTTACACAATCTCTGGCTCTTCTCCTCAGGGATCTAACCATTACATCAGATAAAGAGTAGGTGCACTAGTTGACTAAACAAAAAAATCGCAATCCCCTATCATCGCAAAAGCCGTTCACATAAATGACATCCGCGTACTCTTCACAAGTTGAAGCTGCGATGACTTGCAGAAAACTAAACGTGTTGTTGTGATTAAAACTATATCGACTTTATTCTCCTTGGTCCTGTCAGGTCACCCATAAGGTGACGTTAGTGGATGAGTAGTGTTTTGTCCTAGAAAAAATGTCCACCCCTGCTGGAGGTCTGATAGTGCCTCAGGTTGCCTTCATGGGTGTTAACACTATAGCTGCAAGCCATGTGGACCTTGGTTGAGCACTAGCTCGTGTAACCAAAGTTCCGCTGCAGCAGAAGCAGAGAACCTGTATCATGTGGTAGAGCAGTGTCCTCGAACTTTCGGTGGCTGCACTCTCTATCATGATGTGGTTGCCAAGAAGATAGCAGGTGCACTTTCATCCAGTGTTTGGGATGTGGAGAGAAAGAGACAGTATCATATACCAGGGGACCTCTGGCAAGAAGCCATATATCGTTGCCATTTAGCCCAATGGGTCTGTCATAATCCTGGATGTCCAAAATGCCAGTGACAGCGTGAAGGGTTAAGACCTGGAGGGCTAAGAGAAGTAAATCTGATCGGAACGACCTGTGGCAAGCGGTATCCGAGTTAAAAGGAGTGGCGCCTAATAACATCAGGGTTATGACTCAACCGCGTCGTGGCAACGCTTTAGATGCTTGAAAAGTGCCACGGAGTTACTTGAGCTGGGCATCTCAGCAGGAGTACTTCTTGGTCTCACCATCTGCGGCTTTTACTCAAACTGGTGATAATTATATCTCCCCACTTTTATTTCATTTATTTTTTATTTAATGGATTTTTTATTAAAGAAAAAAGAAAGAAAGTGACAACTATTGTTGACGCTGCCGAGTCTGCAATTCTTAACCGATTTTCTTCATTCTTTTCTAGTGCAATCCCACATTACTTTAGTTGTGGAACAAACTCCGTAAATTCCTAATTTCACGACGGAAGATAGGAATCGGAGGGGGTAAAGCCAAGAACATGTTTTTTGCGATGCCAATATTGTCGATGCTTTTCTATACTTAATTGTTTTGTTCAACTGACACGAATATTATTGTTTCATCATGGAAGTAACCATAATGACTCGTACTTCGATCCTAAACTAATTCTTTACGCTTATATTACCATAACTGATCTATTACTTTTTGGTTTATCATTTTCGTTAATGAACCTTAGTGTGCGACCAACAAAACAAATGTAACCCCCACAAAAGCTGTTGGTTCAAGTTGCAAGATACGTAGATTTCAAAATCCGAAAAAATCCTTTTGTTCGCTGTATGCCTTACGCTGTCCACCGTCGGAAGCCTCTCTCCGAAACTACCGGACCAAAGTTTGCGAAATTTGCATAAAAAATCCAACTTCGCTCCGGGATGTGCGAGTAATCTTGGCATCTTGACCAATCAATCCAATCAACACTAAGGGTACTTATACAGGCTGGATTCGACTAAGCGTAACGAAAAAAGATTGGGTGAAAGTACATGAGAAGCGGAGCAGAATGCAACCAACCATCTTCTTATCACAATCTGTTCTTGAAATATGAGTTTTTAAAGCTTTTTTTTCGCAAAAAAAAAAAAAAAAAAAAAACAAGTATTGTGCCATGAAAACCCACATTTCTCCTCTTGAAAATTACATTTTCAACTATCTACCAAATTTTCGGATTCAGCGTTGAATTTTTTTTTCATGTCTACAGCACATCCATAAATATTGGGGCGTTGTGGACCAACATGGATTTTTCCTGAAAATTTCAGATGTTTTGGTCCAGCCGTTTGGGAGAAATCTTGCGTACGGAGGACGGCGTACGGCGTACGGCGAACGAAAAAACGAACTCCTAGGGACAGCAATTGAAGGTTAGTCACTGGAAAGAAAAAAAATAAGTTACTATAAAAAAACGTGTACGTTAGCTCTATTTCTGAAAAGCGGTCTAGAAGCAGCAAAAGTTCAGGAAAACTCGTCATTTTAATCAGCTTTCTAGTGGTATGGTCAATTTTAGCGATTCCTTTTTGGTTTCATAGAGAAATTCAAGTTTGAATGCGAAGAGACGTAGGCACCAACGAAAATGCAAAGTACGTATCTGAAAATTAGTTAAGAGATTATCGTGTTAGCCGTTGTAGTGGAGAAGGACGTCAAGGCAAAATGAAATTCTCGATATAAGTTTGAGGTCTGTTTATTGAATTTCAGCACAAAAAATTGAGCATGTCACAGTCTTCTTCGGAACCAGCTAAACTGAAATAAAGGTGGTGGTAAATAACGAGGTAAAAATAGAACTTTCACACTAGACAAATTCGACGACGAGAATTTGGCTTCAATATGCTTGGATGGGGCTATTGTAATGAGTAAATTGAGAGAAATCCAAACAGATAGAAGACATGACAGTAGGAACACAAGGATCTTGATTTAAAAGCATGACAGTTCCAACATAATAACGAATGTAAGATACCATCAATTCAGTGAATCTTTCTAGTACGTTTCCTATCCAAAGAGTTTATAAGACTAGAGATTTTTTCAACATCTGTTGATGTGTTCCAAACTTTTGTTTTGGATTTTTGCAATCTAGAGGTCTTTCATCCTTAGATGCTGAATGATCGAGCTGCTTGTTTCATAAATCTGTTAACTAGAAACCAATCGCTCCAACAACTCCAACGAAAAAAGCTCAATCTGATTGCGATGGCTACACGCGACCCACCTGTCATCGAAAAGAAATTGCCCATTTTGAGCTGGAGAGATAGGATCTTAACATGATGGCAAAATATTTCGCCCTACACTATGACATCTCGAGATTCGTGAGGGCAACAGCATCTCGACAGCAGCTATTTCTCTTATCTGTAATAGTCTCGCTGTCATGAAAGACAAGTAGTTGAGGACACGACATCCACTCGACCTTTCCAAGGCCTACAACCTTCTTCATACGGTGCACTGCTTATTATGCTCTTGGGCGATGTTCGCAGACAGTGTTCCATTTCTTTTTTTCTGGGGTTATTTGAGGATGAAGACAGGTTGTTATGATGGGACGATGTATCTTGAAGTTGCCATTTCTTGTGGTGTGATATAGGGGAACATGTCCGGGTCTTGTTGCTTCCTGAATCATCATTGATGTAATTTACCAGTTCATGAATCTTATTACAAAGAGGCTGCATTTAGACAAAAATGATTAGGTACCTCAATACCTTTTGAAATAAAATAGAACTATCTGTATCACCTAAAAAAGACCTGATGTTTGAAAATTGGGAAAGCTACGGAGGAGGCATTCTCTTGGTCAGGGGCAGGATATGCAATGACCCGCACGACCCCCCGGTCTTGAAGGAGGGGTTGCTTTGTGCGCCGTGTATTATCAACTCCAATCTGATTTGGCAGTAGCATTGGGTGTTGCAATGTTGATAATTTGTTGCTTCTGACCAAATTCAGTTTTAGTAAAATGTTTATTGATTCGAACATGTTATCCAGCTGTTGGACAATGGTAAGATGTTGGGGTTTAAATCGAGTTCATCTAAAGAGTTAGAGTTTAAAAAAGATTTTTAAGATATACACCAAAAAATAAATATTTGAAAATGAAAAATGAAAATGAATTTAATGAATGAAAACGTTCGTTCGTGATCAGCGTCTACGGCATTTCCAAGCTGTCCAGCCAAAGTCAGGATAATCGAAGATCCGAGAGACAACTATTGTTTGCGTTCATTTACGATTGATTGCGATGATTTGCTTTCAGATGAGTAGCTATACCACAAGTGAGTATGTTGACATGATTTTTGTGTCGACGACGAAGAGTTGGTGGAGGGATATACGTAACGTGTTCGCAAGGGTGTGAGTTGTACACAGGAGGAGTGTGACTCCCTTGCTGCTTCAGAAGCACTACCATTGGCAAAACCGTACACAAAAATCATGTCAACATACTCACTTGTGGTATAGCTACTCAGCTGAAAGCAAATCATCGCAATCAATCGACGAATCAAATGGGATCCTGTGTGTACGGACGGATTGCCGCATTAAGCTAGATCATTATTTAGTGGTTCATCAATTATCTCAACCAGCTTCTACCAAATATCTGTGGATTTTGAGAAATGATATGAGGGAATATAGACTTGTTATTCTCTCGTTACTCATGTACACACACGATATACTTTTGCCAAGAGAGAAAACAAACTTAAAGAGTGTTGATTCCATTGCTGTGATTAGAATGAACCACTGGATACGAACTCACAATTAATCGTATTCAGTGAAATAAATTGATAGAATGGCCTCTGAACAAATTGAGCCAGAGAATGGAATAATTTGGAATGGCTACTGCTTCCTTCGCACTCAAACAACAAAACCTCCACTTGGGAAGCTTTTAGTCGCTGACTATCTCCAATCTATAAGATCTCTGCTGTACACAGCAAACAAGTAAAGAAATTCTCCTCTAGAGAAAATTCAAATATCACCGCGATCTATACCCTCTTGACTGGCCTTATCGATTGATGTACATACTGATGGAAAACCATGTCCGCTCTAGCAAGAATGAACCGTTTGATGGAGAAGGTAAACTAGTATAACTAATCCTTCATACGCTAAGGTTCAACTTGATGACGGACAGCAAGTTATTGTGACCGAATATTTGATCTGGCATGGTGAATTGAAGTTCACTTTAGTCCCCTGAACGTGATGTAGGTTGAAATGCCTTTACCTCTTACGAGGTAAATATTCATCAAATTTTGTAAAATTGAAGCATTCTGGTTTATAATTGCGACATAATATTTTTTCTGGCGAGGGGGTTTATGGGCCTAGGGGTTAGGTACTATCAACTGCAAATGGAAATTTTCACTATGAGGTAAATTCCGGCCAGATTTTCACGTTTTGATAAATTTTTCCGTATAGTTGTGCCAGTTGAGGGGCCGTTGTGAAATTGAAATTGTGATCTGCGAACTGTTACCTGTCGCTCTTTGAGAATCGACTTTTTGCCTCTTCTGAGGGAACAAAATCGGCCACGGCTCCTGCACTATTATGGTTTTAATGCTTGTCGATTTTATCCAATAGCTCGATACTTTTTATGGGTACCTATAACAATTTTTCTTAAAACAATAAAGAATACGAATCCACTTGAACCCATTGTCTCCTTAGGTAAGAAATTTTAGTATCTTTGTGGTAGGTAGAAAACGTGTGTGTACTATAAATTGATAATTTCCACTTGCATTTTGTGTCTCACAGTCAATCAGCGTCCTGAACATGAATACACTGAGGGGAAAGGTTGTCCGAGCAGGCTGGGGCGTCAGTCCTCTAGCTGTTGACTTTCAGTGGGAGTACTGATTGCCCCGGTTCGAATTCGGCTGGCACCAATGATTAGGGCCAAAATCCTATCAAGTGTTGTATACATGTCCTGTTGTTAGACAGTTCACCTCTGATCTCGATATCACGTGAATCCAAAACGCTCCCAACCCAGGGGCGTGAGGCAATGGGAAGCCACTAGCGAAATCGTCAGACCTAGTTCCGATCCTCTCTGGAGGACGGCTGGCAACGTCCGCGACACCTCCGGGTAGTCGGACGAAAATCCAAGGTGAAATCCCTTGTTTACTTTACTTTACTTTTACTTTACATGAATACACTGAATAACCGTCCGATGTTGATAATATTTTCTGGATTTGAACGGTTTAGCTCCAAATAGGTCTCATCATCAGCGTCAATCAATAGAAGAGTGTGACTATTCGCTCAAGTGAATTTCCTGAAACATCTAACTCACATATTCGAATGATTTGAATTCATACTAAATTTGAAAATACCTTCACGATTTTCATTGCAATTGGATCTACTGCTGCGAATACAAACTGTTAACCCCATTCTTCAGTTTGTAAGTGTTGATCCCAGCTGTCTTTCCAAACTCTATTTAATTAGACATACATTTTATTTCGCTGCCGGTCACTGTGCCGGTATTAACGTAAAAGTCTTTTTTTTTTTCTTTACAAACTTACACCTTACATGTCAAAATAATCGTGTATGCGTATTAAGGGGCGATATTATGCAATTCAAAAGTAAAAAAGTATTAACCTAATGTGTATGGACGATTATTTGGGACTATTTGTAAAATGTCAATATCATCAACACCTAATTCACAAAATCTCAAAATAAACTTACAAATACAATATTAGAAAATAATTGCTGATGAATTTCATTAAATTAAGCAGAATTCAAATTATAAATGTAATAAAAGTTTTATTACTTTGTGTGTCTGGCTATTTAAGAGGTAGCGAGTGATATGAAATGGAAATGGGAAAAGGAATTGGTGGCGAGTGTTATAAGAAGAAATCTAAGGGAACTAATGTATATCTTAAGTACTTTTAGCAAATCTAATTTTTACAACTTTTTTTTTACCGTTTCAGTGATCTATTCTTTGTTTGATCTTCACATTCATGCTACTATTTCGAGGACGCTATATCCCACCTCTACTTGGCAGAGCTTTTTATTTCAGGCCGTTTACGGTATTGGGAAATGGTTATGTACATCGGTAGCAATGGTATATCCTACACTGAACGTCGTATCCTCTACTACAGGACCTCTTCAGTAGTAGGTCCTGCATGTCTTACCCACCTTGGTTCATCTGGTACATGTTCGCCGATTCGCACCCTAGTTCTTGAGGGTCCTGCGAGTCTGCATATCTCAAGATGGAGGAGGGGTTTCCAAAGTAGATCCTGCGGAATGTGTCGCCCAGTCCGTCCTCTCCCCTCCACCGTCAGGTCCGCGACGATCGGTCAGGTCGGTGAATGGACGGGCGTGCGGTGGTGATAGGAGCCGCCCAGCTGCTGATAACGGTATAACTCGAACCTAAAGGTGAGTGAGGTTGGTTGCCGCTCCGTGAAAGTATGTTATAGCACCGCCAGCCTTGTCTCTCCTTCTACCATCCCCCTTCCCCTCCCTTCTTTCGCGGACCAATCCACCCCCTCCTGCTTACCTGATCACTGTGAAAACTTTTCCTTAGATATTTTTCTCAGTCTGTATTATACAGAAAGTGTGCCCCCTCCCCTTCTCCCCACGGGATCGTGTTCTCTCTCTGTCGCTCCCACAAACCTCTCCTGCCCTCCCCCTCTTTCTATCGCCCTCCTTCTCCTCGTTCCAATGTGCCGTGTGCCACTAAGGTTCGACTCCGGTTCGGGCGGTTCAACCTTAGTAGTCTCAGTGAGAGTCCGTTCGCTTCTTCCGACTTACTAGTATAATGGAGTGCGTAGAAATTTACATTGAATAGTTGTCACACAGTGCTACCGTGAAACTTGGAGGGGCCCATCAGGTGTGTCAGTGAGTCAAAGTGTGTGTCGCTCCCTCCCTCTACCTCTACCTGTCAACCCCTCGTATCACCCCGTAGTGTGTACGATGCCTTGATATGATGATAACGGGAAGAACCGGCGGGGACGCTCGCCGTTCGATTGATCAAGTGCGACAGTTGTGCGAAAAGTGCTGTAATTTTCTTGATGTTGGTGCCCTCAAATTGGATTAAATTTCTGACATCTCTTCAGCAGGACCTGCCGCATCATGGTAGGATATTACGATCCTCCCAATCCCCTTCTTAAAGGAACACTTTCCAGGTAAATTATGTAATAAAATCATTATTTCAATAATAATTGTTTAATAGCTAACTGTCATTGGTAATATGCCGCCTTTCGTTCATTTCATTAACGCAAGTCTGTAAAGGGAAAGATCTACCTGTTGAATGTCAGTGAAAATATTTTACTGAAAATGATCACTATAAACTTTCTTTTCAAGATATCAACTCTGATCAAACAGCTAATAAGTGAGATCAGTGGTGGACTTCATCAGTCATAAATTTAATATTTATACATATAAATATCTATCATTCTGTCAAACATTACGTCACCCCCAGCCCCGTCGAAGTAATTGATCGATTGCGCCAGTATCATAAGAAGAGTGAAATCTTGTTTTGCGAATTGATGCTTACAATTATGTAGGTTGTATGTCACATTCATAATGTTTTCCATATAACTTAGCTTCTTTTCCTTCTGGGCGCATTCTTCGTGGTTGATTACAATCGAAAGAAGATAACCATATTGCGACCGTGTACTCGACGCGCAACAAATGGAATGTGGAGTTGTTACATCTTTCAAATGTGCTGGGATAACATTTAAATCAAGAGCGATCCTTATTATTGGGAAATCATCTTGGATATTGAACGTAAATTAATGTAACAGCTACAAGGGCAGCAGCACTGCGTTGGTCTGGTCTCCGTTCCGTAACCTCCAGTGCAAAAAGGATAAGGATGAATGCATGCTTTCACTTCTCGTTTCTGATGGGGAAAACGTACCGTTCGAAACCTCCCAGCAACCTCGAACTGAATACTCTCCAGATTTTTCGCTTTTTAATCCGATATCCATCGTAGAATGTATGGTAAAACGAAAGCTCTAGATTAGTTTACTGCAAGTGCATTGTAGGTTTTTTTTCTTATCGATGATGTGTGATTCGGATGATACAGATTGATCAAAGGATTTCACATAGTACTTGGAGAACAATTCTTGACTTATTTCCTTGAAAGAATGGCAGGAAGAAATGTTTGATCCGTGAAAAAGTAACATATCAGATTATACCACGATGTAAAGGGTGGATACTGCGACATCGGAAGGTTCTTGAGCATACGAATGATACATTGCTCCTTTCGGAAAACGATAGTTTCACATTGTTATTACTGTTAAATCTGAAAGCTCAACCTCAAATCGTTTTGGGGAACCCGTTACATAATTACACATACAACATCCGACACTGTGGCAACGTTTATGAGATTGATAGTATATTACCAACTACCAATTGAATATAGATTGGATTAATAGGTATATATACGTATTAATTAATATATATGGTCGTATATGACAAACTAATTTTACACACAGATGTGAATTCATTTTAGACAGAGTAGGAATTCTTGGATTTCAAAACTGCTATCTATTACATTTTATTTGGATTGATGTGACTGAATAATTGAGAAAGTCATCCAATATCCCACAGAAATGACACTGTTAGTCATTTGACAAATGAATAGTTATTGTGTGAATTTGAAAGTTGTAAAAAATCTCTAAAAAACCAAAAAAAGCTATCCTACAGCTAACTCGAAAACTATATTTTCTTGTTGTTCTTTTGAAAGAATTATGAGTAAGGGAATAAAATTGATTCAACTGAGAAAAAGAGAAGGGCAACGTGTTTTCCACGCCTGGAGTTGGCCAAAGCTGTTCAAGAATGAGTGATAACAATGGCGATATCATTCAGAGACCTACACCTAGCCACATTATCACTAAGCTCAGTATCAGCGTGTTGCCTATTCCCAACATTGCACTGTATGGCCCCGATTCGGTTAACACCTAATTGTAAACTCTTCAAAACTCGAACATGAAGCTCGCGCGGTTTCAAGTAATGTCAAGACAATTAATTGAACACCCCTGCCTAACTTGGTTTTCCAAAAAACATTATACAAAATCATAAAATTGAAGTCAAGGGGCCTTTGGGTTCTTGAAAAAATTGGAGCTCTTCAAAAATTTTTCTTTATTGTCATGGAAATCTATATTTGGACGTTTCGCCCAGACAACGTGGGCTTCTTCAGCATGTATTTTCTTACAATAGTTTTGTCATTCCTCGGATTCATTAGAATCGTCGTCTACTCATCGATATCATCTTTTACTGCATGCTGAAGGCTTTGCACATCCTATTTGGGTATATTCAGCTTTATGATGCTTGACTTGAATGCCAATTTTGAAAAAAGAAAGTTAATGGGAGGTGAACAACGTTTTTTGAAGAAACAACGTTTGAATCTTCATGTTGTAACGATTTGATGGAACGGTACAGTGTCCCATCTTGACGTAGTATATCTTAATCACCCAACCCAACTGCTTGATTATGTCTGAAATTCAGAGGTAGTTTGTAAAATCTACCATGGAAGTATCTGCTAATTCGTACTCTTCAAAATCACACCTATTTGAGTAAATTGAGTAACAAATCGTAAATTGTCGTAAAAAAATCACTCCTATATCAGATGTATCTCAACTGCCTGGAGTCAGAATTGCAACTAGGGAATAGTAATAATTACTGGACACACGAGAAAAAAATTGATGGTTTCGCTATTGAATCAAAATTTTTGTAACATGATGAGTGGAATAATTTCCACTCAAATTAGAGGTTTCCTTAAAACAAACATTAAACTCTATGAAACGTCTTGGACCTAATTCAACCAAATTTCTCGGCCAAAATAGGCAAGGAACTTGGACGATTTTAAAACGACTGGAATTACTCATAGGGTTTCTTCGAGAAACATTGAAAATGACTACTTTTTCATAATCTGTGAGTGCTTACAGTTAGAAAGAACTAACTGTAAAAGTTAAAGTTGGCTAAAGAACTTCGTTCAATCAAGCTCGAGGCTAAAACCTTATTTTCTCTTTATTACTCACGAGGACCATCTTTACATGAGTACGAACAATCCCTGAAAATTTCATCGAAATCAGTCATGAACTCTCGGAGTTATGAGCGTAACAAGGATTTCGTTTGCGCATGCTATTGATCCGGGGGTCATGAAACCTATAGGGGACCATCTACATCCCGACCCGCACAATCCCTGAAAATTTCATCAAAATCGGACTATAACTTCGTGTAGTTTTGCCCGTAACAAGGATTTGCTGATAGACTGACAGACACACAGACAGACACGGAACCAAAATTGTTCACAAAGGTCTAAAACGCAAAATGCGAGTGGAATTTTTGATTTTGGAGACAAAAACATTTTCACATTCCGAAAGTGAAAACAATGCTTCCGCTACCTTGGTAGACTCGGAAGCAAATATATATTCAACATTTACTTCATCATATATTATTTGTATTCATCAAATAGTAACTCATTTGAAATTCAAAGCTAAAAAGTAAGTAATTGAAAATAACGTAACACGGGATCTCCAAGATGTGGGAGTGCAATAAGATCTGTAATCCACTTCGGCAAAATTGTCACTCGCGCACAGAAAACCTCATCGTTAGTGGAGGTCAGAAAATTCGCAAAAATCATTCCAATGTCCCGACACGCTGTACGTTCCTTTCGCCTATCTCGTTGTTTTGATTGCTGAAATCTTTTCCCTCCTGGCTTTGGTTATATATAAGAGACAAAATGTCTGATGTCAGGTTAGATGACAGAATAGAATCTTTGAACAGGCTCCCACAGTGGAACAAACAATAGAGAGTCCGGTCTAGATTAGAGAAGAAGTTTCCTTCGTAATTCATCCAGTGATTTAACCCTTTATAACTATTCTTCTTGAAATCAAGTTGAAATCTTTCAGATGTCAGAACAGACTCAAAATAAGGCGAGGCTAAACAAAATTTGGAGGGAGGGTGAGCTGTAACAGCTAGAACCATAGGATCCAATGCAATCAGTTCGACTGCAACGTCCAAAAGAACGATGAGATTGCTGAACAGCATTAAAAATGTAATGATACCGATGGAGTTTCTGGATCTATTTGGCAACTGACCACTTCGGAAAGCTGCAAGCAACTGGCTGAATTTATCAGACTCCCAGCTGTCTGTCCCTCAGTGGAAGTCGGGTTTCGCGTAAACAGCAGCGTATTCATCCCTAATACGTATTGCGTTTTGCTGAAATGGGGAGAGGTCCATGAATGTGGTGACGCTCGTGGGTGAGCTCCATATGGAGCTCAGTGATTAATCCAACAATTCGGGTCAACACTTTCTTAGTCGGAAAGGTGAGGTAGAACACACACAGACCCAGGGTTGATGAGGAGGCTGACTGTGACAACCTTCTCCTCTTCGGAGGACACTTACCATTATGCTTACCTCAAGGAAAATTACCTCAGGACTGCAAAACTTGACTTCCGTTGTTCAGAGTGGACAGATTCATCCGATCAATTCTGAAATCCAGGTGATTTTAAAGTTGAAATCTCTTACGACACATATTAGGTGGATGGCATAAAATGCTAGCAGCGAGCTGATCATAAAAATGAACAGCTCGTCAGGTTGATGATCTGGAATGTACTCGCTGAATGAATGTGTGATTGGAGAAAATAACAATAACACGTTCAACTGATCAGATGATGCTATAAATATTGTCATACCGCTTGATACAATCTAGTAATTTTTCCAGGATATCTTGAACCAAGGAATAGATTGTCATGAAGAAAAGATTAAAACATTTTATATGAACATTTTTGATCTTTCAGAATAGCTTAATTTAAAAAAGGGAGAGGGTCTGGTTTTACATCACTTGATAACATTTTTTGTAATACAAACATGAAATTGATAATTCATAGATTGTACATCATTTCTAATTTATTGGACTCGTTAAGTTGATCTTCCTACTATGAGTGAAATTCCCCTCTAAATCATGTAATTTTTTTATAACCGTATTTATATAATCCGTGACGTACGGCTTTTTTGAACCACGTTCTTGATGTCACCAGCCTAAAAGACCACCACTTCCACAGCTGTCAGAACTTATCTTCTCGTATTAGACCTCTTCAATACCAACACATGGATACTGAAATTTGCCTTTACACAGTACCAGCGGCACCTTATAATGCAGATCTTACCCACACCCGCGACACTTCATTGTCCGAGAACCGGAAGACTCATTGAAAGATAAGTTAGGCAATTCGCATAAATCGTTAATGTTATCTCGACAAAAGCTAGAGCAAGACTGCAAATGAAGTACAAAATGTTCTAGCTTTGTGTAAGCAATTTTTAATCTGAGACTCGATACACAAAAGATAGAATGTTGATTTCAACCGGAAACTAGATTTAATGGCTTTAAAGAACAATTCTGAGCTTATTACTTCAATAGGAAACTCTGACACAGCTCAGCATCGGCTCCGATGGTCTCTGCATTCCTTGTGTGACCAATCTTTCATTCATGATTTTCCAAAACTTATAGATCAATCTTTAATGGTAAAAGATACTGATCAATAAGAATCTTTGGGTGGGAATACCTGTTCGAATTACCCCATTGGTCTGCATTATTTGTACGACGGCAAAAAAAAAAAAAAAAACTACTCAAGAAAATATTCGAAATTTATTTGTTAAGAAATGTAGAAATGTTTGGGTTTGAATTGCAACTCTGGACCTCTTAAGGCAACTCATCCATTCGAGATTCTTCTGGTATGCAGTTATGCTGCAAACATTCCTTTTTCAATGTGATGTACTGCCCAGCTAAATATTACTTTTAGCACAAGAGATTTCTTTGTTGGTAGAATGTAATTCAAACAGGGAAACCTAGGGCTAAAGCTCATACATCGCATGAGAACATTATGAAGTTCGCATGAAAAATGTTGAACCGGTTACAAGGGGTTTCTTTTTAGGCCGTCCACATAGGCTAACAGCCACAAAGAACCATATTGAGCACAATTCCCAAAATCCCATAGAAATTCATCAAGATTGGGACAAAACTGTAGCAAATCAATGAAATGGTATCAAAACAACGATGCGAACACGCTCAAGCCATTAATGATGTGGACTGGTGGAAGTCACACAAGAATATCGAAAGTTCTACACAATCGGGTATATGATACTGTATTACCTTACTCCGAACTATATTTCCTAACCATGGTAGTCTTTGAGGGAACGTCACGGAAGTGAAGAAAAATACAAAGGAATTTTGGTTGCATTAGATCGTTGAGCATGTCTGTGGGACGCCTACTTTTATAAGATTGAAAATTGATATAAAAGTTTTTATTCTAATCTTCAAAAGTTGCTCATAACTTATTGCGGCATGGTGTTGGGTTCATGCTTAATAAACCGACACAGTTTCAGGATATTATCATCTATTCGTGCGTGACATGGACAACAAGGTAGACGCGTCTTGTATGAATAGTGTTGTCTTCACTCACAATTACTTCAAAGGTTTTCCTGTAATGTTTCCCTGTATCTTGTTATCGCAAGCCTTTTAGTTTTTTATATTACTGCCTGACCGTGTTTTTTTCTGCTTTCTAAAAAAAAGCATGTTTGGGAGCGTTTGAAACTCATGTGCAAAAAGACCATTATTGATATTTTTGAATTAAGTTTCAAATACATGTTTTGAATGATTAGGCAGTACCGTTTCCTCTCCAAGATCGGTTGCAAGAGTCTAAGATGTGAGAATTGGGGGGATAACATTTGCAGGAACTACTACTGGATTAATGAAGAACAAATGCAGACCTAGTAGTTTATTATTGACCATCACAGCGATATACTGTTAGGAATTAAGTTATTATTGATAATATGCGATGCATCACTCAGTGGCAATTCCCGAAGTAGCACATCTATTATTCTTTAATTTCTAGTTTTTCTCACCAATGAATTATTCTTCTATTAACGTTCAACATTAGTGTGAATAATCTAAAGTTTTATGCATTAAAGATTATTGATTCGTTGAGCTAAATGATCTATCCGGAGAGTGTTATATACCACGTTAGTTTGTAACTCTTGATAGGTTTTACACTTCAGTGTGAAGAATCATGAAGTACTGTTTTCCATTTGAAATAGATTTTTTTGCCCAAATCATTGCTATACATAAGTATTGTTTACACTTTTGGAAGCCTTTGAAACCGCTCATCTTATTTCCTGAGGTGATTTACAGAACAGTGGGATACCTTCACTGTTCCATACTGGCAAATAACTAAATACTAAGCTTTGGAGTGTGCGTGTTTCACAGGTGATAGAGCGATTATTGAATTTCAGGAGGCACACAAATATGATCAACTGATCAATCCAAATAGGTATTTTGGTTGAGAACCGATACGTGCTCTATGCATATCTCCTGAAATTCAATAATCGCTTTATCACCTGTGAAGCACGCACACTCCAAAGCTTAGTAGAAATTCAAATCATGAATACAAGCCAAATGAAAATTGATGAAATTGAATAATGAACCCCAGTGAAAGAATTTGCAGCGTTTTTTTTTTTTTTTTTTTCAAGAGCGATTACAATGGAAAAATATTCTATTTGAAAATTTTAAATTTCGTAAGACGGAGCATGCATATCAGAATGCTTCAACCCGTGTATCGGCTATAAACCCTTTTAGGAGTTCACTCCAGTATCCACATTCACTACATCACTAGGTTACTGCGATCAAAACAAAAAAAATTGCATTAATCTCCCATACACTAAGCTCGTGACATAAGTAAAATCCAACGTAACTAACTACTGTTTTTGAAAAACATGTTAGTCTTAATTAAATCAGTGAAAGTTACTTTTACCGTATAAGAACCTTCACTAGTCAATACTGGCTACGTTTCTGAGGCTTTCAATGGCCAGAGTTCTATCAGAGGGCCTGAACACGATACTACCTGAACGCAACAATACCATATACTCTATCTACTGTAGAATTGGGATGGAGTTAATCATTTAATTAATTCATTTTTTTTTCAGTAATGAACCTTTTTAATTTGACCAAGATTTATAATCTTTTTATTTTCAGTAATCCTCACTCTAAATACTGTTGGTGTTTCAAGATGCATAGAATTGATAAAAACGAAGGAAAAAAGACCCGAGGTTTTCTCAGAAACTAATACACGAAAGTGCGAGTATATGAAATTCGAGTAAAAAATCACATATGGGCTCTAGTTCGGACTGAGTTCTCATCATTACTTTCAATAAATTCAATGAATTCACGTTCATCCGTCCGCTCTCCCAAAGAGGTAGAACTTTGTTACGAGAATATAACGTTATCAACAGGTGTGATAACCTATGAAAACGTAATTAATATCTCCCTATAAACTACGATGTTTCATTATTCTTTTTTCGGTTCGATCCCAATTTTACTCTACTTGTGCAATAAACTCCGGAAATTTTGAATTTAACTACGGACGAAAGGAATTGGAAAGGGTAATGCCTCCATGAATTTGGTCTAGTACTCATACTCATACTCATTATGTGTTTATAATTATAATCATAAGTGTGGAAATGTAAAAACGGGACGGAGAGACGTCGTCGTATTGCATCCATGTTTTTCTTCCTATGTTTTGCAAAAACATTGTTTTCACTATCTGGAAATGAAAGATCTTTTTCTCCAAAATCAAAATTTCCTCTCACATTTTAGTTTTGGCCTATTCTGAACAACTGTCGTGTCTGTGTGTGTGTGTCTGATCTCATGGCAGATCCTTGCACCTAATTAATACAATTTTCATCCGATTTTTATGGAACTTTCAGGGAATTTGCGGGTTACGCGGTAAATGGTCCCCTGACTTTCATTGCTCAGGAATGATAAGCCAGTTTGCGCATGCGCAAACGCGAAGCCCATCATGCATCGTTTTCTCTGGTTCCAGTTGTCCGATAGGGGTACTATTTCTCAGACAGTGAGGGAATAAGTGTCAACAACAATCTTATGCCGTCTTCAACACGTTCGTATTAATATAAAATAATAGATTCGCGCTGTTAGGCAGATGCAGGATCCTGCAGGGTTGGCGGGTTGGTAATCCTAATGCCGAAACATGTCCCACATCATTTCTGTCCAGTAAAAACGTTGTAACAAGCTTCTATTCTACGTCTTTCGAGATCATCTAAATCATTTCAAAAAGACTATACGTGCAACCTAACGAGGAAGCTATGTGCCATACCCAACTTGGCAGACTTATAAAAATTCCTATTCCAGGTTGAGATATTGTTTACAGGAAATTTATTAAAGAGGCTTCTTACAAGTTTTTCTTAGGTGTTCTAATTTTATCAATAAGTATGTTTCTCTGTTTTCCAGTTCAAAATGGCAAAAATCGTTAATGACAATTTTTAGGAATTTTCCGAAGCCATTCAGGCTAGATTACAACTTATTACCTGAGAAAAACTTTCCTGCTCATAAAGACTAATTATAACAACATGAAGCAAATTGAATGTCATTACAGTTTAATGGGCTTTAGATATCTTCACCCATTTACAGTAAACATTTGCATTTCGCCTTGACCGTCCGAGTCGTTCGAAAGAAAAATTAGAAAAAACTGGGGAGCACAATTTCCACGAACTTCTATCGCAATCCGAAACCCTAGTCTCCAGTCGAAACTGGAGTTTCCTGTACTTCATTACTAATATCCGACAGCTGGGAGTTTATACTTAACGCCCTGACTTCTTGAAGTCGTTTGGGAGAAAACCTGTTTTCTGCCAATCACATAACTCTTTTTGATTATCTCCCAATATTAAGGGAATTCAGGTCATTAGATTGTGAGAAAAAGGTGTTTCATGAACTTGACGTCTGCACATACACCAATGAATGTCCGGCTACGATGAAACTAATGGGGACTTTCTAAAAGCTAGTCCTTTGAAGATTTCATAAACATTTACCGAATGGTTTCGCCACTTGCCACTGACAACGAATGTCGCTTTCGCGTTTTTGCGTTTGTTGAAAATGATATGGTGGACAGGACGCCAATGAAACTTGTACGGGCTTCTCTGGTCAGGCCAATTTTGAATTGACTGTTATTTAGTATTGTGTCCGAGGCAAGATATAAGCGCAGACTTACCTGTACGGAACTAAAATTGATTGAAAAGCTTTGACACTTGGAACGCAAGTGGAAATTTCCGCTTTGCTAGGCCAAGATATCTTCAACCTTCAGCTTTTATTAATGAGGAACAAGAATCACGTTTCAGTTTTTTTAAGCTCTTGGGCATGTTACCCACTTTTGTTGCCTTGCATTTTGGTTTATTATTGTCAATAATGAACCTCTGTAATCAACTAGGAAAAAAAATATAATCCCTCCTCAAAACTTGTTGTTTTACGATTCAAGATACGAAGATATCAAAAATCAAATAGTTTTTTAAAGATCCGTCCGACGCTTTTCTCCAAAACTCCCGTACCAACATTTGCGAAATTTGGCTCAAAAGTGTAACATTAATCCGGGATATGGCATTACCTTTGGCATCTCGGGCAATCAACCCTAAGCGATTATACTTATTGAAATCGATCAAAAAATCGAAATCTCAAAAACTCACTATGTAAGAGGGTAGTTATCACGTTATTCAGATAGAAATTAGTTCGCTCCATCGAATGAGATCACTTGGATCAACCACCACTCACTATTTTATTATTTGAAAAATCGGTTAGTTAGGTGGTCGGACTCCAGAACCGGGCTGCAAAGTCCGCTCAAGGGAGGTCTGATCTACACCGCGTGGATGGCGGCAGTCTACGTATTTTCATCTTGAATTCAATTACGATACGAGATACGATTGCGCGAGGAGCCGATCATTTTTCTACATATAATCCAGCAATGAAGGTCTTGTTGTTACCCAACTCTGTTAGTCGCAGTCGCTGATGCAGGCTCCGACTGATTCCCACCTCATCTGAATTATTCTCGCATAAGCTGTCACTTGCTGATACCTATCAAAGCACAGTACCATTAATCATTCGGTTTTACTCTCATAATTTAGGTGCAGAGTCGTTTGTATTTGATACTCACTCTTCGAGAATCACGTAGCTTCGGGAGTTAGACCACTTTGTTGCCCCTCAGTCGTTCAGACCTCCACTTTCACTGCAGCGTTTCTACTTCCCTTCCCTTCATACTTGAGTCTTGTTCACGATCTATTTTATTCACGACAATACTAACCAATATTTCCTGATCTTAATCTTTTCCTTACCAACAGCGGCGGAATTAAGATGGTACTTTTAATTGATAGGTTGGAAGTAGAACACAAGTTTGGCCATATGTTTTAAACCCAGTGAGACTTACAAAGCTGAGACTGAATCTTTGTACATTGTAACAGGAGACTGAATTTAAAAAATAACTTATAAGAAAATAAACCTCTTGAGTTAAGAAGATATTAACAGTTTTGTGATACAACTGTAGGTAAACATACCTTTAAATGCGATATGTTTCAAATAAATTATTGTGCTTATTACGATTCTGACAAGGAAAATTCAACAGAAATACAACCGTTTGAAGCTCAGGTTGTTTGCTTTTTCGGTCAGGGTTCCATAAACTGTTGTCTCTTCACTTCAAGCTTTGTAATATCAGCAATGTTGTTTATCACCCTGGAGATTAGTCTCTTGCGAACCAAAATACGGTTAGGTTTGGTAAACACGACGACTGACGGCACTGAATCAATATAAGGAGTTTTGCAGATGTTCCATCGTTATTAACTGCTCCTGAAATCTGTTATAATCAGCCCTTTTACGCCTTATCGAGCTCAAGTCACTGAAATGACCATAGCTTCCTTAAAATTGTCCTTTAAATAAATGAGGAGCGTCGTTTGAAAGAGCGTAAAATTTCATCTTCTTGGGGAAAATAAGAAAGTTTCAACAGACATGGATAATGGAAAAATTATTCCAACGATGGACTTTGAGAATTTATGAAAAATTACCTTTTTCGCGTTTCTCCTCTCAGGGAGTTAGGGCCATTTTAGTGACTTCATATCGATAATTCGAAGAAAAATAAGTCAAATCGTCGGAAAAATCAGCGAATCAGGAATTATGTTTTTTTAAATGAGCTTTAAAATTGACTCTAAAAGTCTGATGAACCTAAAGAAGTGGTTTTAGGACGTTCCTCTGAAGTAAAGATCCATTAATAGGATTTTCATTGGAATTGATCAGGGAAAGGGAGGGGGTTGGAGGGGATGGGGTACTACAACACAAAAATGAGGAAAAAAATAACAGAATACAAATCCGTTTCAGACCGAAAACAGAATCCAAGAAAAAACTATAGGTGTAATTGCCTGTGTTTTATTTACATTTTTCTGTCCATTGAACAGTGTGAAACTCCGCCTTTAAGGGGGGGTTAACAAATAAGCGTACGTGTAGGCTCAGCGTGCAATCCTCAACCGATTTTGGTCATTTTTTTTTTATTCGATCCCAATTTCACTGTCTGTGGTTGTGCAAATAGCCTCAGAAATTTCGAATTCCACGACGGAAGAGAAAAATTTAAGGGGGTAGTGCCGAAAAAACTAATTTACATCGAAAAATTTTGTCGACGCTTTTTCAAATCTTCTCTATCAATTTTCATGATTCTTATTTTGTTTGTTACCAATTTTAGTATAGTGGCGCAATAAATCCCGCAAACGATCAATTTTACGCCTGGTTTTCTCCCCCGATAGGACAGGGCAGTAGGAAAGAAATTGTTTGAGGGGGTTAAATTGTTTTTCTTTTAAGTAATAATGACTACTATGTTGAGTGGGAACTGTCCTAATTATGTGTGGTTTCAGTTGTCTCGAAAATATCTACCATCTTCCTACAAAGAACTGACATTTTAAGTGATCCTGTTGTTCAATTTTACCCCATTCGTAGATCACCCGTTCTGACTAGTATTCGAATCACTCCTCGTGATTGAAATCAAGTCATACGAGGCAGAATATTTCATACTAAATTTACAAGAAAGATGAACTGTTGAAGAGTCTTAGCTCTCGAATTCCTACGTTTTCCGAAAGTTGTGAATGTCGTCGTCTCTTACCTTCTTTTACCCAGCAGGACATCATGGAGATACTCGTCACTAGCTAGAAATCTCTAGGGTGATTCAACAACCCCTAGTAGGGGGTCCCACGGATTACATCGTTCCTTTGTGTGGAATCCAGTGAAGACTAATTAGCCTTCACTTCGAAGATCATGAGTATTATACAGAATGGAATGAGAGCTGAGCGTGTTGAAAGTGGGCCACGTTGGAGCCGTGACGTCACAGCACCGTTAGATCCTCCGCCTCCGTCTCTCCTTCACCCAGGTTTTCAGGTTCCCGAGCATTTGCGATTTTACTTGTTTTCAGGTCGAACGACTTTTCAATAGAAATTTCCCTGATCTTGCCCGTTCAGCGGTTGTTTGGCAGAGGCCTTTACGAATTCGGACTTTGTTAAGAAAACATGAAGGGAAATGAATAGGAAGTTACTTTGTTTGGCTCCAGTGTCACTGTACCACTGAGTTTCAGCAGTGAACTTGTAGTAGACCGGGAGGGTCTTGGAGGATAGATTGGTTGGAAGAAACATCAGCCAGTGCCGTATTTTGAGGAGGGGCAGGGAGAGCAGAACCCCCACCTTTACTCTAGACGGTATCAATAAGCTTCAATCGTAACTGGTTTTGAGGAACTTTGGTTGTCACTGTAGATGATATAATTAGCCGCGCGGAAGACTGAAATTATCGGTCAACGGTCAGTAGGATGGATACTATGCAATTAAACCTTGGCTAAACTGAGTCCCCCCCCCCCCCTCTTCTTTTGGGCTTCCCCTTGCTGTTATTGCTGTGAAAAAGTATAAGCCATAAGCCATCTTTTATCTCTCTCTCACTTCCTCTACTTTCCAAACCAAAAGAAAGGCTACGTAATTACCTTAATTTATAGATCCTAAGGTCAATTGAAAAAATAGTTCAATATGCGAGCCCTTCCTTCTAATTTACTTAGGTAGGAACGCGTTCATCTACATACAAATGTGATGATGTTCATTTTCTTTCGGTCGGTAGGGAGGTAGGACACAAATTCTATTAATTCGAAGGTGAGTGTTCTCACTTTGTCAATCTCAATAGGTAATGAATCTTTCTAATCGAACAAATTAGATATCCGAATGGAGAGAAGGTAAATCCTCCTCATCTAAATCAGGTTGGTAAAAATACTGATTGTCAATTGACCAAGTAACAATAAACTTTATTGTTTCATCAACAAAAAAGGTAGGAAACTGAGGTTTTCTTACCTGTATGTAGGGTAGGAGACTGAGTGGAGAGAAAATTATGAACATCTTCTTGGAACTGCTGAAGTGGAACCCCTCAAAATTACTGAGGGAGTGAGAGGGGCCCATCATCTGTACTGATGCACAAAGCGTGTGGTAGGCATGGGGAGATATGGCTGGAGAGAGTGCCTTCTGAGAATGGATTGGCGTTAGAGTCGTGGATGCAATAGAACCAGAGCAATATGTGCTTGGGCAAATATGTGATGTAGCCGTTGCTCACCGGGATGCTCATTCATTGCCCCCAATTTCCTTGCCTTCCGTCATATGGCAAAACTATGAAAATTACTTAGTGTTTCCTTGAAATTCATGAGCTATTTTTTGACAGCCACCTTTTCGCCGTCTGGTCCAGTTTAGTGCATGTAGGCCTCACGTTTCTGTCAAAGTCTCCGAAGTTTGAAAAGTGTGTATTACTTTGAAACTAGCCTATTGTCTAAGTTAACTATAATCATTGAATGGTCATAGTTTGACTGATCCGGGAACTCAAACGGGTCAGATAACGCTTAAAATATAAAGCCATTCATCATGAGGTGAATTTGATTTGTGATGGAAATTGGCACATCCGCTTCAATACTCAAAAATTGAACTAGTAGCAACAAACTCCCTACAAAAAATAACCTCATAGTAGCACCCAACGACCACTACTAGGAATATATTGCCCAACCTATGTTGTTTAGTGACCAACTAAATCCAATTTTACTTGTCATGGGCCAAAGAAACCTGAAAGACCAAGAGAAAGTATTGCACACACTCTAAGAAAAAACTTATCTATCCCATTTCAAAGAAGCAAACGAAAGTCAAATGAAGAATGTTGTCAATTTTCCACGAAATGAATGAGTTACAATGATCAGTTGATTTCGAGGGTTACGTCATCATCAGTTATTGTCTGTTTCTGATTTCCGTCGAAATAAATATAACAATATAACTGATTTATTTCGTGGAAATAGACAACATTCGTCATTTGACTTCCGTTTTCCCCTCTAAGAAACACTTTCTGTAACTCAGAAAATAGCTACAGGAAGTAGCTATTCTCAAATCTGAAAATATGGTTGTAAAGAGCTTAATTTAAAAAAAGACGAGCTCTTGACCACATCAAAAACAGTATGGGGTAGTCTTTCTAACTAAAACTTGAAAATGAGTCAATTCGTGTTGTGCTTTCCCCCTAAAAATGTTTGTAATTTTTATACTAAAACACTTTTTTCTATTTTTTTTTTTTTTTTTTTCAGAGTCAAACTCAACCTCAAACGTTTAAAAATTCGTCATTTCATTAAATTTGAGAATGATCCGTTTTCTTTTTAATTTTACTTTGGAATTCAAGTTAGGAAACGGTGTTTAAACGTGAAAGAACGTGTTATTACAACGAAAATTGAGTGCCTTTTCCTCTTGTTATAATTATCATGATTTCTATGGTTTGGTACCCAATGTGTGTCATTTTCAATGCTGATCCTCATGGTGGCACTCTGCAGAATTCCTCCCTCCACACACACATTATAAGGTTTTTCGATACTCAGCATAGTGATTATCATTCTGTTTTGCATCCTTCCCTGTCACCTCTTCCTGCACCGATACAGGGAACACGTTTTGCGGGTCACAGGAAGATTTGCTGAGTCGAGGAACGATGTGTGTGTGTGTGGGTGGGGGGATTTGGAGTGTGTCTCCATTTCGATCAGCATGGAAAATTACTCAAAATTGGAAACCAAGTCCCTGAAATCATGATAATCGTAATCAAATTAAAAATTGGTACGTAATGCGAGCGTTACAGGGATGTCCCCTAGACCCGGTTTCGTAAGATCACACTGATACACGATCCGTTTATAAATCTTTTATGATCCGTTCATTTGATAAAATAAAAAAAAATAATAGAAAATACGCCCTCCATTTAATTTATTTTACAATGAAATTTTAAACTGAAATGAGTTTGAACTGGGGCAAGTTATTCATTAAACGAAAAAATAATAACGAAAATCAGCTGTCCCATAGTAAAGTTGTAAAGATTTATTACTATTACCGCCTCCATTCTCCCTCCCGACATTAAATTTGAAATTTCCGAGGTTTGTTGAACAACTGGACTAAAATTGGGGTCGAACAAAAAAATCTATAAATGTCAATATAATCGGATGCAAATAATAACGTGATAACGATTATCTCACCTACCACCTCCATGCACCCCATTTCTGACTAAAAAAATAGGTAGGCTCGTTTGCTTTTTCATCCGCTCTGGAAAGCTCATGAAGTCCCGAAAATCACTCAAGACAGGAAAACGCGAAATCATTTAAACTAATTTTATTTGGTGGGAAAGTGGTTCGAAGCCTCACACCATATTACTTAGTTGATTGTTTTTGTGAAAAGATGAATTTTTTAAAAGTATTTATTGATTAAAGAAAATATACAAAAAATTTACAGCTTCTATGGGTACAAAATACAAATCACACCTTTAAGTGGAAAACACTTGTGCTGGTGTGAGGCGTCGGTCAAAAAAACACATTCAAAGGTTTCATACTTTAAATTGAATTTACATTCTTATTTGAGAAAAAGTTATTTTAAAACAGGCTCTGCTATTCGAGAAGCATCAGTAAAACAAGTCGATGCGTCCCAGGGGTAGAGAAAAAGAAAAAAAAATTATTATTACTGAAATGATTGATTGAGTTTTGATCTGGTTCCATTCACTTAGAATGCGTATAGCATTTAAGTACCAAGGGGGTCGGTGAGTGGTTTCTGTCTGGTTAAGATAGGTACCTACCTATTTTTCGATTAGGTGGTCCATTCGCGATGTTCTCCTTTGTCGGTACTCCGAGCATTCTTCTATTTTGTGGCAGCAACGTTCCCCTGGTATTTCATTATTTTTAGCTTAACCACAGTATTCTTGAGCAATGTTTGTAGTTAGAATATTCTCATTATGAAAGGAAAGCTACTTCCCCGTCAGCCCCCTCCCCCCCCCCCCCGCGGTCGGCCATCTCTCTCACTGTCTCCATATCTCTATCTCTTGCTTCTCGTCAAGATAATATTATTGGCCGGGGGCGAGGAGAACTCCGTGTACAAGATAAAACCCAGCTCTCCAGTCAGTATGACTCAATCTGCCGGAGTCTCATCGTGCCGCGGCCCATTCCACCTTCATCTGTTCGCGCTGTGACAATTGAGACGAGTCCGTACGAGCTCTCGTCTCCCGCCTCACAAAACGACTCCTATATATCATATGCAGTGGGCCTTTTAATCTCACCCACCTGACCGGGGACGGATCCATAACTCTTGAGCCCCTGTACATTCTGTAAACAACGCTGATGTGAAAACTGTCATCCTAAATGTTACAGTCGGTTTCCTTATCAACGTTTCCCCCCAACCCCGACGTCAAAGAACGAGGTAGGCTATTTAGCTCGCTGTATCTCTGGAATGCTGATTACGATAATATTTGATTCCATGATCTATTTAGGTGCCGTTTTCCAATTACTTCACATTTTACAACTTTTCCAGTGCGTTTTACCCAAAACAACAATATGAATGATGAATCAACCGACGTCATTCTGTATGCAAATGAAAGAAAAACCGACTCCAAAAAACATTTGTTCGACAAAGAACACAATTATCAGACAACAACGCTACAGAGTTATGAATCACGTTATAAAATTGGAGAAGTTCCCCGGACACAGTGGAGCGTCATACAGTACAGTCAAGCATTAAGGCATGTTTGTTGAAAACTAAGTTGTTAATATTTGTTAACATGTTGTAAGAATCTGTGGCAGCAGTAAGAAACCTCGATAAACCTGTGAACATGACCTTTTTTCTCTTTTAGACGCCTCCCGTATCTGTGGATATTAATTTTCAAGAAAACCATTTCAAACGTAGTTAAAATTCGCTGAATGTTGAGTCCAGAAAAATAATTATAGATTAAAGTTAGAATAGAATAATTTTGATCACTATCTTGCCCAAGAAAATTTATGGAACAATCCAGTCAACAACTATACTTAGAGTTAACAATTGAATAATCGTGGATTTCCCAATAATGTACGCACGCTATTTTGAGTTGAGTTGATATGTCAATTTTAAGATTATAATGAAATTTGTAAGGAAAGAAAGGATGAACATTAAGGGAATACAGATAAAAGATTAGCTGTAACAAATTAATGGGTTTGAAGGTTTTCACGTTCACACAAACACGGCACCTATCTCAAAATTTTGGGCAAAAAAATAAAATTTGTTTGCGTTTTATGGATGTTTGATTACTTAAGCAGCCTTGAGACTGAATTTGTTCGAATCTCGGGGACATTTCTATTTCAGCGGCATATATTTTAATCCTGATTCAAAAGTGGTGACCCCCAAGACTAAGGTAACGTTGGTTGATACAAACTATTTTAGAGGTACCAGAGTCTCTTCAAATGCAAAATTACAACTAAGGATGGAAACATGAAAGTAACTACAAGCTTCATGCTTGGGTTCCATCACAGCTTTAGACAATCGGCAGTTGGTTCTGTTTTGTCGTTTAGAACTTGGTGCACAATTGATATCCATCTTACCACCCTATTTTAAGCAGTGACTAATTATAATACATGCTCAGCAGTAAAAAATGGATAGAGGCAAACATTTCAAACTTTACACTGGAAAAAAAAACTGCCTTTCCCGTAGAGAAATTCAGGAGGAGGATCCCCCAACAGATCCTTGACGTTAATGATTTGAAAAAATAATTTTTCGCCAATTAGTAGGAAACTAAACTGGGAAGAATTATTTACTCTTGAAATTCGCACCAAACGAGTCTACGATGTTTGTGCATTTAAATACTGGTTGCGTATAGAATTGCGATGACAATTCTAAGCTAAACATAAGTGACTAAATATGGAGAGTTCCCCCTTCCCGTTTCTTGTACCTGCTGAGTCCTTGGAGAGGGCAACTAGTCCATTCCATCACTTCATTGTTATACACGAGAGTATCCTTATCGTGGTACGCAGGGTGAGTTCGACCGATTGTGACTAAAAGATTTAGGTGAAAGTACACACGAAGTGAACGGAATGCCACTGTGTAGAGATAATTTTAACGAATTTTCTCAGAAAATAATTCCAGCAAATTTTCTTGAAATATTTTAAAACAACCATTTTAAACATTTTCTTCCCCGAAATCTGTTTTGAACAATTCTGCAATGATAACTGGATTTCAGTTGTTTTATTTGTATGTATAGTTGAAAAATTAAGGATAAATATTATAAAGGAGGGCTTATGAAAATATCTACGTTTCGCCGTTAAGCGTTTTCAAGATACTAGTGGTGGTGGTTATTTCCTTTCCATAAGGCACAAATGATTGTAGAAAATTGTCTAATTCGATCATACTGCATGACTAAAACGTTTTGTTTTTTTTTCTCTCGTGAAATGGCTTCTTTTATTATCATTTAAAAATCAGAGGTGAATAGTTAATATATTTTCCTTTAGACAATTTCATTTTTAATTTGATTGAACTTTGATATCTCAATCAGCCGTTTAGGTACATGCACCTCCAACCCCCCCCCCCTCCAAGAAAGTGGTTAAAATTAGGTATTTATGTAGAAAAAAGTTACGACGAAAAACACTTGAAAAAAATTTGCCTGCACAAGTGGAAGTAAAGTGGTACGGTTGGTTACATTCTGCTCCCTCATATGAGGAGCTTACTTTCAAAAAGGCACATATCCAAATCGGGGAGAAAACATTTTTTTCTCAAGTTTCTATCTCTGAATATGAGTTGTATCAGATCCCCCAATCATTTCCGAACAAAACAGAACACATCCACGTCAATTCCGGGGCTAAAGTTATGTGTTTGCATCAAAAGGTAACAAATCCGTCCCCTACATTTTTTTTCAGTGCCTTGCAATCGAAATGGCACATATCCTCCGAATTTCGTCAGGCGATAAGTCGTGGGTTTTCAAAAAGGCACATATCCAAAAAGAAGCATTGCGCCTTCGTCTTGACGTTGAATATTTACACGAGACTCGATAGATGGCAGGCATGACAAATGGAAATATGGAGTCAGGTAAAGTTTTCAATAAAACCCACAGAATGGAGAATGAATTCTTTCTTTTTCAAAAAGGCACAAATCCATGAGTTTTGATCAAAAGGGCACATTTCCAAAGTGAAAATGGATATACAGCCTCGTGTTTTGGAGAAAATTGATTCATATTCTGAGGCATCATTATCTGTGCCTTCTCACACATTACTCCGATGAGAAACTGCAGAAAAACATCTCCACTAATCTGCAAATCGTTTTTTTCACTTCCTGAACATTTTGTCGGAATGGATATGTGCCTGTTTGAAAGTAAGCTCCTCATATGTACTTTCACTTACATTTTTTTCGCACTCGGTCGTATCCACCCTATTCATTTCCATACTCATCTGCTATACTTATTTATATTCGAGATTTCAATACAATAGCTGAATGTAAATAGCTAAATTATTTATAATGGATAACAATTAATTTTAGCCGTATCTTATAAAACAATTATAATTTTAAGGTATTATTATTAACTCTGTCAGTGGAGTTACTGATAGTGACATCCCAGGTTCAGTTTTGATTCCGAACATCATTTTCTTGGATCCTAAACTATTTAGGAAACTTTCTTATTTTAATTTATTGTTTTCCATTTGGATTCGTTGACTTTAATCCATCAAGGCATAGGAAAACTTTTAATTTGCTGCACAAATAGAAAGACTATTTCTAATTAGTAGCCAAGCGTTTCATTCCCGAGGAATGGTGCGTTGGTATCAAGAACAACTTACTGCTATAAAGTTGAGTTTCCGCGTTTGCTTTCCATGTCCACAACAACCGAGTTCTCTTCAAAACACCTATGTATACCGATTGGATGGGATGCATCAAGTTTCTCCTATTCAATATACATGAAAACAAACATGATGGTATATTAAGCAACTTTTTTACGCGTTACGAGTGGCTATCTTTGAACTGGATGTAGTATAGCAATAATTCGTAGGCAATTCAACTAAAAAACTTGCTGGAAATCAGATATAAATCTACAATAGTTCGTATTTTTCCGTCGGACAGGATAACCAAACTAATCAACTGCAGACACATAGTGCAAAACTACGTCGAACAAACTACATCAATTCAACACAGAGACAAGGAGATTTAGCGATTAACAATGTAAAGGCTCTTTCCATTATAAGTTAAGAAACAGAAGGATATTGTCAGCCTAACTACTTCAAATTAAACGTTGGCTAAAGGAAATTTTAGTTCCTCAAACTTTACTTCATCGGCTTTTGGATGTCAAGCGTCTAGGTTTGCTTGAGTTAGTCCTGACACGATGTAATGACAGAACATTATATTCGTGAAATTTAATTTACGTTACGGTGAGATACTTGGAAAAACCTCCACCCAATGTGCACTCATTGACTGTTACAATGAACTTAATAATATTGTACGAGAACGGATTTATCGTGGAACGGTTGTGGACTTGTGAATTATCACTTACCCACTAATTAGCTTTTACGTTACTTCAAAACATGGGTTTTATAAAACTAATTGCAACGAGGTGTTTTAATTGGAAATTGACAAAGTCCCCTTTTCGTTTTGTTCACGAGTTTTAGTACCAATGTTCTGCAACACACGCTTAAAAGAAATGAATATTAAATTAAGCTGACTGATGGAAGGAAAGTTTTTACAAGATTTCTGAACACTTCAACAAAGAGCGTTGATAAAATTAAAAAACGTTATACCCATTTTCTTTCAGTGGTTCTAAACATTTGGAATTTATGTTCGTAAATTTGATTTGTAATAAAATCAAAGTACTACTATAAAATTCACAGTCACCGCAACCAGATGGCTTAAGTTAACGTAGCCAACATACTGTGAATTACCCCACGTAATTTCCCATATTCGTTCAAATATTCAATCACATCATCTATCTTTCGGTCCGTGAAGACAGACAGATACGAATTCACTATTCTAATCTGTATAAATGTTGGCGTACTTTAGACGTTGGTTATACAGATCCAGGCAGATGTGTATTTTCAATTCGATCAAATTAATGTAGAAACTTATTGGGTTTCTAAAAGGTTTCATATTGCATGGGCATTTTGTGTGGCTAGAAGTTATACATGCAGTGTTTCAGCTTCAATATACCTTACCTGGTGGTATCTATACATATACATGTGAGTTCATCAGAATCTTACCACTAGATTACACAGTCGAGATAGGTATATTGTTAATCTGTAATATCGAATGCCTTCTTCATTATACTCAAACTAGGTGCCTACTGATTACACAAATACGAGCTTGCTGCTTATGATAATCACTGGCGAGCAGGCTGAACGGACGCAAGGTCAAATTGTAGATTCAAAGATTCCTACTTAATTTTAAATAGCCTCTCAAAAACTGCGTAGAACCTACATCAGAATCCCTCATCTTATAAATAACACCTGCAGAAAAAGGCTTCAGGAACGTGAGAGCCTTCACCAGTCCATATGACAATACAATTCATTGATGTGATTTAGCCTTAACTTCTATCATTCTTTCTGACCGCTTGATTTTATATCTTTACTTCCTTCCAAAATAACTCAGCAAATATTTGCATGGATGGAATTGGAGATAAACGTTTTTTAAATCTAATTTTGCTTTTTATGTTTTAAAGAATGACTGAATATTGATTGATGTCGAGGTATTTGTTTATGCTGCTGTCCATATCCAACCCTTGGAACCTGATACTTGATACTCAAAGACTCTTCTTTTACTTTCAAACCGGGCGCTTGTCAGTTGAAGAGGAAGATCTTATTCGAGACACAATTAAAAATTTATGGGAAAAAGGATCCTTTTCTGGAAGTTCCGAGAAATACGTGGATATAGAAAAATGCGATAATTTAGAAAGGCAGTTCATCTCAGAAAATTTAATGAACAGCTTGGACCCGTTTCCTATTGCGATTTATCAGGGCCATTGAATTCACCGAGTGATTAGACATTAGGCATATTCCATTTTGAATGTTTTACTCATAAGAATAAATAACTTTTCGTTCTTTTTGCGGACTCTTGGTGGGGGACAGGAGTATAATCGTTTGCTGGGGGAATGTAGGCTGATGAAGTACGAAGTCGTAGATAAAAGCAGATAGAGGAGGATGTGTAAATAATGAATTAAACATTAAGCTTTGTATTGGTAATAGGTAGTAAAACATCCGTATTTGGGGGTAATCTATCCATCACCCCTTTTATGAGGATAGCCCAGCCCTTGTGTATTCCCGAGCAATACTTGGGCCTGTTCAGGGTATTGACGTTCGTTGTTGGTCTGGCAAGGTAACTGGCTAATTCACCTAAGAGCTGCTAGGTTCCACTGCGAACTGAGATATATCTACTGTGGACAATATTTGTATGCGTTTAGTCCGAAGACGCTCCTTCCCTGAAACTCAGGGGGTGCACAGAGATCACCAGGGGCTACAGCAAAGCGGACGGAAGAGATGCTTCTCTTAGCCAAACACAAATTTCAGCTTGTCTATTTCTCGTTGATCCACTTCATTTAAAACTGCATGAAAACAAAATAATAAGGACGCCATCACGTACCTACTTCAAAAACTTCTGAATAAGGCAGTAAGTGCCACCAGCCGTTCGTTCTCACACCAATATGACGTTTACACTGGATACGCGTCAAACACGAATCCCTTTGACGATTCATCAGTCAACAGCATAGAGTAACAGATCCACTAGGCTTGCTTGGGAATGGGCTCAAACGTTCGAAAACGTTTGCAGACATGGCCACAAACTCAGTTCGATGCAGATGACAGTTCGCACCGCCCGAGCCATTACCTATTTTGCGACCTCTCTGGTTGGAAACTTTTGTTGGCTTGCCTCAACGTGACTCCGAACATGGAAAGTTCGGGTTAGAGTACACGTAAATGACGACCTCCCTCTGGGCTTGGCACTGACCAATATTTTTTTCGCTTATTTATTCGGTTTTTATTCTTTGTGTGTGTTTCTGCATTATAATCATTAATTTAGTAATAATAATATGGAACTTACATTTTTGCAAAGGTTGATGATGCATAAAAAGAAATGTAGAACAAAAATGGGCGCAAATCCCATTCTGTGCAAGTCCCGTTCTAACTGAAATTCCACCTTGCGGAATGCTGAGCAATAAGTTGGATTCCATTAGTTGGCAATATTCTGCTTAGGTAACAAATTGATTCATTTTTCAATCTATGACAACTGTTTTGAGTCTATGATCAGGCAAGTATGTAGTAAAGCAAATTTGACAGGTATTCAACATGCAACTTTGTATTGATTTTATAATGGCCGCTTGTTTCAAACAATTGTTAACCCCACTACGAGGTAATAGGATCGAATTGTGAGAAGGATATATTGAAAGGTCGGTTTTATATATGCATGTCATAGGTACAACTGGTGACTATGCTGCGTAGATCTAGTAGCCCACTGGGATGCCATCGGTAGCCGTGTTGTTCTCTTTATTGGTAATTTATCATGGAGAGTGGGATTTGTAATGCTGTTCATTTTACAATGTTCTGAATCTTAATTATACTTTTGAAAGGATTAATTCCTATAAATTTTATCTTAATCTCTCGACTAATTTTGGAAAACATTGAGAAACAAAATCGTGCACATGGGTTTTAAGATGATATTCGTACCTCTGAAATGAGGAACAGCTGAGAGCTTGAACATACATACATACACACATGCATGTTACATACATACTCTCCCTCCGACATACTCTTCTCTACAGATAACCATACATTGTTATGAAACGTACAGATTTCAAATTATGTCAGCCCACATCACCCGAAAGAGTGCCGGAAATTTCTGTTTCGACTGCAATACTTTGCCTCAGCCCAATTGGTTCATGTACTTCTTCAATTGAATGAAACTCATTCCCATACTCTCATATGTATTCCCATACTCTCTCTTATATGTATTATCATCTGATTTGCATTGTAGCTAATAATTTGTGGTTCAACGTCGTAAAAAATTGTGATGTATGAAAAACTGATGCAAATACTGCACTATATAAGAGATACTTTACTGGTCTCTCTGCTTTCCTATGGAGGTAGACTCCTTAATATCTTCATCTTCGGTGAAAACCTCTAATTCCGTACCTTTCTATAAAATGTGAAAACAGTTGTAGATAAAATCAACAGTGGAAACTCTGTAATCACAACTACAACGTGGGGAAAAATATAATTTCGGGTTTCAATGGCCACTACAACCAATCGATCAATCGAAAATTCAATGCAGGGAATGCAACGAAATCGATACCATTTGTGCACAACTACTGCCGAATTCGAATAAAATTGGACCTATGATTTATGAGAATTTTTTGTATTAAGAAATGGTCGTTCCTGCTTGCACACACGGTACTTTCGATCCGATGGAAATGAAATGTGAAACGACCATCTTTGCGCTTACCCGTTCAATTCCCGTAAATGCCATTAAATTGGCCTACAAAAATCAAAATACAACTATATAGCTTTGGGCGGGAAAAGGGATCGGGACAGAGGAGGAACCGAAACTGATCATATACTATCATGTATGGTATTTAAGCGGTGGATTAATGGCATTTCCTCATTTCTTCATGTCTTGTGGTCTAATCAGTTCAAACTGCTTTTCATAATACCTATTTCGTTGATAGAAGAAGTATTGAAATCACTCTCTTTATTTTCAAAAATTTGAACTAAACTGTAAGATTTCTAGTTAGTATCTTCAATTTATTCAAACTCTCCTTGACGTCCTTACGAGGTACCTAAGCAAAATTTGAACATATTGATTTGGCTTGGAGCTTCATTTATACAAGGATGGTTGGTCTTTGAAAGTTGACATGTATTAACGGTATTGTTGACTATATGAGGGGAGGGAAAACGTTTGCCGTCCTACATTGCACTAAAAACAACTTACCATCATTCTTACTGGGTGATTTGCTAAAACTCATGCCATATCCTCCCAGTGGGCTGAATGGGCTTCACAGGGCATTGGGGCCAGCGGCTACCGGTACACTCATGCTCTCCGGGTGGGCTCATTAGCCACTTCGGTGAGGTGTTTTAGGTGAAGTCGTGAGATAGATACCTTCAGGGTAAGAAAGAGAACCTGGTCATGTAGTGCAGTGTTCACTGACCCAAGATGCATTCGATTTGTTATGTAGGACAGCAATAGCACAATTATTCCATATAGCAGTAAAGAAGTAGTGGCATAAAGCATTCTAAGTATCATGTAGTACAGTAGAGTTACAAGGCTCACAAAGCATTCCACGTCGTGATACTGTTGCTAAACAGAAAGCAGGTGCAGATGGCACAGGGATGAGAGTCATGATAGGCGGTATCGTGTACTGAAGCAAGAAGCCAAATATCTATGTCAGTAAGCCCGATGTGTTTGACATAATCCTGGATGTCCAAGTTACCAGTAGCAGCGTGGGCAGGTAGAAACTCGGGCTAAGATGAATAAGTATATACGACAGAAATAGTTAGTGGCAAGTTGTGTCTAGGAGTCACGTCAAAAGACATCTTGTGGGACTTTTTAGAGTGTCGAAAAAGTGCAACTGAGTGCAATCGCGTTAAGCATCTCGGCCGGGTGCTTCGTCGTATCAACTGTCATGTTCTTAAGGCTCTTTTCTCAGCTGGTGGTCTTTCTAATGGGTCACTGGTTTCCATTCCTCGTACCCTCCTCCACCCTCCTATATTTCCTTAGTTCCTCGAGCGCATAAAACTGGTGTTCCTCCCCAATTCTGAAAAAATATTTTTTTTTTTAAATTTGTTCGTTTCTTGTGTGTCTTTCAGGAGAGATTTTTCAACAAGATATTTAAAAAGTTGTGTATCAAGATTCAGTTACCTACGCTTTTAGACACCAGCATCATTCGATGCCTCAAACGGAATTGACCATTTGATTGGGCATCTAAATTAGCCACGATTTGCAATTCATACGATCTCTACTGACACAAGTGTTGAAATCTTTTACTAACAGAAGATGTAGTAGGCCTTCATAGTAATGACAATAAGAAACTAGTTTAAGGAAAATCCAAAATTAGTTTCAATAGAAAATTTAAATTATAACTATAAATCAATTTTCTTTACAACAGGTTATTGTCAAAACGTAACTCAAACCACCGGCAGTGTGAGATATAAGGGGGAATTCGAAGTGTGCTGTCAAACCTTATTACTCCCTATTTGGCAGGTTGATGTAATGGTTCGAAAATTTGAAATCAGCACGTTTGGCGGTAGAAACACCGCGTTAATGTACGGTGCTGCTCACAAGGGGCAGTGAAAGGAACCAGCTTCCTTGTTGTAGTTCCGTCCTGACTCGCTAGGTGTCACTGACCTCTTTCTCACGTTCCGATTCTGGATCCCATTTCGCCTTCAGAACTTCAGATGGGGTGGGATGAGTTGGATAGAGGGAGTGGAGGGGGTCCAAATGCGCTTTTAGCAATCCAACCTCATTGGGATTATATAGGAGGAGCCGAGCGCCGGTCGTTCGTATGGCCATAACGTTGTTCCAGAACACAAGCTAACACTCCCCTCTATATCCACTTCCGATATAAATAAATCAAAAGCAAGTCGTTGCATCGCCTCTACAATTTCCTTGGCACAAGGACAGCTTGGGTAAAAGCTTGACCCACTTGTTATCAGTTTGTAGTACCTACCTACCTCTACAATATATTTCAAAGAATACGTTAGGTGTTAGAGGTTGAAAAGATTTTCCGAACTATTGAATCATCATAGCTTTCCAAAAAAAGGACGTCATAATTAATATTTGTGTGTTTATAGGGAATCGGGGGTGCGCGGGTCAGATCTCAAAATTTAACTATTGACGGTTGGAAAGGTGGATAGCACCTACTGCAATAAAATTCGAAGCGTGGAAACAGAGTTATGTGTAGACATAGGTACGTGTATAGTTATCACAAAATGAATTAATTAATATAGAAAGCCGTGATTAGCATAGAAGCAAATAAAAACACTTGATGTAAACTTTTGCAGCACTTCTCTGAATGTCTTGTGTCTTGAAGCAATCAATTTCTAGAGTGAGTCTTTTTTGTTCCGAGTAAACAAAGGTTTAGGAAAATACATTGAAGAATACCTTATACCTACACATGTACCCTTGTTAATGGAGAAGTCATTCTTACCTCATTGAATGGCATAAGGGTAGAAGAATCCAAAGATCCCCCAGCATTCAAACTCCAATTGCTCCGCTTTGCCTGAAAAGTAATAGAACTGATTGAATCATCTTTGCATCATCTTTCCAGTTGAGTTAGTTAGTTTACTCCTTCTCTTTCCCTTAAACCCCTCTGGTTTGAATCTGAAAAATCTGATGTCAATAAATTGTAATTCCTGTGGCCAGATTCTAAAAACTATAGCTAGGTTCGACCTAGGAGGTATCTTTTTGATATGACTGGTATTGGGAGCAAGGTCGATCTGAACTCAATGCCTTTTACGCCCAGCTTTCGACCCATATAATATTATAAAATTACCTACATCATGTTAGTGTTGATGTGAAAACCGCTGACTTACCGGTAAATTCTGTAGTGTACACGTAGATGATTTATGTTACTCTGTTAATAATCAAAGTTCATTGCTCAAGATCCGAGTTCGATTCCAACTGTGTTGCAAAGTAATGTGAATTTTATTTAAATCATTCAGAATCATTCGCTAATCATTCAGACTGCACGTGTCGGGTTGAAAACCGACTTGTAGTCATAATGAGTAAGCACTGGTTTTTTAAAAGTTTTTTTTATACAAAATCTTATTGCAGTTTATTACTAGGTTTATTACTAGCAGGCTGGGATTATTTCCTGTATTCCCCGTCTTGAGAGTTTCTCTAAATCTACTCACATAGACAATAAACGCTCTCCATCAATTACATATCCTACCTGCTTCCGCAGTTATGTAATTTGGTAGCAGACGAATTCTAGTGTCATGTAGCCATCCTTCTAAAAGGTAGAATAGTACAATATGTAGTATAATACACATAACGTATATGTAGATAGCCGTCTTAAAGGGGCAGTTGATAAATAATATTTAAGTTTATGAAAAAAAACTATTATTCCACTGCTACTATCTATTATCCTAATTACTCCCCCCCCCCCCCCCTCCATGACCCCTTCCTTCCATCCCCTACACCATACATTTTAAAATGTTTTTGTCACAACTAGAGTTTGGGTTCCAAATAGTTATCTTAATGCTTGGACTAACTTTGAACGCTAGTTAGGAACGTATAAAGTGAGAAACCACAAAAATGATCACATCATTTAAGAATAATCCATTTTTAATTGCTAAATATTTACAATTATAATTTCTGGAAGTAGGATAATGTTGAATGGGCCCAAGAAGCTATAATTGAGCTTAACTTGAGGTCACTTTAGCAACTTCAGGAAAACATTGTAGAGATTGGAGAAAAAAGTGAGGGGGGATGATAGTTGCATTCCTAAACTATATAGTTTTTATTAAATTTAACTTTTAGTGTTTGTTGTTTTTTTTAGTAAATGACAGAGTATCACAACGAGGAAGTACGTTCTAGTGAGATATGAGATCTGTCGGGCAGTATGCGATCTTCATCAAGTTTTGGAATTGAAATGATCTGTTTGCGTTATGAGCCTCCAAAGAGTTGTTTTCACAAAGCGAGCTCTTCTGCTCATCTTACATGACCTCAGTTCTCACCACTAGTCATCCTTTTGTTCTTTTACTTTGTTTGTTATTGATTTCTGACCAAGTTCTTCCCTCGCTTTGCTTAGCTGCATCGTAGATTTCAGTTGAAATTTAAAGAAGAATTTCCCATCAGAGCACCACTCTCTATTCTTCTTATTTTGTGCTAAATTGATTATGTTCTGCTTAAGGATGCAGTTTAGTCTGAAAAAAAAAAAAAAATGGCACTAGTTTTGTGATTGGTATCTTAAGACAATCGAATCAAACATACACGGAATGCCACGAGGCACCTGAAATCGACTTCCAACCCCACAGGTGACCTACTGATGGTGTTCTCTTTCGCGAGGTTGGCAATCCTCAGCCCGTTGTGAAAACAAGTCTCTGAATAGTTCTGGGCAATTTGTGGTCATTTCGAAGGTTGTAAGAAGATTACGGGAGAAAGTTGCCATTTCGTAGATTCGTCTGATTTCGCCGCATCGGCAAGTACGAGTATAGGTGAATCCGGAGGGGAGAGCTGTTCAAATGAAGGCCTGTTTCCCCGCGTTTAGAATGACAAAATTTAGTCAATGGTGGAAGGTCTAGGCGATGGCGGTGATTACGGGCTAACTTGATCGATGGAACAAGTACGGAAGCAATGTGCGTCGATTGCATATTCTTTTCAATTTGAACATGCCTTGACATTAGGAAACTTTCCTTTCAGGATTTTGCATTGGTATAGTTTATCGGAATTCGATTATTGGGCTAGTATCCATATTTGCATTCAGCTAACGTGGCAGAGAAAGCGAGGTTCTGATCGTGAACGAAAGAAACACAGCTGGAAGAAGTGAGCATGGAAAATTTCATTGAAAACCTAGACTTATAATGGGATTTTGCCTGGATGGTTTTGGTTCGACGATTACACGTAAATAGTTCTTATATTTCAGCTGGTTCACAAGGTTAACTTTGCAACTCAAAAGGACACTGAGGAGTTTGGATGTGGAATATCACGCTGGAGAGTCCATAACGATGTTCGGTAGTAAGTCTGTTTCTTGTGATCACAATAGAAGTGTCAAGAGTTCCTCACAGCCTGAAACTGTAACCTGCCTCTTATTTATCAGTCGAGTCGTCAACAATGTAAAATATGTGTATGGTACAGGATAATAATTATCATGTAATCTCCCTTCACATCAAATATGAAGCTACGATAAAAATGTAGACACTTGCAAGCTCTCAACCATTTACTATCAAGAATTAGTCATTCTACCTGTTGTGCTGCTTGCAATAGCTCTTCTTGCCCCATCCCACTTTTCGGCAGTTGCTTGTCTCAAACTGTCGTGTTTGTTATGGGACCACCTCGACGGCCTCAGGGCCCATTTGATTGACGCTCCCCAGCGGACTTGAAGGGAAAAACCGTTAGGAGCGGCCAGGAACTTGTTACCTGGGATGCCTTTCTCTCAGGAACCAGTCGGCACAGCCTACTCGTACATATCGCCAAAGTTGCCCTCAACAAAGTACTTTTGTATTGGATTCACCAATTTCGACGTCCCCTCGATATTAAATCATCATCAGTGTTGAGTGGAAAAGTGACCGACAAGTGTCGGTTGTATCTGGGTCAAAATAAACCACCGACGCCAATCTCTGTTATCATGCCTTATCAAAGAAAGTCAATCTGAATCCCCATTAATTTAACTCTCCTTCAGTTGCAATTCGACCTTCCATAACTGGGGCAGTGACAACTGATACCATAATATCTCAATAAAAACGGTTTCTTTCTACCATCAATATAAAATACGTAGACGAAAAAGAATAGGAAATAAATTGATTCAAATTGTAAACAAATGGATAAGGAAAGCAATTTGAAAGAGCCCAGAGTCGGGCATATTTTTACCATCTGTGCAAATAATAATTTCTTCACTAGTTTTCCTCCTCGTGGCAGCAATGTGATCGTTCTTCATTGTGAACACTTTCTCTTCTACTTGTGTTATTGTAATATTTATCACTCTCGTCATAAATTACACCATTATCTTTCGCTTAATAAAGCATTCCGTGGGGTCCGATCGATGATGCGTTGCCATCAATAGAAGATTCTAATGTGACTTGAATCTGGGCGAATTGAGCAGGATTCGGTTCGTGTAGAAGGTTTAAACTATGGATATCTCAAAAAATTTATGTTGATTGGTCACAATACTTGACTTTACTGGTCAAGTGAAGAGTGGAGCGTTTACGATTGCTACCTATGACTCATACTAGAAGTATTCCTTTACAGTTAGGGGAAAGTTGTTGTTTGAATTCAAGACAATTTCATTATTGTGGTAAGCATGGCGATTTTGCTCTCTATTAGAGTCAGTTTAATAATTGATTGGGCGTTCTGTGATGAATGATTAAAACGAAATTCGTGAACTGTTACACAATTACTGAGCGAAGTAGTTTACTTTATTTTACTCACCTCGTATACATTGAAAATTCTCAACAAACATGTATAATGAAAACATTGTAATAATGAACTAATTAAATATGACAACCATTAATTGTTATAAAGCCCAGACCGTTTTTCGCGTGATCTCCACAACTTGACGTCGTTTACCAATCGAGGACTGTTTATGAGGAATTGAAATGATCTTTGTACAGCCAATGTAATATTTAATGTGGAACAGCGTTATTAAATATTGAAAAATTATTTTGATTGGCCGTCGTGCGACAGTTACTAGTTTAGGCGGTTGTCATCATTATTCATGTGGACCATTTCGAAATCTTCCAACTTTTTACATTGAGAATATTCTTTCTTTGAATGGGGAGTATTGGGTAGTCCCACTCAATAGAATTGAGCTCATGATAGCTTCAGAATTAGGAAAGTCCATTATCACTTGAGAGGCCTACAGGAAAAATATTTACTGGGAAACTGAGAGAGAGGACACGTACGGCTACATGGCAAACATAATAATTGTGAGGTTTAGTCAAGAGCTGTGGAGAGGGGTCCTCGAAGGTCACGCCCCGCAGTTCTCACTGCCAACAGCTGATCCCTCGGTAGACATGCTTTTGAGCGATAGTATCAAACTCCTCGTGAAAGTGCATCATAATTTACCTCTCAGCCGTTTTCAGGTGGCGTTTATTGTTGACTGTTTTACATATCTCAGAAACTCCTTCCACTCACGTCCGACAATGCATTCGCGGCACCTACTCATAATATGGTTGGAATGTTTTGAAGCATAAATATATATATTACATAGGAATTTCACTAGGTACCGTCGAACTCAAAATAAAATTGGAATGAAAAAGGAAATAGATCATGCTTGTTTTTCCTGACTTGCGTAGGTAGAAAGGATCAAAGTAGTCGCTTTCTTTGCAGAGTTTTTCCATGTTTCCACAAGCTTTCGGAGCATGAATGCATCTTGACCACATGGATCCATATAAAGAGAAATCAGAGATGGAAATATGGAGTATTTAAAGTTTGATAGGATATTACGTTGTCACGTCATAATTAAGTTTCTATGAATGCGTAATAATGAATATTTACATAATGAGGAAATTTAAATTTCAAGTGATAGGCTGGGTTTTGTTTCTCCAGCTACATTCTTTGCTGGGGTATTAGTTCGCATTGTTACAATTAGGATCATTGGATTACGTCTACTATCATTTCTACTCCATTGCAACAATGCAAAATAGTACTCTAGGATTTATTTTTCTGTTTGAGATGTGCAGAACCATAGCAAATCTGCGAAAATTGACTCATAGCTTCTTTGTTTAAATTAAAAGATAATTGCGAATTTTTATAAATAAGATAAATATGTTGAAATTGAGGTGGTTTCCCTGAACATTTCATAAAAATCGAATGTAAACTGTACATTTTAGATATTTTGCTACTTAGAAGATTTTTCAGTTGCACATGTGGATTTTAACTCGGGAACAACGGAATTCATAGAGGGGCATTTCGATTCAAACCTACATATCTGTGAATTGATCGAAATCGGATGAAAAGTAAAGTAATAACGCGTACACCCGTTTTTAGTTGCGCAAGCGCAAGTTGTATTTTTTGTCTGGGAATTATGAAAGTGAAAACGGGTGACATTGATTCTACGCAAGAATTTTACGATTGTCCCTGCCCTGAAGCGAATACGTTCATAGGAAACCTGTAAGATACGACTCACATAACTCCAAAAAATTCCTGCTTAACAACATTTAAACTCTATTGTTACAATTACAGTTGCTCATAGGTAATGAAACTGGTAACCGAACGCCTGACTCATCACCTGTACAATCCTGAAAACGTCCGACTAATTCGAATCCTTACTCATACAACCTGATGCTGAAAATAAAAGCGCAATTGTTTACAAACTGGAATTCTGGTTTGAGGAATTTACGACACTGATTATGAATTACCAGATTCCTTCAACACTTTCGCTGCGGCAGTCCTACATGTGAGATAGCTTTAGCTCCCCAGCAGTACGGTCATCCCACTTGTCAGCCACCTACTACCGAATTGTAAATGGTTAGTAAACGGTTCACGCACGCCTTCTATTGAGATTGCTGTCATCTACAACTTGACCGGAGGGGTTCTGAAGTGTAAATATAACCTCAGGAACACTTTAGGAGCGGTTGTTTATATTACTTGTTGATGTAATGGGTTCAAGTTGACCCACCACTTGTCCGCATGAACTCTAATCAATTTGTTTACAACATATGTAGTTACCTACATGGTCTGAACGGAACCTGTTGACCACAGGTATTTCGTCTTCATTACACATCCTCAGATGCCTTTGCACTGAGGCGATGCAAAGATATGTGTGATGCATTCTCTTATTCACTGATGGCTCATGTCACAAAACGCTTGCCACCTGTTGCGCCTAAATTCACCGCTCAAATGATTGGCTGTGTGCATTCTGACAATGAGTCTGCTGATATTTTTGCCAGGACGGCCATTGATGGTAGCTCCATTGTGTCTATGAGCGCTGGAAATCAAATCTCCGTCATCGAACAAAGCCTTTGGCTATGTGCAATGGCAGCGTGAGTTCACTCGACTGCGAGGTGTCCTGATGGAATTGTGTCTGGTTGGCTCCAAGAATCGCGTAGCTACTGGCAATACCCGTCTTATCAATAGTCGCTTCATTAGTGCAATAGATGTTATGAGTGTAAGACTTGTGGTGATCAGTTTTTACTTGGGGCAATCGTTCTGCCTTTTTGGACCTCCTGGCCCAGTTTTCAGTCCCTATGCCCAGTGGTTGATATTCTTTATGGGCTGGACAATATCTGGTCTCTGCTGTTATGGGTACTGTACGAGTAGTAGGTACTGCTATTACCTGTACTACAAATTATGCCATTACCTCTACTACAAATCAGAGATAGGTATAGGAATATGTGTAGCAACAAGCTTGCGTTTGATGTTGGCGTTGCAGGAAGGCCATCGCTGAATCCATTTTGGCTGCGTGCGATGTTATTGCTGCTCTGATCTACCAGTCCAGTCTGTGATGGTAATGCATTTAGTGGCGGAGGGTCAACGTGTCTCCCCTTAGAACCGTCCCCCCCCCCCCCCGAACTCCTTTGACACCTTATATAGGGAAAATAAAACAATCACCTAAATTTTTGATAATTCGTTTAACATACCCGATCGTCCCATTGCAATACAGAAATAATATTTACTACCCTCCTAAACATTTAGGAGTGAAAGTTTTGGTTTACTGGTGAAACAAGTCACTGTACATTTTCATATGGATTCCTTGAGAAAATCAGTACAAGATTGATATTAAACCAACCTCTCCACAGTCGATTCCAGTTGCCTTCATGATATCTACGAGCTTGTCGTGTTTAACGCTGTCAAACGCTTTACGATAGTCGATGAAGCATAAGTACACATTCACATCCATGTCCCTGCACTTCTAGGTCAGCACGTTTAAGGAAAAGAGTGCTTCGCGCGTGCCCACTCCATTCCAGAATCCAAACTGTGAGTCATCCAACAAAGCCTCGCATTTCCTGTATATCCTCGTGTGAATGAGGAATATCTTCAGCATGTGGGACATCAAACTGATGAACCGAAATCGGTCACAATGGGCGGCACTGTGATTTTTCGGCAAAGGGATGAAAGTAGACTCATCCGCATAGTCCCTTAAAATATGAGCTAAATTCATTCAAAATTGTGGAAGTTATGGCTGTAACAAGGAAATGTGGACAGACAGACAGACAGGGGAACCAAATTTGTTCAGTAGGCTATGAAACGCAAATGCGAGTGGAAATTTTAATTCGGACAACAAAATTTTTTGGCTCCCGAAAGTGAAAGCTCCGCTGCTTTGCAGACTCGGAAACAAAAAATTTTATGTAAAAATCTGCATGTGAGAATTCTGAGATTCTGGGAAAGTTTTCCTGGGGAGTGGGAGATATGAAATCAGTTCATTATGATTGAGAAAAGTATGAAAAATGTATTGTTCCCATAAATGATAAAAATTTGATCTTCAGACTAATTAGTCAATTTAAGAAGATTGAAAGTTTAATTCTCCTTCCAACTCTGTCCACAAATTTGATTTCGGAGAGATCAAGGAAATTAGTGCCCTTTTTATTGACGTAAGATTGGAAACGAGAAAAACTCTTAAAAGTGGAATAACATGAACAAAAAGCCTCTAAAAAAACAATTTCTTTTGGAAATGAGCTCCAGAATCGACCTTGAAAGTTTGGTTAAGTTAACCTGAGATGCCCTGTACGTCAGTATATCCCAACTAATAAGTACAACGCTACGAGAGTAACTGGAAGGTATGAGTTTTTGTCCAATTTGAATTATAAACCGAACTTCAAACTTTATGTTGTTCCCTCCTGAAAATTTTTGTACATTGTATTTAATTAAATATCAATGGCCATTCAAATTGAAATAAATTACTGGCGTTTTTAATACACCTCTGCATACCATGTAACATAATTTTCGCCCACTATTTAGAGTTTGGGTATTTCTCTGCTCAAGAACGGAGTGGATTAAATATTGGCAGGGAAGGGAGGGTCTACGGATTCAGATCAGAAGAATATTGGTTCAGATATAAGTTCAAATGCAACCCATCGATACCTGCCTCACTCTACCATTTGGGTTTTGGTAACTCTTTTCGACCGATCAATAGTCTAGTAATAGATTAAGTACAAGTTTGGATAAATTACCGACATTTAGGTTGTATGCATATAGAAACTTCCCTGGTGACTCCTATTTGCAAACTGAAAATGGATTCGGCTAAAGTCGATATTGGCATTTACGATATGCTTGATATTCAGGATTGAGTGCAGTTGCGTAACACACATTATCATGTAACGTGCGGACCCTATAAGTATAACATATCACAGTAATCATGTTGGTTGACTATCCTAGGATCATGGGAGGTTACGATTAAAGACGTATACAGCCATGGTAAATGCGGATTCTGATGAACCGGAGGCAAAATGTCGGCATTGTGACGTAGACACGAAACTTTCAAAAAGTGTCGCGGCCTTGTTGTTAATAACGGGTGCATCTCTTGGCTCTTATCTAATCGCAAACTCTCTGGTCAAATAACAAAAAATGTAACGGAGCAATAGAACTTATCGCGGTTCTCGTTGAAACTGCGAATTCTCATACCACCTTCACCACTTCCTTTTATATGTATATTTAGGTTTTACATTAAGCCTTCATAGTGAGAAAAATGTGACTGTGTAAGCGAATTCTTTTGTGTTAACGCAGTAAATTTAAAGAATGATGAGTAATTTCAAGTTCATTTTTAAAATCGATTTTACGTTATTCTGTTCAACACGAAAATTGTTAGACAACTCAAAAGCCCAATGTTCGAATTTATTTTGAAGTTGAAGAAATGTATGTTGAATTAGGGTGATTTCAAAGTTTGTGTGACTTTTGGCTAGATTAGTGAGTTAAATTAAACCAAGGTTCAAACGTTATTTCAATTTTAAGATTTTAGCCCATCAGACCGAATGAACGCTAACCTAATAATAGGAAAACTATTCAAGTTTGTCCATTAAGAGGAAGTCAATTAAAATTTAAATAAATCATATTTCTTTTTCTAGTAGGTAACTCAGGCTTCAGTATTTGTGCAAAACATTTTACCTCGTTTTTCGAATCTTATTCAGTTCCTTTGTTCACTGCGTTCTCTGATTGAAAGGGTGAATCGATTGATCGATCGATCTTGTTTTCTAGACAAATTTAGAATGATTAGTGGTTACTTATGATTAAGAGAGACGGAATGTTTTCAAAGACGTTTCTGTTTTTGTTCCAGGTAGGTGATAGTTGTAACATGAGCTGTCTGCGCTTCACGGGGAGTGGAATCCTCGCCCCGTCGGCACTCTTCAGCTAATGTGATTCCCTATGGAAAATAAGAACCCGATAAATGTATCGAGTGTCTACGAGTCAGACAACAAAACACAAATGACAACACCAGCCGACTTGAAAAATATGCTCGCCTGTTGTGCCCAAGAGAGTGGAAGATCACAATAATGACTGCAGAGAATGGGTAGGCACATTATTAGTTAATCTTTTTAGGCAAAATAGTTTGACCAAATCTGCTGAATTGAGAGCAGAAGATAATTTATTATTAAGGTTATTGCGACGTCCTCATACAGAAGTGGTTGGCTGCCAAATAGTGGTACGTCATTATTAAAAATAATAAACAATAATTCTACATTATTAACTGCGTTCTCTGGGTTATGGTAGCAATAATTGCCCAACTGCAATAAATTTTATATTTTACCAACCTTCTTCGCGCTAACCCCCTCAGTTCCTTAATGTTTTTACGTTTTCCTTCGGATATTGTGATACCTGCAAATGTGTGTCAAGTCAACGGCCATCCAATTACAATGAATGTCATTAGAAAGGGAAAGATACCATCTCAATTTTAAGTAAACTGGAACCGATAGATCTTGAGGCTTATAGTGAAATTAGCATCTGCGACAATTCAACTTACCAATAGGGTACTGTTAGGTTGCGAACTGTTGGTTCCTCACTTGATCATTAATGAAACAAGGACCATGATATGGGTTTTGGGTTTTATCCATACAAGTATATACAAGTATCTTGTCTTCAATGAATTATTCGAGAGGTACACGTGAGATAGGAGAAAACCTGCGTACATTTAAGGGTATGAGTAGGAACCTCTCTCACGAAGATTTGCAGTTTAATCCAAACTTCACAAAGAGTTTAAACGTTTTGAAAAAAGACTAACCCTCACGCTATCTTATAACTAGGAGACAACAATGTAACAGTATATGAGGTGAGGAGGACTATGAAGCTAGGATTGACAGTAATACAGTATTAGCGACTGCGTGGGGTTCAAAAAGAGACGCGTGGCTTCTGGAGTTTGAAGATCGGTCAGGTTAAGTAGTATTCAAAGAAGAATTAGATCACGAAACATGAACGGGAAAATGAACGCATATTACATTTGAAACTAATCCAATAAAACCCAGATACTCTCAAGCCAAGATACCCAGGTATCCTGAGTGCTCAGGTTGGTAATAGCAGCTCCTTCGTGAGTTAACCTGACTGGCTTCATCCTTACCCCGAAGGGCTAAGATAAGGCGCAAGAAAATTGAAGCGATAATTATACCTATGCGGTGCCCAGCAAATGGAGGCAGAAGGAAAGGCGACAAATAAGATCATGGCCACGGCCTTGAGTGTCAAAGGCACGGTCATGGCTAGGGTGTGTGGTGTGGGCTAAAAAGTCATGTAGTTACTTCAATCGAGCATCTCAGCAGGTGTGGGTATCAGCACGGTTAGGCACTACTGTCATGGGTATGGCTCCAACTAGTACTTGCCATGCTAGACCAGAAAGAAAATGAAATATTCATTCTTTTGAGTCACTTCTTCCATAATTAAATACAAAATCGTGTAACCTTTTTCCCCCTAAAATATCTTGATGGTGGTATATGGAATAAAAGAAGTTTTAAATTTCCTTTTCTGGAAATGTACGGTTTCCCAGTAAACAATATTGAGTAACAGTATGCTTGAAATTGCGGTTAAAAATAAATATCAAAGGTCGCAGTGATGTCTCATTTTAACGAAAGCGTTATACACAATCCAATATTCAATTTCCACTGGTAATACCGAGCGAAGTGAAATGTTGGTGATTCTAGAGAAGTTATTGGCAAACTAATTTACCGAGTTAATTTGCATTATGTTCCAACAGCTGTGGGAGAGAGATTGATTCAAAACCACTTCATTTGAGTTCGTCCAGAACCTCCTCAAACAATAACGGTAGTAGTAGATTTTTTAGTTCTTCCATAGTTAGTTTCTCGAATCACAATAAATTGAAATGAATGACATTTTTCGAATAACCTTCAAGAACTGAAGAATATTTTGAGTTACCGAACATCTTAATCAATGATTGTGTTAAAAATTTAGTTACAAAATACTATTAAGAAAAGGAAGAAATGGAAAAACAATTAAATATGCATGCATAGGACTTTTAGATCATATTTTGTTAATCAAAATTCGTTGCACTCATATTCATGAAAACCTAATTCTGTAACTATTAGTCTGCAATGTAATGTTTTCCAAAATTGTGTTTTTTATTAAATATCCACATGATTGGTTAATGAATCCGACCGTGATGAACACGTGTATATCAATGCGGCTTCATATTATCGCTTTTAGCATACTTATACAAGCTGATTACTTAGAAAAAAATGGAACCAATTTGCTTCGATAGCTCTCATTGCCCCCTTGACATCCTAGGGATTTGAGTCTAGGAGTCCAACGCAAGTATAGTGGATGGGGGGGGGGGGGGGGGGGGGTCGAAAATTTTCTCAAATTCTGTTCAAAAATTTTCTAATTCAATTACGAGAAATTACTTTTGAACCACTTTGGAACACTCACTAACGCCTAGGAGCCAGGCATAATCGAAGGCTCGTAGAAAAACATTGCCGACCAATAGAAACCTTAGTAGAAAGACTAGTTGTGATGATTGGAGGAGGGCTCCAAAATATCAGCCAATGCTGACTAATTCTGATATGCAATCTTGCGTCCAGCCAATGATCTTGGGCAACATCAAAACCCGGGTTCCGCTCGCCTCGCGGTGTTTCTTGATCTTCTCCTTCCCCAAACCTCTCTATCTGCTGACTGGTAGAAGTTTAGCCCGTTGAAGTTTTTGAGCTCGATCTCACTATCGGTAGGCATGGGAGGTTCCGTGGTCTCTTTTATCGAATGGTGGTAGATAATATTTGTTTACAGGAAGTCCCGCCAGTTTATATTCTGTGTTAGTTTTGCTTTTAGGTGTCCCTTTTAGAACCTACAAATCAACCATTACGCAAGAAGCCTCGAGTGTTTCAAATCTCTTAAGCAAATCTTTTATTGTTAAGATCAGAGGGAATTTCCAATAATTTCTTTAGAGAGCATTAATTCTAAATGAATTCCAAGACTATGAAATGTATAAAACTAAGCTAGTATGCAGGTACGAACTTCACTAAATTATCAAATTTAATATTCCATTCACATGGTTATTATGTTTTTATTCTCTCTTTGGCAGCTATTAATCAATCAATAGTATTGATAATGAATATGGTTTGACACTTGATTTTCTATTATGATCAATGATTCAGTACACATGGAGTGACACCTCCTCTGTAGTGGCCGATCACTCGATAATTTGATAAATTTCAAAAAAAGCAACTTATTGGTGGAAATGTATAATTGGACCACAGATTGCTTCTTTTTCCATTTTTAACTCTGTGTGAATAACTACATTCTCTTTTGGATTCATGCGATTTTGATTGTTTGGCCTCTCGCCATTGACAAAATTTGTCAATCATTTAATAATGAGATATCAGCAAATACTGAAGTTGGTCAACTACATTCATCAATCAATATTTTGGTTCAACTTCCACAATTGTACACCTCTCTAGTTGATTACATTCGATTGGGTGGGTAGGAAGAATAGGGCAGCATTTTATTAAGTACCAAAAAATTGAACAAAAACGTCTTGACGCGTAATGTGTAACAATGAACCCAGGCTAAAATAACACTCTACGGAATTGTCCGTGAAGGACTCGTTTTCTGTGGCTTGAAATATCCATGAATCGCTACACTCTATTCATGTGGCACTCTGTTCACAATAGCAAACATCATCGAACCCTTGAGACCCTAAATTTAAAATAATTCTAGGAGTTCAAAAAGGGTCACTTCATTCAAGTAACGTAGTAGCGCATAATTGTTGAAAGTAGTTTGGTGTAGTTTGGGTAACTCAGTTCAGAAAAGTTGAGTTAATACAGTCCAATTCATTTTTTACTTGCAAATGAAGTACTTGTAGTCAGAAGCAATTCTACCATCACTTATGAGGACCATTTAATAAATGAGTGTTGGGTTTTATTAAGTAAATATACATTAACAAATATTGTCCAGAGCGATCAGGAGCTCATCGAGTAGTATCAAGAACGAAGTTGACATTTGCTTGCACAAATATATGCAATTATTTTTTTAGTTATTAGAAATATGTATGAATATTTATCGTTAACTAGAAGTCCCAAAGATTCTCCATTTCAAAATTTCATGTCTTTATACATGTCAGAAACGAAAAATTTTTGACTAAGTTTACCTAATATTAGTGATTATGTAAAAAAGAGTATTAATGATTGGAAACCTCAGAGCACTTTCCCTACATATTTATTCATTTTGAGGTGGAAAGTACGATCATATGCCTATTTTTATACCATATCATGGTTTATAATAAGCATGTGGGTAAGTTGGGTGATGAAAATGGATTCTTAATACGTACATGAAATTGTTATGGATCAATATTTAGAGAAACTATTTTCAATTCGGTTACGGTGAAATTTTTGGGGCCTGTCGCTAGATTATTCTTAGATAGCCTCCATATGTTCTCATGTGAGACTTCACATTTCTATGACGGCAGCTAATCACCATCTACCAACAATCAACCAGTGCGGTGGCCGAATCGCGTAGAAGTTTAGTAATGGGTTGCCAGATCACTGGAGTAGACCACCAAACTTCTCATCAGGTCACTCATCTGCAAGGTCCATCTAATCTACATCACACGGAAAGACTTGTTTCAAGGAATTTTACCAGATTTTGTATAACGATGTAAAATTCCGGTATTACCCTGCTTCAGTTAGAAATAAGGACGGGAAAATTGTTGGGTTTTGCATTTTTGAAAGAACTTAATACAACAATAACACAAAACTTTATTTGGATGAATTTCTGCATTATGGAAATATCTTGTTTGAAAAATGCAAAAAACTGACTTTTCACATCACTTTTCTAATAATTGTCAAGAAAATATAATAAACCACTTTATTAGTCTATACTACCTCCTCTGGCTGTAATCATTAAGCATTAAGGAGGTAATAGAGACTGTTACAGTGATGTATAATGTTTTTTTGACAACTTTTAGAAAATTGAAATGAAAAGTCAGTTTTTGCAGTTTTCCTAGAAAAAAAAATTCTAGAGGAGAGGTTTATCCAAATAAAGTTTTGTTTTCCTGTAGTAGAAAGAGACACTTCTCGAAAATCCAAAACCCAAATTTTCCTCGTTCGTACTTCTGATTGAATAAGGGTGATGCACAATTTTTGTTGATGCACGTTAGACCTGCGTTTTGATGTTTTCATGTCTTAACGTTGTCTTATGACGAAATTTTGCATTTCATTTCAGTAAAACAGAAAATAAAGAAAAAAATCGTCAAGAATTCAATAGCCTAAAAATTTTAATGAAGCAAATGAAAAGATTCCAGCCATGGAGCATTTCTGTATTGCGACTACATTCATGTTGAATTGTGTTAAAAGCTGAGCACTTTCGGTACAAAATCAGTATCAACCTTTCAAAGCTCGAGTGAACAACGATTCTTCAACGTAACTAATCCTCCTTTTTTTTCTTCTTCTTCTTCCTCTTCGGCTACCTTAATAGAGAGATTTTTTCTAAGTAATGCACCGGTGCAAACAATGAATGTTTGGATTTTTTACCATTTTTTTAGTGTTTTAATCTATTTGTTTATTATTTTTCAACTATAAGCCTTTGTAATCGTATAGCAACATTTTCTTATAACCCCCACCCTGAAATGTTGTCAAAAGGTCTAGTTTGTCCTAACGTAAAGCTGGCCCGCATAGATGCTGTGGGCCAAGAACATGGTTTTTAGAGGTGTATGCTGACGTAAGCTTGCGGAGATTTAATTTCCAACTAGAATAGGTTTCAGATCCGCAGAAATAATCAGCAAATAATTAGAAATTCTGAACCTAAACTTGATTTCCAAAACCAACTCCAAAAATCTGAAGCTGTAATCTCATTTTCATTATCTCCGTAATCGCATTTTTTAAAGATGATTTTATGAAATTAGAGAAAGCTTTTCAGTTCAATTTTGTGCTCACATTTTTGAGTGTCAAAGTTTCGGTTTGAATAACTTTTTCTGAGTAGCTTTCTGCTGGAAAATATAAATCTGTGAATTTTTAGTTGTTTTTCTATTGTTAGTGTTTTAATAGCACATTTTTTTAAATATCTAACCAAATTAATGTGCACAAAAAGTTTTGTCCATCCAACGCTCTCTTGGAAAGCTTGTTTTTTGCCGCTTTAACGAAGTTTACACATACATACACACTAAGCTATATACAAAACTCAAAGTTTGTTTCCAACTGTCTATGTCTGTATATTCATAACGGATAGTGCCTGACTGATTTTCATGGGAGCAGTCTTAGAATATTCAGCGAGTTCTAGAGATACCTTTATGGGTTGCTACAGGTGTTCTGAGTGAAGCGTGATTTGCATTATTGATAGGTGATTAACGGGAATTCGGTATACCATCTGGAGCAGCGTTTTCCTTTTAGTATGTGTATAAAAGGTAAAATCCAGGAATCGTTTCAGAATGCCTCAAAAAAGTGTCCATGATGAATTTTTTTTAAATTACCACTTTAACGTCCTTGGACCCGTTGCAATAGCTTCATGTTCTTAGAAAATTTCTGAGAAAAATATGGTTTGGTCGTTGTTTAGTAATATCTGCTGCAGTGAGAAGTGATAATAATAAAAGCTCATGATTTACGAACAGAGATAGGCTATCCTTTTCACGTTTCAATCATACCAGTTTACATCCTATAGATTTTTAAGCGTTCAGTGTCAAGTTTTTACGCGTGGAAACGTTTTCTCGTAATTGCGGTAGTTCCAACAGCGAGACAGGATGCATCGTAACATGCAAGTGAACATTTTTATTGCTTCTAAGCAGTGGGATCATGTATTTCCAGGAGGAAAGAGTTCGTTAAAATCAAAATTTCCATTCGCATTTTACATTTCAGGCCATTCTGAACACCTTTGCTTGTTCTTTTCTGTCTATCTATGTGTCCGGGGTGGGACACACACAGATCTACTCTCTCCACGAGATTGTTTGATTAAAGAAAGTCTTACTAGAGTGAGTTGGCGTCAGAGCTTTTAACTTCGCAAGAAACAACATATAGCAAGTATGTTGGGAGTTTATCAAAGTTGGGAGCGTGAGACTCAATCAGAATCTGGCCTAAAGATGGTCTATATATATGTACAATTCATTGTATTAGAATTGATGGAGCGAATCCACAAGGTATCCCCCAACAGGTCTATCAAACTTCTAGAGCTCGTTTTCAACAAAAAAATGTCTCCTAGAATTGTCTTTGTGGAGGATTCGTTCCCCATGTAATTTGCTTCAATGATTTTTTTCGTATTTCCGATCATAGGTCACTAAATGCCCTTAACTCTCTTAAACTACTCTTTATAATAAATTTTGAGGGGACCATTACATTTTCCGTCTCCTTACAGCGAAATCGGAAATTTTGAACTTGTCTTAGGGCGTTACGAATTAGTCCGACGATCAAATTTTGAAAATGCATTCAATATAGATCGGGTTCTGGTTTCGGCGTGAAAAAGGAGTCCTAAAGATTTATATCTTGTCTACCTACTTATTTTCCTATTCATGTATGATTTTGGCAAAAGTACCTGAGGAGTGCGCAATTTTTGTTGATTGTTGGTACTGGAATCCCAGAAAGCGCAATCCAGGGAGCGATTGTTTTGAGGGTCCGGTTGACAAAAGCCATCGTGGATCGGGGGGAGGGGGAAGCGGTATGTTATGGGGTGGGTCGGGCGGCGAGGAAAGGAAGACGAACGGCGGCTCGGGGTGCGCTGCCGGAGGGGTGGGGAGCGCGTCGAGGTGGGCGACGAAGGTCGGAGGGGTGAGGAGGGGAGGGTTAGGGGGGCACCGAGGAGGGGGAGGGGGGCAAAGACGGCCGGCGCGGCGGTGAGTGAAGGGCGCTTGTGCAAGGCAAGTGTGTAGATAAAAGAGAATAGGATCGTCGAAGAGCCCCCCTTTCAGGGTAGTCCGTCGTGACTCCGTCAGAGTGCTCCACCGTCGGGTTTTTCCCTTCCTCTCCCACCCCAACCCCTCTCACTCTACTTGACAGAGCAACTCAATATGGCTTCCGTTACCGTGCGCTACGCTCCGTTCTCGCATGTCAAATTGTGTTTTTTATAAACTTCCATAAAAAATTGTTGACTTTTAGTGAATAAAAATATCCCTTAGTGTCCCTTCGGTGTTCCGGCGCGCGTCTTATCCGCGAACATACCAATTATCCCGGTATCCATCATTGTTTTGGTCACTGGACCCTATCTGTTTTTGTTACCATTTAATACATTTGTTTTATAATTACGTTTAATTTGCTTATCCTGGACTGAGAGTGCGGTTTTCCGATTTCGGGACCAGTCGGGTACCTACAAGTGTGAAGATAACTGCTAACAAATCTGATTGATTCTGTAAAATGAAGTATTACAGCGGTAAATTTTGCCTGAGGTATCCCCTGAATGTCATCAACAATCTTAAGGATGATGAATATCTCCAGATCAACGCAGTGTAATCATCTTCAGCGGCGAATTGTTATCATTTGGAACTTTTAAATTCGCTCTTCGCATTTGATAATATCTACGCATACACGCAAAACATTTTCCTGGTGAAAATATGTAATTTAATTGTTAGAATATTGTACCGACTTTTTTATTGTGATTAAAAGTTAATTGTGTGCTTAGATGTGATAGGGAGCAGAAATAAATACCAATCAGGTGAAGTGTTGTGAACAGTGAGCCAAAATTATGGATTACTTACGCATCGAACGTCAAAATCAAAACTGCAGGAGTCAATGAAAAGGCCCCGGTAAGTTGAATACGATTAGCATGTACTTGTTTTTAAGACAAACTGACAGTTATATGCTGTATGAACTTATTTTTGAGCCGAAATGGAAATTTTGACGTCGTTACTGGCCGAAAAAATGTTGATATTAGATGACAACAATTGATTGAATGAATAAGTTCGCCAGTAAGACAACGTCACCATATACGTTAATGATCGTGACGACTGTTATATTAATGACCAGCTCTTCGGGAATAAACTTGAGTGGGGATTTCAACTTCCTGCACTTCCAACTTTGCTGAAATCAAAAACTTCCTTTGTCTTTCCTTATGCCATCAAATAATGACGTGCCTGCCCAACAGTTGCTCCGTTCATGGAAAAAAAGTGATAAGATTTCGTCTTTGCCAAATTGAAAAAAAAAAAAAAAAAAAAAAAAATGATTTAGGACCGTGGGAATTGCCCTTCTGCGAAACGATTGTGGTCGTTCTGCCGTGATTCGATGTAGTGTGGTGGAGGGGTTGTTTAATTGACAATAACACGCTTTTCGCCGTTTCGATTTCGACGTTTTGCCTTCATTTTGACTCATCTATAACCACCTCATTGCCCAAGAGTGATACTGGGCCCTGACGGATCAGTCTTTTGTATTGCCGTGTATCTATTGTAGCGTAAATTGTTTCAACACATGCTTAGCCAGTGCGGCCATTTTCTTCTCCGCTCCCTCTCCTTTCTTGTCTATAGAAGATCTCAGGTGGTGAACCGTCCCCTCCCCCCCTCGCCCTTTGGCTATGTCAATCGTTAGTTTCCTGGAGATTGACTATTTTTTCTACTCATCTCGGAATTCTCCAAGAAAAACCATTCCTTTCCCGATAAGTATCAAATCCCAATTACATCCACGAGTTGATGCTACGTATGGATTAATCTTTCCACCAATATTCGTTTATGACGTACACAAATGGAACCTTCTCAGTTTAATGACGTCTGCTACAATACGTTAATTTATAAACTACACGTCAAATGCGTTTAGGGACTTTTTTCCGATGCAGCGGTACGGAACAGTACTTACTGTCTTGTAGTATGACTTGGTAGCCACCAGGTTGAATAGGGGGACTTACAATAAAGACGAAAACAACTGTGTGACACATAAACTTTTCAATAGTTCCTAATATCACTTGATGATTGGTACATGCATAGGTGAAAAATTGTCTGCCTCATCATTAACATTATTATCAGATAGAGCGTGAAGTTGTTGAGCATTTAGTTTCTGGCCTGTATCTCAAAAAACTACGCGAAAACAAGAATACTTTCATGGTCAATGATAAAGTGACACGCAAAAGCTTTCTGCGACTTAGGATACTGCTTCTTTGGCCTAAGTCTTATGTTAGTGTAATTTCATCCAAGTTGAGTATTGGTATTTTTTCTTTGCAAATTTGGGCTATATGTAGCTAGAGAGTAACTCACCTGCATCATCAGTCTTACTTTTATGCTTCACAAACTGTGGATGGTGTGAGCTCATATCTGTTAAAGGCAATGAATACAATTTTTTTTGTTCATTAACATCTGATGTGCATTAGGTGAATAATGATTATCTTGCTTATCAATACTAACTAAGCACTCGAGTACATCGGATTGGTTCAATTAATGTCGAAAATTAGCTGCTGCCTTTAACTTGGAGACAGTTGGAAGCCTTGGATATTTACTGAGTAGTACTGTAGTATTTGCAATCAGAAGCATCAGAGTAAAATCTTGAATGAATTTAATTTTTCCCAATCCTCGTTTTATCGGAAGCATGTAAAAAAATTCTTGGAATTCGCTCCACCATTTCCCTCAACAGCAAGCATTTTGAGAATAATCATAGAAGTGTTATGATGAGGGAGGCATGGCAAATTGGCTGTCCATTATTATTTGTTTTGCAATTATGAATTGCATTGACTGCATGCTCTTGTTTTATTTGGCATTCATTTACCTATGACTAGAGAATATTCGTCTTCCAACATTGATACAAACTTCTACTTGGGAATTTGAGGTCTTCACCAATTGTACACACACATATTACACAGTTGTCTAACTTGAAATTGTCAATGCGGGCAAATAATGGAAATAAAATAAGTCAGGTACAATTAATGTTTTTCGTGGGATTCATTGGTATTTGGGTAGAATTTAATCAACAGGCTTGACAAGCTGTTTTTTCCGAGGTTGGCAATTGTCATTTTGTCACGTTAGGTTTTTGCAATAACGTAAAAACCACTGGATAAGTGTAGCCAAATCCTGAATTTGCCTCATATTCGTATTTTTTATTTAGAACGGAACAAAACGAATATCGTTTTAGCTGTTTCGGAGGAAAACAGAAATTAATTTATTTTATCTCCGAGTGGTCCGCCATTTAAACGTGCCACTAGGAATATCCGTAACGCTGACCCTTCAGATCTGAATTGTTTGGAGTGTTTCGCACTTGATCAGATCTACACAGCAGAACCCCGACATTGGAGTTTTCTATTATCGCAAGAGATTGAAACTCGTCATTAGATATTCACAGTCAAAAATTACATACTTTCCTTAGTATTTGGTTAGAATTTAATCAACAGGCTTGACAAGCTATTCTGGCCTTGAAATGTTTACACAGCCCTATTACTTTCCTTTTTTATAGAGCAATCAAGTACCCAGGCCTCTTAGAAATCATTACTCCCTGAAATTAGTTCCTTGGAAAACTTTAGGTTTGCCATGTTTTTCTCGGAATTAATTTCAGGAAGCCTGTAGATTGTGCAAGAGTTTGACGAAATTTTGTTCAAGCTGAAAATTCTGTGAATGTTATCCATAGTATATTCACATAGTTAGTCGAGTTTCTGCTGAAGCATAACAAATTTTTGAGGGTGTTGGTTGAATTGCATGGTTTTCAGTTAGTCGAGTAGTTGAGCTTTTTGCTCTGCGTTACCAAGTGGTTTACTAGCTTAATGTTTTTGGCTGTGAAGAAGGGAGTGGAATGTGTTGGAAGCATTACGTAGATTTCTAATTCCCTAGTTTGTGTCTGAAGCTTTGTTCCAATTTTGAATTGGAAAGAAGGGATTAAGGAAAGGAGTCACCCCTACAGTGCGCACATTAGGTACTGGCTTGACGTGTTCTACCCTTCTTATTTTAGAGAACTAAAAACCATAAAAGTCAAACATGACCCTCCCTCCCCCTTTTTCAATAATATTAATCAATATAAAATGAATTATATAAATTAAATTCAATTTCATTGAACCTTGCTAAAAGGTTCGAAACCCAAATCAAAACTGATTTAAAATCACAAGAAAAAACAAATCATGATTAAAGTGTTTCTAAGTGAACTGGAAAATGTCTGCTTGATTCAATGAAGTGATGAGGAGTACAAAATTATCTAATCACTCTGTGAGAGAAACAGTTGCCGCTTAAAAGGCAACCACAGGGCGGTTGTGCAGGTACTAGAAGCTCAAAATGGGGAGAGAGAAATAAGGATTTTATCTAGTTGAGACTAGCAGGACATTAAGATGAACTCAAGACTTCTTTTTAAGACAGTCCAAGTTACTATTATTGAGTTTGTACGAAATCCGATGCATTTCTTCTACCTCTAAGAGCACAAGATTACTTCCCAGACTTGCCCGATCCAAACGCGTTCGAACTCGGAACTTAAGAAACTCTCAATTTTATTCAGATTGATTATGGTGAGTTAGGAAGTGTGTGGTCCGATGTGAAAAGCGACAATCAAACGGTTTTTATTGCATTTAAATCTACGTCTCCTCATGGATTTCTCACTATTGTCAATTCCATCGTAGCTACATAGTTAACGGCATCTCATCTCGTTAGTTCACAGTCACATTGTCATGATAACTCATCAAGAATATGGATACTGTGGTATAGAATCGTCGTAATAACATGTTTTGTATAGAACACGCGTGTACGGCTCTACTTCATAATGGACTACCCCGGTCCGATGATTTCGCGATATTTCTGTTCAAACTCTCTCCGATAAATGACTCCTATCTTTTATGTTTCTAACGAAAAGACCCAAAGCCAATAAACCCAGACGTAGACGAAACAGGTTTTTATGGCAGTGAAATCCTCCCCGTCTTGTTGAGAATTTCGTTGTTCCTTGATATTTGCTTTACAAGCTCCCGCAAGAATTTTACAGAGAGAGATGTGTCGGCATTACCTACGAAACAGCGTTATTTTCGTACTTTAGTTCCCATTAAAACACATTCCGAAAGTGTACGAGCGTGTCTCAATATTCATCAAGTGTACCAGTGTGGGAAAATGCTGTAGGATTCCATCCGTATTCTCCTATGAAAAACTAGTGGTGGCACGATGTTTACAGCTTATAACAAACGTTGTTGTAGATGAAAGGCAATTGGTTATTCAAAGTTCAACTGTGTGGCTTTCTTGGTGCGCTGATAAATTCAAGGTTCAAATCTTCAGCAAATGGAACTTCAAACTTTTCTTTTACAGTGAGCTTACAGTAAGGAACAAGTTTCCTCACTTCGTGTACCATCTTTGCGGTTTTTTATTTTCGAATCTAGTTCGGGTAGCGGAGGAGACGGTGTATTGGTCACCACTAAGTAAAGGGGATAGCAATCAGGTCGTCGAGTTGATCCAGGAAATCAAGAAACAGAAGTCATAGTCACATTAAACGAATCTACTTCTTTTTATACCACTATTCATTTGCATCTTATTTCGTTTACAGTTGGTCTCAGAAACATGAAAAAGAATCCTCAATTCGGTCGTGGCCACTAAGTGGCAAGTTTATGTTACACTACTCTCATTTTGTTGCTTAAACCCCGAGAGGTGCAGCAATTTTGAGTAGCGATAGAGGAAACGGTGATAATCTTAACCGTGATTTGAAATCATGGACTAGAAAATCTACTGCATTTTCTAGTCCATGATCAGTTGAGCATCCTTTGAGTGGGTAGCTAAGTTTGGCATTGCTGGTCATCGCGTGGTCTCTGAACCCCGCAAACCTGTTGATTGTTGAACCTCAGTGTGCAGGTTGTTTCATGAGGTTTGTGCGCTGATCGTGATGTTTCTCACCGCAGACGCCTCTCTGCTGTGCAATTCATAACTACAAACATGTAAGTAGACGACGTTTCTGTCTTTCCTAAAAGTTTCGTGGAGGAGGTGGTGTTTACTCCAATTTTTTCCGAAAACTCCAACCTCCCAGTGGAATCTCATAACTTCCACCAAAACGTGAAACTCTCTCTACCGTGATTCACTCAACCCCGGCTGTATGATCGCCAGGGTGGAGAGAGAACCGACACGGTGAGAATACGATTTCCTGCTTGAAATTCATTCTTGTTACAAAATTTAAGAAAATTTCATCAATGCTCGTTCTTTGCTCTTGTCTTCGAACGCAAGATAGCAAAGAAAACAGCAGATCCGGATGATCTTCTAGGCTCCCCTTCCCCCTACTTCGGTGGAAATTACAAGCTGCCAAAATTCAGATGGGTCGCCAGAGCAAAAGATTTATTCAATCAAAATTTAGCCAAAGACAAGTTGGCTGCAAGGAGAGGATCCATAAGCCTACTCAACATTTACATTACACAGGATCCTTGGGCACTGATAGGTTAATACGTCACACCATTCGGATTTTCCCTAAACCTATAGACCAGCGCCCCCTAACTTCACAAAAAATATCAGTGGGATATAGGTTGACATTTTCTTTTGTTTCGAATCCCAATTATAGTTTTATTAATAACAGGAGCTCACGACTATTTGTTTAATAAGCATTTAATGTTGAGTAGATGATGTGTTGTGTAGCATTCATATGTTTATCCTACAGGTACATATATTATATACGTATAAATGTAGAAAAATATAATGGAAAGTGAAATTCATTGTGGTAAGTAAGAGACACTGCCGGATGTCGTGGCAGGCGTTGCTGAACAACCGAGATGGTGAAGGGGGGGTCACGAGCGGCTTCCCCCATAGCACTTTCCATTATGGCTGAGAACCGCTTGTTGCAGGGCGGGTAGGTAGGTCCCACAGGTTACCTACAATTTCCTACCTGCCCTCCTCTACCCGGAGAGAGCTCATCTGCTCACTGACACGTTTCGCTTTGCTTTGGTTGGAGGTTGGAGAGGGTGGCCGAACAACTATGCTTCACATAATTCCCGTCTAGGGTTCAACTGTCCGTTCTAACCTCATCCTTAACTTTCTTGCCCCTCCAACTTCACTGATAGGGCAGTAATTATCGCAAATATGCATAATAGTGTATGCAAGTAGTCTAATAACAATGCGCCATTGATATTGGACAAGAGAAGTAAATTGTCTCTACTCTTCGTCGAAACCCAACAATAAAATACAAATTAGTAGGTAGATCTTTTTATTGTTGTTGTGACGCAAAAATTACTTGAGCCCATCATTACAGATGGCTCAGTTATCTCTGCAAATAAACATTCATTTGGATTGCTGCAATATTTCATTGATATTGTATTAGAAAACTGAAGTCTACGAAATGAATCATGTGCAACTCAGTATAAATTTAATGTGGGAAACGACTCAATTCATCGGCAACAAAATTTTTCATATTTTCAAATGGCAATGGATTCCATTCTGAAGACTGGTTTTAATAGTTTAAAACATTGACAGTTCTATTTTTATGATTTTTCACCGATTGTGCAATGCCGTTAACACTCAGTCATCACAACTCTTTAGCCTCAAGTACGGCAAACTGATATCCCCAGTATGATGTCACCAATTCTTCAAACCATAAGAAGTGATACATAGATAGCTGCTTGGACTACAGAGGTGAGACTGACACTGAACCCTTTCAGTTGTAAACACTAGGTTTTAACCCTCAACATCGATTCAGTTACCAAGCTTCTCTTTACAACTGCCTTCCTAGACCATTACGATGCTCTACAATGATTTCCTAAGCAATTCTTTGTTAACAATTCATTCTCACCATTGTTGGTTTACTATTCTGTCAAGATTATCTGTGTTGAAACTGTTTGATGTTACGTTATCACCGCTCCAGCCTTACAGTCATTAAATTGTTGACATTTGACATTTTCATTTCATATTGTTGGGATTTCTACCAACCTGGAGTTTGCAAATGAATTTAATTATTTGTCTGATTGAAAGTCTATTCTTGTTGTAAGTTCCTATGTGTAGACTTCTTCCAATAACTGTTTCTTTGAAAAAGAAATCCATGAAGCATGAGAAACCGTTTTCACGCTATAATTTCAACGCTCAATTTTGTACGATAGGAATAATTTCTGTTTGTTATAGCTATTGATTATTAACAGAACAAGTAATCATATTCATAACTTTTGGACGAAAAAATGAATAAATAAATAAAAATTCAAGACTTCTAAGAATTGTCCGTCCTAATATTCGCTCAAAGTCACGTTGCAGAGGTTATACGTATGCGTGGCTGATATTATTGCCGTAATCAATTTACATTAAGTTATTTATTGATCGACCACCGCTTCTTTTCCTCATCGTTACTCACCTACCAAAATTCAAGTTTTTTTCATGAGATTTCGGTTACAATATAAATATTGTATGCCGACAATATTGTATGTCTATATTGACATTATTGATGTCCTCGTAGCTAATTCATCTCAGACAATTATGGAAAACATCTTGACATGACGAGTTGATTTAATAAAATTATCAATCCAAATAAATACGATCAGTGATGGTTCCATTTCGTTGTTCATACTGAGTTCTTGCAGGCCCCATATGTTGGATTGGAATTCCGAATAGGATGTTGAAAGGTGAGTAAAACTGAGTCCTATTCCACGAGTTGGCAATCGGGTTCGTACTAGACCGGCGACTCACAAAGGGTCGTGTGATTTGAGAATTTATTGGAAGTTTTCTCTTGTTTCTGATTTCCCTTCTTTGGAAATGTTGGAAGAATTTTTTTGTCCAAATACATCATAGGCATCATCATCAATACCTAAAAACGTGAAGGCTTATTCAGGTGAAACCCTATTTGTACTAGCTCGTTGTTGTTGCTTTCCAATTCGTAGTGCCTCCCGCTCGTATTCTGACAAAAAAAAATCGGAGGGGGATCTAGAATTCTGTATTCCCTAAACACCGAACTACAGAGTTATTCAGGGTTTATTAGTCGTTACTCTGAATATTTACGAACCTGATAGTGTGAGGTTTGGTTAACCCACATCCTGAGAAACATCTTGTCCGAAACATGATGAAATTAGGGCAGCCAAGTTTGCTATCAATTTGGCTCAGCTAAAACAAGTAAAAAATTAGTTTGTTGAGATGTATTCCGTTTTTCGATCTCGGAAAATCTCCTTTGACTCTTCATCTCAAGGTGACATTCTCGATTTCATTATTGGTGATTCCAAGGTCAGAATACCAGGAAGCCGGGTAAATACCAGAAAAAAAAATTACGACGCTCCTTCATCGGGAAGGAGATTGATGCACAGATTGATTTAAAATATCCTAAATATATTTGTTTCTTGCTAATACCCCACGTTCAGGCCAATTTATCTGTACTAGAAGTGCATGCCAGAAAGTCATGCAGGTCTTTTGTTGAACATTTACTCACACGATGTAAACCGAAAAGTGAACAAATAATACTCTGTTTTGAGAAAGACGCGTTCTTGAAATGGAGCTTATTCAACTTCATATATTTAACAATGCTGGATATATAAGAAATTATGCGCAAATTCGGTGAGAATTATTTGCAGATGATACGTTCGTGCAAGAATAAAAACCAAAATTTAAACTGTGCTGTAAGTAAATGAATAACGCAGTAGAATATCTACTGCAAAGAAATAATAGAACCGAGGATCTTGGCATATTTTAATCGCAGGTTTTCAGGATTTGCATAAAAGACTGGACGTGATGAAGTTTTTTAGGTTATCGTTGTTGAAGATGGGCAGTGGCCTCGCTTACCGAATTCGGAGGAGATGGCCCAAAAGCGTCAAAAGTGGCTTATCTTGATTCCGGGTAGCTATTCTATTTCTTTTGTCGAAGAGTTCGATCTCCCACTGGTTCCGACTGTGTTTTCAATCAATTCTTTCGATATTCACGGGCATTGGTGACAAGATTCGTGCAACAGTAGGTATACCTTTCTTCCCTCAGGTCGAGTATGAAGCATATTGATTGGTTTGTACCTACCCATGCGGTAATGCAGTTTCAAAACCGTACGAATTATAGGAATATAATATTAGTCATAGGGGTTTTGGCATAACCACTTAGGAGAGGAAAAAATAACGCCCTTGTTTGAAACGCGGGTCTTTTTCTGTCATCCAAGCTTTTACGGCTCAACGCTGCTCTAATTTAGCACGGAAATTCTTTATTCTCCTACCATATAGTTCCACATAAAAATCGGATGTAATAAAAAGTACTAAAGTTCGTGCACTCACCGAAGTGGACAAGAAAAAATAAATTCATTTAAAATCACTTTTGATATTTTACGGAATCCAATATTGTAGGTGAAGTGATTATTAATTAGATTGCGTCCTTTTCCAAAACACAAAACGTTCTACCAACTTTGAGTCATACGCTATAAATAGACAGTAAGAGAAATAGTGATATGATATACGCACATAAATAAATCACAGTAGTATTACAGTTCGCAGTAGAGCCCAGTGTGAAAAAATATAACTGCGACCATTGTGTACAATCATAAAATCGGCAGGCTGTTGTTTAGAAATCTCAGTTTTGCACCTATTTGAATGGTAAAATTTGTGAACATGCTAAGACAATATTTACATTACACCAGACTATAAATGTATACAATTATGCACATTTCCATAATAAATGCATTCAAGCTTTTCTCGGATTTTCGTAGGAAAATTACTAAAGAAGAAGATTATTATTTTAAAATAACAGCATTTATTTATATCTTTGCGCACAATGTGTTAAAATGTTAAAACAATTGACAAGTATGATATTTTCATGTGTTATCCACAATCGAAGATGTACGTATGATGGCATGTGTAGGGTTTTCATTTTAACTGGTGAATGGGGTGTCTGATAAGTTGTGCCCGGTCATTCGATCCGATAACAGGCAACGGAATATTGCACTGCGCTCAGGTTGTTTTGAAAACAATTGTGAGCTCCTTGAGTTCAAACTGAGAGGTCACCTTACAACATAAGCTTGCGGTGGACGAAAAATGGTTACTTCTTTGAAACTACTGATAGAAAAAATGTAAAATCAGTTTTTATTGTATCACCCACGCTAGAATTTAGTTTGGGTTCATTTGTTTTGAATTTGAGTAGGTATATCATTGCACACAAAAGTCGTCCTTCACGATATCGATATTATCTGGAAGGATTTATACACGGATGTACCTCCTTACAATAATATGGATGTACATGAGAGAATTTAAAATAAATGTGGTTCCATTCTAAATGTTCCAAAAAATCGAGCATCCTATTTTCTTTTCGACTTGGAAGTTTCTTCGTTCTGATAGCCGATCATAACGTATTGCAGCTAACAAAAAACAACCCCATTTGCTATGGTGCTTGCCTATTGGGAATCGCAACCGCCTATGATCAAAGGAGTAGTAGTACATCATGACCACTGCAATGTATGTGTTTCCACTGTATGAGTGAGAGACTGGTGTGACTTCATCACTAGTTCAAAAGGGGCACCAACTGATTATGGGTTCAATGGGTCACAACCCTGTTCGTTCTTTCTCTTTTGTCTCCAAATGTACAAGCCTTACAGGAATCCATTTCATCTCTACGATGTCTACCCGAGTAGAGACAGGGGTGATCCCATTATGATCCTTTGCTTGCCCCTATTGAATCCATTGGAGTAAAAGTTTCTAATCTATACTTAATATACAGTATAAGTTTCCATTTGTTCTACAAAACTGCGAGTGACTATATAATTTCGGGAATATATGGGATTTTATGGTGGGTCATGTAAGTGGTCAATTATGTAGGTTTGTTTTCGACTGCCCGACCTGGGCATCCTGCCGAACCAACCACTAAATGCCCAGTGTACAGCACTTGCACCCATCGTCAGGAACTGCCTGGGACCCAAGCACTATGTAGCTGTTTTGTAATAGGCCATAAAGCACTTAGGTACTTTGTCCTAAATATGGACACTGATAATACCTACTGAACCCAACTATTTATTATTTTAAATTACAATAAAACTGAACTTAATTCAGAAACTTTTCTCTTTAATTGATTTGATCGATTAAAAATTCAGTTTGGATCTTGCAAAACGTACAAACAAAATACAGTGATGTAGGCAATCTGTCACAATTTATAAAATCCATGATAAACTATGACGTCATGGATAGAATGGTTTATTCCACCTTTTAGAAACAATAAATTAAATCGATGACCTATCGAATAATCTTTCGATAATATCGAATTGAATAGAATATTTCTAAGAAAAACGTATTTGATGAGTTTTCTTATGGGCTGAAGAAGGGTAATTTTAAAATCAGGTTTCACAGGCCTCTTCCCAGAGTGCCCTGTTACCTTGACACCACCGATACCCTTTCGCTCCATTTTACGACAAAACTAAGCATGCTTTTGAGTTGAAAATTAAAATGCTAGGGGTCTTTACGGGCCCTGAAACTTAATTAATGGATTTGGGGTAGAAATCCTACCGACCAGAATACCTCATTGTTGTTTTACCGAGTGGATCTGAGTTTTACCGAGGATTGGATGAAACCATGATGAGAGAGAAAAAACATTTATTGATCATTATATGGGGTGGAATGTTGGGTTAGTTGGGATTTGTGAAAAGTATAAATTGATATGCCAAAAGCTCGAAGTGGTATGCCAGAAGTAGAAATTGAGTCGCCGAAAGTTTAAATTGAGATGCCAAAAATATTAAAATTGATTTTGCCAAACTATGAAACCATGATTAGTGACGGAACGGTATGAATAGTTCGTCGATAGACGTCCGCATCTTCGTTCATCTCTCATGTCGATAATGATTATTGATCAAAAAAATCTCAGCTTCTCGTAATTAAGACAAAATGAGCATTCTAATCTTGCTTCAAATATAGCTTAGGTCTTAATAGTACACAACAATAATCGATACATTTCCATTGAAACAATGGAAAATGGAAGGATTGTTGGCCCCTAACTAGAACCAAGGGGCCTGTTTCAATGTGGTGGGTTCATTATTCGTGTTTGATTATTCAGGACGAGTTTCGTTGAAGTAGCCCCGCCTCCCCCTTAGTTGTTGGGTCGCTGCGTTCCCATTGAGGTTCATCACACCGGACATCTGGCGTTTTTACCTGCTTCCCCAGGCTACCTGTTCCCATGCTTCGACGTGCTGGGGCAAACTGAAGCAGCACGAAACCAAAAATCCACTCACCCCCGGTGCACCCTTTTTTCAGTCACCTTGAGCTTTTTCGGTCAACAAATGAAACTGAAAAACCTGATCTTTTTTTTTCCTATACCCCTTTACAAGCCTTTTGTGGATCTTCTAGAAAAACTTATGTAAGATAGGGATGACAGATGTAGAATAACACTTTCAAGCAGAGGATTGGGATTTAGTTATCTATTGGTTCTTGCTTTTGATTGCCTGTTCCGGAAATAGTTCCTTGCGCGATTCTCATTTTAAGCTGCATGGCCAATTCAAGTAATGTATGATGTGCCATTTTTTATTCTGTAGCGTGTTATATCGTCATGTAATAATCGAACAAAGTGGGTCTGTGTCCGTCCGCCATTCCGTCCTTACTCAAATTCAAGAACATTAATTACTACCAAACCATTCAGTTATACGGATTTGCTCCTCATGGTACAAATGGTGGTTCGATATCTTGGCGCCTACCGAGCATCAGTAAGTTGCCCTCCGGATTACATTAAATCCTAGAAACACGGGAACTTTCAGAGCGAACCGTTCAATTTATATTAAACATTCTTTAAATATGTGGAAAGTTCGCTGGTCTGTTCAACTGGGTGTTGCAATAATTGATTCCTTGTTATATTTTGTGGTGGCTCCAGAGCTATACAAATAAGTATAACTAAGAAAATTGTGCTGTATCCAACTTCATCATGTTGCATATTGAGAAGTTATGCTGGTTTGTGGTTGTGGTTTCGCAGTGGCCTTGAAGCCCGTCTTCGTTCGATCAAACTGACGTTGTGCCAAGTGCCAACTCCAATCTGCCAGTGCACGGTCCATCGGAAGGCGGAAGTTGTCGGTACGTGCAGTGAGAACAGTAAATCGAAGGTGTTATTGTTGCGAATGGGCCCGATGCTGACGTTTCAGAGACAGAAGGTTCAATCTCAAGGTGACAAGGCACGAGTGTCCTCAGCTGGGCCCGGTTCTCGTTTCTTCCTTGCCGTCGCTATTTGTGCCCATCCCTCAAGACCCTGCTAGGACTCAGGCAACTTGTCACTCATCTTTCGAAACGTGATTTTTTATCTTACCCCTTTCCCAGGAATGGATTTTGCAATCATCACAGAACCGAAATAATGGTTTTAAGGCTTCATGCTCGTCTGTGACTAATTTTATTTTGTAAAGAAACGTATTGGTAAGTATTCCTTGCATTAAAGAGACGCCCCTTTGCCCCGGTTTTACATAACCACTCATACTAAAATAATTACAAACACTTGGAAATATTTTTTAAAACTTCACCAAATTCTTAATTGAACAAGAAAAAAAGCACGAAAATCGACTGGGAATTCTAGTAGTATGAACAGTGCTAAAATGGATCGGCCATTACCTCTTCCATACCCATTCACCCGATCAAATTGAATAATTTCGAGATTTATTGCACCCAAGAGGTTCGTTATAAAAAAAAAAAAAAAAAAAAAAAAATTGAGATCGAAAAAGAAAATAGCACCAACTACCCCTCTGTCACCATCTTTCATTATTGAATTTGAACGTTCTGGGATGTGTTTCGAAACTTCACCAAAGTTTTTAATCGAACGAGAAAAGAAGCCAAAAAATCGGGAGCTGCGCAAGAACGGATCCCCCCCCCCCTCCCAACAGATATTCCAAAAGTCCAGAGGTTTGTGGGCAACTAGACTAAAATTAGTTGGGGGGGGGATTGAAAAATGAATAAAATCAGATGAAAATTCCAAGTTTAATTATCAAACCGAAATCTCATTTGCACAAGAAAAGAATGACATGAATCGGTCGAGGGTTTTCGCAGCGATTGAAAGGATTGGGTTGCAAAATGGTTGCATGTCCACCCATCAGTTCCCTGTTATAACTCTTGTGAAGTGAGAAATCATCAAAACAAAATTATAATATAAATACAAAGTTCTTTCGGTTCAAGGTATTGCAATAACTTCATGTTTTTAAAAATATTTGGTGAGAATGATTTATTGGATACAGTTTTGGGGCGAGAGAAGCATTCAATAGCACTTACCTACTACGAAGCTAGTTTTTCCTAGGCCTGGTGGATTTCCCTGTAACTCCTGAGAAAATCCGCGGCGCGTAACAGCCTTGACAGATTGCAAAACTACTCACGCAAGGATACATGCGTAACTGTTCTCCCTTTACGAATAAAATCCATCGAATCACCTGTTACACGATTCAAGTGCTTACGACGTTTCTTCTGCCAAAGATGTGAACATGAGTAGCGCTAACTCCTGATTGAAACAGCACTTAATTGAGTAGTATCTAAACTTAGTTGCAGTTTCGCTAGTTAACTGTGTATTGTAGGTTTATTATCAAAGCGTTTCTCTTGTTGATTTAGTCTTTTCAAGTTTAATTTCGACCGTTCATTTAGGAGGCCAATACTTCCTGTATGTTTACTGTGTGGGTTGTACGCAATTGATTGTGACAAGGTAATGACGCAAAATGCCACGTATCCGCAATTACCTGTATATTGTGATTTCCAGTATTTTAAGGCCTAGACAGGTCAAAATATGCCTTTCAAAATGTTTCCTTGTTGATTGTTACTCGTTACTTTGTTACTTGTTACATAGTTACAACTTCTAGTTGACTTTGTTTTAAAACCTGATACAATCGTTGGCCGGCACACTCGAAGGGAAAGATTCTGTCTGACAATTGATTATTTTTCATCCGATTGAGCGCATTCATTTTGCCTCTTCTAGAATGTAACCCACATCTCAACCAAAAGATTCATGGTACGATTCGGAACTACAACTTGGACTAGATGATGCGCAAAATGGTATTCAACGTGAAATATTCCAATCTAGATGCTCTCAGGAAGAATAGGTGGGACTGGACCTTGTTCGAGCCAGATTAAACGGCAACACGCAAAGAGGTTTTACAATCGTTAGTGTCGTATACATTTTAGTTCATTTTGGGCGGTTCAGCGGGTCTTTCAGGCAAAACATTGGAATAGGAAAATTAAGTTTTTCATTTTCATAAAAAAATTCAAAATGACGAGTTATTAAATAATGTTAACCATAAAAGTTATTGTATTTAAATTGTTAGTATTTCGTTACGAGTATTAGTGTGGAATAGACTAGTTACTTTACTGTGGGATCTGAGCCAATGAAGATTTTGATTCAAAGTTTATAACTTGGAGTGCGATTCGTCGGGCATATCTGCTGAGTATTGGGGGACCTGTTGTCGAGTGGTTTGGCTGTTGAGTTTGCTTCGTGGTTGACATTTCATGGTAGGTTCAGGTCGAGTTGCTTTGCGGGTCGTGCGCGGTAGTGGGGGTCTAATGACGTCAGATGGCACACAAATTTTCCTGTGTTTCGAAGGCTAAATTCGGTATGGATTGGTGATGAATTGGAGGATTCCGATTCCGTAGTGGCTGTCAAGGCTAGCGGACTGTGCGACGCAATCTTATGTCCTTGCGAGTGCCCCCTCTCGCTCGCACTCCTGTCCCCTCCCCATTATTGGCCCACTATCTCTCTCTCACTCTCAATAGCGATACATTCAACTAGGTCTTCCCTTGGATTTCTCTTTTCAAACTCCTCCACGCTCTCCCCTCAAAAATCGGTGACGAATCGCTGGTCGTGGCACCAGAAATTCCCTAGTAATCGTTCGTTTGTCCCTAGCTGTTGGGGAGATAGGGGTGAGGGGGCACAGCATCGGTTAACCTTCTCCTTGAGAGGGACCTATCACATGTATCCTCTTGGACTTGAGCATCTACCCAGAGATAGAAGGGATGTATTATAGCCCAACCTTGCTGCATGACCGAAATTTTAAATAAATCATCAAAGCCTTAATACTGAGCACTGGTGATGAGTGATACTGTTTGATTAAAACAATATTATAATGAAAAAAGGGAGAACAAGAAACGACCACGAAGAAAACTGTCCTCGTACTCCTTCAAACTAACACAGTAGATTACATCATTCAATATGGAAGAAAACTTCTATTTGAATTCTCAACGTATGCATCAAATATCATTAACTATCTCACTTGTACTCCTCCTAAATTCAATCAAGGGGAATAAAACACTCTTTCGGGAAACACGAAAACCTTTTAAACAATCTAGTTGTGCATGAGATTGTGAGAAGTTTTGAAAACAAGCATTCACCCTGCGAGGTGCAGAACGCCTGACAACTGAAACAGAGCGAATTGGTAAATAAATATCATTATTTCCATCCCCTTGTTTTGATGTTGTGAAAGCCGGGAGTCTAGTTTGGGTTTGCATTTTGAAAAATATAAGAATAACAACTCCTTTGATAACTCGGTAACTTTTTGTTCCGGGTTGACTTTTGAGTTGTTGATTTATCATTGTTAACCACGAAATCTCAGCAATCAATCTCGATATATGTTTTTTTCTTGCAAAGTTGAATTGTTTTTAAATTTGTCGTTTTTTAATTTACCATCCGATTTACAGTGTACAAGTTCGCTTCAAAATTTACAGTAGTATCACTGTACCCTTATGAGTAAATTTAATTGAACAGTAGGAGTAATGTTTTTGGTCGGTAAAACCGGCAGTCTAAATGGTTTTTTCTTCAAATGTTACCTATTTCCTATTAATGGATTCAGAATGACATTTTGGAGTGTCGATGCGACCTAGTCCCACTTCAGCTCAATAAATTTTCAACATAATGGACTTGATAATCTATTTTGCCGGATGCAAATTTAAAAAAAATGGGAAGAAAAATTAAACCGTTATATATTGATCATTTTATTCTCCATTATATATAATTAATCGTTGCCTAGTATTTTAGTTTTCAGAAGTTGTATACCAGACAACCACATTAAAAAGGCCAGTAAAACCTCAGCTATTACAATCGACAGTTGACATAATTTATTCTGAGCTTATCTTTATATCCGCGGTTAGGACGAGCGACTGAGTTTCCTTTTATAGTTGAGGAAACGAAAACAATACAGACCATGTACCTGGCAGGAGTCAGGCTGGCAATCAATTTATCGACTTATAGAAGGCGAACGAACGCCCCATATCTCAACCTTTGCTACTCTTTACAACCTTGGGGAGATTCTTGTAGTGATGATGCCAATTTTCTTGCCCCCATATCTCTACCTTCGCTGCTCTTTACAACCTTGGGGAGATTCTATCACTGATGATGCCAAATGCCGTAAGCCATCGGTTCTGTTCCTTGATATTACCGTATCCAGTAATTTTGAAATTGCCCCATGTTTTGTGCATGTTTGCTGCATTTTTTTGTTCACCCTTCAAACGGGCAGCCCGAGGAAATATGGAACGTAGTGCACCTCTCTGTCTTCCAAAAGTTTATCTCACCGTTGCCAATTTTAGTGTCGTTATTTCGATTTAATTTAAATTGTCAGGAATTTCGGGGGTGAGGGCTAAAATGGTGACAAAGCTTCTGTTGATCGGCTTAATTACATATCTACCAGCGGCTCGTAGAAATCATAAGTTATTAAGGAACACTTTAAATTCTTACTGAGACGGAGTGAGCATACAAATTAATAATAATTATTTTTCTACGTTTGAGATTCATGACTCACGTTGACCGTATATTATATTTCTACCTTTGATCTTACAGCGAGAATGGTTATTAGCGTAGATGGTACGTACGAGTATATTAAAATCTATTACACAAACCACCCTTTTATTGGATATTTTCAAGAATATGGGTTTTGTGACAATCCTTATCTTAAACTACAGGAACTTAGTGTGTGGAGCTTGTGTGTGAAGAATGATCTCTTGATCCATTTCTCATACAAACAATTATTGTTATTACTGGATATAACAAAGCATAATGCATTTTGCAAAATAAATGTTATCCGGAGATCTTTAAATAATGGTCGTCATTTTTCTTCAAGGAATTCAAGGTATGAAGAAATTTAAATTATCGATAAATGTCGTTTCTCAAGACATTTCTCTATCCCGTTTCATTTCGCCTCACTTACCTAAATGATCTCTCCTTCTCACTTTGGAGGGTCATCGCTATGGAGCATTACGTCAATTGCAGAGCCGAGCAGGATAGTTGTGGGTAGGATGTATCTGCGAGGTGTTTTAGTGCCGTCAAGACGTTGCTCCTCCACCTATTTGGCTCATATCCAGATCCAAAGCCGATTATTAGCCCGCCAGATAAAAGTAGCCACATGTTCGGTACGAGGGAATGAGTCAAGTAACCTCACAATGTGAAACGTCACGTCTTTTTGAATGTTTTTGCCACGAGCGTACCCTCGCGTGGAGCGGGAGGAACTGCTTTGACACAACCAGTATTAAATTTCACGCTCGTCGCCTGCGTCAGTCTGTTTCAATATCAACAGTAATTTTAGGGCTTTTCCGAGTTTACCGTTTAACCTGACCAATATGCGGAAGCCCTCAATGAAATCCAATACCCTTTTCGTTGATGATTTACCACTGAAACAGTGTTATAATCGAGATCGGGTATCATTAGTTGTTCTACCCGATTCTGTTTGGTTTGTTTTCGTCCGATTCCCATTACACTTCCTCCTTCCATTCGAAAATGTCATTTCAAACGCTGGAAATCATTACACAAGGATCCGTACTTCCAGTATTACACAGAGAACTTGTCATTAATTTTTACCGTACGTGCCTAGCAGGTTCGTTTAATGAGGACCCACGTAAACTAATGGGGGGGTTAATGTGTGCGAGCATTTCATCCGCATGACAAAGTGAAGTTCATATCAGAGAAATCATCCATTGCAGCAAACCAAACCCGATCATGTGCGCACAGGTTCGGAAATAAAAGATGCCCTGTTGTTGCTCTCCGGAACATCGTTTTCGATGGCCCAAACCCTCGGAGTACGGACGACTGGGTTACTGAATAATTTTGTACGAAAATTATATTAAATTAGGAATTTTACGTATAAATATTATGGGGAAACTAAATCCTCGTGTTTTTGCGGGTTCTCTACGTTTCTAAACTGAACAATACATTTAAATGCTAAGTTAAGCATGCTTAACTTGATGCTGTTAAGTTAACTAAGGGTATATAGTTATTTACTTCGTTGAATCAAACATTTACCATAGCGCTGTAGACGTGCTACTCTCCTCCAAGTTTGAGCAAAACTGATCAAATAAGCAATGATGCGTGGTAGAAACATTTGTGCATGTGAAAAATCTACTAAAGGAGAGGGGCGATGAAGTTCATTGGGAGCCATCTACGGCTTGAACACCTGAAAATGCCATTGAAATCGGATGAAAACTGTCGAAGTAAGGTAGATATGTACATAAGAGTGAACTTGAGAAAATGTGTCTGAAATGATTTCACTTTTGTGATTGTGCAGACGGATTTGTTGATTCATGAGCAATAAAACTCATAGGGTGCCTGTCCTTTCTACCTTGCAGCTAATATCTAATTTAGCTTAAAAATTAGCTGTTACTCAATACCAATACTAGTTTATTTGTATGTAAAGCAAAATAGCTAGAAGCTAATTCATCTACATATTAGCTATAAAGTTAGTTAGCTCTATAAACAAGATAGCTATTGTCCAACGCTGTCACCTGGCTTTTATGGAAGGAAGTAATTAGGGGTTATAATGGCGCCACTATGTGGTTTTGAATGTTGACAACTCTGAGAACTAACAAAGGACGCCCGACATTGGACGCACTCTTCTAGCACTTAGTTTTCCTCATTCGTTAACGTGACCGTGGACATGACAAGATGACACCTCGAGAATGACATACTGATAAATGATTGCATGATTACTAACTGTTATGGTCCATCCCTCTACTACGTCTTATTTATAGTTTGAAAATAAGTTATTCAATTAAAGACAAATCAAAACTGAAGATAAATTCGTTCCATAACGGGTTGGGCAAAACAGTAACTCAAGGTGAAGCTTAGGATGTCAAAAACCAGCGAATCATGATAAACGTCAATTAACGTTCGAATTTAAATGGTGCCCGTGCAAAAGCACACAAAAGTGACAAAATAATGCTTGATGAATGAGAATACGCTCAAACTAAAATTATTCTAAGTGGAGTTTCTTCTCAAGATTTCGGCGTTCCATAACGGGTTGGGCAAAACAGTAACTCAAGGTGAAGCGTAGAATGTCAAAAAGCGAATCAGGCATTGACAAAATAATGCTTGATGTATGAGACGTTTAGACATGGGCTATCAATGGGATAGTACCATTTACAACCTAAACCGTACAATCCTTGAAATTTCATCCAAATCGGACGAAGTGTCATTTGTTACAAGGAGTACCCTGGCTACTAATTTTAGGAACACGATGAAACTTATTTGCAGACATGAAGTCGTCATTTTCAAACTTAACGAATTTGCTGTATTGCAGTAATTTTTATACCCAATGGAAACTACTAATATCTGACACATTAATTTTATTGAGCAGATCATCCCCAGGGCACATTCCTACAAAATGTCTTCAACATAGACACTGAATGCTGCAGAAGTAATCATTTTTAGGGGAATTCCCCATTCGAGTGTGCACCAAATCATTGATCAGCTACGAATGAAACTAGTGTGTTTAAATTTATCAATATCATGATTAAATCGCTCTGGTCTAACCCGCACATTCTTTCAAAATTTCATCGAAATCGAATTTTCCCTGTACATAAGCTTGTTACAAGAATTCATGGATAAGCGGACCAATCTAGAACGAGTAAAATGCGAAGAGGGATTTAGCTTTTTGTTCCATCTCCCGAATTTTATAACAATGTTATCGCTACCGATGGATAGGCGCGGAATCAAAATTTGTTGGAATGTTTAGGACCCAGGTCAGAGGTGTTTAGGACCAGGATCCATCTGGCTGTAGGATTTAACGGTCCTTGAATTGTGTTCTTATCGTACACTGGTGTGATAAGTATAAAATATCTTACGTACACATTATTTCTGTGACGATGCTTATTTCAAAGTACAGGGAAGCCCGTATCGAGGCAAGCCAACTGCTTGCACTGAACACGGGCTTGCTCCGAGTCACGTGCCGCATGTAGCGACCAGCCGGGATTTTTGCTTGGGTGGAGGCAGCTAGGTCATTGTTTGGCAAGAAAAAAAAATCTTGAGCAACACAAGCTACGTAAACTCTTTTTGCGACCAGATTTGCAAATTAGTGCCTAGGGTTCTACCAATCATAAAAATCTGGACTATATTTCCATAAAAGGTCCTGAATGGAAGGCATTGAATTCAACAACTTTGGATGCCATGAGTATAAGTAACTCGTCGTCATCTCATCAGAAAGTTGGTCCGTCCATTTATTATGAAAACACCTACTAATAACTAACTGACCCTGCTTCCTTCTTACTAGTCACGACTCAAAACTGGGTTTTCGTTATTCCCGCTTCGGATAGAAGTTTCAGAAATGAAAATTTCACGAATTAGTGTTGTATCCTTGAGGTGCTTTTACCAAAAATGTTCTTCAACTAAGAAATAGGAATGTTATCATTGTTTATGGAAGGAGTTGGTGAGCCTCTAGTGCAAACTGTTGTGATATTAGGTACGTGCTGGAATCATGGTATTATTGACTAGCACGTGTCTCAAGCATCAATCTTGTCACGTTTTCTTTATGAATTCTGTTGAGTAACGTGAATGTCGTGCAAGGTGTTGAATTCAGGGCGCTGGTATTTTGTTGTGCTCAAGTTCAACGGTATGAAATCCCAAAACTTCTATCTCATTAAGTAAAGTTTCAGTTCTCTGAATTGAGTAGGATCATCTATTTTTCTGTTCAACATCTTTTCCTACCAAAAAAGGACCTTTTGGAAGGAAAAACAGACATTAATGTGTATGAATGTAGATTGGTGAACAGTGACAACACCGTCCTTAAAACTATACGGTTCTATCAACTGATGTGATTCTGATGAACCGTGCCATCCCCCTAGTACAATGTAATACTACCGACAGTATTTCACAATTTTGTTTGAAATTTGTGACTAGCTGTCATAAAAACAGTAAAATTTACGTTTTTCTCAATTCTACTGTTATTTTATTATTACTTGCATTTTAGTGAAAAGCAATTACTTATTTGCGACCATTCTTAAATCCCGAGTTGCATTTTTTTCTCTCTTACAGTACGATAATGCATCATAACAGCTGTCGGCATTCTCAGGGCCCTCCCAGGGTTGGAGGGAGCTAATCTAGAATCCGGAGTTATTCCTTAAAACAGTAGTGAGATTACCTACTGGATTAGTTCGTGATCCTACTGGTAGAACGGGCCTTTGAAGTTGATTATTCAATTCTGAAACGGATAATATCAATGGTTCAATGTAGACAGTTTTACAAGAATCCAGTTGTACAACTACGTGGACAGTTCAAAATGCAGGTACAATTATTTCATTAATCCAGCAATTGACAACTGTCTTGGAACAACGCGAAAGTGAAAGATTATTTCGACAGTCATCAACTATATTGAATTAACCCAAAAGTACAATTGTCTGTATTTGTTGACAGCTTAATTACGTCTGTGGTGAAATAATGCATGAGTATTTAAGCCATCCCTCATTTGACATCTATGATGCAATAACCCATTAATACAACTACTATCTATATAGCTGAATACAGTTGCGTATCCCTGCATCATTTCATACTAGATGTTTGCGCACAGTTGAAAACATTGGTATGTTAATCCAATCATAGAACTAGTGTGGATCAACCCCGTTTTGCGGGAAAAGTAGAGTTGAATTTCCAGTTTATCTGTGTGTACATTGTGATAACTTTGTTATGACTATGGTGCTACCATGGTTGAGGGGTAACTGTGTGCTTATTGTGCTGGTATTAGCTCAGAAAGGACTCAAAGGAGAATGGAGAAACCCGTACTCCAAGTTCATTGACCAGAAGGACAATCTGACCTGGTGACGCTTCCATAACTATTCCCGGCTCCCCACCCCTGGTCTTCCTTCTACCCCCTTCCCCTCATACCATTCTTTTCGTTCCCTCTCATTGTCTCTTCGTCGGCTGGCGGCTGCTTCGGACTGCGCGGTCGCTCTTTCATCGTTTCCAAGCCGAAACGCCCCAGCCGACCTCCGAGTAGATCCGTGCCGTTACCTCACAGCTCTGAACCGGCCCGAGGCGGCCATGGCGGATCGCTTGCGTGGGGTGACCTCAAAAGGAACATCACCTTATCAACGGCGACCCTGATATTGAGTTTTGTGGAAAACAACATCGCAGCTCACATATCACACGGTTATCGCTGTTTTGCTTTCCATCATTCGTGTTTGGAAACCTCCGCGAAAACGGGGTGAGAATATCTGGTCCTAAATCGGACGAGACAGGTCAGGCACTGTGCCTTATCTATCTTGATAGCGGGGCCCCATCTCAATGTACCTTCCTCATCGGAGAATATGATTAATTAGTGGAAACATCCTATAATTTCTGCCGGAAACAGCTTTGAGTAATCGAATAGTTCAATGACTAAAACTACTGATAAATTACTGATAGCAGTTATCAACCTTCTATATTACACTACTAATGATGGTAGTTATATACCTATATATTACTAGTTATCACCTATTGGGAGAGGTAGTTATAATTATGTAGTATAATAAAACTATATCTTCGCTTTTTACTCTGTTCGCGCGTCTTAAGTCCTATTGTGTCGGGAAATTACTCGTCACGACGACGTGGACCTTCCTCATTTCACGCTTTAAACTGGCAGACTGAGCACATTCTATGTCTCTCTTCGCACATTAAGATATTGACGAATGATGAACTCCAATGCACATCATCAAGCTCACTGAAGTTTTTGATTGGAAGGTATCAGTTTCCAACAGTTGAAATTTCTACGCATTGAAAAAATTTCTATAAAAGAAAAGACAAAGCTGGAACGAAAGGACTTGGGTGTTCCATTTTTTGTTTTGGGGTCGAGAATCCATCATGAGATACACACGAAACTAAATTCTTTCAGGTTGCTGTAAAATGCAGAAATCGTGTGACAAGCAGTGACAAATTCCTTTTTAAAGTGTCTGCCATCGCCCCTTTATTTCATAATGCGGGTGCAGGACTGTGATCTTGGCTTCCCGAATTGACCTCCCTGAGTGTAAAAATTCCGTAATTGCCTGGATTAAGAAATTCGTAAGTAAACTCGCTGTCAGAAAAACAAAGGATTCTGGCCTCTAGCGCTTGAGTTCGTTGATGTGACTACATTCATCACCCCATGGTCTCTAATTGTGAACATTACCGTGGCCTTCAAGTAAACGCAAGCTTCCTCCGGGAATTGACAGCGTCAAACATAAATGTTGAGAGAGGATTTCGTAGGCTTTCATTTAGTTAGCAACTACACCAGTGTTATTGCTCAAGTATCTGAGTGCATTTCAAAGGAAAAGTGAACTGGTATTAGTTCAAAAATGTTGAGTATTCAAATACGAAGTTTTTCACGGAAATCCGTTTTAAAACTTGGCTTATACATTTTTGTCAAACATATGAAATATAGATGGGTATATGATCTGGAAATTCATTTATGAGCTAGGAATCGAAGTAAAGAGTTCTGTCATTTGTCAAAAATCATGTGGGCAAGGACAGCTAACACTTCTATTAAAACTTGACACCAATTACCTCCTACTCCAAATAGCATTTAAAAATTTTGTTCTTAGCACGTACTGTCATTTAAGAGGTTTGGTTATCACAAAAATTTGAGCGTTGGATGTTGTTGTTGAGATAACAGTGGTGTACTCGTGCGGAGCTATTGGTATATCTCTGTATAACTAGAGATGGGATTTTACCCGGTAAAAACCTGAGTTCGGGAAAATACCTGGGATAATACCAAGGAAAATACTCGATTGGATAAATATTCGGGTAGTTTTAAATTAGCTTCCCGAACTATTTTTGCAGTTATAGATTTCTAGATAACGATTTAACGTTTGACTCATCAACTTGTTCTGAAACAGTGCAGCGCATACCGAGCCTTTGAAGCTGTCAATAGCTCCTTATGCGGGCTCCGGGGCACTTCTTTTGTCAACTTCCAGCGTCGCCTTGCCAACAGGTTGTTGGCAACAACAAAGCGCGCAAACGATTTTAACAATGAAGGTATTGTTTACATGGGATCTGATCATAAGAATATAAAAATTAATAAAAGGTGAGGCATTTACTGTAAAAAACGAAAATACCCATAACTTGGCGTTTTCCCCACATAAATACCGGGTTCTTAACCATTTAGGAAAATGACCGGGTTTTTACATTTTGGGTATTTACCCTTCGCCCATCTCTAGGTATAACAGAACAACTATACCATGTATCTAAATACCATGTATCTTCTGTTATTAAATGGTGAAATCGATTTCACTATCTGTAATTATCACTCCAATATATGAAGAAGAAATGTAAGTCATGTGTGGGCTGGCCAAGTTATCAGAAGCTTCTAGAACCTTACATAAACGTTAAGAATCACTTCTGTTGTCTACTTGCTCTTAGTTCTAAAGTACAGTCTTGGGGAAACTAAACTCATGTTTTCACAACATTCGTGCCTCCATTCTTAAACTTGCAACTTGCAAGATTTTTTGCAAGCTTTTATCATCACTCGTTTGTCTTCAGTTCTGTTGGTAGTATAGTATATGCACTGATGTAAGACGTGCAAAACTACAGCCATTGAAATTAGGGAATACGATTTTCTTTACAAACCCCTTGGGATAAATTTGGGATGGAAGGCATTTACGAGATGGAACATTTTCAATGCAATTTCTAATATGATGGTATAGATGATATCTTCTCCATTATATCCTCGTGGTATATGTGTAATATTGAATGAATCAACGAGCTTTAAACTATAAATTGAGTGATTGCTTATACCACCAACCAAGATGGCTATAGCGGTTGGTGTGAGTACCGAAGGGATGATAGGATAGCCGAGATGTCCCTTCCAACTGCTGAGGCGATAAGCCTGCAAAAGATGATGGGGTGAGTGCTCACAATTGGTATGGCAGGGATAAATAGTAATTTCTAAGAGGTAATATTTTAAGCGTAAAACCCATTTTGCCTATGGGGCAGTGCGAAGGAATGGGCGTCAGGAGTAAATATTAGACCGATTGGTTCGTAACCAGGCTCTGGTAACATATAACGAGGAGACGACGTTCAGATGTTTATTTCTCAGTAGGAAACGGGAAGGGAAAACTATCCACATGTTCATGACAGTAGCTTCGTTGGTAAAACATCGTATTTTGCAGATTTTGTACAAATAAGACGAATTATACCACACAATGGTACAATCAATTGATGTTATTTGCCAGTAAATCCCGATAATCGAAAATTAACCTGACATTTTTATGTTCTGATCCTCCTCACTCTCGAACCGCGTAAGGAAGTTACTGTGGAAAGTATAGCCAACATACCCCCTCTTATAAATAGAACCGCGTGAGCTGCCTATGGCTTCTTCAGAAATAGTTGGCCCCCATATCTTTGACGTTTCTCTCGCCGATCCTCATGCCAAATATTCCATTGCAGTTCCTGTTTTTAGAGGATTTTACATTTACGTTATTTCGTTATCGACTGAGATGTGTTCTAATAACTAAACATGTAGACATTATAAGTCACTCATCATTATATCATCACCAAATCATTATAGAAGCGAGACCGAATTCGGACGAATGTTTCAGAACCAAAATCGTAGTGTTTCTGTTTAATTATTCTAAAATTGGAACTCTTTGTTTGCAAAGAAATTGTTGATTGTAAATTTTATGGAAGATGAAGATTCTCGAAATAATTTTCTATTTAGGAACACATTCTTGGATTCCCTGAATTTTTCTTTCTCTTTTTTTTTTCTTAGATTGTTTAAAGCATATTTCATTACAGTTTAAGTGGCGAATTTCTGCAAAATTGTCTTCATACATATTTTAATGTTTTTTCATAGTAATGTAGTGCATATAAGTAAATAAGTATACACTTAGGAAGAACGTTTAAAATCTAGGAATCGTTCCAGATTTCGTGGAAACAGATTTTCACAAAGAAAGTTATCATGAAAAATTTGTTGAAACCCAGTTTCCCTGTGAAAATTTGCTTAAGAAAAATTGTTTTTCTTCTAAAATTATCACAAGGTTTTGCTGTGGTGGTTAATTCGGAAGCAATTACGTTTCCCTTGGAAACGCGCTATAAAAATGATGATGATATGCATTATTGCAGAGGGTTTCACTCATTACCTAGAATTAGTCGTTTTCTGCGAATAATCGGATCGGTATGAGTTCATGTTGGTTGCATTTTTCCTCGTATCGACATTATTATTTAAGGGATGTTCAAAACTCTGGAATCGCTTTGGGCTCTCGTGACGTAGCGGTTGAAGACTGAGTCATTGTACCTACAGTCATTGCTAGTGCTCTCCCGTCCCTTTTGGACGTCACTAAATACGTGAGTCACCTCTCTTCTCTAGCTGGGATCCAACCTTGGGCTCCACTTAATAATAATTTTATTTGACCGCGATCGACCTGTTACGTCAGGTTTTCTTGGTTTGTCGGATGTCATTGAACGAGACCGGCCGATTTCCAGATTAGACGCCACTTCAGAATTGTCCGTATTTACTTAAGGAAATCGCATAATCTTGTGAAACATTCGAACGTACAGCATTTGAAACATACAAAAAAATTGGGGAAAAATTACTAGTTTCTTCCTTCCAGTCGTGAAGCATCTCCTTATGACGGACTTTTCAAAATGTTTTGCTTTATATTTTGGTTAAATTATTTGAAATGCTGATATTTTATGTTCACTCACAAGAATGGACAACTATAATATTTCTGACATCAGTCAGTTTTGATTGCTTTTTCAACAAATTTTCATGAATTTAGTAAAGTTTTCAGGAACATTTTGAGCAAACAATCCTGAATGTCTCGAGTGATTTTGGAATTTTTCCAACTATCCTGCTTAATATTATAAATGTAACAATACGTTCAGCAGTTTTAACAAATTTCCTTAGCAAATAGAGCTATTTCAAAGTTTCTAAAGTTTATAAAATAAAAATTAAAAAAAATTCTTGGTGGTGAATCTCCTTAGGATTGAAAAAGGAACTCAATTCTTGCGCTGGTTCGTTGGGCTAGACGTTGCACAGTGAATTGGTCATATTTCAAAAAATGTTATTAAAAAATCTCTGAAAAGTTCCAGTCATGCAGCATGATCGTATGAGCAAATTTTCCTAATTATCGCACTACATTTACATGAAATTAAGTTGGAATATGAGAGCTTTTTGTGCAAAAAATGGTCAACTTTCAATGATATTGGGGAAAAACTTGTTCTAAATGTTATTATTCCATTATTATTATTCTATTCAAATTCGATTTTGAAATTTTAGAAGTTCTTGGGTTTTTATCGATTTTTAGAACATTTTAATTCAAGTAAGAACGTAAGTTCGAGCTTCAATTTTTGAATGGTCTGCTTGAGGGTCGTTAAACTTTTTTGAGTCATATTCTTCTAAAAAATATAGCTTTTTTAAAAACCTAACGTTTTTTGAAACAGTGTTTGTTCATTTTTGTGATTTAAAAAAATAAGTTTTTTGAAATTAGACCAATTTAATGTCAAAAAATTTTGTCCGACGAACCCTTCTTTCGTATGAAATGCATGATTTTTTTGGTAAAAGAACGAAGTTTTTATCTCAATTCAATCGAGAGTCACCATCTGGAATGACACATTCTTATACATACTTAAAGAAAACCGTTAAAATCCAGGAATCATTTCAGAATGCTTCAAAACGAATTTCGATGAATTTTTCAATTTTTTTGAACATGTTTATTTAATCATTTTTTGGAACCATTGAAAGAGCTTCATTTTCCACAAAAATTCTCTAAGAAGGCTATTTAAATTGATATTTTTTAGCAAAATACTACTTGAAAAAGTTAATCAATAAAAAACTAGGGCATTTGAACTTTCTAAGCACAACACTGTACCAAAAATATACTTGAATTTCGTAACAATTGGATAAAGTCGATGAGAACAATAGGCAATAATTAATATCCACGAATTTATTCTTGAAATATTACTTAAGGAAAAGGTGATTTGTATACAATTTATAATTAACGTTATCTTCGTCCGCGGGATGCTTAAATTTCCGACACAATTTTAAATAAATGTGATATGCTAAATTTAGGTGAATCCGTTCATGCAATCATTCTGAATAAGTAGAACTTTTTTGGCATTTTCAATGATTTTTCTTCAAATTTTTTGACAGGTAACGAATTTATTGTTCTCGAAACTCATCATTTCTTTATTTGATTTGTTGGTGGTTATAGATATACATATATTTAAAAAAACGTTTTTAGCCGTTTTCATCTCAACCCGGTCATGCTTTACTTTGGAACTTGGCACGGCTTAAAGTCTTCAGTTAGATTATCGTAATTATTGTGAACATGGTTTTTTCGTTTATTTAATAATTTTGAGCTGCATCTCAACTAAAAGAGTGATTAGTGGCATTCAATGAGGCGTCAAAGGAGGCGCAATTCTTAGGGGAACCGCACGCTGCACGCAACGCCTTGCCACCTTCATTTCCACCGGCAGATTGGAGGTAAAGAAAAACTAAAAATTATGCTATTCCACGGAACAAGGTTTTGGGAATCACCACTCTGTGACCTCAACTATGGACACAAATTCCGAAAAAATAAAAAGTACCACCAAGACTACATGTTACATAGACTTCTATTTATATTACCGATATAATATCTGCAGTATTGCGAACTCAAATAGATGTGATGCATATAAATATATCGCGTGTAAGACATCTCAGTTCATAGAAGAGCCTTGTGGTTTTTTAGCCTTTAGTTCAGATTTTGTGGGGTTCTATTTCCGTCTTCCCTCGATTACAAACCAACGGGGTTTTCTCTGTTTATTCAGTGCAAATAATTGTGCATCAGAATTGAAGTTGCTCACTTCGAGATTCTTCGTTCAATTGAAAATTTCGTGTTAGTATATCGTTAAATATAATCAAATTTTGATAAATCTGGTTAGTAACCCAGGCGCCAGGTAAAGGCCGACAACGATCTGGCGACCTATGGAGGAAATGAAACCAACTTTCTTGTCGAGGGACCAATTTATTATCAAGCCTGTACCTGATGTGAATGCCGACAAATAACGTTACTGAATTGCGAATCTGTGTCCTGATTCAATTATACTCTAATCTGTTAGAGGTAGCGATTCCAGTTTGACGTAATAAGAAAGACCGTGCGTCATGCGAATCTCCGTGTCCCATCACCTTGAAACCTCATCAACTTTCGACCAATACAACGTACTTTATTCAAGGACGTTAGCTCCTGGTTCTAATGTCACAGTTCAATCTTTCTTAACGTTTTTGGGCTTTCGTCATTTAACAGAACCAGAAGGCAGAATACAGAAATGCTTGTGAGTTCCTTAAATCCAGACCGGTTCTTATTTTCCCCATAATTATACTGAGACCTTAAAAGTTTAAGTCGGATTAGTTATTCGTTTTACAGTAATGTGTTATTAAAAAACCGTTTCTAGGTGTTTTCATGTTGTAGCCTCTACGTAAATTTAAGTCTCATTCGAAAAGTTGCGTAAAGCCTAACATCGCGTATTTTAATTGAATAGACTCATTGTCAGGAAGTACCTTCGTTGTCATTCAGTGGTCCTACCCAAACCCTGCATTTGGGTATGTCTTTACATCATACCCAATCCATTCCTTGGATTAATCCTGAACATTTATTACCACTGCATGCCACTGAGTCAATACGGTCTCGCGATTAAAATTAAAAGAAATTTGTGTCAGATGTACAATATTCATCAAATTTATAGGCTTGGTATTTTGTTTGGGAAACAATTCTATTTCATCAAATTTAACGGACTCACAATAAAATTTAAATTAAATTTAATGGGTTTATTTACTTACTTTACTTTTTTGGTTCTCATGTTGAATCAGAATGTAGTCTCGTGTGAAAAACTGTATGTAGAGTTTGAAATTCTATACGTTTTTAGCTTCGAGTAATCCAATGGTAAGAAATTAATTCAGTGGTTATTTTGACTGAAGTCATAATAATTCAATGTACTTGTTTCATAAGTATTGGATGGGATACCACAATGATAGAAGTATAAGCGAAGGCGCTTCAACAAGAAAATTACGAAATGAGACCCCCCAATAATACGTGCGCCTATACCCCAAATAACTCATAAATTTCATATCGAATCAACTCAGTCCCGTTTCACAAAACCAGAGTGGAATTGAGTTTGGGAGTTGGGCGTTTGACCGAAACTAAGGTGTAGTTGTTGTGGCAAACGAAGTTACCTAGCTTGGTCGTGCGTAACCCCCGACTTCTCGATTTATTGATTCACCTGAGGGAACAGGTATTTCGCGATGCAACCTTGAATGGATCGCTAAATATTCTACCTCAGATTTTCGCTCCAACGAGAAAACTCCGTGAGATGAGTTTTTCCGCCGTCTATTTTTGTTCAACGCCCGCGTTTTTTCTCCTCTTTGTTAAATTATTGAGGCATCGCTTAACTTAATGGGCGTCACCGGAAGATCTTATTGAAAAAATGCCGTATTCTTGGACATTTTTTATTCCGTGACCATCGTCTGTGTGTGAAAATCATCTCATTGGTAATGTTGATGGTATTACTTAAAAAATATCGGTGAATGTACAACGTGAACCAAGTTCCCTTGCTATCACATGAACACGTTGTATGTTCTAATGCAGAGGACGAATCTAACTTTTACTTACATTCCTTACTTTTACTGAATCCTTTTCGACTTTTCAAGTTGGAAGCATTCAGATTAAACATTTTCAATCGCAAATCGGAGTTTTCCGTTATGACCGAGGCTTTTACTCGGTGTCGACGTGTTCGTAGATTATGTAATTCAGTGAGTGACGTGAGTGGAGTGCTTTCTATAGTTAACCATGACATAAAATCCTCCATTTTTGGGCGCAATTATACGGTTCTGTATTACGTATCTCTCCCAAACAGATTACTGGACTACAGGAGGACCTACAGGTTCCTTCGGAAAGAATAACGGAGGTCCCCATCGGTAGTCTCTGAAACAGTTTCTACATCACACTTTGGGATCAATTCTGAATAATTAGCATGTATAGTTTAGTTTTCTGTATAGTTTTCTGAAGAAATGCATCGTGATCGTGCAAAGTAGACTATTTTTTTCCGTTGGACTGAACATGGTAGTATTGCTCTCGAATTATGAATGACAGTAATGAACCTTACAGATTATCCCTGCTGGTTACTGTATCGTGCTTAAGAAACGAGACAGTTTTGTCTTTTTGGTTCTGTGGGTGACGTGGTTTATGTAATTTGGTTACAACTAATTCATCGTAATCGATTTTTTTGTGGTTATAGCGCGCGAGGGCAGTTAGAGTTGAAATATTTATGAGGGAATGCTTGGTTGTCGGTCATATTTGCTTGGGATTATCATTTATTCAATTGGGAATATGCTCTCGCAATCACCAAGCGTGTCATATAACACATTTGCAATTCACGGCTAAGGAAGTGAAGCGGTGTTGAATAATAGTACGAGTATTTACTCAGGTTCGGCAGGTTCTATTTCTTAGTACCGAATGTTGTGTGTGTAAAGGGTAGGACTCATAACGATTTTCCATTTATAAATCCTTAATTAAGGTTCAGCTACGCTTTCAGTAACAAACATGAAGGATTATAGAGACGTTATAGAGAAGCGAATTAGGAATCGGATTGAGATGTTTTAGTCTATCCTCTTAAAATGATACCGGAATACAATACCGGACCTGATCAAATGTTGATTACATGGTTTCATGTTAACGCTGTGCTCTGCAATTGCATTACGCTACATCTGAAGATATGTCGATTATGGAGAACATAGGTTTTGGAGCAGATATGAAACTCAAAATTTACGAACTGTATCCAAAAGTAAACGAAATTTACAAACTCTATAAATGTCCATAGTTATTCTGCTGTACTACTCGTGCATTAAACTTATTCGATTATATCATCAGTGAAATAAACTATGGCAACTACACCCCTTTAGCAACTGTTGTTGAATCGCAACACGTTTCACATGCCTACATATTGTGTATACGATTCCAGCTGATATCCACCCTCTTCCTCCCACCATTTAGGACGGGAAGGTTGTGATTATTAGCACCAATTCGCTTTAGTTCCAGCTCCGAAAACCCAACAATCTGAAGATATTAGGTTGTTATTTCTGTGTCTAGTATCCATTATTTTCCTATAATATTGAACATCATGAAGCAAGAGAACAGTTCAAATAATTCGCCCCAAAAATTTGTAGTGAAAATAAGTTTCAATGAAAAAGGAAAACACAGATTATTGGCCATCACTGGCTGACAACTCCATAATGTGTTAATGTGGCACATTAATAAGACAGCTATTATTCCCCGTTAATTTAAGCGTAACCAGTTACCAGTGAACTAAATATGCTCTTCAGAGGAAATTTAATAAATATTCGTGCTACACAACTGGTTATTTTTGAACTGTGAACATAGTTTCAAAGGGCAAACAAGCTGATCGTTGAAATTAAAATACGACCCTGAGGCAAAATAAAAAGGTAATTGTGGGTAATTGGCACAAAAAAAAAAGATTCTTTCAATCCCTTAAGGTCAGTGCGAAGGCAAACGACTTGGCAGCACTCGACTTTTATCAGCAGACGAGTTCATTCCACGCTCTCAGTTCCGTTGTATGGACTGTTTGTTAAAACGTTGCATCATCTCCCATGTCGTGATGTAACCCGCGAATTTTTCCTGCTCTATCGTTACACTGTTTTTGAATCGACGTCGCTTGAGTGTTTTACACAACAGATTGCCTTAATTCCTTTCGTCGAGAGTTCCTTGAAAACTCAGTGACGTCTAGATTCTTGATGTTTTTTTTCTCCTCAGAACCATCTTGTAAATCCGTGGAATGTTGTGATCAATGGCGTGACTTATTGAAGAAGCATTTGCTGCTCTGGAAGTAGACTGTAGAGAGATGATGTAGGGGCAAAACTATAGCTATTTGGGAGGAACAAGTGTGCTACTATTAGAAGTGTTAGCGGCTTCTTTTTGCCTGTAAAACCTTGAAACACTAAACTCTATTCCTCAAAGGGCCCATACACATTATTCATTCTCACCTGAAGGGAAACAGTGGCGTTTTTGTACAAATTACATACAACATATCCAAGTTGAAGCGAAAGCTGTTCGAGAGAAAAGCTGAAAATACCGCATAAAACAATGTTTTTCTTCTTCGATTTTACACCTGTTAGTTGTAAGTCAGAGCAGATTTTTGCTAATACTTTGAAGTATTCAAACCCAATCTCCGAAAGCAGAATTTTTGCATGTCGTTCTTCGTGTTGTGTACCCCATTCGCCTAAACTGTGATCCACTCGCTAAACCGTTTTACTGATGATTTGAAAACAAAGTTTTCCGCAAATAATACATATGAAGTACTGACCTACGTATGTTTGCTGAAATGATCTACATTAGGTAAGCATAATTTTCCAATACTACGAGTAAATCAGGTATATCTCATCTTATTTGGATCGAAATTCAAATATGTGGCGGGCAACATTTCCAACACTAAGCTGGAAATTTAGGGGAGTGGAGTATCTTGTTTTTTTAGTCATGTTCTAAATCTTGTTGTTGTTTTCTTAGGATTTTATAGTTACCTAGTGATCGTATCTGTGTCCCTTGTGATACAATGTGGCGATGGTTTGCTCGGCGGGATATTATCAGTATCATTAGTTGCCCCTACGATCAGCCGCTGGAGTTCATGAAAGCAGTTTCTCTAGCGACGGATAGTCAACTTAGAACCGTGCCTCTTTTGACACTTTTTACAGTGCTCCTTCAAGTTGTCACGGTGATGTGACTCGAATTACTTGAAAAATGATTATCCACATTCCGGAATCTTGTTTAGTAGTTATTATTTGTGGATATACATATATGTATTTAATCCATATGTTCCTACTCAGTGGTGGAACCTCTAGGATTTCATTGATGTTCCTGCTTTGCAGCTCAAAATATAAAAAGAGCAGAGATATCACTACATTGAAGTACTTGTAGTTAGTATTTATGTTACTGGTTGCCATTTTAATGAGCGTGAGAAATCAGCTTAAAGCTGTGGCCCTTCCTGTTGTGGAAACAGGTTCAAGGTGCTTTTTCCATTTCTGCGCTAACTTAATGCGAACTACAACTGTGAACTTGCTAATTTCACGAAGCTGTGTTTTGTTTAATATTGCCATTTCAGTATCGCTGATGGTCCTATTTGAACAATGGTGTTTTCAAGTTTTCGTTTCAGACCTTACTCCCGTTTTACCGTCATTATTGATTTGATTGTTTCGAAGCTCTGCTCACAAAGCGCCTCTTGACCGTTGTACAGCGCCTGATTATCGATATGTCATTCAACTGACTACCGTCCTGTTGTTGGTTCATTATTTTCAATTTGAACCTTTGTAATCGTTTAGCAAACATTTTGTGTACCCTCTCCCCCTCCCAAACTTTGTCCCTATATTTTTTAAGGTGCATACAATAAAAATCAGCAATGTCCGTCCGCCGAACGGCCCATAAAAGGAATAATACCCACCAGATTTCAAACAAGTTAAACCGAACGAAGCGTACTATGTGAACCGCCTGATACTCGAGTTTGATTTTCAAAGTAAGTAGTTTGATTTTGATCCCCCACTCGCCTGGTCACTCTTCCGGAAGGTTACCAATCTTTGTGAGTTCGTTTTTGTGTTCCTCATTTTGACTGTGTTTCAGAATTCCTCTAATTTTTTCCCTGCATATTGCTACAAGGAAAGTTAATCATACAAGAATAGATTAGTACGAGACTACTTATCTGATTATCAAAATCAGTATTTCCTCAGTTCCTTGGTAAATTGATGATTGAGTTCTCCTTCAATATGTTCAAGAATATAATCGAAGGTGGATATTTTCATTTTAGAGCGAGCAAAAAATACTGTCCCGTCCTTCCTGAATTGCGGGAAAAAATGGTGGTACTCTCCGTATTGTTCTCTCATTGAATAAATTGTGGAAACTGGCTTCTGCTTCGCCGAATTCTTTTTCGTAAAGTAATAAAACATTAGTGCATTATTTGAAAGATGACACTTGAAAATATCGCGAAAAACAGGAGATAAAGATAGAAAGATAGAAAAATATTTTATCTTAGCACAAATTAAAGTTAACTTGGCAATAATTCTTGTACTGTGGACACTATAGAGTATCTATAGGGCGCGCGCGCTCTGAGATCGCTCGAACGCAACGGTCGCTCATTCGCGCTCTTTGGTCGTCCACGCAGGACAAGGCGATATATTATTGATTTCAAAAATCCGTTACTCGCAAGTGGACTCCACTTGGGATCCAGTTGGCCCTAGCTTCTAGCCATTCCGATCGCTTCAACTGCATAAATGCTATGGTCCGAAAACTGGCAAAAAATGTGTTTTTCATAGTATTTATTGACTTAGACATGTGGAGCGTCATTTTTCAGTAATATTGGGCCGAAAATCGACTGGAATAACTTTCAAATCTCCCCAGGAATTCACCCACAACATAAAATCACAATTTTTGAAAATAAAAGTTACCCCACAAACTTCGTAATAACACGAACAACCACGCATTATTAAAAAAAAATAATAAAGCCATGTGTGTTGGCCGAGTTTCTTCCTATATATTTCTCAATTTGTTTGTTGTCTTAATTCCGTTTGCCGTTCATACATTGTACTTCTCCGACGAAGTACCCGTACGTTTGTCAAATGCCCCATCCTCCCCGTCGTCAGTATAAACTGAATTCAATATATCTGTCTGTCTGTTATAGAAAAAATAGCGCCAATTCAACCCATCTGAAATACTGGATTGTTGGATACGAAAGTACCAGTGGTTGTAAGGCTGTTCATAAGCCCTTCGTCCTTTGATAACGCTGTTCTTTGATATCATCCTTTAGCGGTTTGCCCGATAATTGATTATCTCGCTGACGCAGAGGCTGGTATTGATGTATTCAAAATGAATCATCATGATGTTAACTCCGCTTCTAGTTTTAGCTACAGCTATGAGGGCACATAGGGGACGTTGTCGCAATTACAGCTACACGAAGTTGACGAAATTATTTGATAGCTACTTGAGTGGAAACTATAGTATCTATGGCTTGTAGTAATAGTTACACCCGGTAGCTGTGAAAAATGTAGTTGCCGAGATCAACTACAACTGTTGTTGTCAATTGTTGCTACCCAGGATGTATTTTGCAAATTTTTGCAGCGTTTTTCTTACAAATTACTACGATTGGCGGAGAAAGATTTCAAGCTGTAACACAGGCTAAATGCATGTCGCATGGTAAGAAGTAGAGTTGAAGCGCTGACCGGTGTGGGAACCCCGTTTGATCATTTCCTGGGGACCTCGTGAGCGAGTTGAGTTGTCGTCCAGTCCGCGGGTGGAACAGCCCGTGTGGCGCGGCGGAGGCGCGGGGTACGCGTGGGAGCCGAGTTGTGACGTCACACCTCCTCCGTTCCCTCGCTCCACCTCACGTCCGGGTGGGTTTCATGACGTCAGAGAACCTTTCTCCCTCTCCCCTTCTTCCACAACCATCGACCACCCTCTTCTCCATCACACGTGACCCCCTCCCCCTAATTTTGCACCCCCTAGACCTTTTAAACCAACGAATGAAAATTAATTTTATTTTCTTTTCTCTCTCGAGAGATTAATGAATAGAAATTAAATAACCAGGGTCCAAATCTCGTGTCATTTCCAAAGAATATCTTTGGGTAATTTCTTGAAAATTGCATTATTCAGCCACAAATCGAAAAATGTAGCAGCCACCCTTTTTGGAGTTTCTTCTCTCCCTTTGGCTTCAGAAGTTGCTGAGGTCTGTAATTAAAAATATTCACATGAACATTTGATATAATATTACCTAAACGATGTAATGACCGTAGATGATCTAAGTGACTCGTGTCGATGTTGTGGAAATTCATTCAAATGGAGGAAATGGGAATGCAATTGTTGTCCATTTCCACGTAATAGAGTTAAAATATTAAGTTGATGTCAACGCCTAGGTCATTATTAGTAACTAGCTATATCGGTTATTGTTTGTTACTGAACATAAAATATCCAAGAAATCGATAAGGTACCTATTGCAACTCTTTGTATCGAGGAAATATACATGTTCATAACTAACTATCAATCTTCATTGACTTCGAGAATGAGCTGTAGGATTTGTTATTTCTTCACTATAGAACCAACCAGGGCAGAGAAATTATGAGTTCGGAATACAGCACTTTTTACATGTAAGCAAGTGCTCAGATTTAATAACATGGAGAAAAATTACTTTAGAATTGTTATACACAAATAATTATATTTCGAAATATTTCGAAGTTCATTATTGGTAATAATAGGATGGCAATGGACACTAGAACCTCTATCCCAAACTCTATCGCTTTCCCAAACTTACAGCCACTTCACGAAACAGCCTTGATTCCTTAACTGCGGTTTTATAAGTCCTGGACGGGCTTGGCATAGGTTTGAATATTCAACTTTGGTCACGTTTCTAGGTAACACACCGTTGCCAATGAACTCGACCTGTTGACAATGTCGGCTATCACAATTTCTTACACAGAAGTTGCACCTGTATGTCTTCACGCTACCTGTATGAATATGAGGAATAATATTAAATATGGTTATTAGGTCATTAGAAACAGAAATGAAAGACGGGAAAATAAATTTTCGAATTGGACTTTTCCAATGTTCGTGAAAAATGCTCATGAATGGAAAAACTGATTAGAAATTTATTGAAGAATAATACCATAGTTTGGAACTCTCAGTCATCTTGATATTTTCTATAACTCTTGAATCTGACCATGAAAGAATGAGGGACCATCATGCTTGACTCACATGTTGGATTAAACGGCATCGTTATCTCCCCAATTAGGTTCCTTCCAGCCGGTGAGTCATATGCACTGATCATGTTGTTGTTGCGCATGTAATTCCTGTGGTCAGTCCTCCGACAATGTCGAAATTTTCCACGATCCGCATTCGGGCGTTGTTTAGTTTGATGGTTGACCTGCGTGCAGTATATTCTCTTGTTAGAACGGTACCGACCGTGCTTTTCATAACGGCATGAGCGAAATATTTTCCTTTTACGTATCTTCTATCTTAATGAGTAGTTTTATCAGAGAGAAGGTGTCAATACACTTTTTCCCGCAGACACCCAATTCTACCACCAACTTTCACAGGGGGGCTCATGCTCGCAATTTGGTTAAAGGTCAGTCGATGCGTGTTCGTCGTGACTGACTACGAATCTCTTCATAAAACATTCAAGCTTTAAAAAGCCGTCGCGGGGGAAGCTGTAAAACCCCACCGACCGTTAAATCAATAAAATGAAACTCGCTTAGTCGAAGGGAGAGAGAGCGAGAGGGATAGAGCAAGGGAAACGGAAAAATAAAGATGGAAGAGATGTGACGATGAAGGGCTGTTGTATGGTGGGGGGTACGTGCCATTTTTTCCTGTGGCAGATGTCCGCGGTTATCAACTCCCGACTAGTGAGAGGGACCAAATGAATTGGACTGGAGGCACAATGGTGCCCTTGCCCCGCCAAGGTATCTAACTCTCCTCCGTGAATTGTCTGCCGAACGATACTACTTGTGTTGTGATTAGTTCGAACTTGGCCATCCAATTAGAACTACTAAAATGCTTCTTACTGCAGAATCTGCTTAACACTAGAGAGTTGACTGGCCGAACCAGTCTGTTGGAACAGGGAGATTCCTGTCAGAATCGAGAATGGTTATTTAAACATCGATAGTTTGTCTGCATGTCATTGAAATATGGTGGATATTGGGGAAATTCGTGTTGCGGAGTGGAATGATCGGTGTACATATCCAACGAAGTATATCAAATTCGAACCGATTGATTGAAACCTTGAAATCCTATTCGTAATGTTTGATGTGATTCTTATATGATTTTTCTATAGGAAAATAGCTACGTAAAAAATGCATATTGCGGTTCATAACATACTAACAAAGTTCATAAAATCTTGAAAAATACGTTTTTAAATAATTTGTATTGTTCTTGGATTGGAGCCTCTCTAAGTTCAAAAACTGAGCTGAAGAGAATCAAGTTTATTTCTTACCAACAGTAACTCGTGCGAGTTTCGTAAAAATAGTTAGAGTCATCAAGGGGAAAGTTGAAAAATGTAATGGTACCTTGTGATGGATATGGTTAGTTGGCCCCTTCCCGATTTTAGAATCTGTCGCCGTGGGAGATGAATCAGACGCCTGCAAGCGTCTGGGTCATCCTCTGAGCGTGGCGGAGCATAATAATGCATCCATCTACTCGGAAGGGGCAACTATACCATTCCATCACCTCACAACCTTGATTGTTCATTTTTAGAATCTTAAGAGCTGTTTTTGCATCAGTGTTTCACTCGTGTGGGTAGAAACCTCCAATCCTTCCAAAACGAAAATTTTCGCTAAACTTTTATGCTGTCGTTTGCCGTAAAAAATGCAATTTTCAGTTGAACAGTACATGGTATGTTGTAACCAATTAACCCAACCGTATAACCCTAATTACATCTATTCAACTTGATTCGTATGGCTATGAAAAACGGGTAGTAAAAAACTAGAACTCAAGCTGCAATAAACTTCTGGTAATAGTCCCATCGTCTAATCGTCTCAAAGTCGCATGAAACGAAAACAAGTGGTTCTTATAGATGTGCGAAACACTTACAATTTGTTACATTTATATATAGACCTCAGTCAAACTGACATTTTAAATGGTAAGTTTATGTCTAAAGTTTTGAATACCGGAAGTTATTCAATGTTTTTTCGTATTACCAACTTAACCTCAGAAAGAGGACATTGGACCACAAACAGGTAGGAGTTTTTTGTTTGTTTGTGGAAACCACTTCATTCACCGAACGCATATGAATGGCATAAGTGTCCACGGTTAGCTGCAACCTATCCAAATTTTTCTCGCATCTGCATGATATGACGTGCTTGGTAGTGATAAATGTTTTTTTCAAGGCCACTGAGGCCCTGGTGGGCCTTTTGTAGCTGGAGGAGGAGGTCGTTACCTCCAACTCCTTCCAGGCACATTTGTCTACCCGAAGTGAGCACCCTGCCGAACCAAGCAATATATGCCCAGTGCACAGCACTTGCACCCAAGCACTAACTGCTTGGTAATTACTGGGTAGGCATTGACATCCCGGTCTTTTGTGGGGACCTCCCCACCACGTTTTGGCGAATGAGAGGAGAGCCTTGACCTCTCCCGTTTTATTAATCCGAGGATCAACGGAAGCCTGATCTCAGGTCAGAAAACGCTATATTGCCAGCACAGGGCAGTGGCGGATCACATGACACGCAGTCTTATCCTCTGCCCCACAGAACCGGCAGTGGGTGGTGTCAGATTTGCCCATTTCGATGAGATGGTATCTAAGTGGACAGTGCCCCGTTAAGAGCCCTGTTACTGTACGGATCTCCTTTCTTCCTAGGCTAAGCAGCTCGTTAGCTCTCTTCCAGGAAAAATAAATAAATTGTTTTGCCTGCCTCTGCCCCTTAACACGGAGCCAGTAGGCAGTACTCTTCTTACTCTCCCATTTGGAAAGCCCTCCCCCGAAGAAAGCTCTCCGTAGTGCCCAGGAAGGGTTCTGAACCCACCAGGAGAGAAGCAGCACCTTTCCTAGCTCGTAAGTTGTCCGCTTTTTCGTTCCCCTCAACCCCTTGGTGCCCAGGGCACCACACCAATGTAACCTTATTGTTACTGGCAAGGGTCTTGAGGTTAGCCAACCACTCCTGCACCAGCCTTGAGGGAATTCTGAAAGAAGCCAGCGCCTGAAGGGCCGCTTGACTATCTGAAAGAATATAGATTGTTACTCCATTAACAGAGTCTGTCGGCACAAGAACTTATGACATTTACTTCTGCCTGGGGTCTCCCTTCAGACCATAGTGATCTACTGTGAATGTAGACCTTGAAGGGGGGATCAAAGTTCCGCAACTCCGGCATGTAGTCGGATACAGGGCTGACTCATCCACTGCCACCACCTCAAAGATGGCGTGGTGAGCACACCCAGATCCCCACTTAAGGAAGCCATTCCTCCACAACCTGACTCCCTGAAGAAACGTCACTCTCTGCAAGAAGATTTGCAGAGGTCCAAGAGGACCTCCATCGCCGTGGAAATCATGGATAAATGATTTCATGTTGATATTGTCAAACTCGGTGGCGAGTTGCCATGAACGCAAAATTAAACTCACCTTCAGTTTATTTCTCAACTACTTTTCCGTTGTACGGTACCCGTTTTGTTCGCTTGTCACATCTTCCAACATTAGTCTACTTGCTAATTGGTACCGACCATTTAACACATCAGTGAAATACGCTGTATCTGTGTTAGTTTCTTCCATGGAATCTACTTATCTTTAGAACGGATCTCAAACTTCGATAAAACGAAATATCTTCATAGTTTTGGTTTCGGTGAGTAGATGACAATACGATGGGCTTCATGTTTTCTGTGTCAAAAGGATTTTATTTTTTACTTGAATAAAGACTTGCCCTGAAGTATCTACTTACGAGAACACGGTCAGAATGAGTAATTGTTTTGGATGATTTGTCAATTTGTTGATGCTCTTTTGACTAGCAGCTGAAATCTGAATTTCAGAAAAACGTTATTTTTTGTAGGTTTGTATTTACATAGGTGTGTACATAATTTGAGATGAAAATTAGTTTTTTATCCTAGCTCTGGCATGGACTGTGAATTGGAATAAATCGATGAAATGCTAGTTTGATAAATTTCATTCCAACTCGTATGCCTGTGCGTTCAACACGCCGAATAGTCAAGGTCGGATTCGTGGAATTGGAGACCCAGAGTTTGCCGAGTGTACAAATACGTTAATTGCCTTTGCTCATCGCGTGTAATCGGTTTGTTAACTGTTTCATTGCAGATATAAACCTATGTTTGTATTCTTGATTTAATTATTACAAATTGAACGTAGTCAACGCTGGTAAATTTAATGATTCTTATTGTGTATGGATCCGATCTTTAGTTGTAGACATTGATCTTACAATTTACTGAGTAAAAATGTAATGGAATCTTCCTAATATGCATTTGGGTACTTGTCTCTTGGAAATCACTGTCCCAACTTCATGATATCAAAGTAGTTCCACCTTAAATATCACATTCGTTAACTCCCGATTCGGGATGGACTTGAAGAACGGCGTTGTTTTTGAGAGGCTAGTGAGAGTGTGCTTGATTTTCTACGTGCGTGTAATTCAGTCCAACTTTCAGGTTGTGGGGTCTTCTCTCTACAGTTTCAACGGTCTTGGAGTCTTTGTAGAAACATTGATTTCTCGCTTGGGAGTTGATCGTACATCAGATACACACGTTAACTATTTTAAAACGAATGGAAGCTTCAACCACGTATTCTGCTACTAAATTGCTACGAAAAGTGCCTCGCAGAATTTTTTATTTTCTCAAACGAATCTATCTTTTTTCACGTCGTTCGACTAAATAATCCCTGGACTCAATTTTGTCTTTACATAGGTACCTTCGATTCCAAATTTCTCCAGAAGTAGAAATCCAACGATGTGAGGTCTGAACTGCGTATATGTCCAACAAATATACAAATATGTGGCTCTTCATCTAAGCGGTCGAAGGTTGAACACGAAAAAAATCTTGAAATTTAAAAAAAGTCGGTTTTGTAATTGAGTAAAAAAAGAACGCTACGAAGCACATTTGCCCGCATATTATTTTCAGAATACGTTGGTGAAGTTTGCAGGGTGGAATGTGAGACCCCCACAGTAATGATGTAAATACAACATTTATTTATTAAAATGGCAAATATTTCATTCCCTTTCTTCCAATTTTTCGGTCTGTCATAATTATTAGATGACTAAGAGATCATTATTTCGTGATGTCCCATGAAAATGATAACCAACAATTGATTGAGGTTATGGTCTCGTTAGTGTATTTCCGGCGATAGCCATAAATACGTAACTAAATTGCTTGGAAGACAATGACAAGATGGCGATCCCGTTTCCGCTCATTTCTGCAGATGTCCGAGATCAAAGAAAACGCATGGTTTGTTATTTCAAGTCAGTATTGTCTTCTACTGAATGTTATTTTGCAATTTGCACCCAACTGATGAATGAGTTTTCCTGAGATTTCACGTATTTCAGTGTTTTTAATGATGATGCATGATGATATATATTATTTGTGTTCAAATTAAAAACAATTCAAAAATCACAAAAAAAGACAAAAACGTGCCAAAAAAAAACCTAAAATAATAATGATTGTATTTATTAGATAAAATGTGCTTTTAATTAATCTTACGTGAGGCGTCAGGTTGGAGAAACCACTAGTTGTTTAGACCGATAGGTCTAAATATATATTTATTGAGGCCACTCCCATTCATATTGCCCATTCGATCGGTAAGTGAATAGAAATCTGTCATATTTTGGATTCCAGCATATGGTTTTATGGTGCAGACTGGAATTAGCAATTTGGTGAATGCACCGGTCATCATGTACGTACTTCAACTCTTCATTCGTCGAGAAGGGACCTGTTGATATGTCTTTCCCATTTTTCCCTAACTCGGCTTCTTCATTGTCATGTTATTCGCTTTAGATACCGCTATCAACCACCTGTAACTTTGTCGCTCTCTTAGATTGCAAGATGTAATCGGAGCCCTCTGACTCAAGTAACAAATTGATGCTGAGATTGTTCTTCCGCTCTCTCGTATTAAGCTGAAATACCATTCATTCCTTCAATCATGTGATTTTTGATAAAACCGAGTTCATTTTTCGCTCGGTAAATCTCGTGAGACTTGCTTAATATAAATAAGGAATCGAAAGCGGCTGGAAATTATTCATGGGAGCACATGCCAGTTAATATTCCCATGATTTTGTTGACACAAATCTCAGTTTCTCCACATGTAACACTTATACAACTAATTTCACAGAAACATGCTGCCGTGTGTGCTGTAGTCGTTGAAACCTGGTGTTTATCTGTCGAATATAATCACATTTTTAATACGACGAGTATTCTATTCGTCTAAAAATGTCTGCCGGTGTTACATTAATTTTCGTTACGTTATTTAGTCATCGTAATTACACAATTTTATGAACTTCATTACAAATACCCGACTTGTAAATTATTACTTCCACCTCCCCAAATGAACTTATGAGATGCGAAAAAAAGAAAAAGAAGCTAAACCTCAGTCTTTCCTTGGGCAGAGATTAACAATATTTTAAGAGCTACCTAAACACTGACCGAGGGATATGAAGAAAAATAAAGCCCGTCGATTACTACGTAGACATAACATTGGGATAAGGATTATATTTTTCCTGCCCTGCGTGCTCATTTATGTAGTGGAGATCCCAGAGGTGTTTTTCGGCTCCGACCCTCTTGAGCTAACACATTTTTGAGACGAAATCATGGTCAGTGGAGGTAGTGAAAACAGAAATGATCACAGACGTGGAATTTAAGCATGGTATGGTTTTGAATCTGAGAGTCTTTGGATCCCTTCATCTCATTTCTAACGTTGAACAAATGACCACAATTTTGAATCTTTCGTTAATCTCTAAGAACGTTGATAGGACCCCCAAAAACATCTCTAATTCGCTATTTGTGTTGCAAGTGGCGAAAAAAACTCGGCGCTGGGCGCCTCGCCAGGGGTCAAGCCCCCTGGGCCCCGGATGCTTACGGCTTAGGGCCCGTGGCTGACATTCAAAAAACATGAAATTCAAAGGAACATGTTTTAGCCATGCTATTTTCGCTAATTTCTTATCATTCTGCTAGTTTCGTGTCTGCTTTTTCGGCTTTACCTATGTGACGGGTGTGCTCTAATATTACTGATCTCCGTGGTCTAATGAATAAAATATATCTATCTTAATATTGCTGTTAGACTGATTATGTAAATGAGGACTCGCAGCTCAGTTTCTCGTAGAACTATAAAGGAGTAAAGAGCTTATGATGACACATCACTAACTCCCATAAAAGGAAGAACAGTATAAGTTGTATAATATATGTATAATATCTCGCGTCACCCATCCCGCGTGCCCCTTCCGTGTTCCACATCCGCGTGACATTTTTCGGCAAGTTCGTCCAAGAACATGTTCCATGCTATAAAAAGAAATAAAGAGACATTGTTGAGCCGTATTCCTTTAAACAGTCGTGGTTGGCGATTTGTAACGTCCCTTTTTTTCCGCCGCCTGGTGACGTACTTACGATAAGAAAATGGCAAGTGTTCATTTCATGCGCGCTGGTATGAGCGGTGACGTGTGACGGCGACCAGACGGCTGGTAAACGTCATGATTATGACGCACAAGGCTACGAAATTTGAACTTGGTGATGATTACACTGGTAGATATATATGATTACACGTGAAGAAGTATGAACGGTTAAGTTCATTTAGCAACTAGATTCAAGAAAACTTCACTTTTCTATAAAGGTTCGAGAATGATTTTCGAAATGTGCTTTTGTGGTTAGCTAAACTTAATTCACATTTGCGACAGTTCGTGAATCTGCGTGTTTGATTTTTGTATGCTATAATTTAGTTTTATAAACGAACTACTCAGGAACAGAGTAGTTGTGCACTAACCCACCAGAATCAAGCATTTCTGGGGGTTAATGATTCGACGGAATTTATAATCGTCTTGAGTTCGTGCATGATGGATAACTACAATTAAGTTCAAATCCTAATGTTGAGTCGTGTAAAATGATGGTAACTGTTTTAACGAGTTGAGTTGAACTGAAACTGTAGGTATTTGGCGTCCTGGTTCTCAAGTTTGATGCGTTGATTTCTTCCAGGAACAATTTTCTGGGGTTATGTGTTTGCTTCAAATTGCCGACCTTTCCTGATAACGTGAGTCGAAATTCGCTGAAAATCCTTCGTGTTGCTCGGGTTCTGGATGGTGTTGGGCGGTTGAGCTCTGATACATCGGAGGGTGAGCTGCTCGTGGATTTCGCTCGGGGTGTCCGCGAGCGGGAGGCGCCAGGTTTGACAACGTCGCTTTCCACCCTCTCTTCTCTATTCCCCTCCCTTGTCAACCTTTAATAGTTGAGAGGAGGAAACAACCCCCGCCCGACACCCTCAGCCAACATATTAACTGCAATCTGCCCCGTTTTACCGAATTTTCGTACAACACCCAAAGGGAGGCATCATAGTGGTTTCTCAACCTGCAGTTAATTTATGCGGGAGCTATTGCCATTTTCCTGTCCATAACCGTTAAAATCATGAACGGCATTTCGAGGGCTTCATTGGGCCCTCAGGGTTATTATGGGTGCCATAGGTATTAAACGTTGTAACGAACTTGGATGCGTCTTCAACTTCTTCTCAGGTCATTTTGGATGAGAAAACCAAATGAAAATCAGGAAGAAAGTTGCGTGAAATCAGTTCAACAGAGAATTGTTGCGAGGTCACTTGCGAGATCATTTCTGACAGAATTTGAACACCATTTGAGACCCCCCCGCATATTTGATTAGTTCAAGGCTTCAGACTGGTTTCCCTGGTGATCGGTAGCTGAGGACATACGTCTACCAAGTCCACAACTATTTCATATTGGTCATTTGTTGTAATAAGTGGTATTACGCACTCTGTTCTTGCATATGAAGTAATATTATTTTTATATTACCTACCTTGTTTTTTAAACAACTTTTTCCATGATTAACAGATCCTTATTTGTAGACATTAATTTTTAGTTTGTTCTTGAGACTATTAGAGAAACTGAAGCGTGAAGAAATTGTTTCTGTAAGCTCGATTTTTTCAAACCAATTGCAGGAATACACCGACTGGCCTTCATTTGTCTTAGATGTTGATTTATCATGATCCCCTTACTCAAATTCCAAAGTTAATGAGATTTCTCCAGCAGCGGGTGATGGTGACAGCCTATTGAACGGCGCGATGTTTACCCCTCCTTCAAGACTCATCAATTGTGCGGGTTTTGCATAACCTGTAAAAAACCTACCTACTTCAAAACTGCAGTTTCTGAATGCCCATGTGTTAACTTTGTCATTTCTTAAAATACCAAGATACTAATACCTGTAGCCTCTGTTTCGTTGTTCAGTTTTTGTGCTCACACCTATTTAATCGATACCGTTGACTTGTTATTTCATTTAAAAAAATGTACTTATTCCTAAAAAATCTAACCAATTTCTTAACGGTATTTATGGTTGCTGAGTTATCGGCCGTTGGTATGTGTGGCATTGGTTGGGATTCTACCCAAGAGAAGATTTCTTGGGATGATGGCGCAGCCGCGGACCAAGACATCTGACAACTAAAAACTATAACTACCTCGTTATAGTTACATTATTATTATTATTAATTTATTCATTTTTTATTTTTGCCGAATTCCGGACCAATTATTACGGTTGGCCGGCTTCTTTAAAATCGCTTTACCGGAAGATATATTGTAGTGAAAATGCTTTATAGAAAGAATTTACCTCATAGAAGTTTCGTCATCTGTTTGTTATATTATGCATAGTGAAACACCTAATGTTTTGCTCTACATTTGGGAAGTGTATTGGTTGGCGATACAGCATTGCCGATGTATTACATTTTCTCTTATGTTTTAGCTACAAATTTTACTTAATCAACTTAGTTGAAACTTTTTTTTCTTCTCGTTCTTCGTCAAATCAAACACATGCATAATTTTGAAGACGTTAAAAGCTTTCCCTATTAGGTAATACCGGGCCCCACACTAAATTGAACAATGTTTGCTATGGGTGATGCTTTCATGTCAAAATAAGCATCGTCATGCAGTTTAGATTTCTATCTTATTTTCCCAGTTTATAATGTTCATCGTCATAAAAACACATGCTAAATACGTGTATGAGTGAATGAACATTTGTCGAGCGAGTGGATTAACGGGTTCTTGACCGGGATTTAAACAATAATGTGACTTAAGAATCTTCAATATTAATTTATAACCAATTTTATCTATACAGGGTTTTTTTTTCCTTGCAAGGATCTCAAATATTACACTGCTCAAAGCACACCAACTCCGTTTTTTCAACGGGACTCAGCATTTTTTGTTGCAGATCGAATTCTACGCTCGATATCATAATCATAGAAATGTGACCCCCTCATCTGATTGTGTTGGCTTCGCGTAACGCGTTCAGCAGGCTTACACAGTATCTAAGTCATCATCATTGCGTATACATCAATGCTAGCAAAAACAGAGTTTGAAACATCAATTTCGTTGTTTTTCACCGTTTATTCCGGTGGTACTTTTTTTTTTCATTTGACTAAATGCGAACGCTTTTCTGCTTGAATCAGATTTGAAAATTGATTGTCACGCTTTGGGTTTGTTCAATTTTGATGACCCGGAAACTTGGCGTCCTCTCTGAACGGGTTGCGCTCAGCCAACACAATCAGATGGGAGGTCGCATTTTCATGAACTTGAGCTTGGAATCCGATCTGCAAGGAAAACTGGTACTTCTCGTTAAAACAACGAAGTTGGTCTGAGTTGAGTACCAAGTGATCGTATTGGAGATCCTTGGCAAAAATATAGAATTTAAAAGAAAATTGCTTTTTAAATGGGGGTTGTTTGGTTGTTTTGAGGCTCCAGGGTAGTGATAGGAAATGTAACAGGATGGAGACAATTGATACAGGTAGAGGGAGATCTACTACAGAAGAGGAATGTAAAACGTAATCGAGGAAGAGAAAGTGGTTTGGATTTGTGGTTGATTAGGATCGTTCTGAATTGCGGGTGACTGATAACTGATAAATACTTCAAAGTTTCGTTGAGGTTAAAATTAAGCGTTGAAAATATACTACTCAAATAGACTAATAATAGCCTACTTATACCTCCATTATACGGCTTGATATATAGCTGTTGTACAGATTGCCATTGATGGAGTACACACAGTTAATTATTGTTCGGTAAGTGTTCGAAAATTACTGATAGGGCGCACATTATTGAGATTTATATAGCTTAAATTGCGCGTTAGTCACAAAGCAGTGATATTCCGAAGTTTTGGTTTCCTGGTGAAGATTGGGGACTCAATGAAAAGTGCGTTGAAAAACAGTTTTCTAAAACAATTAATTGGACTTACTAGAGTTCTGCTAATTGTCTTGCTGTTTTCATTTTTGTGTCCCACGAAAGGGAATCCCTCGAGCGTTTCCGAAATGCACTCAACCTACCGACTCGTAGCGGTTGGGGCGAGATATGAAAACTCGGGGTCGGTTCGTAGCGGCCTCGTTCAAGAAACCTGATCGTCCTTGAGTGGAGGAGTCAGCAGTCACCCGTCCTTGGCAAATCGTGTCCGTACCCGCCACAATTGACTACACTGACACTCACAAAATACGATAGTGAGCTAACTAGCAGAAATTCCTCTTCATTGTGTGATGTCCCTAGTATTTCTTCGGAATAGTGATTTCTTGCACCACAATGAGGAATTGACTCGGTTCACCTCTGGTTGCGGCATTGAGATACAGTTACAAACTTTCATTCGTTTTGTTCGTGGATCGTTTATTAAAATCATCCTTTATTTGGGGGGTGATTTAATTTTATAGCTAAAGAGAAACTTTAATGCATTTTAGTACTTTGAAATCGTGGCCTTAAAAGTAGGATTCTTTGCGGTTCTAGAACACTGTGCAAATTCTCTTGCTTCAACAATTTTCCTGGATTTTTTGTGTGTATTAACATATACTGACTGGTCTTTTAAAATAGTTTATACTTGCAATGAGTTGCTGCTCGGTTTTGAGATGCTAAATGTTGCTGCATCTGTCCATCATTTTATTGTTTGTGTTATGTTTATTGGCCTACCCTCCTCCCAAAAAATTTTTGTTTATATGATTCGAATCTTTTACTATTATTTTCAGCTTGTGAGTTTTAAATTAAGATATAAACATTGTTGAAAATCCGTGTTTTTAGTCAGTATGAAATTAACTTGTTATAAAATGGGTACAAATTATATATAAATCGACAGACACAACTTAGGTTTTCATGCATAGATTTCTATGAAATTTGGACTCATTTTTTCTAAAACTTTGTAAGCTTAATGATAACCGAATGTAATAATTTCTAATAATATTGACCGACAAGTTTCGGGAAGTGGGTTAGGCATTCACCCATCCGGTAATTCGTTAGTCCGCTAGAAGACTGAAGGTGAACCGTAGAAGCCTACCGACTTGTGCAAAAAAGGATTCCTGGTTTCCTAAGCCCAAACGAATATATGTAGATCTGGCTCCTGTTGGAAACGGACGTATGTCTGTGTGCCTGTCAATTGTATATCTGTGTAGTATGAGTAAATAGTTTCTTTCATTGTGTTTTTTTCTGGATAGAATCGTTTTCAAAACGAACTGAAACTATTTCAATTTTTATGTGCATCGTGAGTTGACTTCTCTCCCTGGATGGAACATAATACGATTCCTTTGGATGAAAAGAAAATTCCGCAACTTTATAATAAAATTTGATAGTAATGTCATCTAAGTTGATCTCTTGGCTTGTCTCTGTGCTGTTCTTTCTCTCGCGACATTTTAGTGTTGATCGTTGGAATTACAGTCATTCAACCTGTGCGCTTGTAAAGTATTTTTTAGGGTCATGCCGGATCGTTTCACGACAGTATAGGGCATCTGTTGTACAAAATCAATTTTTATAGTAGTTAATTGAGAATGCGCTGTTAAACAGCAATAACTACCTTGGAAGCGACCGGTGGGTTTCGATATTAACGCTCCCTCCAAAGATGGATTGTGTGTTTCATAACACCATAACTGTAGGGGGAGTCCTGGCAGAAGCCGGAGAACACATGAGATAAGGGCAACGCTGATGAGCTACACGGTGTTTATCCGATCCTCTGTGGATATTTACGAACTCGCTTGTAGTTCATTCGATAAACAAACGTGATCGATTTCCTCCGAATCATCGTGATGGTGGTCACTAAAAAATAAATAAGCTTTTCCGCTCAGAAAAAACTATCTATATATGTCGACTTCATCTTTCGGGCTGACCACGTGGTTGATCAAAGTTTCAGGGTGTCAATCGGCCGGGAAATGTCGGGCAAATATCGGTATTTTGAATCAGTCGAGAAATATCGGGAATATTACGTTAACCGACGTATTTTTGGCTGTAGTTCCGATCCAACTGTTCAATTATTGAAAAAATATAAAAATTACATTAATGCCGTAGTCCAATACGAACTGAATTCGTACTAGTGCTGATAGAAATTAAAAGATACGGAATGGTTTGTTAATATAGTTTTCTGTGTGTAGAACCGTTTTTTACTGCCCTGAAATATTTATGCAAGTTGCTCTTAGTACAGTTTGATTGATTAATTACGTATTCTTTTTGACATTAAAATACGCCAGAATTACGGATTCTGGTGAAGTATGAATTCTAGGGTTTTAAAAACGATATTTGTATTTCTGTGTGCGTTTTGTTCGTATATCGTGATTCCTGTACGAGAGCTATAAATATAGCTGATAAATCAACTGTAATGCACAGTTTTTTCTGATATGCAGCTTTTTCTAAATTCGTATTTGTTATCCTCGTTAATGTGAATCAATGTTGAATGCGTGGAAGGGGGTCCACTATCTGTGAAACCCTATCCATGAACTTTTCTTTCTTATGCGTTGAGTAAATTGACATAACGCAAACACATGAGATCATCGGACTGAGTTTCGCTCCACTCCTTCCTATCTTATTAGTCCTCCACTTCGACAATTTATCCACATAATTAGTTTCTTTCCTATTTGGTCAATCTCGTTTATGGATGTAGTTACGAAATGAAGCGCTGGGATCCTCATGCTATTTTATTGCAGTCGGATAGCCCGTTAGAGGGAGAGAGGCTCGGTCGTCAATGCAATAACCGTGTCCGTTCCGGCTGATATTCACTTGGCTAGCATTTCGCTACTCATCTCTTCTCTTATAATGCAGTTCGACCCGTACAACAAGAGTACAATTTGTAGAGGTACCGATGTAGTTTTGTAGCGAACACGAAACAACGGTCTAAAAAGAAAGTTTTATACCAAACCATTTATTTTATTCGTGGGCTGTCCCGATGAATGTGAGAGAGCTTGAACGCGTAGAGTGTAAACCCGTTAAATCTTTCATTTCTCTCAATAAAGTGACGATTCTTCCTATCTTTGTTACTGTCATAATTTATTTGGTCGTTGCAGCAACCTACAGATAGTTTAGAGTTGATTTCTCCTTCGAATGGTAATAGCTCAGACGTTACTTTTTATTAGATGAACGATCAAACCAATTAGACTATGATCTAATTCATCTTTGGTGAGTACCTTCCTTAAATTACTGAAAATGTGTCAGTTTAGAGGATGTATTTTTCGTCGGTGTTCCCACCTCATTTAACGTCAAGTATAATCTTATCTAATCCTAGGGCTAAACCGAAAGGGATCTTGAGGTTAATATAGATAATCCATGGGCTTTAAGGGAGCTGACTCCGACTTTTATATGGCGCAAATAGGAGCATCTGACCAATTGGAGTAACTCGTTCACATTCGATTTCGATGAACGAGGTGATACTCCGTTTTCTGATTTCCTTGGCTACAGGTTACCGTTGGCGACCTTAATACCTGTGACATTGATTACAATAAACCTTTATTATAATATACTTTTCCACTTGTCAAATATGATGTTCACCTGTTATCCATACTCTCAATAATCTTTCTGTCTAAGACTGACAATAAGTCGTGTTGAAACAAACATACACTGCCACCTTATAGGCATTGTATTATTTTTTTACGAGGGGTATACATTTTTTGTGAACATCAAGAATGTGTTTTCCATTTTTTCCGCGTATTCCAGTTACATTCCTGGAGTTTTTCTATCTAAACTAGTTAGTTTTGCCAGTGAACAAATATTTTTCGTACATTATAGGCATCCGGTAACAACGAATGTAGACCAGCCTTTGTCATATTTTTACTGCTTCTGTACTCTTATTCCCAAAAAATATTGATGCGTTAATTATAATGAAGGTTTTTGTGTTTCTTTTTATTTACAGTTGGGCAGTTTCCGAATCCGAGCTTCCAAGATATCAAGTAGCAACTAAGCTAAAACTTTGCTCCCCATCTTACGGTCCTTGACTAACGAGTTGTGTCGTGCATGAAATCACAGTGATGATGAAATCACAAAGTGATGTATGCAACTATCCAAGAACAATCGTTCTTCCGTATAGAACCCTTCGGACAATAGAGTTGATTCTGTAGTGGTATCAACTCTACTATGGATTGGTGAGTCTAACCAAATTCAATCAGGTATTATTTGCTCAAACTCCAAATGTAGTGTTGCAGTATACGAGCTGTTATTTTTGTGGTGCACTGGCGTTTTTTTCGTTTACATATATTTTCCTTTATTCTTCTCTAACTTCAATGACCCACTCCTCTTTCCCAAAGGGTATAAACAACCATGTTGACCGGCTTTCGGCTGTATTGATGTGAAATGAGACTCTCGCAGAGATTTTTTTTCTTTCATTTGATTGACTGAATAAATGTTTGGCAATGATTCTGTTTTTTCATCTCATTAAACTCATAAGGCGCATGTATATTTGTCTATTTATTACTGCTTGTTTGTTGGCATTTGAATGTTTGAGTTATTTATAGATTTCATGTAGGCTACCGAAAGCAGAATCTACAGATCTCGTGTAGATGGCTTAAATAAAGTACAGGTTTAGTTACCCTTCTCTCTTTCCAATCCTATTTCATTTCATCTGGAATTCCCTCATCTAGTAGACAGTTTCGCATTATTCGCAAATCATTCTTATGATTCTCATCTAGAACGTAGGGCTGCGACATGATGACTTCGGATAAAGGCGGTCGTTGCAGAGGCTCTAACAATAAATAGTATTATTCTTTAACCCAGCTGCAATAAATTTATTCAAGTTTTTCTCACCTTAATTAAAACCTCTTTACATTTCCTATTTTATTGAACCATGCAAGTCGTTTAGTTACTATCATTTTAGTTTTTCTTGAAATGTCCTGTAAGTCTAGGCAATTTTCATAGGAAAATTTGTTAATTTTTGTACCGTAAGAATTAGTCAAATTATGCCCTATACAATGTATGTAGTGTATCAGGTATGGAAAAAGTATTTATTAATACCTCACATAGTCACAAATTATCGTTCCTCTTCATTATGGCTTCAATTAGAACTCTTGCAGCATTTCAGTCCTTGCTATCAAGATGCTACGATTTAAAAGTCGATTCAGATCGTTTTCCATTCTTACATAGGTAATTGTTTCTTTAAAATTTGTTGAATCATGTTTTATTTGTTGTTACATAAACTATTAGAGCTATTCCTTTGACGATTTTCATTATTTCAAATTCTTCTCTTAGTTTTTCTACCATTGATATTTCAATTTCGATTATAATCCTGTCGTTTCGTTCATACTCCACATTTCTATGTGTACGTTCATGATGATGGAAATAAAAACAAGGGTATATTTTGGATTTTCTTGAATACCCCTTTCCATCCACTCTCATGTCACGTTGACAAGGTAGTTAACTGGAAAATGTTGGGTTCGCATTTGGCCCGCTTTTCCCTCTGCCAATGCGTCATGTGTCCTTAGTAGTCCTATCCCACACCGTAGTTGACTTTGTCTATTCCTACGTCGATTGCATTGTCAGTGGTAATGTTTATCGGTCTCGCTTTGATGTTGGTCCTTGATAAATCACAAATCAAATCAATAATTGTTTCGGAGATCCCATTCATCTCTGAAACAATACATGAGTTATGAAATGGGCGCTTTAAATAGTGTTGTTTGGAGTGCAATAGATACGTTGGGAGACCAATATATCTTATGCTACCAAAAACGTAGTGCTACCCCCAGAAAGAAGGGGGTTGAATTTTTTCAAGGACAGTGATCCTCTCTTAATGGCTTACCTTTTTTGTGATCTTTCCTCCCTTAGCACACTATAGTAACGTGTCTACGGCTAGACCTCCAGAGCTGTCGTCTAACGTACAGCGGTCTTCTCTAAAGATTGAAATTCACTTTTGGCTTTTTCGTTATGTACATTTACCAATTAGCAATTGTAGATACAGACACACAATAGTTTTCAAATTGACGATTAGATTCGAATAATTCCTCTTGTATTTGTCTTCAAGTATTTGCAGAAAAATGAATATTGGAGGTTATAGGTTTTGTATAAATGGTGCTGTTCCAGTTCCTGAAGCGGCGGTAAAACCAATGACGTATGTAATTGGATGGTAAAACATCTTAACCAACAAATAATACTGGTAAAATGAAATCATTTAATTATTATACGTCAATTAAATTTATCAAATCAAATTAATACGTCATATGGAAGGAAACACATCACTTTTTTCTCTCTATAATGAATCTGAAAAATAATCTCGACTATCAGGCCTGGAATTTGGTTGTGATCGCCAAGTACTTGGTTCGACGTATTAAAATAGTCACATTTTATTCTAGGTGAATCAACAGTGTTGATTCTTTGCGACTCTAACATGGAGAAGATAATCTTTCAAATTTTATCTGACCATCTGTAGATAAAATCCTGTTCATCTTATCTATACGTTCGAACGTCAATATTTAAGAAGAGCGTGTAAGTGAACCCAACTCCTACCGCGTCAGCACCTCGTAATCCGGCAAAATATAGCAAGGTCAGTACCACATTCACATTTCATTGCCACCTTTCCATCGTTCATCACACTGCCAGACTTGAAGAAATTCGTAAGATTTGGGTGGTAATGGATTCATTATAAAGAAACGCTTGAAAATTCGTCGTGATATATTACTAGTGTATCAGACACCGGAAGCACTAACGCTAGCCAGGCAGTTCTGTCCAAAATACGACAGTTGAATCTCGCAAATGAGAATAGGGTTTGTATTAATGGGAATGGCAATCAAAACATTAATTATGGTTTCTGCGTCAAAATATTTCCCCGATAGCCTCGCACAACTTGACGAATCGAATACATAATTAAAGGAACAAACTTGGAAGAGGTAACATTGGATCAAATTCTAACAATCTCAAAAACAGCATGAGATATTACATATGGGGTATAACATCATTCTGGAAGTCCCTTACGTCATGAATTGTCAGCCAATATGCACCTCTTTACTTATACTAGGAGTCAGTCCTGCGATAGAATGAAACCAATTTGGGATGGGCTTTAAGTGGATACAAATTGGGAAGCCTTCGTGTAATTTTTTGAAAAATGTATTTATATATATTTTTTTCGTAAGATGGATTCTTTTGTTTGCTTCTTGTGTATTCTACTTGTAGAATTTTATACCTTTAAAAGTAAATACATTTCAATGCATGATTTTGACATCAATCGCTAAATCTACAGCTTGTTTTCATCTGTTGCACTAACTCCCTGGTTAGGAAAGTATAATGTATCAAGATCGCTCGGAATTCTCAGGTCATCAACATTGAACGTATATCAACTATTAATTGAACCGAATCAGATTCAGATTGTTTGAATGAAATCCGCTAATTTATACAGGTTTTCATCACCGTTCATTTCATATTTGCTTAAAGTTTTTCGACTCTTAGAAGGCCAATACAACACTGATCACTTCTCCATAATTAAATGAGTAGGAATGCTTTGTCTATAACTCAGTTTGTTGTAGATTTTTGAGTATGACAAGACCTAAAATGATCTGAAATTATCTATCGTACCACCCTTCACAAATTATTGTAATTGCCCTCATGAATATGAGTAAATAGGGCCTGGATTGTTAATTCCTACAAAAAAGTTGAGAGACGTTCGTTTTTAATCGATGAAACTGTGGCAGTGATTGCCGTCATGCTCGTCTACACACGGTGAAACATGAGTAGTCCGGGTTTATACCTGGATTTTTCCAGCCATTTTATGAACCATCGGGATATATTTTCAATTTCTCAGATTAAGATAGCAGAACTGAACACCATTCATCTCGATTATACAGCTCGTGAATTAATAGAAATTTCTGTTCACTTAGCGGGAGATTAATTATGGAACATCACAGATTATACCATTATTGGAAAGTCACTCGGGTCATACGGTTTGTTTAAAGGTTAATTATTCAAAATACATCTTGTTAACTTGAGGAGGAAAGTTCTACATAATGATAATTGCACCTTGCGAAGATGATAATGTAAATTACATGAAAATATAGACGTGGGTGCCCCATCGGTGTCCCTAGTCATAACAAAGCTGCATAGTTTTGCGCAGAAGTCTTTGGTTGATGAAGAAAAGGGAGGGGGAAAAGAGTAGAGGCAACTGCTGGGTACTGTATTGATATTGGACGCTCAATAACATCGCTGCTCCCGTCTCCATATCACCGGCAACTTCGGAAAGCAGATGGCTCGCAATGGACAGAGTTGAAATCTTATACTTCCGCCTTCCACTTGTCTCATGCTTTCCGGGTTTCTCCAACTCTTTTTCTTTTTTAATTTTCAGACATAGAGAGTTGACGGGCATTGAAAATATTGATAATGAATAGTTAATTATGCAGGAAAGCAAGGTGGGAGTAATTGAAGGGTAGCATCGGTATTTTGTACTTAATCCCGTTTGTTGAATGGTATTTGGTATGCACGTAGAATAGTATATGGCTGCTGTCTTCTTCGGAACTGTCTGCTAAGGGGTTCTATTCATTACTCATTTCAAAACTTCGGTGTCGTTACCCAATGGAAAAATACGTATTTCGATACTCTGATGTTGAATCGTATTATAGCGTTAATTATGATGATATTCATCGAAAGGACGGCAGGAAATAGTGAACAATTACTCGGATTCCGAAATAGCCTCCTTCGCAGTGATAGGTGTGCTCGAGTGGCGGGTCAGTGTCCATGGGGGTCAACCAATTTAAATTCCCTCGAACCTGAAAGTTTTACTTCACAAAAGTAGCTTGAAAGACGTCCTGCGTAATAGTAATAATACCGTACATTTCCTAAAATACGGGCCTCAACAGGCGCTGATTCTGGTAGGACTGCCATAGACATCCTCCGGGTTTGATGAAAAGTATAAAACACGAGTTCAAATAGAGTCGTTTTCTATTTCACATTGTACTGTTATTTAGATGTGGTTTGTTAGATTTTCTTGCGTTACATAAATTGCGTGTGTATGGAATATACATGTACTGTAATTGTATAAACTTGATCATGTCCATGTACGTAAAGGATGAGAACAGAAACTGTTGATGATATGGAAGGCAAACCAGTTGTACGAACCTCGTTTGGGTTGATATGTGAATGTTGGGGTTTCAGTAGGCGACCTTCATCTGCAAAGACCAACGAAGACTATACTTACGGATAGTTTGAAGCACTTTCTAATTTTCTTTCTTCCACACACAATCTAACAATTTTCAACATAATTATACGCCATATACAACTTCAGAACACCGACATCTCAGGAATATTTATGAACCAAACAACATATATCCCTGGAAATTGTGAAATTGCAATAATTATTATGAAAGGGATAAAGTTGTTACGATGACCTGAGAGCAAAAATACTTTAATGATACTTTACTGAACTAATATTTCACACCCAACTTGTCTAACCTTGATGTATGTATTTAGTTCGAGTGCAGCGAGTATAATAGTGAAAGAATCAACATCAGGAATAGCAATAATTAATTTCAGTCGTAAAAGTTTCTAATTTGCTCTCCTACTTATTTATGGATATTTAATTGGTTTAGGATTTAATGCCGTAGTCTATATAAATATGGGAAATGAAAAAGTGGTTGAAAGCGAACTTGAAACAAAAATCAAGATATGTCAACTGAACATTGACAGGGTAGGACATTAAGACCAGGTCAATCTGTAGCTAATCATGCACCTCTCCTGTGTAAAATTACTAATTGACTACTACAGGAGAAGTTGACATGAGTGTTGCCCTTTGGGTCTGTAAATAAACAGAGATTTGACTTGGCCAGACATGCATATGTGATTTATAAACCAACCCTTAACCTTTCGTAGGGTCTTGGGTCTTATATCTTGGAGAGTGAGTCCGCGTGGTGTAATCTGCGTATTTACATTCATGACGCGCCCGTGACATTGTCGCCGACTCCGCTGTCCTCCGTATCGGCCGTTATCGCTGTGGGAGCGAGTACAGCCGTTTTATTATTAGGGAGATAACCTTATCTGGGATGGAAGACGTCAACCGCACAGCTCATCTGATGTGCTCCGGTGAATGAGCCTCGCGCCGCGCCGTCACCTTGGGAGGGTCAAGCGCTCCCTCTCCGCTCTCCTGCCACGAGTCCTTTGTCCTTCCTCGGGAAATAGATCATCTGGCTCAGTGAAATGTTCCTGCCTATGCTCTTCACAAGTGGCCTGGCTACTGCAAGTAAATTCAGGATTATCACCTTCCTGCATCACCGCAGTTGACACACTATACCTCATTTTTGAACATTTGGCACGACGCTTCACACTACATTTTCTATCAAGCAGTCACCCTTTGTGGGTGCAAATAGTGTTTTTCTTTGCAACGGAAACGTTGGGTGCGGCTCATTGCTTGCTCCTATCGGTTACGTGAATGAATTGATCATCAAAATGTTATTAATAATCTTGGACGATTTTTATCCTAAAATTTGGAAAGTTGGCTTCTTTACAACAACTCGAGGGACAATACCACGGGACATCAACTCCTTCAAATGAGCGAATCGACGTGTGCTGGGGTCACTCACGCTATTCTATACCGGACACAATATCAAATCTTCACATGATTAGTCAGTGGTTAGATATATGATGGACTTCTCTAACTGGTTGAAGTACCAGATGATCGAAATTCACCATCGGAAAGTTTTATTACAACATCAACTACAAAACTCTCATGGTTGCAATCATGCTAGTGAATAGTGCACATACACCTAATGAGGACGCTGATAACAATTTTTCTGAAAAAAAGAAAACGATGTGCACTCAATTAATTCTTATAAAAAGGGAGAAGTTGGCCGACTTCATTTCGTTCACTATGTGTGTAAGGAGTACAAAAGTGAAGGCTCAAAATTATTAAAATAAAGGATAATTTGTTCAACTTTTATGTATGTAGAGAGTTTGCTTACAAGGAATGAAGCGAAGGTGGATGCTGTATACACAAACGAAACTGCAACAATCCTCAACAATTACTAGGGTATAGTTCTCTCAAATTGTCTTCAAGTTATTATGTTATAAACTAGTTTAATGGCCCTGCTAGGCAGGTTAAAAAGAAATAGGTGAATAACACAACAATATGCAATATAATAACAATATGCTAAGTCAAAAAATCGTACGTCCCAAGTCCTGGGAGACGCTCTGCCGGGATGGGTGGGGGTAAGGGGGAGAACACCACCCGCCCAGCGTTACCACCCCCTGAAAAGGGGATATACCTACCTACTTACCCACTCTGATATTTTCGTCTTTAGATAGTTTGATGATGATGATGGAAACTGAAGCTGAGTCCTAGGTAAAGGGCCGCTGGCCGCCTGCCGCGCCGCGCCTCTTGAGAGAGCACTCTCCCACAGCGCGGCGCGAAATCACACAGTCCGCACACACACAGTCCTGTGTGTGTACCTACATGAAGAAGTCGCCAGCCGCGGACGCGTCAGGGTCATACGTGTGAAACGAACCCGAGCGCGCGGGCCACCAACGCGATCTGTTCTATAATCGATCAAACTGTGCTGTTCTATGGAATTGTCATACGTAAAAGCGCGGCACCGCGCTAGTCAGCACGTTTGTCGCGGCAAACCCTCGTGCCGCGTGGTTTGACTTTAGAATCGCTTTCTCGCCGCGCTATCGCACTTTGTAGGATAACCTGCTTCTGTCGAGATTTACCGTTCTTCGTTGATGTTACCTTTGTGGTGATTTTATTCGCCTACTGAATTGTCAGCAAGTCTATAAGATGATTGATGATAATCCGCTCATTATAGCTTTTCCCAGTCAAATTAATACTTTCCCCAATTGATGCTTTTCCCAATAAACTTAATACTTTTTCCATTGAAATTAATACTTTTCCCAGTCAAATTAATACTTTTCCCTACCAAATTAATACTTTTCCCATCCAAATTAATACTTTTCCCATCCAAATCAGTGCTTTTCCCTACCAAATTAATAATTTTCCCATCCAAATTAATACTTTCCCAACCAAATTAATATTTAAAAAAAATATTAACCTCCTATATGTCAAATGCTAACTAACCAAATTGATCTTTAAAAAATTAAGGAAATAGAACAACGCAAAGCTTGCAATCCAACGAATAATATATGTCTATATTATTTTATTATACAAATGATTGGCAGAAAAAATATTGGTAGTTTATCATCTTAGTTGAAGTTTATTTTTAGTGTAGGTATATTAATTGTATAAACATACTACTTTAATGGCCCTGCTACGCAGGTTAAAAAGAAATAGGTGAATAACACAATAAGGGAGTACAATAACAATATGCAAAGTCAAAAAATCGTATATCCCAAATCCCCGAGGGGAGGACCACGTCGCTTGCCCTGGGAGACGCTTCCCCCCGCTGGGGCCCTCTCCCCTTCTCTGGCGGGGTCGGGGGGATCAGGTCGGTTGCCCTGGGAGACGGGGGCGAGAATTCTACCCGCCCGGCGTTACCACCCCCTGAAACGTCGATATACTCTGATAAGCTCGTCTTTATATAGTGTGATAGTTACAATGTTGATTACAAGAAGGATCACAGACTTATGTTCATAACTTTTCGGGTAAGTTGATTGATGTGTTGATTAGTATGTTCAAATGTTGTTGGTGTCTCATCCATCGATGGTCTCGTCTCAAACAAATGGGTGAGTCTTCCTGATGACCTGCCGCAGTGTATAACCTACGTTTTCCAATGTTTAAGTGCACTAACTCCGTCTCAACCTTGACTAATGGAGAAATTTAAGTCTGATAGCTGCACACTATGCACTGTTACAAGTTTAATGAACCTGTGTTTAATGAAGTTTAACCAACCTGTCACAGTCTTCAACCTCTTTATTGAGGCCGCGTTAGGTGATGTGGTCCCTCCCCCTTCGCCGTATATTTCCGTTTTTCCTCTAGTATCATTAAAATTGCTGTTTTGTTATCGAACGGAGGCGGAGAAAATGATTTGTAGGATTTGAACTACTTATTACAATCATTTGTCTGACGTGACCAATAGCGACAGAGTGAGAGTTGGAGATAGGGCTTGAAAGGTTTCTTCGTTATTTAAATAGTACATGTTGTTGATTATTAACTAAAGCGTTATTCAATAGATTACTGGCCGTCAGTCCCGTCAAATATGAAATATGTCTGATTATAACTCTTCGAGTATGCAATTTCTTAGCCTCAACCTAAAACATAGACTTGTTTGTGCTTCCTCTGACAAATTATCTGAATCAGTGAAACACTACTTTCTATGCCTTCCCGACCAGTGGTCCAAAGAATTCTTTCCGTAGGGATCATTTGTTCTATAAATGTAACTACGCCACACATCATTACATAAAGGGTTATTCTTTATTCTTTCAGCGAACACCCCATAATCATGACAATCCACCGATTATTATACTTCATAACTTCAACTCTACGCTTTAATCCATGCTTGCGAGCATGTTGAAATCCCGGCTTGACGGCTTGATCATGCTTTCCTTGATTTGAGCCGTAATAACGCTGAATGCGGTTTGCATACCAAGTTCATACAAAGATTTGTTGTTCGGTAGCTACAGTTCAGAAATCACGTGTTGTGCTTCTATGTATGATGTTTAGTGAAGTGAATTTGAATTCGAACGAATCATTTCATTCTGAACTATTCCATGTAGCCGCGTCGGATCTTTCTTGCATATCAAGAACTGAACTCGTTTCATCAGATTCAATGATTTGTTCCATAATTTTGGGTACAACATGAGTCGTGTAAAATCTCGCCAAAGTAATGCGACATCGTGAATAGTTATAGGTATGTGAACATGTGAATGAAGTGCTAACAAGATCCTATGCCGAATGAATACCTGTAAAAGAAAAATCCCGAATGGGGAAAGTAAATGCGACATCGTGAATAGTTATAGGTATATGAACATGTGAATGAAGTGCTAACAAGTTCCTATGCCGAATGAGTACCAGCGCTGTAAAAGAAAAACCCCGAATGGGGAAAGTAAAACCTGGATGAATATTAATTTCGAACCCCTTAGAAGATAGTTTTTCTCGTGGTGTGGCTTTCAAAAGTTTCGCAGAATCAAAAAAGGTTTTGATAGTGAGGTAAAATCTTATTGATTATTGTCGGTTTTTTCTTAAATGTGTGAATCACTTATTAATCCGCCGTAATCCCTAATAAATTGTTGGCAGCAAAATCATAATATTGAGGAATTGTGGACTATGTTGAAAAACCTAATATTGTGTGAGAGCATTGGAACATAATTACCTTTTTTTCACTTCTAGTTGCTAACAGACATTTCCTGAAAATCTCTTTGTATACACCAAATAATTGTAGCTCATAGATTCTGACAATGAAATTTTCGAGATGAATGATGTGATCGAACTGTGAACGACTGCTCATCTTATCACACTTGAAGATGCGTGAACGGAGGTGTGAAGCTCCTTAACGTGTAGGCCTAAGGACTAACTCGATGCCTTAAGCGTCTGAAACTGCATGTGTGTAGGAAGGAATGAATGTCATATGTTCGAGAGATATGAGACAAGGTTATGCATCTTTGGTCCTGAAGAATTTATTGAAGCAATTTATGTCTTATTTGTATTGTTAATGAGTTTACTCGGTACAATGAAGACAGCATTAATTAAAAAATGAATATTTCTTCTTATTTATAGTGTATATAGATAACTTATTTATGAGTAGCATTTAGTTTCAATAAGTTCTACAATTGAAATATAATGTCACATATTCTAGAATTACCGAACGCCGTTCGGTACCGATGAAGGTCGTATGAAAATTAAAACCTTTGCTAGTACTACAAAATGTTCTTATAGTGCTTTGATCAACTAAAGCGTCGTTTGTCGAGGTCGTCAAATCGCCCAAGCAGAACGTATCTGGTGATCTGTAGTTATCTCGAACTTTTTGGTTCGGATTAGTCCAACTTCTGGTTCCCCGTTGAAGATTGCTGAGCTACCTTTCCGAAGTGATTATTTGAGTCCGGCTCGGTTGATCTGTGATAAGAGTTTGCGTGTCTCGTGTGACCATCTCTATTCAACGCGATGCGCCCGTTGTGCTTTTTCTCGGTGTGCTAACTCTCTGTCGCTTCGTGCTCCCCGCCTGCCTCTTTTCGTGGCACTCTGGAGGGATTTTGGAGAAAATGTACCATGATCCCACTTATTATCTTGAGTCCATGTAAGTATTTCGGTTTGCCTTTAGTTTCTCTTACATATCAAAAATCGTTGAGTTTTCTTTCCATATATATTCAGCGTATTCAGAATCTCAATCGAGCTTTTTTCGATCGACTAGGAATTAGCACAGACATTCCAATCGGTGTTGAGTTGCGGTAACGTCCCAACGTTTAAGAATATAGAAGCTTTTTATCTTGACTTGAGTATTAAGAACGCATAAGTTAGTATAATACATTCAATTTTTTTCGAAACAAAGAGTTACAATTGTAGACCGGGTTCATGATTAATGGAAATATACAACGTTTTTATTGAATTAAGTTTACATCATAGAAAAGGGCTTACTTTGAGGCCTACTTTTATATTTGGCTCAAAATTTGAGATTGAATGGAATATGTTCCAAAAGTTTACTAATCCATCAGTATATTGATAATTGAAAAATTACAACAAGTAATGAAGAACAATAATTTGGGTTGGAAACGAAAACCGCCACGAAAAAACATTCCTTTTCAAAAAACAAAGTAGTCGCAGTACTCGTGATTCTTTATCAGCCGAACAATATTCAGCTCTTTAACCGTTATTATATTTGCTTACGGTTTTGCGTAGTTGAAATTATATGAATTCAAGTTACTGAAGAAATGAATTACTAAAAATGTTATCAATATTCTACCGCAGAGCAATGTGGCCATAGCTTCAAAATATTACTTTTGAAGAAGTTACTCGTTTGATTAAGCAAAACACGTTTAATTATTTCGGTAATAGCTTATATTACGTAAGCAACGGTGATACTTTATCTTATCATTCATTCTTGTTGGGTGTTCTTAAAATATATCCCAGAAGCAATTCGAGGCATACTTAAATTAGTTAAGTCATTCATGATTTGAGATACATGCGAACCGAAATGCTTGTTCAGAAGTAATCAATGTCTCCATTTCTGTACATTATGTCAACGGAATTTTGAAAATTAGGTGGCTGTGAAAAGCTGGACGAAATTAAGAGCCAACCCTAAAAAAATCATCCATTCTTTAAAAGATCAATTAAATTCTGGATAGATCACAGAACCAGCATGAATTGTGGAAGGTGTCACGGCAGGTTGAAACTATAATTCGACAAAGATCTATAACTGTGTTACCATCCGACATGTAGTGATAGGTGTTACGAGTTAACTCTCCGTTGTCTCTCTAGTAAACGATACTGGCGTAGAGTAGGTACAGTTTAACTTTTATTTACATTTAAAATCGACGGTAAGTTTTGTGATGTGTCATTATTTAACTCTGTATTGCAGTCCGTACTCTGTACTAAGTGTCCTTGAAATGATGTTGATAAGTGTCCGTGCACCCATCAGTTGGTGTGAATGGAGCTCCAACTCCTTGATGCTCTCTTAGCCTATTATTTCATCTTAGGTTGATGAACCCCCTTGTGACAAGTTTCTCTTCCAGCCTCTCTGAATTGGCTGCGATTAAGTTGCGGTGTGCGAAGCGTTGATTAGATGGCATTCGTTTTCATTGGAGAGCAAATCATTACCTTTTCATCATTAGTGTCTTTCAGAAGGACGTACTCCGTTAAACTAAAATATGGGAGCTTTCTGAAATGGGATCGTAGTTTTGATTCCTGTTCAATCCTGTCTTTTAGGAAACGCACTTACTTATCACAACGTCATTTTCTCGTCATTAGACTCATCGTCAACAGATTGTGCTTGTGTTTAATCCAGTGAATCGGGGATAGTTCATATTTACTTCAACAAACGGAACCTAGCGACGTCTAATAAGGCAACATACTAACGAAATCGGGTGTTCTTTTGTCCGATTTTTCATACCAAACCAAAAACTTTGTTTCAGGTTGAGATCATTCAATTCATTTAATGACCAATAAAAGCTTGAAGGCTGGAGGTCATTCGCCACAAGAGGCTTCATTCCTATGAAGATGATTGAAAGAAAAAGTTGATTTGGCGTATGCATCTGAATATTTTCTGCGTACAGCAAGAGTTGTGCGCCGGTTCGTATGAAAATCCCTAATGGTGTTGCAACCAGCGGGATTCCATTTGACTGTTGGTGGGATTAGTGGATGTGATGATGCGATTTCGTACCACTGCTTGCTCAAATCAAAACTTAATTACTAATTGAAGGAGAGAGGAAAAGTAACAATTTCACCAGAATTAGCTCTCCAAAAGGAGCGTTAGTTCTTGCTTCTCATGCGCCGGGGGAGTCGACCGCTCAGCCCAAGCTCTGGGTCTCACCATCACTTCCGCTTGTATTCATATTGAAGGTCATTTTTTCTTCCCAGTCCTCAATGGGTGGGAGGAATAACGTTAGCTGAGCGTCCTCCTGCGTCCACGTTCATCTTCTCCTTCACCCAAAGATACCCTGAAATCGTCACTCAGAGCAACGTCAACCAATCGCGCACGTATTCAACAGGCTGATAAATCCACGTCCGAAAAGCACGCATTAACAAAGCTAGAGCATGTCTGCGAAGGTGTTCGTTTCGGAAATCCAGCCTGTTCCACTGAATTTAGGCTGAAATCTGAAATATTTCAAAACTAATTTGATCAAGATTGAGCATGACTCGAATTAGGTTCAATTTTCTACGCTTTTCATGGCGACTGCCAACGGTTTCGTCACTCCCAACTCGTCTGCCAACATTTTCCCCATCATTAGTCGGATACAGTTGCAAGCACGTATAGGATTTATGATTATTATGACTTTCCATGTTTTCCCTGTTATCATATTTTAGTATATTACTTTAGCTATAAATATTCGGCACGCGAACTTGATGGCAGGCTTGGATTTACTGATAACAACCCTTAACCGATCAACTGATAAGTATCGTGAACGAGATAAAATCAGATTAATATTTTTCTAGTTGCCTCTTTCGCTAATCTTAGCTTCGCACTCTCCCTCAAGGAGGTTTAGATTTCACCCTTTGTCCAGAAAAATATGAAGTCCCTTCTTTATCCTCCTCATTCGGCGTAAAACTATAAATTTAGCCTTGTTGTCAGATAATGTTGCATTTTTTGAGATCTGTTTCATTTTGTCTAATGGAAACACGAAAACACCTACGCTCCATGTTTTCCAACCATTGATCAAGCGCATTTGGTGGATAGAATCTTGAATTGTTCATTTTGAGGACCAGCGGTTTTCGATCTTTTTAGCAAAATATTACATTAAAAACTTCACCTTATACAAACTTTAAAGTTTAGAAATGCGTGTACACACTTGTGCTGAGAAATATACCCTTCATTCCAAATATAACGTGATGATATGTCTCTAAAACGTTTAAAACTGTTACCCATTCTAAAATTTTTTTGGATAGTAAACTGTATAGATAAAGGTATTTTTCACAATTTTGGTTGGGGATTACTCAACTGTAGCTTACAGTGATATCAGTAGCATTTGCGATATGAATCGATGGAATAATTATTACATTGTGTATTATGCGAAGTGAATATATTGATGTGAGGTAGATATTTGAACTTCTGTTCTTCAAGTCTGGATTTAGGTTTTTTTTTGGAAATTTCGTCACGTGGAATGGTTGTCAATATATAATGTTGTGGTGTGGATATCGCTCATGACATGATAACGAGTGTGACTGGTAAGTAAGGCCCAAGACGTTCGAACGATGTTAGTTATGACACCCGCCTGGCTCTCAATATTCGTCTAGTGTACCTGATAGTGGATTTATCTCATTCCTTCATAATATTTATTGAGAGGAAGGATAGAAAAGATCATGTGATCACCAACTCGTAAATTCCAACTACGAGTCCCTCTCGACACGTACATCTGTAAATGTGCGTCGTTCGAGAGAAGTTGTAACTCACCGTCGACAGTCAAACTCCAAAACATCTCACGAGTCAGAAACGTAGATGAATGAGATTTCAATAATGCAGCCCCCTACTTTGCTTAGCTGATCCTGCCAGCGATTCTGGTGAGGCCTTCAAGTACTGTGTCGAGGTCCAAATAATTCCGTATCTTATCTTATTTGCTGTCGAAGCTCACATTGCATAACCAACACTGAGTGAATGGAATGGAAAGAAAAAACTCCCAGACTTGATTTGAAATGTAATGGCCCCTTGCCAGACTTCAAGGGGAACAGATATATAGACAGTGAAGGTTTCGTTTCTGAAAATTGGTATATAGAGGATTTGGTAGATGCTGAATTCGATTATCTTATAGGCGTTCTGGAGATTCTTTGATATTTGTTTTATGTTCAATTTGGAAAACTCATTATTCTTATTCACAACTCGAGCTTGGCGTACGAATCACAATTTAAAAGTCGTGCATATCGTTGAATTAAATTTTATTGCATGAGAATAATGTTTTTCTACAGACCTGTATTCGTCATTATCCTCTGTACTGTCATGTACTTTCTTCGTACCGGTTCAGTAATAATAATGTGATATAAGTGGACAAATATCTTCCATGGGCTATGATGTTGGGAGGGTGTACGAAACATTAACGGGGTTTGGAAACAAATATACGGGGTGTATCAGACTCGACTTGCCACACGTCAGGGGTCAATTTTATTAATAATTTGCAATGCCTTTAGTCCTACAACTTTTTTCCCGAATTTCGACTTTTCTTCACAAAAACGGCCGTAACTCCCTCAATTCAGTGTCTAAATTGAAATTTGATTACCGTTGGAAAATGCGTTGAATTTTCCAACTCCCTGATGCCAAGACAAGAGTTGTAGAGCAGACACAGAAGCTAAATAAAGAGGTCGAAGTCTAAATGTTGGTTAAGGGGAAAAAAATTATAGGACAAAAGGTGTTCCAAATTAGTCATAAAATCGACCCCTGACGTGTGGCCAGTGGAGTGTAATACACCCTGCATAGAAGAAGAAAAAACTGTTTAATAGTTTGTTAAAACTTATATGACCTTTCTTTCGTGTGTCAAAACTAACTAGTACAGACAAAACCTGTAATTACACCTTAACGGTCATTAAAATACAATTACAGTACAATGTAACAATATAGATACAATACAGCTAGAATTACAGCATAATAATTTTGACGTTTCTACTGTTGATCATCAAGGCCGACTCGGCGTTTATCACAATATAAATAGCTAGAGGAGCGGTAATTTGTTTATTTATTCTTTATCATTGTTCGTTACTTAACATTTGGATTAGTTAATAACTTCACACATTTCTTTCTTATTTTCTCTCCATGCCCATTTCCTTTTTCTTATTTCAATTCTCTTACTAACTCATTAAATAGTAATTACCTACACATATATTGAGGAAAAATGTTTTTTTGGAAGCTGTAGTACTACGACCGGTATCGAAAGACCGATACCGACCTTTCTCTGACGAAGATTCCTCTAGTCCTCGTGAATTTGATTAGTCTCGTCCCCTCATTCGATTTATATTACTTCAAACTTGTTTAACGTTTCTCATTAAGATAAACAAACAACTCTACGTTGTTGAGTGTAGAACTCTCTAACATTCGCCCGTTCGTTTGTTTTCATTTTATTGTTGCCTTTATTCTAACAGCAGGTACGTTAACACCAGTATTATGTTTTGCACTACAAGATTTGTCAATGGAATTTTTCAAGAATTTTCCAAGTTTTCTCTCTCTCGAATCTCAACCAACTACTTGAATGGAATCCTTGAACAGAGAAATGATGTCGAAACTGCAATAATACCAGAAAAAATGAGGAAATAAATCGTGAAGCAAACTATTTCCTGGAAATGGATCAGCGTGGCACGTAAAAGTTTCATTTGCTCTCCCAGGTTAAATATATCAGCCAATAATGGAAAGAGTCATTGATGGGGTAGGATGATGGTGATAATGTGTTTCCCCATGCTACGTCCTCCTTTACCGCTCACTAAGTTTCTTGCCAAAGTGGTGGAGAGAACGGGCTATTCAAATACCTTATTGAAATCAATTAAAATACGAATACATATACTATTCAGTAGCACAATCATATAAGTGCTTATTGCGGTTGTGAACAAATTTTTGACCGGACAGATAAAATTGCAATCGACCGAGAAGTCAAACTTTAGCATTCCATTAATAATAAATACGATTAGCTATTTAGAATAATGGGAGGTTCTTCAACTCGGACAACAAATATTTTTCCCATCATTGATTTTGTCTTCCAATCGAACTTAGCGAAAGCCTTATTCATGGTATTGCAAGATGAAAGTCATTTACCTAATTGAAAACTATGACATCCCTCCTCTTGATGGAGAGTTGGAATTTTCTTGTAAAATACATTTTGAAATAAGATTAAAGTTTATTGGTTCGTTGCCTGTTGTGCATTGTATTGCTAATAGATGAGTACGTCATATGAAACGGACTAAGTCACTCGCGACGAAGTTATGGAAACCCATTTCAATCAAAACGGACTAAAATAAAACGTTGTCTATATTTCAACGAAAATAATGAGTTCACAATTAAATCGATTTCGACGGTTAGGTCATCATTAGTAACAAACATGAACTAAGATTACAGTTTATAGGTTTATATTGTCATGCTTATGATACGACTTTGAAAGGTTCTTGTATTAACCGATATAATTGGGAAACGAACCATCTTTCTAGCTTTTCAATATTACTTCGAGTTTATTCAATTAAAGTGGCGAGGTAACGATAATAGAGCTCTTTTTATGGTGCTGACCTTGAATTATGCGTTACTATTGTAGTCAAACGACCCAGAATTGCACGTCCGTTATTTCAGATCAGTTGAGTAAAACTGAAATTGGTTGACGCAAGCAAAACTTCGAGATCTAAAGGCGGAGTTCGGTCAAATTTTCAGGTATTATGCTGGTTAAACACTAATCAATTCCATTGCCATTCGATAAATAGTTACGTATGAGGATGCACACACGTAGATTTCCCGTATCATTGACTTCTTACGATTTATCCAAATTGTTCCAAATTAGTCCATTTCGTTTGAACTCGTTGCACAAAATAGAGGAGGGGTCTCGGGATGGTATTTTGTCGTGATTGGTTCAATAACCGTTACACATGCACAAACCTGGAGTTTCGTGTTATACTCGTAGTTTCCAAGATTCAAG